>OX403619.1:3659173-4859173 GCA_948107695.1 Meliscaeva auricollis
ATCAAGTACTTTAAATTCTTTACTCAACAACGATAAGTGTTAAAAATTTAGAATGCTGTCAAAATGACAAAATGAGAAAATGTATAAGAATATTAAGGAGAAAGCGGGAAAGTATAAAATTACGAAACCAAACACAAATAAAGTGCATGACTGGATCGCACGAACTTGCTTCTGTAGTTCAAAGTTATTGAATGTATTTTTCATTTTATTGTTTAATTTTTTTTGGTGGAAAAACTAAATGCACAACAGCTACCTTTTAAAATGATGAGTACAACCTGGAATTTTGAACGAAATCAGTTGAGCCAGCAATGATTTATACGATAAAAACTAAAAATTATGAAAAAAATCCCGAAAAGTTTTTTCATCATATTTCCGTTATTCGAATTTTTTGAGAAAAACTAAAAACGCAAAATTGTTGCAATCATTTATTACATAGCACATGCTAACTTTAATCAAAATCGCTTGAGCCATTTTTGATAATAACTCGAAACCATTATATGGGAGGTATTTGTCCTAATCGAGATATTCAAAAACAAAAAAAAAACAACCTTGGAAATTACAAAAAAGTTATCTGTACCAAATTTCATGCAAATCCGTAAGCCCGTTTAGTCTGTGGCTCTCTGTACAAATGGACGCTTAGACGAACAGACGAACAGACGGACAGCATGACGGAAACCGTAGTGTTGGTTTTGATCAAAACCTCAATTTTTATTTCACACGAAACCGCAATACTTGCCCCATAGAGCAAGTCAAAAGGATAAATAAAACACAAAAAAATGTCTTGTGCTTTTATTATTCATACTTATAATAATGACTGTATTTTTTTCTATTTTTGTTTGTCATGAATTATGTAAAACAAAATCTTATTGCGATTAAAATTGTTTCTAAAACTTAATGATTGTTTTTCTGAGTGTATAAATCACTAAAACTAAAATCCATTAACTATAAACTCGGAATAAAAAAGTTAACTAAAATAAGCTCAATATCAGATTTAAGAGTCAATACCACTTGATCTCTAAATTCAAGTTTCAATAAAAATTAATTCTCTACACAATTTATTCAAATCCCATCCATCATTCCATCAAACAACTATTCACCAAATGCAATTTTCCTTAAATCAATTTTTTTTATTTATAAAACCCCACTTGATTTATATTCACAAAATTTATAATATTTTTTGTTGCTTTTTACTGTTTTTGTTTAAATAATTTTTTTTTTTTTGTTAAAAAAAAACATCAATTGAAATAAAATAAATCCAATTTATGCATTTAATTGTATTCAATCAATTGTTGGATATTTATTTATTTTTTTTTTGTGTTCATTTTTGTGGCAAATTAAACCAATATTTCCGATGTGGTCGCATGGTTTTGTTCCAATTCTATATTCAAATTTTCAAAATAACATAAAATCCCATTTTCATATACACAAAACATTCGCCACATTAAATTGGAACAGATCGGTTTATTCACGCAATTTAGCCGCTACATTAATATACAGATACAATTTATGTGTGTCGTGTGTGTGTGTGTGTCTGGCTATTATACCTCTACACCTAACTGTGTGGTAGCTTTCAGGATAATAGTCCAACAACACAATACACAAAAAAAAAACACAACAACAATACAAAAATCCTTTATAATTCGAGAGGACATATTAAAATAAAACACACAAAGCGTTTTATATTTTATCTGTTTTTTTTTTTCATATATATTTTTGTGTTTTTTTTTTTTGTTTAATATTTTGTGTCGGGCCCATTCTAGCCACCAATTAATTCAACACCACGCCATTGATTACGCGCTTCAAGTCATGTGGGTGGCTGGAATCTAGTAGCAATGCCAGTGGCTAGAAAACACGCCCGTGTAATTCCCGCGCCTAAATTGTTGCGTAGCATAAAATTAAACCAAACCGCAACAACATTCCCGGGGGGGGACAACAATGTCGGCGGCGGCAGCGGTGATCCAGTAGTCCCCCTTCCAACTAAAAAAAAAAACCCACTAACCGGTAAATTCCACGTTAAGCCAACTGTGAAGAATGTCCTGTCCGGAGTACCAGAGCCGCCCACTTTTTATCAGGTAATCCTCATGTATCCTTTTAAATGGCAATTCGATATAGTTTGTCGTTGCAGGATCTCAGATATGTATTTTTAATGCACATACCCAGCGATATAACAGTACTTATCCCATATCAACTATATACACATAGCCACTATCCGCGCTACACGCTCGCGTATATACATTCACGTTATACACTACAACTCACTCACGCACAGTGGTTTTATGCAATTATTTTTGCTGTTCATCGGGATGGTGATGGCGCGAAAGAGCGGAGCAGAGGGATACAATTAAAATCGGGAATCCCAAAAAAAGGACGAAGCGATGGACGACAAAAACCGGGACACAATTTGCTCGGTGTTAAATGCGAAATCCTGATGTGCTCTGCGGCTTACGTTGGTGGCAAGGAGCTGGCGAGTGGAGAGGGAAGGATTATCAGGATGCGATGTTCAATGCAAGTGAGAGTGGGGAGGAGGTGGTGGTGGTAGTTGGTGGCAGCAGCGGCAATTCGATTTATTAAAATTGGTATCAAATAAAATATTGTTAAAATCGATTTAAAGCACTTTTATTGGCGTAATTATGTTACCAGAACAGCAATAGTCGCGTATCCTTGCTCTGGGATGAGGGATGAATTAAATGCCAAAGTCAGCTCGCACGCATAGAGCACACAACACACAATAGGAGGAAGGCAGCCTTCGAGTAAGGATGATGATTTTTTTTTTCGGTTAATTGTCCTCGCATTGTGTGTGACACTACTAGATCTACTCAATGGGTGTCCTGTGAATATGTGTGGGTGTGTGTGTGTGTGTCCTCCCCACATACTGTGTTGGTGCTCTGGCTCAGTGTGAATATAGTCATCATTATCATTGTGATAATGGAAGGCAAAATAATTACGTCCTCATTAGCTGCGATGATGCTGGCCCAGAGTATTATATGCTCCATGGCAGTAACCATACAATATAATAACGGTTTGGGGTCGATTGGAACAATTAATAAACTGTCTCGTAATTTGCTATTAACTAAATAAAATTGCATCGCTTGGCATAATTATTTTCCACAGAGGATTAAATGAAAAGCCAACACAGCACACACATACATATTTATATAAAAGAAAAATCTAGATTTTAGCTGACTTATGCAGGATTTGTGTGTGTTTTTTTTTTTGTTGTTGTGTTTTTTGTTGTTGTTCGTTGGCTATTGGCGGTAATGATATGGGAGGCAAGAGTATCCCGCAGGTAGGAGTGGTAAATCAGGGACTGAATAGAATAATGCGTGATGTAGATTTGAAATAATTGAATGGTATGGATGCGTGTGATAACAATAACACAACCTGCTGACAAATACAAATTGGGTTTTCGAATTAATTGATTGGAAAATAGTCCTCATTTGATAAGTATCAAATTCAGCTCAAATGCTGCAACAACTAGAGATAAAAGAGGGGTTGATGGTGGATGGCTGTGAAAAACATTATTATAATACCTAAAATTTTTTTAAGGGGTTAGTTTTCGGAGCCCCAACATGTTGAACTTTATGTTTCTACGGAGTTCAATCCTATTAAAAACATTTTCACGGTGATAAGAGAATTTTCGTAAAAAAAAACTTTCATTGTTCTTTCTTGTGAACCTACATTTAATTTGAATCTTTTAAATAATAAAATTTTGAAATTAGGTCGGTTTACTATCAAACTTGTGGCAAACACTTTTCCCCGGAAAATTCTCCTAGAATATTTTTTGAAAACATACAAAAGTATAAAGTAGTACATAACAGAAATACAGCCTTTTGCAAGAACGTTAATTTTTGCATTGATACCTAAAAACAAAATTATGGCAACTCTAGACCTGCAGCAACCTAGTTTATCATAAAACTCTGATTGAATTGGGAGTGTCCGAAGTACACACGAAGTTTAAGTAATAAAAGAATATTATGCCTTTCTTATACTTCGGTGTACGGCAACTCTGCCAGACTTTATTTTTTTAACTTGACTAGTACCTACTAAAACAACTGGTTACAAAATTTCAGCTTTGCGAACTCTTTCGTATTTTGAAAAATCGATTGCTAAACTCAGGCCCAACGACAACCTTGCCAGACTTGAGTCTTTGTTCATAACCAGTATCAAATTTACTATATACAATATTTCAGCCTTTTAGTCAAAGTAGCTGCTGGCTCTCCGGCTGTTGTTGTTGTGTACGTAAAGCATGAGATCGTAAATAAATGTACAGAATATTGAGGAAAAATAAGCATGGAAAGTTGTGCCAAAAAAAACGTAGTAGTTCAAATTTATTCCAATAGTAAATTCAGCGATTTTTTCCGCGGTATTGTCCGCTTTTAACCACAGAGGTCTGCTATACTTCGCTTATTTTTCCGTGACTTTTTCCTCTTTTTTCAGACATTTCACGCTTTTGCCATGACTTTCACGTGATATTGAGTGCTTTTTAATGACTTCCTGTGCAATTTTTCCTCAGTATTTCGCGATCTTTAACCAGTATTCCAGAGAAAACTCTACGGTGACTTGCATTTTTAACCGACGTAGTACAAGTTTTTACGACCAAAAACCAAACTTTCTATTCTTTAAAGGTTTTAAGGCCTACGACTCTTTTAAATTCTGCAAAAGTATCACCGCAACTTTAAAGTCCGATTTATCATTAAAACTTGCAATGCTTTAAATGAGTCCATTATCTAGGAAAAGTGTTTGCATTGAGTCCTGGATTATCTTGGACTAATGCACACTGAAAACTTTCAAAACTCTTGAAAAGCTTTAAGATCTTAATATTCACAACTCCTTATGATACTTTATGTAATAAACAATTAAAATGAAACCTTTTATAATAAAATTAACCCAAAAACCCACCTACCAAAAAAGCCAAACCGCTTTTAAATTAATAACACGCACAGCACAGTTTGAAGAATCTTTACTCAAAAAGCATCAGAGCTATGCCAGTATAGCAGTATTTACAATAATTCATTCTAATTTAACTCCTTCGTTTGAATTTTATTGAATTTTCCACTACGAATAACCAAAAACGCTTAACCTCCTGTTCCGTCTGAGTGCGTAAAATCCATGAAATTTTCTCTCACGCGCCCAAAATTTTCCACAACCATCCATCATCATCATCGTCGTAGTCGTTGTTCCAATCTACAGAAATTCAAAAACTGCTACCAGTTTCTTCTTCCCAATCCTGCTGAACTTGCAAATTAGTTGTGTTGAGAAATAAGTCAGAAGAAGATGCTGCTGCTGAAAATATCCTGCGTACATAAATCTCGAAAAACTCCTCTCATCTCCTCTTGTGGCATATTAAATTTAACTACCACTGCCATCACCCGTGAGTTGTGTCGTCGTCGTTGCTTCTAAAACGATGAAGATGACGCCTTGGCCTGGAGTAACTTTTTAATACATAAACACCGCCGCACACGGATTAGAGATAGAGTGCATAAAAAAGGAAATCTTCTTCTTCTCGTTCAATATTTCTAAGGATAACCTAGAAGACGAAGAAACCTTTACAAAGAGAAGTAACCAACGAATTTTCTGCCATTTCAGCAAAATAGAAGTTTACCCTAGCAAGGCACAAAACTCCTGGCTGTGTCGCTTCGCTTAGAGTGTCGACTGTCGAGCCTCCGCACGTTTCTCATCTAATCTCTATGAAGAGTTCTGTGCCAGCAAGGGTGAATGTTGCTAGTATACTGGTGCCGTAGGATGTGCGCTATTTGGCGTATGTGATCAAGCCAAGTGTAACTAATACGTCTTCAGAAATTGTTCTGCATCAGAGGAATCTTGACGAAATCTTACAGTTTAGAGGTAGATAACTCATCTTTCCATATCACTTCTTTTTTTTTCTCCAACTTTTTTGGTGTTTTGTTTGTATTTTCTTTTTTTGCAAATCTTTTTTTATTTATTTTATAAGAAAAATCTGAAACGGATAAAGTTTTTTTGGGGTAAAAGTTGAGCGAGAGGCCATCGTGTAGTCTTGGGTCTTAGTATTTTGAGAAGAGTTGTTCGGGTTTGAAAAAAGGATTTTAAAGGATTTTATTGGGAAATAATTTGATTATGGTGTTCGGCGATGAGAGATGTTGTATAATTTTAAAAATTGCAAAAGTTTATACTTTTTTTGGTGGGGGAATTTTTCACAGATTGAAACTATTTTTGAGTTCAACGAAAAAGTTTTCACAAAATTTTAAATTATTATATTGAAGCAGAATTATTTTTTTTTTTTTATGCACATAAACTTTCAAAGAGAATTAAAATAATTTATTGAAGAATGTTTCTATACCTGGACGAAAATTCAAGTTCATCTTTCTTTAAAACTTTCAAATTTTAATCATCAATATTGACATTAAAAATGAGAGATTTTTAACATTGAAAAATACTTTTTCGCTTATTTGATAAAAAAAAAACAGTAACAAAATGTAGATTTTTTGGTGCATATACTATTTTCGCAATGCTAAAATACTATCATTTAGAATTTTAAATTATACGATAATTTTGTTTTAGTCGAGTAAATTTAATTTTTTTTTTCAATTTAGTTCAAATATTTTGTATGAACTTTATTAAACTGACCGAAAAAGTTAAAAACTACCTACTCTAACTCTGAAATGAAAATCTGAAAATTAAAATGGCTTGTGTTAATATAAAATAAGAACTTAAAAAAAGAATTTGGTTTTTGTGTTTTTTTTAAGAGGATATGAGACACCCTAATTAAAATATACCAGAAAATACCCTGTGTGTGTTTTGTTATAATTGAAGAAGTTGATATTATATTCAATGATAATAAAATTAATTATAAGAAATTTTGTTTACTATATAAAAAAAAGCATTCTGTCGATAGATTAAACAAAAGAGCTGATGCGCATACTTGATTTTTTATCTAAAAAGAATAATGATAGTTTTGCAGTTCCAGACATCGAGTGAAATTGCAAATCAATTGAATTTATATTCAGTGTTCTGCATTTCGATCGATTTGGCAACTGCGAATTTCGTTTCAAAGTTACTTTTCGTGACATTGAAAACAGTTCATATCTGTCATTTGGTGTCAAAAGTGTTTTTATTGAGGCAGATGATTAACTTGGTAAATTATTTTGTTCTTCAGATTCAATTTTTTTTAAAGATTTATGTTGATTTAATGGGTGTTGCAATTGAAAAATAAAAAACTACAAAGAGATGAAGACGGAGATTGAAAGATATGTATGTTATTCCTCAGAAATTTCAAAAATCCAGTCGACATGAGTACCATCAATGCAAAAAGGCAAACTTAAATTATGAACTCAAAAATTCCTATCTTTTAACAGCAAAGATACAAACCTACTGCATTGTAAAAAGGAAGCACGCAAAGTGTAAATTTCATAAATGTGAACTTCTTTAATAACCGACCCCTGAGAATCCTTTTTTTCGCATGTACCTAAGGATATTTATGAATCCTAATAAATGCCAAAACCATTTCGTTTTTACCCAAATCATGTCTCTCTCTCCACTTTATTCTTCGAGGCAAACGAAATAGGCAAAAAAAAAAAAGAAATGTTGCCAAAGATAATCGGCTTTTGCCCAAGAGTATTGTGAATAACCATGACATTCAAGGATTCGTCCATAATCGTTGTAGTCATCATCATCACCATAATCGGCAGCAGCAATGGCACCAGCAGAATACCAGAACCATCATCGACTAAAGGATCTCCCCAACAGCAGCAACAGCAATTGTTACTTCCCATTGTGTAATATTCGGCAAAAATGTAATATTTTCCGATGGTGCGGGTAACAATTTCATTCCTGGGAAAATTTTTGCTTTTTCTCTTGTGTGTGAATGCGGCACTCTTAATATTTTGTATATAGTATAGGGCTAAAGCCAGTGAAGTTCAAATGAAACAAAGGACATCTGTGTGCGAAATTGAATTGTCTCCAAGTCATATCTGTCCGTTTTCATCTCGCTTTCGCTCGTTTGCTCAAAAACCAGGTTAACTACCACTAACTGCATTAAAATTGAACAAAAAAAAAAAGAAATAAGCTTCCCTTCAACAACAAGGTTAGGTGTGAGGGTAATGAAGGTGAGTTGTGTTTTTTTTTTTGTTTTTCTTGGTATGTGGGGGGATGGAGAAGGTTGAAAAGGACCAAAGCTGAAACCCTATGGACGTTTCTCAGAGGATATAATTTTTGACCCATGAAATGAGTTTTTGTGTCTGCTTCGTCCTTTCACTGTTTTCTTTTTTTTTTTTGGGAAATTAAATTACTTATTTTGTGTGTCGCTACCGCCGAACATCCAATTGCCACACCACTATACCGACCGGGGGCAGTTCATGGAAACGGATTTGTACTTCAGTATATTTTTATTAATTTGTTCATTTCATTCATATAGTGTGTCCTGGTTTTTGGAGACTTTCAATTGCCACACTCAGTTGAAATTAAAATACGACTCTCTGAAAACTATAGGGAGTGGTTTTATAATCCGAACATAGGTGCATATTCCCTTGGTCACTATATAGTTTATCAGCCAACTTGGCTTATAGAAACATGAAACAAAATTTAAAAAAATATATATATATCCTTTGGACCGAAGCAATGTTCAAAAAGTTTTTATGATCCTTTTTTGGGCTTCCCACTAACACGTAAATGCGATTATGAATGAGAAATGTGCGGCACAGAGAACTTTATAACAAAAAAAAAAAAGAATAAACGTATAAGAAAAAAATTAACAAAATGCAAATTTTAATTAAGATAGTTGTGAACTCTATAAGCTGGCCATGGAAACTTGGAATGAGAAATGACAAAAAATGTTTCATGATACTAATTTAGGATTTTCTTGCAATTTATTATTTTTTTTTTTTTTAATTTTATTGCTGTTGGAAGCCTTGAAGCTTAGTATGGGATGTGCCTGAAAAGTTTTGTTCCTTTTATGGCAATATCTTGGCAAGGACATACAATAAATCAGACATTATAAAAATATCTGTTTTATTCATTGTCATGCCATGTCGTTAATCGAAAAATTGTTTTTTTTTTTCTTTGGTAATTAATCCAGCTCGAAGGACGACATTTTGTAGCACGTTCTTCTTTTGAAAGTTTAAGTTTCATTTCGACTTATCGTTTTTGAGCTACAAAGTTACTTCATTGGGCTTACGGAGAAAGTCTGTTCTTAGTAATGATTTGTAGAAAATATTTCAAAATTAAATAAACAGCCGATTAAGAACTATGAGGAGCAGGTATATAACTAAATTTTTTTTCATTTGTCAAATTAATTTACCTACTTAAAAGAAAAACAATCAATATTTTACTTTTTGAAGGTACAAATTTTAAAATATATTTTTTCATAGCTCTCATAATTTTGAAGATGTTGGTCTATGAACTTATGGAAGTTAACGAAATATTACCTAAAAAACTACATATTTTCATTCTTTATAGAAGACTGTTAACATAAAGCAACGACTTATAATATTAAGATTTTTTTTTCTTTTATTACCATCAGCGACCGTATGCACATTATCCAGTTATGTTTCTTAATATGGGGCACCCTAATAAAATATACCAGAAAACTTCCTATGTAACTTTTGCTACGATTCATGAAATTAAAATAATGCTGTGATAAAATGAGTTTTAACACATATTTGGCAAATTTTAGAATACATGTATGCTGTGGATAGAATAAATAAAAGAGCTGATTTGCAAACTTGATTTATTATCTAAAAAGGCATAAATATTATTGTTTTGGTGATAGATTTTTGAGGTTATGAAAATGTCATAACCTATATTATATAATTATATATAATAATTTTTAATTGCATTTTTCTTTTTTCCGAACAAAATAACGTGAATTGTCTTGCAAAAAATAAAAGCAAATAACAACAGTTTGATATAATTTTGAAGATGTTCTACTTTTTAATTTAGTTAAAAACTATAGCTAGATGATTACATAGCAAACGCATTGTCATTGTTTTTGTATGATAAGTTCCCAACAAATTACAAATTAAAATAAAAAGCGTGTAAAAACGTAGCACCAGTAAAAATAAAGTATTTTTAAGGAAACAATAAAAACAAAACTTTTCAGTTTCAGCCATAAATAAATAAAAATTACCTTCTTCAATAAAATTCTCTCTAAAACTCAAATAGGCAAAAAGCAGCAGCTAATTTTCTTATTAAATGTAAAAAAATAGTTAAAGATTAAATTTTAGTGGAGTTTAGTTCTTGGATTTCCATGTTAAATTTTTTAACTCAATTCAAAGTCACAAAATCAGCAAATTTTGCAATATTGTCAAAAAATGGATCATAATTGAAATCAAAATAATCCGTTATACCAGCTCCAATAAAAAAACTTTAATTTTTGAACCAAGTATTAGATTTTTACACCAAAACTCTGAAAATTTTGATTAAAAAAAAATATTTTATGTCAATTACACATACCTTTCTTCTCAACTTATCCCACTTTTTATAGTAAATAACAAACGCTTTACAAAAACAATTAATTTTTTAATTAAAACTTCAAACAAAAATTATTTAATACAAAATAAAGCAGTAAAAAATTACCTTAAAAATCATCACTACAATCTTCACTGTCATCTTCATAATTACTATCGAACTCCTAAATAACTCCAAAAATTGAATAATCCTAACTTTAAGCTAAAATAGGGAAAATAATTTCATCAAAAGGCACCATACAAAAAAATACTTTGGAGCTAATGCGGGTAAAAAATGTACCAGAAGTAGTTTTTATTCAGTTTTATTAATCTTTTATTTAAAACTTAAATTTATTTTCAATTTTACTCAGTTTATTTTCTTAGGGTTATTCCTAAAATTTATTTCCAAACCTATCAGTATTTAAAAAGTAATTCATTCTAACCTTTAAATATTGTTCACTGACTGCAATTTCGTTTCATTGATACTTTAAAGTTTTACAATGGCAGTAATTTTTCAAAACGACTATTTCTTACCTATTTGAAATTTATTTAACCCCCAGAAATAAAATTAGGCACTCATTTGCTACTCTGCATTGCAATACATTTATGCAAGACAAGCGTTTTATATTCAAAAATTACCTCATAAGCCATAAATCACTTAAGCGAGTATCTTAATAAGACATTTCCATTTATCATCTCTCGGTAAAAATGCAATTTTACTAAAATACACTCGCGTACATCTCTGTAAAAGTCATAAGTTTGTGGCAAAGAGCCTCCCCAGCATTTTAAAAATTCATAAAATGAAGTGATAAAAGTAGCAAATTTATTGGTTTGCCGCACTCAAAAAAAGGAAGAAGCAAAAAAAAAATGAAAAGCAACTAAAAACCAAAAGGTATTTCATTTGCGTGCCATTGAGCCCTCCATAACGTTTCTGGCTTTTTGGCATTAAAACGATTTAATTTGTATCTAAAGCCTACAACAGTGCTACAGCTACTGCTGGCTTCTACTGAGGGAGGGGGAACTCTAAGTGTGAAGTAACCGACAATTTACGGCTTGAATTCGGCAATTTTCACACTCAAAGGGCAAAGGTATTTGCTCCCATTTTTTCGTCCCCCTCTTTTAAATTTAATAGCAGCACACAAAGATGATCCAATCCTTAGAGCTTTTCCGATTTCCCTCGCGCTATCTCAGCACCTTTGAAGAACTAAATAAATTTTTACGGCTCTACTAACATTTCTTCACAGCAAAGAGAGAAAAAGATGAAGAAAAAATAGAAGTAACAGGCAAAAGGAAGGGAATTTAATTTCGCGTTCATTGCCTTGTTCGTTTGGCTCGTTTCGTTTACTCCTTTTCTCAGATATAAATTTGAATTTTTTTCATTTTATACCAAAAAAAGGGGCCTGCCACTTTCGCACCCACCTGTAAAACAGTCAGGCCTATAGGTATTCTTTCGTCATTACAAGTAAACATTATTTGCGCTCTCTATCTCGAGGAATAAGAGTATGGTCTCATTTCAAAAAGGATGGCTGATGCCATCACCCCTACCCCTCCCATATTTGTTACATTTCAATTGTCTTTTCGAAATTAAACTCTGTGAAAATTTATACAACCCTCTGTGTGTCGTTTCCTTTATTTTTATTTTTTTTTTACGTTGGTTTGGAAGGAATAAATTTAATCGCTAGGATAAATTTCATTCTTGGATTCACGGATTCTAGGCAATAGAGTGAGGCATCATCTTCAGCGTGGCGGGCGGCGGCGTTTTCTTCTGGAAAATCTTAAAGGAAAACAAAAAATCACCCCAAAGGCAAAATGATATTCAAAAACAAAACAAAGAAGAAAAAAGTAAAGCTCGTTTAGGGAACGTAGAAGCGAATTCCCCAAGGGACACTCGGCATCAGGATTCATTTTCGTATCGTTTCGTTATATCGAAAGGAAGAAGAAGAAGAAGACAAATGAACGGGGTAATGCAATTATTGAAAGTATCCATTTAACTTTGCCCAAAATCTTCTTTAATTTTGTGTTTCGAGAGTTCGAGTTGCAGGGGGGGGATCACCAACAACGCAACCAACAATGACGATGCGATGGATGACGATGTTGATGACGACGACGAAGACGAGCGAGAGTAAATAAACCTACCAAATTCCTTAGCCGAGCTTGATCCCTTTTCCTGTCAAAAGTCTCGTCGAATTGCATTAAAAACTATTTTTGTTTGATTAAAAAAAAAAAAAAACGAGGATACTTGAAGCGAGCTCGAGTAGGTATGGCATTACAGAGCAACCATATAGCTTCCGATGCTGGTTTGTCTGAGAGAAGAAGACCTGTGTCAATCCATTTGCCTAAAGAGCTTGTTGTCTGATTCGAGAGAGTGGAGTTTTGTTTGCATTAATGTCTGCGTTCAGAGTAATTTTCATAAAATAATGTAATTATCATAAGGTTTTAGGGTTTTATCCTTTTAAAAATGTTTTCGGCAACTTTTTGAGAGTTATAAGATTGAGTTTCGTAATAGAAAAGAAATCAGAGAAGATGTTTGTAGGTAATATTTATGGTAGAATTTTTTGCTAATAAAAACAATTTAAAAACATTTTGTTTTGGGGTTGGCACAACAGCTTATTTGTGTAATGTTTTTTTTTTTTATTCTTTTAATCTTTTTTAAATTCAATCATCAATGGATCCAAGGGAGATGGTGTAAAGTGTGAAGGGATAAAAACTGGTCATTCATAATATGTTTGTTTTATTAGTATCGATGCAGAATTCCACCCTGTATAGCAGTACCAAAGTTCCCCAAAATCCCCCTTTTATTTTTTTACCTGCATTTAAAGAGGGAGTGTAGTGGAGGATGGGAAGGTTTATCAAGCTGAACAATTTATCTTAATATTTGAATGCTGGCTGGATTCAATAAGGTGTCAATTTGATACGTCCCTTATTTTCCTGACACTTTGTGGAGGAATCAAAAAATTTTAATATCAATTCTAATTTGCTGTGCAAACCAAATTTTCCGCTAAGAATAGCAGAGCGTCTGAAATTTTAGCTTTTTAAACGCTTTTAAGGTGCAAAAAATTCATTTTTATAACTACAACAGTTTTCAGCAATTCAAAATTCCGCTAAAATAAGACTGAAGTTAGAGGGAAATTAAGAAATTATTATTTTTCTTTTTTTTTATTTTTTTATTATAAAATGACTTAAACAACTTCTTCAATTGGTTTAAGCGCACAACTAAGCATACCATTTTTTTTTTGTTGTTAATTTTTTAGAAAAAAAAATTGAAAATCATTAAACCGTTTTTGAAAAAAAAAAAAATCTATATATATACCTAAAATCTCCACACAATCATGTTTAGAAGAAAAATTGGTAAGCCATTTTAAAGCAAATATTAATGCACATCTAAAACCAAAATTTCAAACAATACCATTACGCGTTTTTTGAAAAACCGATTTAAATTTAAACACGACAGACTATGGACTGCTCCTCATAAGTTTGTTTTTTTAATGAAAAATTATTTTATACATTCAAAGGTTCTATTGTTAAGAATTATTGTGGGTAGCAAATATTAAAAAAAAAAAAGATTTTTATTAAATTTGACAAAGATTGTTTTTACACAGCCCAAGTTTATCTTTGCTCTAAACGAAAAAATCTCTCAATCTAGTCTCGACAGTAAAGCATGACAAATGAAATTTAACGCATTAAACAAAAATTAAAACTTCATTGAAATTGAAAATCATATGCGATTTTGAAGGACTACTTCTGAAAATATATGAAATTCAGAAAATAAAAAAAATACAATTTAGTTCCAATTTCAATTTTTTCTTGTCATTTTTTTCCCTGCGTTTAAAAAAATAAAACTTAATAAATTTTTTCCATATTTTTCAATAAAGTTATTTTTAAAAAATTCAACTTCTGAAATCACAAAAATACTGTTAATTGGTATCCTTAAATTCAATAATATTTACATTCTTTTCTCATGCATATATAATTTTAAAAAAAAGTCTTAACTGCAGTTCCCTCCATTCACCACTAAGAACAGCCATTTCGGATATAATAGGAATCATTTATGTCATCTCCTTTAAGCATTAAAATTTTACAACTTCCTTCGAGTCACCCAGTTACGACATGCAAATTGATACTAACTGCGCTCATAAACATTAACCAATTCACATTGTTTCATGTGCCATTCAAAATCGAAATCGATCATTATACCTTGTCTCTCCATTAAAATCAAACGACTTTGACACAACATTTGAGGATGCAAATTAAGACATTAATATGAATTCAAGAGACACATGATTGGCTTCAGCATACAAAAAGGACCTCCTCCTACATATAATAACCCTCTTTGATGGCGAGTTAAACTTGTTGCTTTCATGCCTTCTAAAATAGCCCCCGCATGTAAACAAAATTGTTAACAACTCACTTAAGGACCTACTTGACACCGAATGACATCGTTTAATACAGAAAACAAAAAAAAAACACAAAACCAAAAATATAAATACACAAAGCCTATGGACACACGAAAAGATGGAGTATAAAAAATTTAAATGGCAATATTATTAATATTCCATAACTATACACAATTTTTATTGGACAACCAAAAAAGGACAAAAAGGATCCTATACAACACTGAGACCAGAATACAAAAAAAAAACATATCTTGTTTACCCAAACAATCGCTTTTCTTGTTTTGCTAAATGTCATTATTTTTAAGGATGGCTAAATTATTCCACCATAAAGGATATGCCTCTCCGGGGAATATCCCCAAAAAGAAAGGACACATTCGAAGAGATGCTGATGATGGCCATGCTGTGTGGGAATCGTGGTTCAACTTCTTTACAAGAAAAAAAAAAAAGGAACTCAAGAACAATTCCATTATGTTTCAACTAAATCAATTTCTATTCATTTTGGTTTTCGATCAGTTTTTTGAGTGAAGAGCGAATTACAAAAGGGGTTAAGAAAAAAGGACATCCCATTTTTTTGTCTTGTTTTCTTTCTATATAAAAGGATAATGGTCACTAACAACGGATTCATTTTGAACAATTGACTTAAAAGATATTTTTATCGAACAAAAGGATAAAACCAAAAAAAAAAGGATACAAGACAGAAAAAAAAGTATATAGTCAAGAAAGTGATATAATTGGAATCCATTGTCCTCGAAAATTTAACCTCTGTTGGACACTCTGTGTGTTCAGCGATGGACGGATGGACGAATAGAGACCCCATATTGGATACACAATCACAACTCTAGAAATTACATCCGTCCTCAAAGGATTCATACGAGTCATCACAAAATCAGACTTTATCAATCTTTTTGTGTGTTGTTCTGTCTTCTATAGAGATACGAGTTCGAGTCAAGTAGATAGATACTCGTGGTACAAACGAATATCTATATGAACATATGCAGCACAAGCACAGAGGTTGGCAGGAAGTTTGGTAAAAGGATCCTTTTGACTGCATTAAGGGAGCCTAACTCTTAATTAGTTGTTTCAGTATCAGTTTCATAGCAAAAGCCTCTCGCACATATATGTATGTAGTACTCGTACGTCGAGTATAAGAAGTGAAGTGTCTCCGTTCTCAATATCTTAAAAGATTTTATTTACACAGGCACCCCAAAGTTATTTCCATATATCCTTGTTGCAATAACACAGACAAACACTTTTAATGCTACTTTCACTCAGCCAAATGATATTATTATTTTAGGGGGGCTAAAACTTTGAATTTCATTGATTGGCTTCTTCCAATGACGACAGATAGCTGATGGGGATAGGGATGAATGTTTTTTTGGAGTTAGAGGAACTATCGAAGTTCTTCTTCTCTTCGAAAGTTGATGATATAAACACCAAGAAAACCCTTTTGGTGTTTATTGACATCGAATTGACTTTAAAAGCTTTAAATGTCCCATTCCCTGAGTTTAGTTGTCATCGGCATCGTCATCATCCACATCGTCGTCGTCGTCGTCGTCGTCGTCGTCATCATTGTGCAAGGGGCTTGAAACTATTTTACCAACACAGTGCTGGTTACACACTTTAGTGCTCTCTATGTTGTATATCGTTCAAACAGCTTAGGTTTCATCGTCATCGTCATCATCATCAAAATCGTTATCATCATCATCATGAGTCGAAACCTTAGCAAATAATTTGAAAAACAAACACTGACGGGTGATGCTGATGCTTCAAAGACTCAGCAACTATTCAGGGCTGGATTGAATATAAGGGTAACTCTGGGGAATGGGTTAGGCATACCTTAACTCAAGACAAATTTATTCTTCAGCATTGAATTCAATTCAACTCAATTCAACTAAAACTCCACTCAACTAAATTCAGCAAAAATTAACACAACTCATCTGAACTTAATTCAACTTTATTCAACTCAACTCAAGTAAACTTGACTCAAAACAACTTAATTCCATTTAACTCAACATAACTCAACTAAACTCAACTCTCGACTTTGCTCAGCTCTACTACTCTGCTCTTTTCACATTTACTCAACTCTTATCAATTCTTCTCAACTTCTACCCAATTTTAACGAACTCTACTCAAAGCTTCTCAACTCTTCTCAGCTCTATTCAACCCTACTCAATTATACTCAACTCCTCTCAACTCTACTCAACTCTACTAAGCTCTTCTCAATTCTTCTCAACTCTTCTGAACTCCACTTTTCTAAATTCAAATAAACTCAATTCAGCTGAAGTCCACCTCGAACCACCTTAACACTACTTAAATTGGCTCAATTCAATTAAACTCAATTCAAGTCAACTCGACTCCCACCTCTACTCCACATAGATCAACTCGACTATTCAATTAAAAAAACTCAAACGAAATCTTAATTCGAGTTTAGAATCGAGTTGAGTGGAGCTGATTTGAGCTGTAAACTTAAAAAAAATGTATGAAATGGAAATGAGTGACTAATTGAGTGAATAAATCAATGTATGAGAACGAATCAATGATGATTTTACAATTTTGTTAAACAAGAAGGCGCTCAATTCGGTCAAGTATGACCCTGATCTTAGCTTCTTCTTTTAGTTTTAAAATGTTGATGCGCCTTTGCAATCGCACACTCTTCGATGTTATCCTTTGTGGCAAAAGCGGTGCACCTTAAAGTTTACCCCCAAAGAAAGAGACAGAGAGAAAACGATAGATATATAGTTTAGTTATCGTTATGTTGAGTTGTGTGTCTATTTTTTAGGAATGAATGAGAAGAGATCACTTCAAGTTCAACTCAAACAAAATGTTTTCCTTTATACAATTTTATATATACTCAAATTCCAGTATCGTTGATGGTGGCGGTATCCTGTGGGAGAGTTAGACGAAGCATCAAGATGACGATGACGAGTTGAATGAATATAGTTCTTGGAGTCAGGATGAAACTCAAATATACTAAATATATGTACACTTCAGTATTACTCTGTGTTGTTGTTGTTGTTGGTTTTATATGGAGATGTTGATGGAAGTGGTATCCGGTCCTTCATCAACAACAAACAACAACACAAAACGGTATGCATTCAAAGGTTGTTTCCCGTGAAGAAAAGGAGCAGAGGCTTGATGACGATGAAGAATAAATGCGATCAGTGGGATTTAACACCCTAGACAAATCCTAGAGACTAGTTTTTTTGTTGTTGTATTCCTTAGAGAGGACTGACGGTAAATGATATTAAAGGAATTTCAATGAATTTTGGGGTAAAATAGTGTTACAGAGAGGAGAGTATGGTGGGCTTTAGTTTTTGGTTAAGAAATTGACACTGATAGAAAAGCGATTTGACTTAATGCGAAAACGACTTTTGTGTAAAAGGTTTATCGTGTTGTTTTTGGAAGAAGTATAAATATTGTGTTAAACTAGAAGAAGATAAATGTAAGGCACTTTGACGTTTCAAGAGCTAAGAGAATAAGAGAATAACATAGATAGTTTTTGCTTTAATTGGTATTAATTTATTTTTATTTGGAATATTTAAGCAGCCGTAAGGGATCTTTTAATTAAACAATATATTAACTTCAAGCACATGTTGTGTGATTCCCAGACACAGCGTACTAATTCACTGATTCGCGAATTCTGATTGGTTACGGAAGAAAACCGTTGTTTCCCCCCAAAATCCATAAGTAATGACGTTGATTTCTGTAGAATACCGTTGATACTATCAAAATTTGATTGATTATCGGTGAAAGCCGTTTATTTATCCGAGAAATGAGTATAATGGAACGAGAAACGATAAACGAGAAACGAGAAACGAGAGACGAGAAACTAGAAACGAGAAACGAGAAACAAAAAAACGAGAAACGAGAAATAAGAAAACAGAAACCAGTGAATAGTAGTTTGAATCCAGAATACCAGAATCTCGTATCAAATCTTAAATCTATTCTTAATAATTACTAAGAATTGTTACAAATAAAGCCTTATTAATAACTTTATAGAAATATAATAATAAAGAAAAGATCTACAGGTAAAATCAAAGTTTCTTACTTTCCTTAGTAATACCCCTAAGCACTCTACCTTAAACTTCCTTCAAGCATTTCCCACAGAACGTTCATACTTTTTCGAAAAACTTCTTCATTTAGGGAATTTAAAAAATAATATTTTACCAATAGATGCATTTTCCCCCAATTGCAAATGTTTCAATCACTAATATTCTCACTTCAGTCGATTTCAAACAATAATACAAGTAATCAACTCTTCCTGTATACCACCCGTTTACAACTTGTAAAACCTGACCGAGGGCAGATAATAATGTTTGTCGAGGTAAATGAACGAAAAATGCTTGAAGAATCGACAACAAAAAATCAAAAAAAAAAAAAAAAACTGCAGAATTTGCTTCATCATGATATTCCTTTCTTTTAAAACACAGGGAGAGCCAGTGAGTGCAACCCGCATTGAAAGTTTGTGTAGGAGGAAGTCCTTCGTCCGCCAAAGGAAGGAAATCATTTCACAGCGATTGTAATCATTTCGACCTTCCGGGATAGTAGGTAAACCTCACGTACAAAATACCACCCAAACTCCTTCTACTTGTTCAAAATTGGACATCGACCAAAGTCCGAACAGGCATTAGACCACAATGACACATATCCTGATATATGGCAGCTACTTAAAAATCACAACTGGCAACAAACCCAGGCGCGCCTAAGACGATGTGTACTGGACACAAATTCCTAAAATCCTTCTTCAATGGTTTTTGTGTGGGTTTTTCTCCTCACAGTGAACATATCCTGGTGATGGTTTGGTGGTGTATCTCTTTTAAAGAACTGCACCACAACCAGAGCCTATACCAACAGGGTAGTCGATGCACACAGATTTCCCTATTCTTCTAGAGTGAATGCGGTGGGATGAAGTTGCTTGTTTTTTGTCTTTCAACCCGAAAGGAATCAATTTCCCCGCACAGTTGAACAGCAAATACGGACATGACCGTCGAGGTGCGCTTAAAAGAACGAACGAACGAAGAAAAAACGGATACAACTGACGGGAAAACACGATAAAAGTCAGGTCCCCTGAACCAGCCGACTCGAGGACGATGCATCATCAAAAGCTTGTTGTGTTATATAGGGCCGCTCCCTATCTGTGCCTGGACACGTTTCTTACTTACTTCTCACTCGCTCAAGACGGTATAATATTCTTCGTCCTCTTCGTCATCAGTGGCGTCTTCGTCGTCGTCGTAGTTTTCGTTGTCGGTGGGATTATGTGTGTTCTTTCGTCTAGGAGTTGTGTTCTTTGGCGATATCTTTTTAGGGGAGATTTTCTATTTTTTTTCTATTCTCATCTCCCCCCTCCCCACTTCTTTAGACGAATCCAGTCCTTGCAAATTCATTTAGACGAAGAAAAAGGTGCATTCAAGCGTTAAAGTAAATATCTCATCTTTTTATATTGGAATAGTTTCTTCAACGGAAAGATTGCTGGAAACTTGGGGTTTGGGGGAATTTTCTTTACCTTTTATTTTTTTTTTTTTTGTTTCTCTTTCACATTTTTCTTGTCTTTTTGTCTTAAGAGGATGACGATGCCTGTTCCTTATGTTGTGGGTTGATTCTTTGAGGGATTTTTTTATTTTGTTACCAATTTATTTGTTAAGAAAGGATTTAGTCATATGTATTTTTTGAGGGTTTGAGGGGAAGAGAAGAAGTCGACGACAACGACCGGCGACGGCGACAAGAAGAAGTTGTTTTTGGCAAATATTATGGGAGTGGATAAATCTCAGAGGCTGTGAATGAAGTGCACTCTATGCCCTTATAATATGGAGACGAAATAAATTTTGTAGTTTGTACGTGCTTCGAGAAAATATTGTCAAAATTGCCAGTTTAAATAGTGTTGGGAAAAAGAATTTTGAAAAATAGACCACATCCATACATCAGAAATGTTGGCAGTTAGAAGAACAAAACATGCGACCTAAATATTGATTAAGTTTAAGACAAGACATTGGTCTTAACAACAAATTTTTGGCTTAAAATAGAGTTCAGAGAAAAAAGCAAAACAAAACCGAAAAAAAACAACAATAAACTTGGGTAGGATAGTGAAAAAGCTAGTTGGTTTAATACTCTTTAATAATCAATGAAACCCGCGCAAGAGAGGACCAAGAAAACACGGTACTATTGAAGAACATGCACTTCAAGCACTTTGCCATCGAATTGGAGGACAAAGTAAAAATGGAGGGTCTTCCAGTGTCCCAGTCATCAAAGTCACTCACTTGAAGTCAAATAAGGTGTAGAGTAAGACCAACAATAACTTTTTTGCTTAAATAGAACTGCGACAACTTTTGCGTCACCATGTTATAGCTGCCCAAGCGACTTAAAAGTGCCATCTATTGAATATGTAAATTATTGTGCCTAGAATTTATTTTTGTACAAATCTGTTTTCAAATTTTAAGAAACCATAACCATAATTTAATCTTCAGAAAAATAAATGCCAACAAAATACAAATTGAATTTTCTTATCGAAAAAGACAACTTTGCTTTAACCTCAAATTGTTCTTCTCCAGTCAGCCTTTTCCAATTCATGAAGCTTCTTCCTGTAAACAACAAACTTATAGGCACTCAAAAAAAAAAGAAAAAACAATCTTCCCGCATTTGAACAGGAATAAATCTTCACTAAAACAACTGTATTTATGCAATCGGACATAAAATGAATTGCAAATCGTAAAATCCCAATCCGGCCAAATAAGACAACAAACCCGCCAGCATTGCTAGCAGCAGCGGGATCAAGACATAGGGCACAACAGGATAAACTATAGAAGAGTGTGAAGGTAGGTATAGGTTAAAGGCACACACACATCCTATTTGTTTCACCCTTCAATTTTTTCTCGCATATATACAATGCAGAAAAAACCCCACTGGCCGTCAGGACATGCCTTGGATATTGCCACAGTCAACCATCCATTCAACCAGACTCTCACTTCTATTACCAAAAAGAGATCGACAGGACAAAAAAAAAATGAGCCAAAGTCTCCACTGAACCGAAAGAAACGAAAGTGGCATTATGCTAAAGAAGACATTTTGCTTTACCAAGACGGACGACTGAAGGCAGCAGCCAGCAGCAGCAAACAAACGAAGAAATACAAAAAAAAAAAGAAGAATAAGGATAACCAGCTTTAACATTGATCAATAGTCCTAGCAGCGTTGTGGCGAAGAATTCAATGCACACACCAAGTCGACCAAAGGACCCAACCGAAAAGGACTCTCTCGATTCAAGTCGAGTCTCCTCCGATTGTGAACTTTCCCAGGGATAACACATAGTCAAATCTGTCTATTTAGCCAATAAATCCTTGAGAGCTTATGTTGTATGTGGAAGGAAGAGTGCAAGTGGTGGACATTTTTTTTTTTACATATACATACTTCTTCTATCCAAGAGCCTCATGAGGAGATTTGTCTTTTTTCGTTCCTTATTTGAGAAGCCTGTTTGTTTTTGGACGTCGCGTCGCATCGTGTCGTTTGCCTCCCGAACCATCTGGTTGAAAAATCTTGGCAGAAGGCTTTTGCCAGGAAACAGTCCGGGAAGGATACGCTTGCGATTATTTGTAAAAGTGTTTCCTCCGGGAAAGAACTGCATAAATCATTGAACGCACCCAATTTCCATTCGAAATTTATGTATCGCTCACACCAAATATATTCACATAAACTCCGCATACCGCTATGTGTCAATTCAATTCTATTAAGCATACGTTATGTCAGCCATTTTAGATGCATAAATATTATTGAAAGTAGGTGTTGGGGTGGCTGCGTTCAGGGAGATAGCTAAAAGCGGCAGCCTTCAGCACTTCTATACGATGAATGCACACAGCCAGCCAGCCCAGCCACCCAGCATGCGTGTAAGATTGAATTGAAGAGATAACAAGGGAATAGAAGAGTGCATATATGTTAGAGAGGGATATAGGGAATGCTGTTTTCTGTTGATTTTCCATTTGGGATTATACGATGAGAAATATTTTATGACAAAATAAAAATGTGGAATGATATTTTCTCATCTTCATTCCAAAAAAAAGTTTTAGCCTCTGGCTGCATCATCTCAATTTGACATTTCTTTCCCTCAGAAAATGACAACGATGATGGTTTGGTTGGTTGGTTGATGACGAAGACGATGACGATGACGATGGTTGCCTAAATTCAAAATTGAATGTCTCTGGTGGATTCCATATCTTGAAAAAGAAATTCATTTGATCTTTTGCATTATGCAAATAATAAAATGAGAAAAAAAAGGAGAGAATACAAGAAAAAGAAAAAAAATTGCTTAAAGGAAACAGGATTGATTTTTTCTGGAAGGGTTTTTTTTCGCCTCACATTGTGGGTTGGCATGAAGTATCTCTATTTGGGATGACTTTAGGACCACATTTCATTGGATTGACGAATATTAAACGGATTCGTTGAATTGGAAAAATGTGTCCTTAAATAAACCAAAAAAAAAAAAAAAAAAATGGAATAATGGCAATAGTGATGATACAATGTTCATGAGGATTGATGGTTGATGGAGTGTATTTAAGAAGGTAGATTGGCTTGGGCTAAAGTATTTAAGGTTGGAAATACGAGGGATAAAGGTTATTGTTATTGTTATTTACAACTTAGGTAAGTGGTATAGAGTGGTTTTCGATCTTCTTTATATTAATTTTGTATAAGAGGGAAACGATTTATTCTGGATGAAAATGTTTATCTTAAGCGGCTGAACCGGCCTGATGAAAGTTGAGCTAAAATCTCTTGCTAGGTACACGTTGGCAGAAACTTTGCGGCGGGATTAACAAAATTTGATCTCACAAATTGTAGCAAACTAAATACTATTTTGTTGCTCAAACCATAAATTTGTAGATCGCATGGTTTCTTTGTTATTGATTTTTCCACTAAAATATGTCTGAAGTTAGCTGACGTAAGCAAAAAAATTATTATTTTCTTGATGGCCAAAATTTTAGTTTTTTAAATGCTAATTTGTTGCACAAAAATTAATTTTGTAGCTCCCATGGGTCATTTTGTATTACAATTGTCAATTTTAGAAGAGTACTTCCGGCCCGCTGAAACCAATGGAGAACATTTGAAAAAAAATAATTTTTTTTGCCAGAAATTGCTACCGAATTGAGGTTTGCCCGACAATTACCTACTAAAAAAAAAAATCAAAAAAGGTTATTTTTTTTTCAGTTTTCTCAATTGGCTTCAGACAACTCTCTAAAAATTAAAAATTGGAATAGAAAAGTATGTACCCATGGGACCACAAAATTAATTTTTGAGCAAAAAATTTTGTTTTGAAAAGATTCAATTTCTGGAAATGAATAAAAAATGAAAATCCACATTTTTTGAAAATTTTGACCGTTACAGATCTTATTTTAGCGAAATCTTGAATACCAAAAAAACAAGTTTAGCTATAAAATCGAGATTTGCACGCGTTTCATGTAGTTAATGGTGAATTCAAATTTCTGCAAACCAATTTTTGTTGTAGCTTGGGCTACATAATTGAGGTTTGCTCAACAAATTTTGGTTTGAAAAGCTACAATTACTGACAAAAAAGAATTAGCGCAGAATTTTGTTTCGAAAAGATTGAAATTCTGGAAAGAATCGAAATTTGATTATTTTAAAAATTGCTTGAGCTACAAAATTGAGCTTTGCGCAACAAATTTTGTTTTAAAAAGCTACAATTACCGGAAAAAAATTAAAAAAGGGATGTCGTGAGAAAATACAAACAGAATTTCGATTTTCGATTGTGAATATTTTGGCATGGATTAAAATAAAATCCAAAATAGTTTGCATAAAGAGTTCCTACAAACTGAGAGCATTTTCTTTAAATTTAAATAAGAAACGAAAGTATATTAAAGTCAGCGTTTCGGTGTGCATTCGACTGATTTTGAGTCTCACTCATCCAATATAAATCGAATTTATCCACTATAAAAGCACTCATAGCCTCTTTCAATTTTGTTAAAGAATGAAAAACTTGACATATCGGTATCCCAAGTACCGACTTAACTGCCTTAATGTTTTTCCAGCTGCACTAACACAAATCAATAAATACAAAACTTCAAATAAACACTTTATATGACATAAAACCAAAACAAAGAACCTATCCCTCATTAGCAAAAAGCTATACAGACAAGGTCACACACTATACCACATTGAAAATCGAAAACCCCAAAAAGTGCAAAGAACTTTCCAAAAATATACACTTCAAAGCCAAATAACATCGTTTTCAACTTTCGCTAAATTTTACCATCGGTCCTCATCGTCGCCACATTATAGAAAAGCAGCTCCAAGCTTAAACACATTCACTTTGCGTCCTCATCACACAACAAACATTTTCGCCTCCCCTTCCTCCTCTCACACACAACCATCATGTCAACTCACATCATTTGACTCACACGGTCCCGCTGATGAAGTGTAATGATTGAATTTTCATTCGCAAAATAGCCCGGCTCCATTTCCATATTTAAGCTGCCATCCCCAAACCAGAGCAGCTAACCGACCTGGCCCAGCCTAGCTCTGCTATAAGTTTTACCCATGACGGTAATCATCGTCAAATCGACTTGTGAGGGCTTTTGACATGACGACGGCAACGGCGACGTCGCGTTGCGTCGCTTTGCGCTTCGCGCTCCGTCGATGTCCCCTGTTCCGTCAAGCTGGGGTGGTGATTATCCCCGAGTATTATAGCCACGACCGAAGGCGACAGTTTTGCCATGGATGGTTGTCCCCTGGAAAAACAATTCTACCCCTTGTGTCACCCATACTTGTTTTCGTTATAGTCCGATGCCGATGAGGGAATTCCTAGTCATCGGAACGACAAACCAAAATCCCGCATCCCAATATCGCGTCCTTGTCACACCCATACCGTCCGTTTCGTTTTCCCGTCATACATCGCAGCCAAGCGTTGAAATAAGCTATAAATTCCAGCAGCCAGCAGTGGGTGGCAGCAGGGCCAGCAGAATGTCCTTATTTTAACCCAAAACGACACGACGACGACGACACAACGAGAACGAGAACGACACAACGATGAATTGCTGCGATGATTTTCCATTTTGAGTGACGATGCAATGGCGATAAAATAAATTTGCATATGAATTGAGAATTAAGGACACTTTACACACCATCGACCGTATATACATAGAAAAAGGAAGAGCAGCACAAGCATACATATAGAGAGAAACAGCCGATGGGCAAAAATTGTGAATTCATAAACACAGGACGACCCAGCCAGCACCCATCATCGGTCGACCAGTGAGCGGTGCAGTGGCGGCAGCGGGTATGTCAAGTCGAAGCTTAATAAAAAAGGGTTTCCCCGAGAAGCTATAACAAAAAAATAAGGACATGCAAACATATCTATCTGCACAGCAACTACTATACACTCGTTCGTTATTCATTTAACTTTTAAACTCTGCATAATTTGCAAGGATTAAATTATAGTCATGGTTTTGTTCGAGAATCAGTTAGAGGGTGGTACCCAGGACATTGTTTTGAATATATTCACTATATATTCTCGGCAACTTTTTTGTGAGTGTCCCCATTCAACGCTTACTCCTTGAGGCAATGAGATTGAATTTTGTTGTCTTAGTTGATTACATTCAGTGGCCACCCTGACATAAATCAATATAAGGAGACCACCACGATCAAGAATACACGAAAAAAGGATAACAAAATAATTTAACATTTGTTTGGAATGTCCTTGCAAGGTTTGAGTATATGTGGGAATGCACATTTATCACCCCATCAGCGACGCAGCTTTATACGCGAATTGGAACGCCTCCTAAGGTCAGGTGCATTTATGGTGCAGCAAATTCAGCAAATGCACCAAAGGAACTGCAACTGAAAATAATGCAACAAAAAGTCCTTGTTACATTTTTTTGTTGCAGTTTGCCACACGAAAAAGTTGCCAGTTGGGGACAATTTATGATGCTTCGCAGAGGTAGGCCTTTTTTTGGCATGACATAATTAAAGGCCATTAATCACGTTCTTGCGGGCCAAGTTCTGTGACCCTTGATTGGGAGGAGAGCTGAGGTGGCTTGGGATTGGAAGTACCATCCCAAAGCTTCACCTCAAACGTCGTCTGTCGACGACGAAAACGACCAGTTCGAGGCGAAAAAAATCCTTGATGGTGGCAATAACACATGTGGATGGACGGGCCAACAAATAGCACAAAAAAAAAAATATAACGAAAAACATTTAAACGGGATCAAAAAACTTGGAAAACTTTTTCGCAATTAAGTTAAAAATGAACACCAGTGGCAAAACGGAAGTTTTTTCAACGTAATTTTTTTTTTCCAACTCTCAGGGAGTCACAATGATATCTCAGTCAGTTTACGAACAACAAAAAATCCCCCAACATACCAAATATGTATTCCTACTCGTTGTTATAGTATATTTGGGTATTTTGTATATCCTCCGCAGTTCCCAGTTGGGATATTGCATAACTCATGAAGTAGACACTTTTAAACGCTTTCGATACACAAATACAAAATGGATACGCGTTGTTGTCGCGTTTTATAACAAAAAAAAAAAAATAAAAAATGAACTGAAACAAAAACAAAAACAAAAAAAAAATTGTATTCCCCGGGATATTTGAGGATATCCAAACCATTTACACTATAAGGACATCCTGCACGATGATGATGGTGTGATATAAATTGAAGCCGTGTCAAAATATAACGACGGTTTAGTAAAACATTTATATTCCTCGTTTGGACATAGTAATGGTATTTACTGTTCTTCTTCGTTTTTTTTTTCTTTGTTCCTAGTTGATTCTGACCAACAATGGATTGGCTAGATATTGAAATGGATGTGAATTCAGCAATGTTAGAGTTTGCTGTTTTTTTTTTTTATTTTATGTCAATAAAGAGAGCATGATATTTCTTTAAAAGAACGTTTAATTTTCATCAAAGCAAATATCCAATAAACATGAAGTAAGGACTTCAGTATATTTATTTAGTATAAACTTTGTTGAACTGAAATACACTTACTCGATGTACTTCTACCTCACTTTAAAATTTCTTGGCTCATCATAACGAAACGGGCATTGTTCCAAAATATTCTATGAAAATTTTGTTGACGAATATCTAATGAATACAAATTTTATTCAGCTCGCTACAAAACCCAATTTTTTAGTTTTTTTTTAAACTAATTGCTAAAGCAGTTTGTGCTTTAAAAACTGCTCTAGCAAGATTTTAAAAGTATTGCCATTGTTCACATTTTCCATAAAAATTACCCCTCCGCTTAAATATTGAAAATAGAACCCCTTCTCATAAGGTAGTTCTTTTTGGGTTTGAACTTACCTGCACATTCTAGTCTTGTGTTACATCTTATCCATACCAAATTTTTTTGTACAATTTTTCATTTAAAAATGACAATTTTAATAAAAAATTATATCTTTTATTTTTTTACTTACTTAGGTAATCAGACCTTATAAAGTCCATTGTGATCCCCTTGAGGGGCATAGGGCTTCCGCTTCTCCTACTTCTACCTGCCATCATGCACTATTTCTGAAAAAAAAAACACCTTATTTCTATGCAACTTATCCATAGTTGTGCAGATTGAATTTTGACAGAAAAAATAAACAGTGGTGCAAATAATTTATGTAGTTTATTTGAATATCACTCAAGGTTTTTTACTCGGTAGTACCAGCTTAGCTACCTACATTTTTTTCACTACAGCACTAGTTACTCTCTTATTATTTTAATGCGTAGTAGACTCAGCTCATTTCTCTTTGCTGTTTGAGTAGGCACGATGCGAGCTTTAAGTTGTTTTTTCCCGGTTTCCCAGGAAAGCCAAGCACTATTTCATAATTGTGACTGACCGTCTATTCGTTCAGCAAACGTTATGAAAACTTTTTTCACAGCACACCATTGTCTTTTGATTAGGGTAGGTTCAGTGTCACTGATTCTTCTCATTTCTTGGGAAGATGGTCTTCCAGTTATTGGCATCCTCCAGTTATTGGAATCCTTTAAAGCCTGTCGGTATTAAATCTGATTTCCGAAGTGCAGCTGTTCCCTACGGTAGCTAACTTCATATGGTGGTCTGGACCATCCTTAATTGCCATCTCTGTCTCTCTTTTATTTATGACTTAAAATCTTAATGAACATATTATTTTCGTAAAAATTTCTTAAAAATTTATTTTTGTAATTTCTTTAAAAATATCTATTTTGGAACATAATTGATTCTGTTTTTACAAAAAAGTTACTTAAATAAAATTTTTAAAGCCATCTTTTTTTATAATTCAAAAATATTAAAATTTATATAATAATACAAAATTTATAAATTTATAAAATATAAAATTTAACAAAAAATTCCAAAAACGATAACATTTTTAGAATTTTTTCCTTGGTATTTTTGGTCAGATAAACTTATTTGTTTTGTGTAATTTTGTTCATAAAAACTAAAATATTGCCCACATTTTAATTAGGGTTGCCCAATTTAATAATAAAAAAAAAACATATCCGGAATAAGATAATCAGTGAAAATAAATAAAAGACAATAATTAAATTGGATTTTTTTATTAAAACTACAGAAACTAGTGAATACAAGGAATTCTTCGCTTATGATTTTGATGTATGCAAACTTATGGATGATTTTATGAGTCAAACACTTGCAAGGCTATGGGTCGATAATATTTTAAAGTACACCAATATACCGTTCAAATGTCCAATTCAAGCGGTAATTCAAACATTGGATTGAAATTGTTTAAAATTACTCGTTTAATTTTGTGTTTTCTTCTTTTAAGGGTGAATATTACATCAAAAAGCTTGTAATTGATGAGAAAAGTCTTCCAATGATTGCAGTAAGTGGTATTTATATGGCCAAAGTCATGGTTTACGTTCAAAATGCCTCACCTGAGAATATCGTTTCAAACACTACTTTGGAGGTTGAGATTGAAATTTAAACTTTCTTCGTTTTTTTATTTTTTTTTTTAATGTTGTCAAGGTTATGAGAAATAAAAATTGGAAAACTTATTTCGTTGTCTCAAAATTTTCTTCAGCTGATTTTCCGACAATAAAAATTTTGTATATTTAACTCGTAGTTAATCAGAAACCATTTTTACTTGGGATACTATTGGGAAAATTAAGGATTCGTAAAAAAAAATCGAACTCGAGATAATAATCACACATGACATTACAATGATAGAGAATACAAAAAAGTGGGTCTTGAAATTCTATTTGTTTGTCTGTCTGTCTGTGTATACCTCGAGCTACAGCCTAAGCCCCTGGAGCGATTTTTAACAAATTTGGTGGTTAAGAATCTTCAGTGATTCCCTAGAGGGGAACTTGAAATTTTTTTTAAGTACAAAATTGACGGTACCTGTCATATAATGAATATTAAAAAATTGAATTTTCTCAAAAACGGCTCAACAATTTTGATACAAAAAATTACATTTACTTTTGTTAGTAAGGCTGTATTTTTAAAATGAAAGAAATATTTTCAAAAATGTTAATAATGGTTCCTACCACATAGAACCGTTTTTTTTTTTTTCATTTTTAAGTTTCTCTTAAGCAACTCAACCGAATAACATCAAAATTATTTGATATCAAAAATTTCAAAAAGTATTTTTTGGATTTTAAAAAAAAATTAAAATTTTTTTTTGAAAAATCAATTTTTCGAAAACGGACTGTATTTTTTTTTTACTTTTGGTTTTAGATGTGCATTAATATTTTCTTGAGAACGGCATACCAACTTTTTTTTGGATTTGGATGATTTTTCTTTTTCAAATGTTGGTATTTATAAATACTTTAAGAGTTACCAGTTTAAAATTGCCGCCCTTATAAATTTTTTTTTAAACTTAACTATAAGTTTTTTGTTGTAAAAACATTTTTTTTTATCAAAAAAACATGTTAGAATTTTATAAAATAAATTATGCCAAAAATTGTAAAAAATATGTAAGGAAAACAACTCCCACGCTATCAGATGGGAGACTGAATTTTATCAAAAGTTGATTTAAAGCAGAAAAAATGATATTGAAATAAAACGGAGTAAAAAAAAAAGATCAAATTATTTTTTTTTTTTGATAGCCAGAAAAACATTCTTCAATTAACATTTAAAATAAAGTTAATCCAACAAACAGTTTAAGAGAAAATGATTTCTAAAATCAGAATCATCATCATATCATCTGATCGGGTGAAAACAGGTCCCCATATTTACTGGTTATTTTCCTTAAACAGACCTGGAATTTTTTTGGCACAGTTTATTTTATAAAATTTTAACAAATTCAAAAAAAAATTTGTTCTTAAAAATCTTATTGTTAAGTTTAATAAAAAATCCGATTGTAACGGAAATTTTTAACAGGTAACTGCTAAAGTATTTATGAATAGCACCATTTAAAAAATAAAATCATCCAAATCGGAGCAGTTTTGCCGGTTCCGAAATAATTTGCTTTAGTTACTTCACTTAATATATGTTTCACATATCAAAAACTAAAATTTTAACTGTGCTGTTTTGTTTTTCAGTACAAAAAACACATATCCGGAACATGATTTCAATCAGCCAAATAAAATAAATAGCATTTAAAAATTGCAAAAGAAAAAAAAATTACCAAGGTATCTCGGTTCGAATCTGCAAAAGTTCTTTAATGATTTTCAAAAGCAATTAACTAAAGCACGCCATGGGTTCTATACCATATATAAAAAAGATCGCATAACATATAGTGTATTAGTCCTTCAAGTTTAACCACACCGTTAGTGTAGTGAATTGGTTCTCATTAGATTCCTATTTATAGTGTTGAAGCCGCCCACATAGAAGAAAACGAAGAACAATGAGAGTAATAACGCAGATGTTTTTATTAATTCTAATAATTGCATTGATGGGTTCAATCCAATGCAAAAAAGTAAGCTCATCTCATATTCATGTCTACCATAACTCATCACAACTCAAATTGCGTTTCTCAATTTTTATTGTTTAGGAAATAAAATTCCTATCAGTTTCTGTTACTCCCAATACTGAATTCTTGGAATATTGTGATGCTAGCATTACACCTGATTCAAAAGGTCACTCTATGGATCTCAAGACGCATTTAGTGAAGGACATTCCCAAGGACATTCATGTGCGATTGGATTTTCTTATTAAAACTACAGAAAGTAGTGAATACAAGGAATTCTTTGCTTATGATTTCGATGTATGCAAACTTATGAATGATTTTATGAGTCAAACACTTGCCAGGCTATGGGTGGATAATATTTTAAAGTATACCAATATAACGTTTAAATGTCCAGTTCAAGCGGTAAGTCTATGATTGGAATGAAATTGGTTAAAGTAAATTCGTTTAATTTTTTTTTCTTCTTCTTTTAAGGGTGAATATTACATCAAAAAGCTTGTTATTGATGAGAAAAGTCTTCCAATGATTGCAGTAAGTGGCATTTATATGGTCAAAATCATGGTTTACGTTCAAAACGCCTCACCTGAGAATATCATCGCTAATACTACTATGGAGGTTGAGATTAAAACTTAAAATTTGTTTGTTTTCTTATTGATTTTTTTTTTAATTTTATCGTGGTTAATGTGAAATAAATATTGGGAAACACATTTTGGGGTTTCAACATCAGAAAAAAAAAAGGAATTGAAAGTTTCTTATGCAATTTTCTTCAACAGCTTTTCTGACAACAAATTTCTCATTTTTTTTACCAACTGATTCCAGCTTTTTGTCCTCTATAATATCTTTTAAACGTTATCATTTCTAGTAAACTGCTTCTGCTTTATATTGAAAAGTAAAAATATACATGAAATCACTTGGCAATGGGATTCTTTTTTATTGAAATTATTTTTCTGTCACTTTTATGTGCCTCCATTCAACTCCTGTTGATAATTTGTTCTTCCAATTCATGCTGTCCTTAATATGTGAGTGGCAATTAGACTTCGATGCCATTTTAATGAATACTTCTCCGTCGTCCTTTTAAACTCGAGAGTGTCCCTTTCAAGTTTCGAAGGAGAGCAATATAGACAGGACATGTTGTTAGTTGATGCTGGTACAAGGATATATATTCGCTTCACTTTCTGTATACCTACACTTTTTACTTTAACTTACGATAGAGGTTGTTTTTTTTTTAGTCATTTGGTTTTATGAACACTGCTGCCCCTGCCTTATACCCGCTATATGGCTGGTGTAATATTTGCCATCTTGGCTGCCTTTGATCTCTTCTTTTTTTTCGTCTTCCTACTCTTCAACAAAAAAAAACACTATTCAATACAGAAGCGATATGAAAAGACAGGACTTGTATAAAGGTGGGTTAAGGCAGTGGATTCTCACAGAGACACTCATGTGAACACCCGCATAGAATTCCTATCTCAGCACTAATAGTATCCTCTTCAATTAGGACTAGACGAGAATATTTTTTCTTTATCCTCGGAGTAGAAGCAAAGTTTTCTTTCTTTTTTTTTTCGTAACCTTGCTTCATGCATAGATTCGCAAATGGGTTTGGAGATTGCGATGTAGATGACTTTCAATGGCTGTCTTGTCTATCTAAGTAAAATTTTGTTCTTTAATGAGCATTAAGTGAAGACGAATAAAAAATTAAAAAAAAAAAAAACCTTTCAAAAAGTCAAGAAAAAGTATTAAATTGAAAAAATCTCAAGTGGAATGCAGTTATATTTCTTGAGTGGATATATTCTTTTATGTAAAATTTGGTCCATGGCCAATGTGGTTATTTCTGTTTGTTTGCAATTTTTTGGGTGAGATGTGAAAGTAACATTATAGAAATTGAGGGTACCTACCCTTCTTTGTTGTTGATTCGACTATTTGGTACTAAATTGTATTCTTTGAATGATACCTCTACTAAGGTTGAAAAAAAGGTTTTTGCTTTAAATGGTTTTGGGAAGGGAAGTAAAAATTTTAATAGAAATAAGATTTTATATTCAATTGATTTTTTTTTTTTAATTTTGATTACTCATACGCCCGAGTGAACTTATACAAAAAGATTCATTTTGAGTGCTTATAGCAATCAATGTTTTAAATTATTTTATTTATGTTAATTTATTGGATTTTAACTTAAGGGGGTTCCTTTAAAAGTGGCAAAAGCACCAATGGGTAACCTTCGCCAATGTCAAAGTCTGACTTATAAAATTTTAAGATATTTTTAGCATTAAGTTAAATGAATAAATTCGTTTTTTTGTTATTTTTCCTTAATGTTGAGAGTTCCTATTTGTATTCGATTTAACATTTAGGCACCTGGCAATACCTCCCCCACCACCGAAATAAAAAATTGAAAAATCACCGTTTTCAACCCCCAAATTTCTTGAAATTTTGTACAGATGATTTTAAAGTCATTTCAAAAGATGAATATCTCTTCTAGAACGAATTCTTTTCCTACAACGTTTTCGAATTATCGGTCATTCTAAAGTAACCAAAAGGACAAATAAACGCTTGCAATGTCTTTTATCATGTTAAAGAAGTATTTTTCTTTTTTAGGTTTCATAAAATTTTACTCCTAAAAATTTCATCAAAAACTAATGACGGCCAGTAAATTTATTAAGATAGAAATAGAGTTCACTTTTCATTCAAATATTTCACATAATTCTTGTATTTTTCAAATCGGTTAGTATTAATTGCTACAAAATATTCAACTTTATATTTGGAACATTTCGTTTCATAAGTCTTTTGCTCTGCGGCTAAGACCCAGAAAAAATGAAGGGCGAAAAAGTTTTCAGAAGTTCTATTTTTCGTGTTTTGATATAAACAAAATTTATAAAAGCAGTATGTTTAAGATGCGGTGTTGAATATTTAGAAATAAATATTATTCATCCTATTTCCAGGACTGATCAATTCTTGTTAAACATTCTGATTTATATAAAAAACAAACATTTATTGGGAATCAGATTCCAATCAACTAATTTAAACAAAACTTTCAATAACAATTTCAAACAATTACTTATCTTTTTTAGAAAATCCAAACAAATCAATCAATGATTTTCAAATCTACATAATTTGGTCAAAAATAAAACATGCAATGAAAATTATTTAAATAGCGTCATTCAACGCTATCGAAGATCTCATGACCATGACATGGCATGTTCTGAAGTTCCTTGTTTTAGTGGAAATTTGAAAATTTAACCATATTGTTGAATTGCTATTTGTACGATTTGATTTAAAACTGAAATCAAGCGCAAAAATACAATGATAGTAAAAATATCATTCAGGATGTTTTTGTTCATACAAATCATAGTGATTGGGTTAACAGAATGCAAGAAACCAGTAAGCTTATTTCACGATTTCTTACTTAAAAAATTCAATACACCTGTAAATTTATTTGTATTCTTTTTTCATCTAATTTTATTATTTAGAAACCATTGCATGTAAAATTTCTATCAATATCAACAATTCCGAATCCGCTATTTTTGGAATATTGCGATATTGGTATCACTCCTGGATCTCAAGGTCAATCATTTGATATGAAGACAAATTTAATTACCAATATATCCAAGGATCTTCATATTGGTTTACATTGTTTTATGCGAAGTAAAGAAGAAACTGAATTCAAGGAATTCTTTGCGTATGATTTTAATATTTGCAGACTTATGGATGGATTTATGAGCCAAACTGTAGCTAGATTATGGTCGCAAAATTTAAAAAAGTTTAGCAATATTCCACTTTCCTGTCCAATTACAAAGGTATTTTATATTTTTCTTTATATGTTGCAACAAAATTTAATATTTCTTTTATTATTTCAAAGGGTGAATTGTATGTAAGAAAGATGAAAATTGATAGAAAAAGTATTCCGATGATTGCTATAAATGGCATTTACATGGTTAAAGTAGTTTTGTACATAAACAAAATAACGCCAAAAACTACTGTTGCTAATACTTCTTTGGAAGTTGAGATTAATCTTTAAATAAATAAATATATGATTGTTTTTCTTGTGTGCGAAACGTTAATGATTGTTGAACATTTTTGATTACCTATTTCTGAAATTATTCACACTATTTATTTATGAAGGGCCAGTTTTACGGTTTAGTCAAAGAACGGTAATTCAGTGTTTATATTTATTGTTTTCATACTGTAAAACTGGTTCCGATAACAAATCCGCACACTTTGTCAACTTTTCCAAAAACTATTTAGATTTTGTAATTTTCATTTTTGACGTGAAACGAATTCAATTCAAATAGAATTCGGAATTACGGCATGGGAAATAATACAAAAATAAACAACAGCGCCATCTAACTGGTAAAATGGAAGTTTTGAATATGAGTCACGCTGTACCAACTCAAAAAGCTTCGTGGACACAGCTAGGTACCTTTTAGAGCACCTGCTCAAAAAGCTGAATTAGCGCCGGTTAGCGCCATTCCATTATTCTTGGGGGACGAAATTGTTTGTGAAATGCTTAAGTGTGGTTTTGATTCCTAAATCTGTAATTTGCGTATAACTTACAGCGCTACCTACTATAAAATGTTTAAAATAAGTTTTATTACGGATTAAATGAAAAAAAAAAACAGCGCCATCATTGATGCATGACAATGACTAAAATAAAACACCAATGAAGGGGCCAACCCGGAGAATCAGTTGCATGCGTTACGTCGACTTTTTCAACTGACAGCTCAGTCGTCGACTTCATCGACTACGGATTCGTTGACGAAAAGGACGCGACTGATTCTATGGATTGGCTCTTTGACTGATTCGGGTACTGTAGATGGCATTAATTTTTTGACAGCTGATTCAGTTGTGAAGTTCTTTCATTACAATGCGTCTGCCAGCTTAGCTAGTTTATAATAAGACCCAAATCAGTAAAATTAATCAAAGTGTTCACCTTTTATCAAGCAATTAGTTATCTCGTATGAAATCTTTTCAAGCTCTTTAATAATTTTGAAAACAATTAGCTTGAATATGAAGCACGGCATGTATCATGACTCATGACCATGACCAAGTAGACACATACTTAACTCTATCAGATATCTCATAGTCATTCGTGACAACACAAAAAATATATCAAGCATGTGCGCATGGTGTTAGAATATGGAAACATATTTTACTAAATTGGTGCGCCAACGGCCACCGCAGCAAGCTAGTTTAAGCCATTAAGTTGTTTTCTCATTAGATTGTATTTAAAAAGTAAAAACACAATGAAAATTACAATGAAAATGGTTTCGATTATATTCATTCTATGTATTGGGTCAACTTATTGCAAAAAAACTGTAAGTTAATCAATAAATTTTATTTTTGGTTTTGAAGTCTTCTTTTTATTTTAGAAACAAGTGCGAGTTAAATTTCTAACAATTTCTGTAACTCCCAATCCAAATTACTTGGATTCTTGCGTAGCTGGTGTTACACCTGGATCCAAAGGTCTGACGGGTGATTTTAAGGGGCATTTATTGACCAACATAACCAAGGACTTAAATGTTGAATTGCGTTTTTTTATAAAAAGCAAACAAGAAAACGAATACAAGCAATTCTTCTCCTACGATTTTGAACTTTGCAAACTCATGGAAGGATTTATGAGTCAAACAGTTGCAAGGGTATGGGCGCAGAGTATGAAAAAATTTAGTAATTTTCCAATTACCTGTCCAATTGCTCCGGTAGGTTTAAAAATACGTACAGTGGTAGCCATGGAAGTAGCACAAATTTCAATTTCAATTTGATATTTTAATTAAATGTATATGGGGAACAGTTAAATTGACATACATGTGTATGTGTTTCTGCTATTGTTAGTAAATTTCCATAATTTATATTTTAGTGTATTATTTTTATTGAGAACTCATAAGTCAAAGGAAAAAAAAACCATTTTCCTAAAACAAGAGCTAAGGTTTGTATGCAATTTAGTATAAATAAATTGTTAAGTGTGCTATTTATATGTCCACCACTGTACCTAAGGAATAAATTAATTTTTTTTTTTCTTAATTTTTCTTTCTTTTAAGAATTACTATTATATCAGAAAGATGAAAATCGATAGAAAGACTATTCCTATGATTGCTGTAAATGGTATTTACATGGTAAAATTACTATTTTATATTAAAAAGGTGCCGGTAAGGGATGTCATTGCTAATGCCACTCTGGAGGCAGAGGTAACACTTTAAAAGGCTAAGGTGCGTTTGCTGATACGAATCTTAAATATTTATGTTAAATATAAACGCTCATGATCTTCTTTTTATGTCTTTTATGTATTTCGAACATAAATGCTAAAATTTTGTTTCAGCAAACGGCTCTAAGTCTTTTATTTCGTAAAGAAAAACATAAAAATTGTCAAATAAAAATAGCACAATTAAATGCTTAATAAAGATGTTAAATCATTTTGTTTATAAATTATCTTTTTCCTAGAATTAAGAAATATCTAAATTTTATTTCTTTAACGTACAGATGTTGCTATACAAATGGCCTCTCCGATATGTCGTTTAATTGCTTTATTGTTGCTTAAATATTTTTCAATTTAATTCAATTGGTAATTACGACTCAATTTTATGCAGAAGGAGCATACATCATTTTTTTTAATCAAATATTGCATTTTGCCGATTGGGCGTCAGAATTTGCTATTTTATTCAAACTACGTTTTGACATCACAAAAATAACAGAAAAATTACTTAAAAAATAGTACCCTAAGTACCGTTTTATTTTTGTAAAGAATATTCACCAACAAAAATCGTTAACCGGCTACAAAATCGAGAGAATAAAACGTCCAGTGCGGGATTTTAGAAAATTTAAAAATATATAAATTACATTGGTATTCCAAATCTTTTCTGTTTGTAAAATATTGATTTTTATCAAATATTTTGAAAATTAAGTATTCCGGTTTTATTTTGAAAATCAGTTCTATTGTTCATTAGAACATTTACAAAAACTGCAAATTTATGTTACTCCTCATACAAAAGTGACATTTTTATAAGGTTTTTTGTAAGGAAAGTTTTATTCAAAATAGCCAAATTCGAATTCATAACTTTCGGTGTTTACATATTCCAATTATATTGATTCTAAAAAAATGTATCGTGTTTAAAAATTTGCAATACCAACGACGACAATGGTACACGCACATAAAAATGTGTCAAAAACGTTTTCTTTGTCGATTTTTTTAGGGTCGGTGCAATAAGCTCTATTGTATAACTGTGTCAAAAGAGATGTTAACTTATAGGTTTTCAACTTACCTACATTGTTAGTTTTTGAAAAGGCTCCTATTCCTTGTGTAGTCGTCTTGTTTTTTTTTGTTCTTCATAAAAAGTCTTGTTTTTTTATCAGATAACAATGTGAATTAAGAATAAGAGGTCTTTCTTTTTCATCTTCAAAAACCTAATCACAGTCGATCTCTATACATACAATCCATTTATCACCAATAATCCTCTACAACCACTCAAAGTTCATGTGCATTGCAATTTATATTTGATTGAACATCAAATCACGGCTATAAGTAGGTAAGTATCTAACTCCCAAACCAAAGTCTAGATAATAAATACAACGAAGCCGACTACTCTTGCAGAGAGGTGGTTTAGGTAAGATAGAAACTAAAATAGAAAACAAAATAAAAAAATATCCTCAAAAACCGATTAAGTACAATAAAACCTATTCGAACCCCAATCTCAACCAATCCTCTCATACACCGCACCCCACTCTTATAAACGTGTAGTAACTCTCTTTTCGCTTAACCTACCTTTTGGCAGTTAAACTTAATTTGATTGCTATCGTAATTCCTTCGCATCGTCCTTGGCCTGCTCTCCAGCCTGATGCCTTATACCTTTTCTATACACAACAGCAGTGGCAGACGGCTCAACATTTAAGTACAATACTCACATCTATCTGCTTTGCCCTTCCGGCCATCGACATATCGCTTCTCAAGCTTCATTGATTCACAAAAATATATTGGACACATAATGTTGGATGATTCCTTCCACCCCTCTTTCTCTCTCTCGATACTCTGTTGGTACCCATTCTATATAAGTCTCCTTGGAAACTGACTCCTGCTGTTGCATACGAGTATATCCAGGATACATCTCTAATCCCAAGCTATTTATGGAGAACACGAAAGGAAGTTAGAAGAACAAAAATCAAAAAAAAAAAAAAAAAACGATATCCGAGTTAAAAAACAAAAAAAAAACGAAGATTGTTCTTCGCATGTGGATTTATCTTAAATAGCCTTAAGGTAACTTATTGCAGTATGTCCTCTCTGTCCTCTGTTCTTTTCTTTTCTTTTCTGTTCTATGTCTTGAGTCTTGTCTTGACTCTTGATGCCTGCCTGCCACTTGTGTGACGTCTCTTGGTCTGTTGCTGGTGCGATGTCTTGTTCTTTTGCAATATTGCATACATAAAGGGGGGCCAGCAAGAATGTAGTATAGAGCTTCTTAGGAGTGAGGAATTGAACGGATTATCTTACCTTTTTTTGTCAAATGTATGTCTTCTGAACATTGTATCGAAATTTTCTACAATCTCTTCATTTTGTCTTTTTATTTAGCGACTTATGTGCCTTTGGTTTTGTTTTTTTTTTTTTTATTTATTTGGTGAGCAACCCTCAACTTTGAGTGGTTGCTCTTTCATGTTAGAAATTGGAAATTTATTTGTCAAAAGACTTTCATGTACAAGACACAATGAATAGGGTTGTTGCATTGAATAAGCTGATTAAATCTAATGGTATTTCTGGAGAATTCTAGTTAATATTAAAAGGGAGTACCAGCACCAGTACATGTCACTCAGAAAGAATGGACGTTGTTGCCAAAAAGAAAAGGACAAATCTCTGATTACGATGCAACATGGTGGAGATTTGAACAGAAACATGTTACAATCTTTTATTTCTGTTAATTTAAAGGCAAGACAAGGCTTAGCAGTCCATTTCACTTAAAGTTAGGCTAAATTGGTGAATTTAAGAAAAAAAGATTTGTTTTTTTTAGGTCGTCAGAAACATATGTATGTATTAAGCTCATGGGGTTCTTCTCAAGTTACTTTTCTAACCCTATGATCGCCACATAGTGTTCGGTTTTCTAAAACACACTTTAACTCTCCGAAACTTTTCCCCAGTAGCGTAGATTTCTGCCCGAATTTCTAACGACGCGTGGTTCTCGGCTTACCCGCTCATCTATCTGCCCTTGATAGCAGGTTCCAATGCATTGCTATTCTTGCAATACAATCTAATGCCAATTTCTTCTTCGTATAATATTGTTTGAATTCTTTAACTGTTCTCGTTTGAAACTTTGCAGCTTCTTTCAGGTCATCCTTTCCTTCTTATCATTTGATTGAAATACACGATCTTTTTAAGAGAGTGTGATATCCGCTGAGTTCAGTATTTCACCTATTCCTGTATTGAAAAACCCGAAAGCTTCTTCTGGATCGAAAAGGAGTAGCTGAAGAGGTGACCTGCGATTATATTAAACGCAGTGCCTCGTTATGGTCAGAAAGATGTTAAAAAAAACCAGCAAGACTCAACGCGGAACAATGTTTCTATGGCCCAAAGGTTGTCTGCGAAATTTTCTTTTATGCACTCCAAGTTCTATTTTCTTGGAACCCTAGACAGCCTAATGCAATTGAGGGGTGTTTCACTAGAAATTGGTTGAAGATCTCTGGAAAATTCACGGATAAAGGAGAGTGTCAATTGAATCGTTCATCAGGTGGTATTAAGACCTACTAGTGATTTCATTCCGTTCAAGGTTATCCAATACTATTAATTATGCTATTGGTTATGCTATCATATTGCATTATACTTTGAACTTTACTCACATTAAAGTCTCCAATTTGTTTCACATGGCAGTTGGAGCAGTTCAAGTACAAGCTTTTAATCGTTCTCTTCCTTCGATTCCTCTCCAAGTTTCTACGGAAAGCGATGCACTATTTCTTCAACACACCCTTGGGGTTCCATGGAAACAAATTCTGTGTATCGATCCTTCAGAAAAGTTATCGCCTTTTTTCTTAACAAACTGAGAGATACCGTTAGTCTAGTAGCAGTAGTACCTAAACTGAAGTCCAAAAACTGGCTTTCAGAATTTTATCATCATAGGTGTTCCATATGAACCCAAGTTTTCGAAGGCAGTAACCAAACGCTTGAATCCTGAGGACGTACTACTAGAGTAAATTGTTTCAGTACTAGGAGTTTAGTTTTTATTCCCAAAACCTTAGCCTAGCCCTTACATGTTCACCTATAATAGCATCATCTTTACTTATTTGGAGGAATCTGGAAGAAGAAGAAAAAAGTTCTAGCAGCAAATTGCATCATCAGCATTTCACAGCTTAAAATTAAGCATCTTTTTCTATAATCAAGAGTTTTACCTGAATACAGCTGCTCAAAGCCTTGTAGCAAAGTAATGAATTCCAAGTGAATTACCAGCTTTAAAAACTATTATTTATTTTTTTTATTTAGAAAGTTTCACAACTAATCTCTCTATTGTCTTTGGTGCTTTGCTATAATTTTAAAACTTCCATCTCTCCCTGGTTTTTGGGAGATAACTTCTCTGAATCCCCCTTATTGCCCAAACCCCAAACCAAACTCCGCATCAACCGACATCAAAAGAATAACTTTCGCATACGCTTTGAGGTTTTGTGCAAATGTAACAAAAATAAATTGACTTCACCTGGTTAAACTGGACTCGGAACCACAATCATCATACCGCAAGTGCACCACAAGTGCACCACTTAATTTTCAACCGCACCAAAAATTTTCTATAAACTCGGACAGCATCAATTTTACCAAGTTCGTCCTTTACCTCCACTCTTGGGTGGTAACTCTTCAATTCCAACAAAACACAATACATACCAAAATAAAAAAAAAAAATTACTGGCTACACAACTGTCAAGGATCAGTGTCCATTTTTAACACAATGAACAAACAGAACACAATAGTAGGTACCAGAAAGCCAAAAGACCAACACGTCGTCCTTTTCTGATGGTTAGGTTGGTGCTGACCACCATCACCATGGAATCGCAAGCAACACACACCGCTATACACTGACTACAAGAAGACACATCCCTAAGGACATTTCTCTTTCAAAAAAAATAATGTTTTCCATATTCAAGAGCTTCCACAGCAGCAGCAGTGTGTAGGCGGTACGGGATAGAAAGTCCAGCACAATATGTATGTCCTTTTTTTCCCTGAACCCAAACTTCCAAAAATAACCCTTTTGTTGTTTATCTTTGGATTCCTCGAAATCCCGTATTTGCGCCCATTCCATCCCTAGCAGTCCTGTGGGTATTTTAACGTGTCTTGTTGTACTTAATTTGTATTGTTCTATCACGTGATTTAAGTTCTTTTTCTCTTCTCGAGCTCGTCGATTTGGAGCTCTTTGATTGCAAGGTACACGACTGCTGGTATAATGCTGCTGTGAAATGTTGTCCTTTCTATTTATTTTACACTCGAGTCCTTTTTAATTGTAACCTTTCTCTGTGTGATCTTTCTTCTTCTTCTTCTTTTTTTTCCTGGAATTCATTTTAAATTAATTTTCTATCACAACGAATGACACTCAGGACAACATATAAAATAAAAGGACGCTGCTGATGATGATGATGGAAATGAAAAATCAATCAGCTTGTGATTTGCATTTTCTCCACTCAAACACTTCGGTCTTGGGTGGTAGTATTTTTCCACTTTATACGGCGCCCAACCCAGAGTTTGGTCTGCTCTTAGAAAAAACACTCTTCACTTCGCAGCTTCGAATTGATAATTAGCAAACTCTGCATAAAGTGACATGACTAGCGGAACAAGTAGCAATTTAAAACGGTTGATGCAACCCTTCTATGAATGTTGCTAGGTACGTGTGTTCTAGGACGTAAAGAAAAGTTGATGAGGGTCACATTTTCATCCTTGTGATATCAATGCCATGAATATACTTAAACTTATGTAAGTGTGAAGGAATGGTGGTAGTCTATTTTAAGAGCATAGATTTCGACTTGAGGACACCACTTTGAGAATGAATTGGCTACACGCTTACTTGACATTTAAAGTTTAGTAAATAAAATGTAAATAGATCTCAAGACTCGAGAAATAAAAGGGCATTTCCACAAGTTTTTCTAATGGAGTATTTAATTTCAATTGATATGGCAGATGAGATTCCGTATTAAATGAGCGTAGATATACATTAAAGGCTTGAAAGCATAAAGAAGCTTGGATTTGAGTGCATCAAAATTCAGTTTCAAGACTTTTTAGCTCTGGACTAAAATTTGTGTCCTAAACTTCTTTTGACTAACAATTCGGTTGTTCGAAAAATTCGTTCAAGGATCGGAGAATCTATCCCAAAATATTTGTTAATGATAAACTTTTGTTAATGATCCTAATTCTTGCGTCTGAAACTTAAGTTGACCACCAGATTCTCATGGCACTTAGTTGTGCCTGCAGAATAATTGTAACTTTGATTCAAGTGAAGTGGATGTTATATTTATTAGAAGGAAGGTCTAATAAGTACTGCTGTTTCCCCCAACTACGACAAAAAAAAAACTAGTACTGGGCTGAAGGCCTAACTTTTCCACATGATCATGACAGCGATCGTGCTTATTTCAACTTCCTCCTTCTGTCGGAAGAAAAAATTTTTAAATATTCAAATGTCAACCCTTAAATAAATACCAAATTCCAGTCATAACATCCAAAACCCATCTCAACCAAAATTTTTATTTTAACTTAAATATCATTTACAAAATGAAAAAAAATGGAAAATTCACCATTTATCCCAAACTAAATATCTTCAAATTATTAAATCCTTTCGACTTATCAATTTTACCCAAAAGTTTTCCCTTAAACAGCTGTTCCTTGTTTGGCAATGTAAATAAAATGTCCACAGCCAATGTCGTCTCTGGCACATAACTCGGCAACATTTCCTCATCAATTCTATAATCTTGCAAATAGAAGTTGCCCTTCTTCAGTGGACATGCTTTGAAGAAGTTTCCATGCTTCAGCAAATCTTCATAGATCACCTTCAAAATCGGTTCACTGGCTTTTGTAGTTAGAAACTTACAAAAGTTTGTACTTCGATTAAGCAATGTCGTGTAATTGCCTTCACCATTTTCAAGTGATATTGCATATGTCAGATACAAGTCATCCAATTGTTCGAGCACATTAAAATGACAATTAATTGTAGTTTCGCCGGTGTCATTACGAATTTCAAGTTTTACATCAATTTTGTCTTTGTTAAATTCGAAGGGAAACGATGTGAAGACTACTTTGAATGATCTCTGAAATTGACATTGTTTTGAAATCGTTTATAGGTTGGAAGAAAAATTTGATCCTCACCCATCCAAAGACTAATCCAACAAACGACAATAAGCCAAGCAAAAGAACTTGTGTCTTCATTGTATACAAATTTCAAACTAAACTGTGATCATGTCATGGAACTGACTGATATGCCATTATCATTAATGGTTAAAGCAATTGGTTTGCGATGATAACAAGATCATTGGAGCATTTAATTGCCAGCCATTAGTGAACCAAAACGATGTTCGAATCTAATTCGATCGAGGATATCTTGGTCATCATAATTAAAATCATCATATTTAAGACCAATGATTTTTAACAGAATGATCATTCAGAAAGTGATCACGCGCCATGAATATTACAATATTTAGTTTCGTACTTTTGGGATTGTTTGTTTCCCTCGGATCAGCAGAGGTGAGTTTGATTAGTCGAAATTATCTTCAAAATTTTATATTAAATTACTTTTGTTATAGAAAATTCTGCGTTACATGCCCACCGAGTATAAATTATGGAGTGACAATGTCGTGCTCAATTACACCTTTGCCATGGATACCAATGTTCCTTATGTGAATGTCACTGCGAAGGTTCTTCAGGAAATCAAACAATTGGACATTCATGCGACTGGTGAAATAGTTGGAAAAAATGATCCTTCGTACTTCTTTAGCTACAATACCACCTACAGCGTTTGTGATTTGCTGGCTTGGAAGAGTGCATCGCCAATTGGACTGTTTGTATTCCAATACATTAAGGAATATGGAAATCTACCTGATAATTGTCCAATTCCAAAGGTTTTTTTTGATTTGACTGTTCCCGTCGACTATAATTACAAGAATTTTAAAAATTCCAGGGTGAATATGGATTCCATAATGTTTGGCTTCCAGAAGATCCTCTTACAGCCACCCTTCCCGAAATTGATTTTAACGTGAACATTCAAGCAATTGCTACCACTGTTGATGGTTCAGCTGTCAAAAAAATTATATTGAATGACTTTTGGAAAGGCGAAGGACGTGTCATAGATGTGCCTACAGCTAAGAAGAGTGTTCTATCATACATTCCAAAGGTTGCTGCAATGGGTTAAAAATTACCCATACATAATAAACTCTTTTTTTTTTGTATCTGTTAAATAAAATTACAATAGATGGAAGAAAATTTCATTCAATAAAACAGACCAAACAGTCTCATTCCATCAGTATGTCAATCAATCACCATCAGCTTTGCATTTCTCTTATCTGTCAATAGTCAAAAGTGTCAATAATGACATTCATAAATCTATCGGCTTTAAATTTTTGCACTGCCTAACGACTTCTTGAGTGGATTAAAACTCATTAATCACTCAGTCCTAAGCCCCTATAACACTTTTCAATGCATCTTCATTCATTGGAATGTAGAAAATTTCATACAGTAAATGTTTGTTTCTACTCTATGCACCCGAACGTGAACGCGTTCCTAGAATCATGACGATTTGTCTTTTAATAAAAATGTCATTCATTCGGTAAGAAAAACAAACGGGGCCTATCAATCTTTTTCTTCATTCATGCCCAGCTCATATGAAATCGTGTGCATAATATGCCATCGGCAGTTGGTGTGCTGCAGGTAATATCAGTTTCGACTTTTAAAAAAGACAATTAAGCGTCCCCACATGACGGTGTGGATAGCAATCTTATTGTTGCTTGCGATTACGATAGACTTTGCAGCGCCAAAAATGCCCATATCATCCATGACTGTGTCTCAAAACTGTCAGACAGCGCGTCGCTTGATGGAGATAAATAGAATAGGTAACATTTATTCTTCTTTTCGTATTTTTTTTTTTTTTTTTTTTTATTTTGATGAAATGGACTTAAAACAAAAAGATATTCATGCAATAAAAGAATAATTGTTTCTCAAAGAATATATTGTAATTATAGATTCGTAGCACACAAACCGGACTTGAAATATTGAGCACGATTTTGTGTGCGCTATTCTGAGTCATATAAGAAGACGCGTTCAAGTTGAGAAAGATCAGACTGAAATTGAAGATCACGCAAAGCAATCTGTCAAAAGATCAGACGATTGCGACAAACTGAATTTCAAAGGAAACAGTATTTTATTGTTGTTGAAATAAAGACAAACACTGAAGATCTCTAGCTTTGAATTATTTCTTTGAAAGTATTAGATGGCAAAGATGAGTGGAATGAACTTCGGTTTTTTTTTAATGTTATATGTTAAAAAAAAGAGATAAATGATTATTAAATGCGTTCACTGAAAACTGTTTTTGCACATTTCAATGAAGGCGAGCGCCAATCAGAAGCTAAATTTGTACGTAACTTTTGTATGTATGCGTTTGACAGTTCTATACATAATTTTTAATGCGTTTCTTCTTGTCCAAATGAAATTAGACGACTTGTTGAATACATTAAATACGCAAATAGCAGTTCTTAATATTTCTTAGTTATACCATTTTTGTAAGGATAGGTTGGAATCTAATTTGGACATCAAACGTTTTATCATCCACTGCACTTTGACATGGGATTACTACAACACAAATCAAGCCGGCTAGCATGGGATAGATGCCTGAACGCACCCAATTTGGTTGCATACACAGTGCTTCGAACTTTGTTGGCGTTTATTTTGTGACATTTCTTCCCAACCTGCAAAAAAATGCATCTTTTAACTACATTACTTACACTATAGATAAACTCCAGGGCAGTAGCAGACACAACAAATGCTGATTTTTTTCATCTTAAAAATTGATACCTCGTACTCAGGTCAAACCTAGCTGGTTGCTAGCCAGGAATAGAGGAAGCCGCTGCTATCAGCTTGGTGTGACCACAAATTTTGTCATCCGGCTGGTAAAGTTAAACACGTTAAACTCTTACAAATAGGCATTGGCTGAGGGCTGTCAAAGTCTTAAGGGGCAAACCATAGTATCCGTTGGGTCCGTTCCGTCAGCGAATCCGTTGTCGATAAAGTTAAAAGTTGGGCTACTTCTTCCGTTGCGTCCGTTGTTTGGGCTCTTCTCATACGAACTTGTGTATTTTATAGAGCTGTAAGTTGAAAACGTCAACGTAACGTACGCTACGGATTCTATGGGTTGCCCCCTTTACACGCTAAATTTTAGCTTTTATGTGTAAAGTGTTTTCTCATGCCTTTAGTAAGTGACCAACTGATAAGGCTTTTAAAAACTATAAGCTAACAAAATAAAATTGACAACATTTAAGCAGTAAATGAAAACCCACTATTAAGTCTTAAAGGAAGTAGAACTCAACGATCCTCATCACGCTTTCCTAGACATTAACACTATCTTTTTTAAATTAAATTAAATTTCTAAGCTCGTTCGTTTGAATTAGCGAATTGAATTGTTAATTTAAAAATTCTATGAAACGCTGATTGACTACGAGATAAAACTAATAACATTCAATATCGATTTGCATTTAAATGAGATTAAATTACAGCCAGCAGGTGCACACTTTAATGCGTGACGGAAGAGTTCAGCAAAGAATTGTTTTGTTTGTTAGCGCCAGAATCTACCAGGGGTGTTATTGAGTGTAAAATATATGTACAGACATTCACAATAATTTTGAAGTAATATTTTTTATTTCAAAACAACTTAATTGGTACTTAAATCTAATTTAATTTTCTGATATTATCTAATATGTACGTTCCAACTTAAACAATTTTATTTAAAAACTTTGAGGAATGTTTTTGTTTACTTTAGAACAACTCACTGACCCCTAATAAACTGCATCATAAAATCTGATTTTGTTTTCCACAGCAAATAGTATTTATATTATTCGAGATGATGTCTGTTTGATATGTCATGGGAATATTTCGAAATGAGTTCCAATATAAAGTGACGTTTGGAATTCTTAATTACTGTTTTGATGTGATTTCTGTTCTCAATTCATCATTAATTTCGACGCAAAAAGAAGGTCATTAACATTATTTCGTAAAATACTAAAACCGTTTACAAATTCTTATTGCTTATTTTTCAATGTCATTGTCATTCTATCTTGTACATAATATCCGAATGACTGTTTCTTATCGGAAATCATTAGAAGTGAATTCTAAGATAATCAGGTACAAAAATGTAGGTTGAGTAAAAAAAAACTCATCAAGTTAACCAGATGTTTCTTTTTTTTTCATTTTGAACCATCTTCGCATTTTTATTCGAAAGCAAATAATGCCAAGTGACATTTAACTTGACAATATGACTCAAAAATTATACGGCGTATAGGTACGAATAGATTATACCTAATATCGAATATAATGCTTCCGTCATGTCAAGTGTGTGCACTGAAGCCATCTTGTTTTGTGTAATATTAAAAAATTGACAGTTCAAAACAATAACATCGGATTGTATTTATTGCAGAAACATCCAGTTTAAATGCAATTCACTCCTGTCACCCATGGTGTCGCAATGACAATCGAATGCAGACATCTTAAAACTGAATTAAAAAAACAGAAACCAAAAACAAAAAGTAACAGACTCACGTGTAAACATATAAAATAATTGATTTGCAAACGTTGTAGCATATAATAGACTGTCTGATCATGATGGCCTTGTTTAAATGTTAATTAACTCTTCAACACGTTCCTGTCAATCACCATCACACATAGTGCTACAATTGGTATTATGTTTAATTTATTTTATTTTAATCAGTTCAGTTCAGAAAGAAGCACGAATTATTTAATTCGCACAAGAATTGCCTTCAAAATATCGATGTGCGACACTTTATGGACTGAATATTCATTTCAAACTTTCAAGCACCTCATAAAACGACAATAAAATAGCTCAACTCGTGCATTAAGATCGATTGGGCACATGATCGCATGCAAATGCGAAATTGACACCCAATTGTTTAAGCCTGTTTGATTGATTATTATCGGATAAACGAGCCGAGTCTGCTGAATTATGTAAGAGGCGTTTAAGGGGTTATAAATATTCTTACGCGCATCACCTAAGTTCCGCAATTTGGGAAATTCAAAACACGGGTAGTAAAAAACACGTTTCAAGCATTCAAGCCCTTTTAGTAGATATAATTTTTCGTAAACAACAACATAGAACAGAGAATATTGATCTAGATGTTATTTTAAAACGCGGTAGGTTTGTTCGTTTTTGTTTTACGCGACTAGTAAGTAAGTACGTGTTCAGAGTTAATAAAGGGTGAAAAACATATACAATAAGACCTCGATCGCAGATAGAGATTTAAACCTCAAAAACTAAGTGACCTCCACACAATCGGAATGGGAAATGAGTAAGTGAGTGGTTGAATTGATTGAACATTTTGATCATGATTTAGCGATGATCATCATGTCTGCATTTGCAATTCAATATGAACCCAAATGTTGAATATTTACCAAAAAAAAAAAAAATACTATAGATTTGTCCTACTAAAACAATTTTGGAACGATATAACGAGATGATTTGGTTCGGTTTGTCAATTTCTGAGATTCGAATTTGTATTATCTGCATGATCGGATATCGCGTGGAGATGATTATTATGACATAATTTATGACTTGCCTTCTATATGACACATTCTTGGATTATATAGTGATATTAAAGTTAGAATTAAGTGCAGTTAAATACTTGATTTATTATTTTTTGGAGAATAATATGTGATTAATGATTTCAAGTTTTTGTATTGAGAATAATCACCCATTTTTAATTAAATTTAGTTTATGACACTCACTCATAACCTTCTCTTGCCACCTTTTTAAGTTCTAAACTTCGAAATATTGCAAAATATTTCGAAATCACATAATTTTCAATGTAATTCCGCTATTTGAAGCAAAAATTATGGACTTGTCTCATGTTATTAAACAATTATGGATCTATGTTCGACTTAGTGGAGCAAACCAACAACTCTAGGTACTGAGCTAACAAATAAAACACGGCTTATTTTGTAGTTCAAGTATTAAAAAAAACAAAAACTGTTATAACTGTTATGAATCGGCAGGCATTGAGGATTTGAAAGTTCATATATATCTAAATAACTTATCTCACAGCAATTATTTTTTTTTTAACAAGGAGCTTCTTAAAGTTTGCTATTATCTCGCCTGTAGCCGTCAAATTTATGTGACATTAGAAGCAGTTTGCATCAAATTCATCGTATTTTTAGCTTAATTTATTTTTCTTTTCTTGTTCAGGTTTTAAAATAAACCTCGGCGAAAATAAAAAAAGAAACCTTGATTGGTGGCATTGCAAAGTTTCAACCAAAAGTCAAGGCTAATTTTTTTTAGTTTTTCTTTTTATTTGACAGCCGCTCATATCTTGCACTCTTCACATATCGTTATCTGTCAAATTCCTAATCCAAAGTCCCACAATAACAAAATGTCAATTTTGATAGAGTTATTGACATTGTGGCTGCCCTGTCCATTGGAATCAGACCTCGATGTCCCTGTCTGTTTTCAAAATTCAAATACATATGCTTTCTAAATAAAAAAAAATGACGATAACAAAGACGAACCTTATACATTAAAACCAGAAAAAAAAAGAATTAACAAAAAAAATTCCCCAAATCAGGATTGAAATTCCATGACCATGCCAATCTCAACGACTAATCTTTTATGTGCTAACATATATTTTTCTCTACTGCTTTTGGGTATTCCCAACTGGTGCTTGTCTAGTGCCAAAAGAACAATCGCAAAAATGTGTTTAGCACCATGCTGCCATTCGAATGATAATTACCCAATACGATATCTGTTCAAACGATAGAAAACACGGGCGTCAGATGGAAGGAAGGGGTGTCAGTGGCATCAAAGTGCCATAGCACCATCATCATCACCACAATCAAAAGAGGCACCACCAAAGAGACAGAGCCATATGCATGCCTGAACTCGAATTCGAACACATCATTGACAGACAAAAGAGGATGTAGAAAATTAAATGTCAAACGTGGTGTGTCAAAAATCGTAATTCATTTGGCGCATACGATAATGGCATTTATTAGTTTTGCAAGAGTCCATTGACTTTTGGCGCTGCTGCTTCTACTGCTGCTGATAATCTGAAGGTTCAAACACATTATATTCAGCAAATAAAATTAAAATAAAGATGGGTAGGGCTTTTTCTACGAACAGTTATGATTTTATCTTTTTTTTCTATACTACTTGTAAATTCATAACTAATAACTAGATTTACAATGCATGACAACAACGCCCCCAATAAAATAATAATAATAAATGCTCCCATGCCACAGGGTGATAAAGCAGTCAAACGGAACGACTATCGCACAACTCCGATGCAATAACTCTTCGAAACGGCCAAAATCAATTAACCATCCACCCTGTGCACAACAACCACACCAACACGCAACACAATACCGAATACAACACTCCATGATTAATTGACCCGTTGAGATTATTTATTTGCGTGTGGCTATGATTAGGGATTAATTGATTCATAAATGTGGCGACGCTTCGCATCCCAATCAGGGTGTTTGGGCAAAACCAATCCGCAATTTACGTATCGAAATAGCCAAAATCGTTCGAAATATTTGAATAATTTATCAATATGGTAGAATTTCGTGGCCCGAAAGACGATGACTACCAACACCAACAGCAAGACCAAGAAGAGTTAGAAATAAAAAAAAAACTTACATAGCTACCCATGGCTGTGTGATATCCCGGTTTGGAGACTGTTTTAGATTCAAAGCTTGACTTTAGGCGGATCTTCGAATTTTTGCTTATATTTCTTTGAAATCTTTGGTTCTTAATAGAAATGTCATAAATCTTCGAAACTTCATTTTTTTCGATTTGGTTACTTATTGTCATTTAATGGGCATCAAAGTTCTATATATTATACCCATATATGGTAAATATTTCAAACAAAATCTGTTGATTTGGTCTTATTTTCGATTATATTGATGTTTTGAGATACTCTGATGAATTTTAAAAACATTAATTGCTTGTTTCCGGGTTGATTGGAAAACAACGTAGGTAATAAGAGCACAATCAACAAAAAGTTTATTATTGTTTTCGGTAGCAGCACGTTTAACATTGAAATACAAAATTTATGGGATTTTGTTATAAGCAGAAGAATAATATTCAATAGTGACTCATTATTTAAGTGCGTTTTAGGTTATTTTTAAACTTATAGTCACACATTATTTTACAATGAATTTATATTCATATTTATTTTAGCTCTTTGAAGTCAATTTTCTGTGTTTGTTTTCATAATTCGCTTAAATCATTTAGAAAATATGAATTATCTTGACAAACTTTGGTTAATTTTCACTACTTTTTGCAACTTATGGAAGAAAACAATAAAACGCGTCTAGTACCTTTTTTTATTGTCATCAATCGGAATTAGCAAGAAGCTGATTTTTTTCAACGTCTAATCTACACCCTTGGATCTTTAGGAGTACATTGTTGCAACAATTTTTCAAGAAAATATTAAATCTACTCCCTACTACGTACTAACATCAAAATATCGAAATCTACTACATTTTAAAAATCTCTATTTAAATTTACTTAAATTTTATAAAAAAAAGGCCAAAATCTACTCCTTTTTTATCTATTACTTACAAAACCAACTTAAAATAAGAACTAAGAATTTTCGGCCTGGATTAAGAATTTTCAAGTTTAACTGACTTTCAGTGAAACGACTTGATTTGACACCGATATTCTTAATTTTAGCAAGTTTTTTTTCTGAGTGATGTTGTGTCAATGCAAGTAATTTATATTTTTGGTTAAAAGAGTATTTTTTTTAATTCTTAAACGTATTTCAAAAATGTATTATAACGTAAAAGCATCCACATCTCTTTTCATATTCAAAGAAAAACTTCAGAAAAGAAGAATAATAAACATTAAATCCTAATGGGAATGCTAAATAAACTGCCTCTTTCTGCTCTGTCATCATAAAGAACTAAATCTCCATGAGCCCTCAGCTATAGTTTATGGTCAAAACTAAAATATTATAATTCCCAAAGTTACCATATAGCTTTATAGCCCCCCGCCTTGTGGCAACTCATCGCCAACAAATAAACAAAATGTATAAATAAATCTTTTCATTTTATTATCCTTACTGTGACTACATATAGTACCTACTTGTCCAGCCAGACAAAAATTACCCCCATAAACTTGTCTCAATTTCAAAAACAGCTTCCAAATCACGTAACATCCTTCTTCTTAACTTTTTCAAAAACAAAAATGAACAAAAAAAAAGAGTGAAAAATAAAAATTATTTCTCGACTTAACAATGGAAAAACACACAAAACTTACTTCCACTTGTTACAACAGATGGTCTCTCCGCTAAATAATAGACAGCTGCTGCATCCGGTTGCTCTTCTTCTGTTGTTGTATATATTTCCTCAAGAAACATGTTCCACATTTTCTTCTTATTTAACTTTCACCATCCTCAAGTTCAAACCCAGCTGTCCCTCTTTTCAGACAACCGCCATCGCCACCGGGCCAGTATTTAATTGCGCCTGAAATGTCAAAGCAACACAGTTATTCCGAAAACAAAACACCAACGGCCACTTAAAATTAAGACAACCCAAAAGCCCCGCCCCATATAAGAATTCCAACAATAAATATTGAAGCTGGAATGAGCTCCACCATACTCTTTGTTTCTGGTGTTTCAAAAATTGGTTGCAAGTGTGACGATACACATATTTTTGGTTGTTTTTTGTTTCCTTTTTTGCTTTTTTTTGTCTGGTTTGCATGTCCACGACTCGACCAGGAGAAGGTAGTTAGCTGAGCTACCAGATGTCCTCTTCTCCCCTATTTTGTCGGAGCATTTTTCTCCCGTGTCCCCTGAACTTGTTTCCTTTTTTCATGTTTTTTTCTTGCTATATATGCTCGAAAGCTGTGGTATCCTACCAGAAAAGTTTGAGGTTTCCAGGGAAATGAAACTCCAATGCCATATAGTCGCTGCCGCCACCACCACCGCCTGCGTAGGGTGTAATGCATGACCAAAAGGACACTTAATCACAAGTGCCAAATGCACTTGGAGGCCAATTATTCTCCACCGAGCGGGACTCCATGATGGTTGGCTTCAACACCACCCCATGACTACTGAACGACACACACCGGCCCGACACCCTTTAAAAAAAAAGTGAGAATACTGCTGAATTCAAGCAAGTAAAAACCTAGCCTCTTAATGTGGTGGCCGGAAATAGCACCTCTGCAGTCACAGCAACTGCCAGCTTGCCAACAATTAATGCGGTTAACAATTTGACAGAAGTAATGGTCTTCCACATCGCGCGCAACCTGACGAAAAATGTTTCGTTATGTGTGCGCTAGTGCCAGGCCGAACCTGTGCATCGTTTTGTTGTGACTCATGTGACCTCTTCTGATTCAGATTCAGCATAAATATGAATTCAAAAAGTGAGGTGAGGTGTTTGGTTGGTTGGTTGGTTCGTTCATTCTTCTTGCCCATCACTATACACGACTTGTCCTTAATGTCGTCCATTTTCTCTGGCAGAATGGCAAGGACGCAATATTTTGCATATGTGGTTTTTGGGAAATAAATTGTAACTTCGATGATTAATTGCGATGTCAAAGAGCAATGCTGTCGTTTAAAACGAACACACTCTGCTGCTCTGCTGCTACTACTACTGCCTACACTGCTGAATGCTGCAAAAACCAAAGTCATGAACACATGTAACGCCACCGAAACCGTTTGCCTTGTTCAACGGAAATGTCCAGTGCGAATTTAATCAAATTTAACGAAAAAGAAAAAATATAAAAATAAAAATTGAAATGCACAGAAAATGAGAAACGGATGATTTCTGGTTCATGTTACATAAATTACTTTTTTTTTGCGCACTTAGTCGATGTCAGGTGGGATTTCAGGACGATATGGTGCCCAGAATTTATGTGAAAATGACGCAATTAAGAAGGATAATGAAGTTCCACTTCTCTTATAATATAGACTGTAAGGTGTGTGCAGTTTAAAAAAAATTGTCGAATAATGCAGTTTTATTTTCAACTTCTTTCCAAAACGGAAGTTAATTGTGTTTTTTTTTTTGCAGTTTTGGGTGGGATTCTTTTGGTGGAAGAAAATTTCGTTTAAAGCAAATTACGCTTCTAATTTAAAACTATATAAATCCCATAAAAAAGGAGATACTAACAGTATTCATGCAATGGATAATTCTGCGTAAACGAAACATTTCGTGATACTTTTCCGTTTATGGTAGGCAGTTCGACGAATAAAAAAAAATTGTACTGGAACACAATTTGTTGTTCGGAACATTAAGTGTGGTCTCTCTCTCTGCTCTCTGCTCTGCTGAAACGCAGCAAACTGTGACATTCAAGTTAGCAGCGAAATACTTGCAATTGCGAGCATAACGAAAAATATTAACGGATAGTAATTTCCTGCACAAAAAGATGTGTAAAAACGAGTAGATTTTTAGCTTTTTCTTGTTAGTCTCGACAATTTCAAATTATTGTTACATCGTAAGACTTCAAACTGTAAAACGTAAACCATTTCCTGTACTGGTTTTGTTTTTGTTAAATCAAGTACCTATGTTTGCTAAAAAAAATCACGTCCAAGAATGAAATAGGAAAATGTAAAAATACAAAGTTCGATCAATAAAATTTTTAATGAAAATTAACAGTTTCGGCTAAGATTTACCAGTGTTGCCAGAGACTTTTCTAGTTTCTTCTGAGATTTACATACTACTCTATCGATTAAAATTTACTAGTTTTTGCTGCAATTTAATAGTTCCCGCGAAACTACCAGTTTCTGCTGCGAATTACCAATTATACTGAGAATTAAGTTTACCATACTCGGCAGGTTCTCCTGAGACTTTATTACTTGTTTCAGCCAAGATCTACCACTTACAACTAAACTAAGCTTAGCGTTATGGGGCTTAAATTTATTGGTTTGGACTAACATTTACCAATTTCTAGTAAGATTTACCAGATTCGGCTGAGATCTATCAGCTTTGGCTGAAAATTACTTGTTTCGGATAAAACTTGCTACTTTCGGCTGAGATTTACCAGTTCGAGTAAGATTGTAGCTCCCGCAGACAGACACTCATGAAGAATATATAAAGTGCTGACCCGTAGGCTGAACCCGAAGTCCTATTTCCGAAAAAAAAAAAACAATTCATTGAAAGCAGTAGAATGATAAATATCAATTTTGTATTATATATTTCACTATGCCTTCAAATATTTTAAAACAATAAATAGTTTCTGCATTTTTGCCAGTCAATTTTCATTTAGCTCATAAGAAACCTTTTTATAACTTCACCGACTAGACACATTCAAGCATCGGTACTTTTTTCCTAAATTAAGATTCTAAAAATGGCATCAAATCGTCTCGTTCCTTATAAGTTTCTTGCAAAATCAACAATTCAATTAAACACGTTCTCATTCGACGACACTCTTGAACACCTTATCATTTTAAGTCAGCAAAATACTGACGTAGCACACGTCCGAATCAACTATGTAGCATTTGAAAATAAAACTTCCCCTTTTACGGCTCGTCTCTAACTACTGATGTCTTCATTAATTTATACCCGACTTAATGACGTAGTCTATACCGTCTCAGTCGGCTTTTCCATATAAATCATTTAAGCAGCTCTTGGAAACTTGGAATGACTCATCCGATAAAGATCAAACAGAATTCCCATATAGACTCCCGCCACTGCATTACTGGTGCACATTTCGAACGCATCACGAACGCATTTCTCATTCTGAATGACAAATGATATGTGATGAGCAGTCTGCAGTGTAAGGCGCTAAAAAGCGTGCTTGCGGCTATACCACCTTGATTCGTCGCTTCATTCGTTGCATAGTGTAAACTGCAATTGAAATGCATACAAATTATCACATCCATCATCGTCGGACTTACAAGCAATAATACATTCAATGGACGACGTGGGCGTTGCATGATAATTCGTCAAACTTCCTCTGGAAGAAAAAAATAAAAAAAAAGAATAGCGCAGTCTTGTCACTTTCGTTACGTCAATGCGTTTATATTGTTGTCGGGAATGCCTGATGATCAGTTTTAAATTTCAAATTGATTGGAACTCCCCTAATAAGGTGGCCTTAAATTTTGGAAAACCACAAGTATTATGTCATCCTCTGGTGGCGATGGCGAAGGAGAAGAGACTATTCGCACGTCAAGGAAGTCGTAAAATATGATTTTTTTTTTCTGCTGAAAGACATGTCGCCAACTTTTTAGACACCTTCATTCATTCAAATTTAATTATTGGTATAACTATTCATCTCGCGATTATTGAATGGTGATAATTTGGTATTTCTAAACAGTCTATCATTTTATTATTATTTACCTTTAAGCACATTTAAGACCTTTACCTTTGGTGGGTAATGTTTGACTTTCGATATGGCTATTGGCACATTCTTTCAGGCAAAAATTACCATCTTTGAATTAACCAGAATTAAATTCTAAATTCATAAGACCCACCTATGTCATAAAATTTCAGAACACTTGTATCACCTTGCAAGATAAGACCGAGCATAGCTTTTGTTTAATTTTATGACCTTTTTGACGGATTTTATTGGTATTAGCTGGAAAAAAAACGTGCAATTTTACAATCGATTTTGAAACAGGTGCTTAGCAATAAAATCAAAAAGCTCAGTAGCATTCTGAAATCAAATTGATGGTTATAATTCGATTGAAATTTATGTATTTGGCCATCAAATGTGTTGTACAATTTTGTACGAATTTTGAATTTAAGTTGAACGGAACATTTCTGAGAAATTGAGTTTTTTATTATTTTGTGTTTATTTTAATTTTAAGTTTTATGGTTTTGTGTGATATGAAATTTCAATTGGAATTATTATAATTCTAACTCGTAAAATATCAAAGCTTATTGATTTTTACCTTAAGAATTGTGTTTTATTTAATTTTTGATTGCATTTTGTTCGAGAGGAAAAGGAAACGAGAATTGGATAGCGCCATGTTTTTGTGCAGATTTATTGATTATAGTTCCCATATAAATAGTTTCTTTGCAAAAATATTTGAATAAGGAATTGCAAATTCCAACTCTGATTTTTGGTGTACAGAAAAGAAAATGCCATTCAACCAATTAAATAAATAGGTTTTGTATTTATTGTATGAATTTCAAATGAAAACGAGGGATTGTAGTTGCTTGAAGATCCAACTAATTATAAAGAAGGAAAAATCAGTAGACAGAGCTTAGATTTTATAAAACAGAGATTAAAAATAAAATAAATTATTAAAGACGAGTATCAAACAAAATTTGTAAATAAGTTATAAAAATTTTACATCTACAAGTTTTTATTAAACAAAATAAAACAAAATGAATGTTTTTATTGTTTTGAAAAGTTGTTCTAAAATGTCTACTAATAATTTTTGAAAATAATATACATACCAACTTTTTTTAAGAATGTTGGAAAAATTTTAGATATTATTCTAAAAATTTTTTTTTTTTGTAATATAATAGGACTATTTTTTTAAGAACCAACAAAAACTACCTACAATATTTTGGTTTTGGAAAAGTTTTTTTATTTAACAGAAATGTTGTAATTCTGGCTTTTTAGTAAAATCGGAAAATACTCAACCGATTTCAACGAATCTATGAGCAAGATAATCAGGTTTCCACCACTAAATTAACGCCAATTTTAATTTTCATATTCGAAAAAAATCATACTATGTAGTACATTTTAACTATTAAAAATTTAACTATTTTTCACAGAATATTAGCTCAAGTTATAAACACTGGCCTTTAAAGATAATTATCTTAAAAGTCACGGTAAACTTTTCCAGAACTAATTTTTGGTCATTCGTAGCTTATTTTTTAAATTTGCATACAAAACAACAAATCATGACTCAGCTCAAGCTTATGAATCATCAAATCAATAGTATTTGTACACGTTAACTCCTAAATGTAATTCACAAGTACCTATGCGTATATATTCGCCAATTAATCTTATATCCAATTTCTCATGCCGCCGCCTCATTTATCCTCAACAACACCAACTCCATCATCCAGTTTTTGCCTAACGTCTTCAATTAATTTACATATCAATAGTTTCATGCCGCTAAAGTAATTTATCTAAAACGTAAATATACTATTTTAAACTGTTCCAAGCAATTTAAAAAAAAAAATTGTATGTGAAGTAAATTATGGCACGACATAAAGTGTTAGTACTTGGCTAAAAAAAAAATTAACTTTAAGCATAAAAAAGCTATTCAAATGTGTTAAAAGGTGTCACGTTTTTATCCGTCACTTGAAGTTAAATTAATAAAACCCCCAAATAAGTAAATGTTAACATATAATTTGTGGCCTAAAACATAACAAGTACGACAGTTAATAATTATGCACCAAATTGTATGTCCCATTTACCTTACAAGTATGAATGAACCATTATAACTATTGTCTAGCGCCAGCTTTCAAAATCAGTTGCCACCCGCTGCAAAGTAAACCAAAGAGATGCAAAATGCGAACTTTTTATTTTATTGCTTTGCGATTAAAATGCGTTACGTCAATTAAACAGAATAGCTGCAAACTATATAAAAAAAAGAAAAGAAACATTGTCAAAAGGGGCCCGAAAAACTGACTATCAATTGATATGAAAATTTTAAGTACACCTTAACCAGCAAAATCATCACTGCAAAATATGTAAAACAAAAAGCCCACGAAAAATAAAATTAAAACGCGAAAATTTAAAACAAAAAAAAAACAAAAATTCAAGACATCACCGACAACGACACAGTGGCGATTGAAGAACGTTCTATGAATTTTAAGCAGATGTCCAGTCGCCCATTTTGGGAGGGGGTACACCGCATCACTTAAGCGGTTGGATTCTTATAAAATCTAACGTCCACCATCGATCAGATATCATTTGTCTGGTGGAAACTTACAGAAGAAGTAAAGTTTAGCTCCGATACTTAAGTCCGTCAAGTAATATCAAATTTTCAACCAAAAAAAGACCAAGTGTCTACCTTATCCCGTGTTTGACTCAAGTCCAGTGGATACATTAGTTTTTTTTTTCAATTAACCCCCCGCAAAAAAAGGATAATTATCGTGAAAATGAAGTTCGGTGCCGTTGCCACAGTGCTGCTTGTCAGCCTTATTGCCTCTTCGATGGCTGTTCCTGCTCACAAAAGTAAATTCCATCGAGGATCTCAAAAAAACCTTAAACTATAATTGATTTTTTTGTTTTGTCTAATCAGGGATGGCATATTACCAACAGCAACCTTCCTACTACTATCAAGCACAGGTGCTGCCACAGCGAATGATGTATGTGCAACAATCTTCCCCACACACTCATGCCCGTTCAACAGCTTTTGTGGCTGGTGATTCTGTTAGCGCCGGCTCAGTTCTGAAAGGTAAGGTTTCCAAATTTTGATCTTGTTTTTCTTATTACAATCAATCCTTTTCGAAGATTGCATTCATCCAGAAGATGTAGCCAGTGTAGAACAACAAGCTGCTGAAGAATCCCTTGATCAAGGTTACCCTGCAGCTGGTGGACAAATTTCTACTGAATTCGAAGGAACCTTTGCCGATGGTGCTGAGGCTGGAGCGTCTGCATCAGTAAATGTTCCTGCCCCTGAATATCCACAAGTACCACAGGTTCCTGAACTACCACCAGCTCCTGCTGTTGAAAACCAAGTTTTTGAAGATGACTCTGCTCCAGCTCCAGCCGTTCCAGAAGCTATCCCCGCAGCTGCTGACCTCCCAAGTGACAACGAGGCTAAGGTTCCACGTGAGTACAACTTTGAAAAGCCAGCTGAAGCCGAGCCACAACTACCAGCCGTCGATTCTCAAGTTGCCGAAGAAGCTGTACCTGAAGTTCCAGCTATCCCAGAAGTTCCAGAGGTTCCATCATCCAATCCCGAACAAGCACCAGCAGTTCCTGAAGTCCCAGAAGTTCCCGCTGCCGCTGCTCCCGCTGAAGTCCCACTTGCTGCCGCTCCAGCTCCAGTTGTCCCAGTAGCAGCCCCAGTTGCTCCCCCAAAACGTTACTTGCCACCCAGGAAGAAGGTCACTGTCAAGCTTGATGAACAAAGTGAAGCTGCCGCTGATGATGATGATGAAGTAGATGTTGATTCTTACCGTCCAGCTCGTGTACCAAATGCCCGTCGTCCAGTCAAGGGTAATGCTAGCTCAGCTCCAGCCAAGGGCGCTGCTAAGGCACCTCTACCAGCTGGTTCGTTCTTCCCAATCAACTTCGGAGGCACCAGTGGTGGAGCTATTGCTATTGCCAACAGTTTTAGCACCGGTGAGGGTGGCTCAGCAACAAGTCATGCTATCGCTTACGGTAGTCCAGATGCTGCTAGGGCAAAGGCTCGTCCAGTACGTCGTCATTAGGGAGGCACTAGAAACATTTTTTTTTTTTTTTGAAAGAGAGAGAGAGAAGAAACACACAACGCACACAACGACTTTTGCATTGCATTGCATTTAACACCCAATTAGGACAAACATCCTCAATTTGTTTTTATTATTTTTTTTTTTTGTTTAGTTTTTATTTTTTTTTTAAATTTTAATTAAGAATATTCGAGTCTTTTCTTATGATTTTTTATGTTTATTTTGAAATTGTAGTTCAATTATTATCGAATGGCAGTGTTTTTTGCTGCACACAAAGAAAAAATAAAACAAAAAACGATCTTATCCAAAAATTAAATGTTTCTTTTAATTATTTATTAGCTAACCAATTAAAACTTAAATGAACAAATGAGCATAAGATTCATTCCCACAATTACTAAAAATCAGATATCCAACTTCTAGGACAGGGATCATTTCGCAATAGTCGATGTTAAACTTCCCACGCATGAACGCATACAGTCCACATAAAATAGACATAAATAAATGCAAAACCAAAAATAATTCGCATAGAGCTGAAAATTTGTACAGAGCTTTGAAACATCGATAGAAGTAAAATGTCAAAAGTCCCCAAAAGTCCCATCCATAAAAAGTCCCATGCATAAAAAGTTATTCAAGGTTAAATGTCGAAAACGTTGGTTTTTCGAAGTCTACTTTAGAAATGGGACACTTTTGGGTTTTGTGATTCTCTAGAAAATATGTTATATTTTTTTTTTTTCTATTAGCATTCGGTTAGAAGATATCGCGTTTTAAAATTTGTCAAATGTCGAAAATCCTATTTCCAAAAAAAATAGGTACTTATCAGTAGACAAGAAATCTTAAAATCAAGACCAAATCAGAACGGTTTGTTCACTTTTACATCTTCCCAAGAGTTTTAATCAGGACTGTGTAAAATTAATTTTTTTTGTATCACTAATATCTTTGAAAAAAAGGTAAGAGTATCATTATCACTTTTTTTCGGAGGAAACATAAAAAGTAACAGCTGCGCCATTAAATTTTTGAAAAATTCAAGGACGTCACTGCTATCAAATAGGTATTCAAAGTTATTCGTAAAACTTTATAGTATAGTTTTGCGCTATAAAAAAAGTTCTTTTCATGAATTCGCCTAGCCTATTAAGAAATTTAACCAAACTGATCTATTAAAAATAGAATATCCAAACCAAACCAACATTACCTTGATTTGTTTTCTTTCATCTTAAATCACTTTATCAAACTGAAGCAATTGTGCTTCAAATGTGAACCTTGTATGCTTTATTGGTCATATAACGGAAGAATTATTGAAACTTGCAGCAGACCTATAAAATATCCTCATCTCATAAAAATTACTACGTGACAATTTCACAAAAAAAAATTTCACCAATAAGTGGACGGACATAGACAAATAAAATCAAACACCTTGGAGATTTTGGTTGAAGATATAACATGCAATTTGCATGGCTTGCAAATTAGATGATGAATTTTGCATAAACCTCAAATAAACCATGCTCAAAAAAACGTTTCAATTTTTGTTTTATTTAGTTCGGTAAATTTTTGTGTCGTGAAAATTGATTACTCCGCACCTAAAGTCCTTGTTGTGCGGCGCGGCGGTACTTTATTTTTTTGTTACTATATGTTATGTTTTCCAAGGCAATTAATTGAAAGTTATTGTAACTTCCCAACACTTAAAAATACATATACTGAAATATGAACAAGATAAAGTCGAAGATATCTGTCTAGGATATTTAAATTCGAAATGATCAAAAGATCGTAAATGTAATTGATTGTTCTTGGTGTCAGTTTTTATTATAGTCTTGTCAAAGTGATTTATGATGAAAAAGTGCGGCTTTGGGTCTTTTATGTTTTAACATAGTAGATAGACATTAGGATTCCTTTGAGAGCCCTTTTTATTTGCTTTAATTATTTTAATAGGATCCGACACGCATTTTGAATAGAAAACAAAAGAGCTGTGGTACAAACTTTTTTTTTGTGTAATTGATTTTGTTTTTTTTTTTTTTTAATCCTTTTACAGTAATATAAATTTCTACTAAAAATGAGAAGGTTTGATAGCTTTATTTGGATTTTTATAAAAAGTGAAGAATTATTATTTTTTCGTAAATCGTTACTCGATTGATTTTTAAAATTAAAAAAAAAAACACTCAAGTAAACTTTCAAAAACGTAGGTATGTTTTTTTTTTCTAAACACGAACATGCAGTATTTTGTGTCATGATTATGTTAAAAAAACGAAGCCCTACCCCAAACAGAACCGGTATAATTTTAAAATCGTTAAAGTGAAAACAGTTTTGAATATGTAATTGACCTACAATCCAGACAAAAAAAAAAATAAAAATTAACATCAAATAATTATGTACACTTTGATTTGATAGGCGCGTCATCATACCTTTAGTAGGATCCATCACCAAATACTGCAAAACATTTGACAAAAGAGATAAAATGAAAATCTTAATTCTAACGGGCCACCCATTTCTGTTAAATATATTCAATTTAATGTCTTTTTATTTTAAAATTTTATGTGAAAATTCCATTTTGGCATCCTTGTATTCAAGATTTAAAGTATGTTTAGACCTAACCCATGAGTTTGCAATTATATTAGAATTCAATTATAATTATGATTCAATAAAAAAAACAAACTTTCGTTGCAAAAAAAGCTTACAAGCCATTACAAGACCTCTGAGTTCAAAAGATTAAATTTCAATAAGGCTCTTGCGTGCACCCTACATCTTCTGGAAAATATTGTAATCCTAAAGTTTTGTTTGTGCTCGTATGGATGAGTATATCTTCAATCTTTGCCGATTTTCGTTTAAATGTGAACACCACCATTATACATATATTTCTTACCACTATCTATCTATTGATAATGAAATGACTAATTCTATATTGCCTTAATGTTGTATTTAAATTTACTCTTTGTAATGATTTTATTGTCCATTCTGACGAGCAGAGAGGGAGAACGTTCTCTGAATGTTAAATAGCCTTTTTGTTGCGGGCGCACATCCACTTGGGCCAGATTCTTATAAAATCTAATGTTCGCCCACAGTTCGGTATCACTTGTTCCGTGGAAACTTAACAAAGAAGTCAAGTTTAGCTCTGTGATAGCAAGTTTAATAAGACTTTGTGCAAAAAAAAACAAAAAGTGGTCAAACATTTGGATAAATATATTTCGTTTCATTATAAAAACCTAAAAAAAAGGATAATAATCATGCAGTTCTTGACAATTGCTAGTTTGCTGCTAGTCAGTTTTGTTGCTTCTTCGATGGCTTTGCCTGCAAGTAAGAATTTCAAAAAAAGGACCATTATCAAGGACCAAAACTAATAATTTAAACAAAATGAAATTTTATCAGGATTAGCGTACTACCAACAACAACCATCGTTCTACTACCAATCTCGGGCTTCACCTCAACGTTTGATGTACATGCAGTATGTTCAGCAGCCGTCTGTGTCCAGAACCAGTGGTCGCTTGACAAATGGTGCAGCTGCTTTTGTAGCTGGAAATACCGTTGCTACTGGAACTTATGTTAAAGGTTATTATTTTTCCAAAATGTTACCGTGCTTATTTATCGTTAAATCTAATTTCTAGGTGATCGCAGTGCAGAACAACAAGTTGCAGCATCAGAAAATGTTCTAGACAACACTGGAGCCAATGGAGCACAATCAGTCGCTGAAGCCTATCCCGATGAATATCCACAAGACGATGGACTTGGCTATGAAGTTCCATCACAAGCTGCTGAATACGAAGTCCCAGAAGTTCCACAGGTTGCTGCTGAAGATGAAGTACCACAACTACCACAACTCGACGATGAAGCCGTCCAAGAAAATGAAGCAGTTCCAGAAGCCAGTCCAGAACCAGCCGTCGCTGCCGCTGCTGCACCAGCTGTTCCTGCAGTCCAAGAGCCCGCAGCTGCAGCTGTAGAACTTGAAGAAGAAGTTGAAAACGACGATGATAGTAATAATGCAAGTGATGATGATGAAGATGAGTATGTGCCAAACGATTCTCGTCGCCGTGCAGTTGCTAAAGCAACTACAGCAGCACCATCACCTGCAGGAAGTTTCTTCTCAGTTGATTTTGGTGGCGCAAATGGTGGAGCTGTTGCCATCTCAAATAGCTACAGTACTGGTTCAAATGGTTCGGCCAAGAGTCAAGCTGTTGCATTTGGTAATCCAGAGGATGTTAGATTGAAAAATGCTCCAAGTCGTCGTCGTCACTAGAGTTATTGTTTGATGCATCAAAAGCGGGACAAAAGCAATCGAGTAGTTTTAAGAGTTATGCGAGTTGATAACATTTCAGAAAAAGTATAAATAAATAATTTTATTTAAAGAAAATTACTGCCAAAAAGAATTTAAGTTGATAATAAAGTTTGAAATTTTGTTGAAGCAGGAATTAGTAGTAAAACTTTATTTAATATTTCACATATTTCATATGCATATTTCACTGAAATACGTTTATACACTAAGCTTAACTCCAGTTAACTACGGGCGTGGTTATTAAAACAAAAAACCTCCACTTTGATTTAAGAAAACTCTAATAAAATAAAAAAACTCTTCGAAGTTTAACGATTTCGCACTCTTTGAATTTCAAAAACAGTAAATGTCTTTTGTGTCAAAGTGTAAGACCAGGCATTCAGATTTTGTGAACTATTTTTTCAAGATTTATTGTACCTACTTCCTGGAGTAATTTATTTCCGAACCTCTCACGATGCGATGTAGATTATGTGATAGGACAATGGTCAGAATCCTGAATGTGCTTAGATTATCTCAATAAAATTGGCTTCAACTTTTAGTAGATTTTTTACGGAAACGAACTCAGTAAAGTGATCCAAAACGGATCATTACGTATGACGGAATCATGATTAACCGAAAAGTATTTTTGATTTCAAGGACTTAGTGCTTTGAAAGTAATCGAAGTAAAGATTGGCCGAACATTTTTGATACTATTCGAGATTTGCACTACTTTTTCAAAAAGGAATCAAAAAATATTTTAAAAAATTTTCAGAACATAAGAGAGTTTTTGGCTGAATTTTGTAGAAATATCAAAAAAAATTAAAAAAAATTACCTCTTTGAAAAAAAGTTTTTGATTTAAAAAAAACTCTATTTTCAGGAAAAAAGTTTTTACCTCTATCACTCGTTTTGTAACCTCTATCACTCGTTTTGCAAACAAACAGGACTTCCTACACTATGCAAAAAAAATAAAATCGCATATTCGTGATCTTGGGAGTGATACAAACAAACAATTTTCATATTACAAAGCGTAATAGACCTCCAAAGAACTTTGCATACACCCAACCTCGCATCCACCCCAAATTCTATAGTGATCACAAGAAGGGGAGTGGCAGTGGGGGTGGAGGAGCATGCCTTTCCAAACATACCTCGGTTTTTGTCTATTCGAGATCTAGAGAGTGCGACCTTTCAATCGAAAAGCATTTCAAACGCCTTCGTTTATTGGTAATATTTATGTACAATCGTGATTCGTTCAAATGTGATTCGTGCAAACGTAAGTCGGTCAAACGTAGCCAACCTTATTTTGAAGTTTTATTTATTAACTTCTTTGATTACATTCCATAATCAATTAAACAAATCAATGACAGATTTTCCTTGACCTCTTACAAAGTATAATGAAATTCAATATCTCCGATATCTCCGAGTACGATTATTCGTTTTAAAATTGAACAAGAATAAACAACATTCCTAAATCTATATAATAACTTTAACATTTACACTTAAATTAAAGGTTTGCTCTAACACGTATTCAAACTATCGAAACTATCGAAAACAAAGTTTGCTGGTCCAACTTCCAACAGGCAAAAACCAAACTTAAACTATCAGAGAATAGTTACAAACGGTTTGAAACAGCGGGTTGGAACAGCCCTTAAAGAAAAAAGTAAAATTTCTGTAATTTTTATAATTGAATGCACTAAGCTTTATTTATTTTCATTTTTATTTTGTTGTTGATTGAATTTTTTATAATAATGTATATATTTTAATTTTCTTTAGAAAAAACAAAACTGTTGTGTTTATAAAGATTCAATGGTTTTCTATTCTGGCAAAACAAACGGACGAAAAAGCTTAATTAACAAGAATTTCAAAATAAAAAGTAATTTATGAATAACAACAATTTTAAAATCACCCGAGCTCAGTGTTTTTTCGGTTAATTTTTCCGTTATAACTTTTTCTTCTTTTAAATATTGGTGTTGGTCTATATGCGATTGTTTTTGTTTTTTTTTTTTTTTTTTGTTTAATTAGTTTTACTACATTGTTTTTGTTTTGTTTATATGATAAAATTTGTTTGTTTAATAAATGTGGTGTCTTGCTCTCATTTCGATTCGTAATTATGAAGTTTTATATTTTGCAATTTGGATAAAAATTAATTAAAAAAAAAAGAAACAAACAAACAAACATCTAATAACAAATTGGAAAATTAATTAGAAGGAAAAGTATCAGTATCCGTATTTATCCTGTAACGAGGACATAACATCATTGGCTAAGTTACTTAAGCGACCAGCAACCTTGGTTACTCCTTGTCGTACACTTTCCTTGACGTCGTCCATATCTGGCGCATTAAAGTTCGCGGCTGTGGTATAGCCTGCAATGGAGTTGAGAATTCATTGAAATTGAGAGATTGTTTAAGAGAGACAAAGAGAGAAAGATAGTAGAGAGAAAGGGAGATAGCAGAGAGATAAGGAGAGATAGAGATTAATTTAATATTGTTGGGTACCTCTCCTGGAAGATCGGTTGGATGTCGTCGATGATGAGGTTCCATCATTAAAATAATCCGACGATGAAATGCTATTCGATCCCTGGAATCGGGACAAATTTGACGAAACTTCACTAGAACTTTGTTCGTTGCCAAAAAATTGATCCGAAGAAATGCCCTTGGCACTTCCGAATTTCTTTTGAGCCTTATCATCGTTTGAGTCAACTGATACCGTCGAAGCTTTTCCCGAACCGAAAGCTTTGCGAGCTGGTGCAGTAGATTTTTCATTACCCGATGATGATTTAGAAGTGGTTATTGTTGTTGTTGTGCTGTTGTTCGCCGATTGGCTAGCAAACATTGATGTAATATTGGAATGATGCGAATCTATGGGCTCAATCGATTCGAAGCCCATCATCTCGAGTTCTTTGTCCTGTTTTGATGTTTTATACATGGATGGGGGATAACCCAATAAGGAATCAAAGGAATCACTGTTGATTTCACGATCGTATGATGATTTATTTCCAAGTGATGATGATGATGATGATGATTTTGGAGCAGCATTCTGGGAAATGGTTTCCATGTCACTTAGAGCAGAGTGAGAAACATCCGAACTGAAATTAGATGAGATACAAAATTAATGAAAAAGATTAATAAAAAAAGGAAAACAACTGATAAGTGCCGGTCCACCTTCCAAATATAATTGTGGATATGGTGACTAAAGATTTCCCTGGAAATGTTTCGAAATTTTGGAACGGAAATGCGATTTCCAGAAAATTTAGGTCAGGATGTGCCTGTAATACGGAGTTGTCACAAGAACGGCAACAATTTTAAAACTGATTTATGTTTTTATATTTATGTAAAATATCGTCATTCGTCAAGTCTGATCCTACTTTTGGTTCGATTTTGAAATCATCTTGATAGACAGAAACCGAGAAAGCTAATTGTATCTTCTCTTAAAGAAACTCCACCGAAATGTCTCCCACTTTCATGAACCAAATTTCAAACGTATCTTTAAGTACAGATGTTTGCTTTGCCGTCTCAATTTTACCCTCCTATTTAAATACTCAGAACTTGAAAACTAATGTCCAACGGTTGCTCACTTCAAACCCTTTCCTCTTTGCCTACCCTCTGTGTTAATTCTTAATAAGTGTAGTCTAGACTCCTTCGGAAGTTTGAATCATTAAAATAGAAAAATAGATCTGGAGATAAGCTCGACCCTTGTGGCACCCAAGCATTAATGTTAATTTATCAATATTGCGGGAAGTTAATATAATTAGCCTTAAGAAGATATGATTTACCCTCTCAAATTGAATCCCATTCCAAGTCGTTCCATTTGCTTGGCCTTTAGTGGATCAGTAGTCTTCATTTTGGCTTCTTCCTTCGACTGCTTCAACGATAGATCTTGATAAGCTAATCGGACACTGGCGCATGATTCTATTTCTTCTTCCAAAGTGAGTTTCTTCTCAGGCACTGGTTCTTTAAATTGATTTGCCAAATTGGCTCTTTGTTCGATCTCGGCAAAGTTAGTCTTTACTTTTGTTGCACCAAGGCCGCCTTTACGTGCTCCTATCTAAAAAAATCAATCCATGACATTTAGTAAAGAATCAAGGAGTCATACAAAAGAAATACTTACTCCAGTTTTCTTCGGTTGGATCTTACGTGCACCGATTGTTGGCGCTGGACCATTATTGGTTAAAACGGAATTCAGAAGATCAACACTTGGTTCTCCCTGATTTGACAATGCCGATGATTTCGGAGTTATATCAACCTGTAAAGAAGTATATGGGTTCATTAGTTTGTCCATTAACAAACAATTTGTGGGGGTTAGTCAACGCTTAACGCTTTTTCTCACTCACCTTGGCCATTTGATCGCTACTGTTATTGTTCTTCTGGTTCAACGAAGTTGTTTCAAAACTACTTTCATCACAAAGTGTAAAAAAGTCTTCTTCTTCGATTTTAGTTACCTCATTCTCTGCTTTTTCACCATGATTCTCTAAATGAAGCTGCAAAACGTAGGTGTCATGCAAAATTTGGGTTAGAAAAAAACATAACAAACAAAAAACAAAACAACAAAAATTTGTAAAATGTAAAAAGTAAAAAAAAAAACAATACACGTCACTTAAAATCAGCTAACTCACCTTAGTTCCATGTTGTTTCATGGCATTCTGGGCCAACTTTTGCAATTTATCTCGATACAATTGGGCTGCACGTGAATTGTATTTCTGTTGGGCATCTGTGGTGTTGCAATTGTGTTGTCTGAAGAATTGTGAGGCATTTGCATTGCCACCCAATTGCATCTGACGCAATTGCAGCCACGTCCAGTTCGTGTCGAGATTTGTGGAGCGAACGAACGTCAAATGTACGCCAAGGTTGCGATGGACTGCTGAACAATCGATGCAAATGAATATCCCATAGGTGACCGATGACCAAGTGGGCGCTTTGGCTCCACAATCAAAGCAGGACTATCAGAAAGGAGTACATTTTTATTAATTTAAGAAACGAAACACAATATAATTTTATTTAATTTAATTTACGACCAACTCACTTTATTTGCAGCCTGTGAACGTAGTCTGCCAAAGACTGATTCAATTTCCTGCTTTGTTGGCCCTGAGGATGTCATTGCTTATTGGATGATTATTTTATATTTTTCTTAACAAAACTATTTTATTGGTTGCTAAAAAAAAAACAAATTAAAATCTTTTTTTCACACACGAATAAAATTATCTGACGACAAAATTTTGACGTGTTCGTTCCAACAGGAATTTGTGAGACCAACAAAATCCATATTTTCCACCATCCACGTTGGTTAAATGTCAAAATTGCAAGTGGAATATATTCCACAACTTTCTTGTACAGTAGGAGTCGAAAAATTATGTTAAGACTTTTAAGCCTGGTACTCAATTCTGTTATTTTATATGAATGTCTTATTTTATACGAGACAAATGAGTTTTCATAAATAATGCATAGAACACTGAGAAGAATTCCCAGTTATTTTTAATTATTTTTGTAGTTTGTTTCCTCTGAATATCTTAGTGGAAATTTGTCAGCAATAGAACAGCAACAGCAAATTTAGGACTTTGACCAAACGATGCTGTTGACGTTGCTGGTGCTGTTCTTTTCTGTTATGAACAATAAATGAAATATGTACATTAATTTTAAAATTACTGGCTGTTGCTGGTGCTGGTTTGATCTGTTTCGCGCATAAACGCTAGCCCAAACAAAAAAAAATTTTTGTTGTTGCGCTTTCGTGTCATATTGTCGCACGACAGTTTATTTGGAAGGGCCTTGAGGCTTGCCCAAACCAAAGTGCGAGATGAGAATGAACAAAATTATGTATACAGTATCATATGAGTGTACCCACACCAAATGCGATAATTTTTTTTTTATATGAAAGCCCTATTTGCTTTGTCGGGCGACAGTGCGACACTGGTTAATGCAAGCCTCTATGAAACTTCCGCTTTCCTAAAATGTAGTGTAACTAGACCCAAAAAATACATTTCCGAACGCAACCATTACACCATTTACAATCCATACTTAATAAAGTGACTGGCATCACTGTTGTAAAAAACAAATCCCACATTTTGACAGTTTGTGTAAATAGTTTTTTCTGTTGTTTCCGTCTCTCACAAGTGCTAAAATATTTTGAAGAAAAAAACAGAAAAACCACCTGAATACTGGACACGTCAGTAAGTTGTTGTGCTGTTTGTGTGAAAATCCAATCCCCACTGATATCAAATTTATTTTTAACATATTTCAATTGATTGTTCACACAGTCAGTCATCCAGTTACATTAAGTTGTTGCACATTTACCAGTTGCAATCAAATCGCACAATGAAAATGGTAAATTCCATTTTATTAGTCGCAATTACAATTGTTGCGCTAGTTACAGCGCTTCCCGTGACAAGGAACAAAAAAGAAGAAGCACCCGAACAAGCCACAGAAAAACCAGTTGCAGATCTCAAGGTATGTTTTAAAAACTCTAGATGCTATTGGTAAAAACTGGGGAATTAAACTTTATTGTCTATTTCAAGTCGGTTCTAGAATATGAGAGATATTTGAGGGAAGTCGTAGAGGTTCTGGAAACTGACCCTGAATTCAGAAAGAAAATTGACACAGTTGCTGAAGCTGACATCAGGGTAAGTTGGAGGTCGTTTGAAAAAAGTGCACAAGGTCATCAAGTTTTAATCTTTGTTTTTTTTTTATTGAAGAGCGGGAAAATCGCACAGGAATTGGATTATGTAAATCATCATGTTCGTTCCAAGTTGGACGAAATCAAGCGACGAGAAATCGACAGATTACGATCACTCGCCAACAAAGAGTTTGAACTGACCAATGAAATCGATAGGGAACACATGAAGATTCCTCAGCACATTGACCATGGAAACGAACACACATTCGAAATTGAGGATTTAAAGAAGTTGATCATGAAAGCAACAGAGGACCTGGCTGAAGCTGATAAGAAGCGACGAGAAGAATTCAAAGAATACGAAATGCAAAAGGAGTTTGAGAAACAAGCCACACTGAAGGAGCTCGATGAGGAATCGAAGAAGAAATTCGAAGAGGAAGCCAAAAAGAACAAAGAACGTCACAATGAACATGAAAAAGTCCATCATCCAGGAAACAAGGCTCAATTAGAAGAAGTGTGGGAGAAGCAGGATCATTTGGACAAGGACGACTTTAATCCACGAACCTTCTTCATGTTGCACGGTAAGTTGTTTAGTTATATTGACTTAAATTTTTTTGTTGACTATTGGGGATTCTTCTTAGATGTTGACAGCAATGGAGTTTGGGATGAAACCGAGGTCAAGGCATTGTTTGTGAAGGAACTTGACAAAGTCTATCAATCAGGACTCCCAGAAGACGATATGCGTGAGCGCGCTGAAGAAATGGAACGCATGCGAGAGCATGTATTCAAGGAGACCGACACAAACCGCGATGGCTTGATCAGTTTCCAGGAATTCATGGATCAGACCAAGAGAGAAGAATTCAATCGTGATCCTGGCTGGGATACCGTTGACAATGAACCACAATACACTCATGAGGAGTATCTTGAGTTTGAACGCAGGCGTCAAGAGGAGGTTCAACGGATGGTTGCCCAGGGATTGGTAAGTTATGACGAGAAGATGGCTTCGTAGAGTTTGTGTGATATCTTTTCTTTTTCTTGCAGCTTCCACCTCATCCAAATATGCCAAATGGCTACTATCCAAATCCAAATCAGGGATACCAAGCCAATCCACAAGTACAAGGACAACAAATGCACTACCAGATGCAACCACCACAACAATACCATCCTGACCAAATGCAACAACAACAGCAGCATTACCCTCAAGCCGGGCAGCCAGTGCAGTTGCAGCCAAACCAAGTTTATCAGCAGGTGCAACAGCAGCAACAGCAATACCAACAACAGCAGCAGCAGCAGTACCAGCAATATCAGCAGACGCAACAGCAATACCAGCAGGCGCCTCAACAACACCAGGTACCCGTACAGCAGCAGCAGCAGCAGCAGGCTCCTCAGATGCAACAGCAACCACATCCTAACCAACTTCCTCCTCCCCAACAACAGCAGGTTCCCGTGCAACAGGCAGCTCCTGCTCCTCAACACCAACAACCTGCACCAGTTCAACAACAAGCTGCTCCAGTTCAACAACAGGCTGCTCCAGTTCAACAGCAGCAAGCTTCTCCTGTACAACAACAACAACAACAAGCACCCATTCAGCAGCAGCAAGTTCCTGTTCAACAGCAACAACAGCAGCCACAACAACAACAACCCCAACAGATTCCAGCTCAACAGCAGCCAATAAAGGGTTAAGCCCAGACAGACAACATTCGAATACCAATCTACGCATCGAAATTCAAGGAGATTCAATTGACTTACCGACTAACAAATAAAATATTTAAATTCCTTTTGATACCAGCTCCACTCTTATTCTTTTCCTTATACATACACTTACTCGTACATACATCCATACAAACAAGCATTATTGTATCTTTTTGATAATTTTATTGTAATTAAAAAGTAATTAAAGTGTAAATCAATTTATTATGATTAATTTTGTTGTAAGAAAAGAACAACAGGCACTTTGTGTCCTCTGAATGTGTAAATGTATAAAAAAAATTGTTTTTCCATTTTTCAAAAAGTAAATTTTGTTTAAAAAAAAAACAAATAAATTAGCGAGTTTCATTGAAATGTATATTTTTGCATTCATATAAGCATTGAAAACTTCATGGCTTATTGTTGTTATTGGAATCGTCTTTATGGTTTGTTGTTGCTTCTGTACATTTTTTTTTAAGTCGTCGGTACGTGTTCAAATGGGAATAATATTGCTTTTCTTGATACGTGACACAATTTAAATTAACTTATTGACTGACGTGGTTAATATTACATTTATTTTTGTTTTTTTTTTAACTATTTCAACGTCTCGTTAAAGCAAATCAAGATATAACTGGTTTATCTTTGGAGATGGCGTAAAAATTGCAAACTGCTATTGGGTATGAGCCAATACATTTTTATTGCGACTTTGGTAGCATTTTCCTTGGAATTGAGGAAAAGTTTAGTAAAATTACATAAAATTGATGTTTGGATAAAAAGGAAAGTAGTTTTTCCTTTTTGCTCAAGAAAGGAAGCTGGGTTACTATGTAAGAGGTAGAGGATATACTTTTTCATGCTGTATGAGGAAATTGCATTTCACATTGGAGTGCGTTTCCTGTGAAGTGGGTACCTATATCAACTTAGCATTTTATTGACGGGCAAATTTATATTGATTTTATTAAACATCAGATTTATTTATTTATGAGGAATAAAATGTGCTTCTAAGTGGCACATACATAGGTAGGTAGATAGTACCTATCTCATATTATTTAATGAACACTGATAGCAATAATATTAAAGCATGCTGATCCGGATGAGTAAGAGGTAAAGTGGTATTCTCATTTTTGAGATAAGATAATTTATGCAACAAAATTTTATAAAAAAAATCAAAATAAAATACATGACTGCGTCGCACGTACTTACTCTTAATAGCTAAAGTGACAAAGATTTTGATTTTTAATTCCAAAATAGCAATTTTTAAACAAAATGCAAAACAGACGCCACAGTGACTGCGTTTAATTTTGAACTCTAAAAATTGATAACAAAATTTTCTATTTTTTAAATATAGGTAGGTACAAACCAGATGACTTCTTTTGACCTATGTAGTATGTATGCTAAGGTCTTGGAGTTTCAATGCAGTCAAATAGTCCACTAAAGTTAGAATAGACATATCTAGTTTGTTTTGAGATTTTTCGTTTGCATTTTGCACTACGAGATTACAGAAAATTTCGTTTCGGTTCATCTGCGTAACAGCAGGGATTTTGAACGATTTTCGTTATACGGGTCCCGACCCTGAGTAAGCTTTTAAAATGTTCTTGTCCGAGTTTTTCGATGATGAACATAATTTTATAACATTACTTATGTACGTACATATTTGTGATTTGGACGTTATCATAAATTTTCATCATTAGTTTCAATATTATGTAAAAAGTAAATTCACTGACCATTTTCTGTTTTTAATTCAGACAAAATTGTACAGATCGTTTTCTACTTTGTAAACTCAATGGGGTTTTCATGTACTTGCATCGCTCATCAAATAGAACATCACCACAACTCTACTCTACAACCTTTAGAGCAGAAAACAACATCAAGAAACCGGCAGTTTTCACAAATCTGTTCTAACTTGATCTAACTCCAAAAAAGCATGTAGAAAATCCTTCATTTTGTTCACTTTTCTGTTCCGAACTAAGTAAGATTTGATCCGGATTGGATTTTTTTTTTATAATTATATGTTTGTAAAACAAAAACAATATACGTATGATCCAGTTATTTATATTGTTTTTGTTACATTGAAAACTAAATCCAATCCAGATCGGATCTGGGGGAAAATTAAATACAACTCATAATTACAGACATAAACAAATTCGAAATGTTGTTTCTCATAGTTCCAACAAGTCAAATTTTATGTTTTTTTTTTTAGTTATGACGATGTTATTTCACTGTTGCAGTGGTGATCTTGTGCTGTGGAATTTTTATAAAATAAGAATCAAAAAAGAAAGCATGAATTGAAATGAATAATTGAAAAACATTTTGTTTCTGTTTTTTTTTTTAACTAAAAAAAGGTATCGAAATGAAATTCAATTTTTATTAATATATAATATATGTAAAGGGTATATATGTATGTATAATGTATCTCAGTACAAGCATTTTTTTTGTTCATTTTGGATGACAATAATAATTAATAATACAAAAATCAAAAAAAGGAATTAATATGAAGGTATAGAAAACGAATAATAAACGAAACGGAACATAATTCTATAATTATGATTTTTTTTTTGTTTTAACAAATAATTTTGCACTAAACTAATTGTGTAAGATAAACAGATTTCTATTTTGTTTTTTTAAATTTTTGTTTTAATAATAATAATAATAATTACATATACATAATATTTCACTTATAAATAAAATTTTCTAAAATATATGTTTGTTTATGTATATAAATTCTTGAAGATGGAGAAAATCTCATAAGCGGCAGGTAGCAGTTTTTTTTTTTTTATATACTGAAGAAATATTGAAAAACGATCAGCAATTAATTGAGATACAAGTTACCAAGAAACTTAATTAATTTAAAAAAGAAATTAAAAATACAAAATGAAGAAACTAAGTAGGTACCTCTCCACGAAATCGATTTGGATAAAATATTGAAATTTTCATTTGATTCATGTGAGGATAAGTAGGGTATATGATTCTGGGATGAATAATGAGATTTTTTCTTCTTTTTCTTATCAAATTGACGTAACACAAATGTTATGCGGTCATAGATAACAAAAAGAATTTTATTTTCAAGTCAACGATGATGAGAACGAATATATGTAAATGTAGGTAAAGAGGGAGTATTGTATTTTTTTTTTTTTTTTTTGTTCGTAAAATAAACATAAATCTAGGTCGTTTCTCTTTAAACTCTTCAGCATTTGTTCTAACCAGAAACAATTAATGAGCAAATAAAGTATTTAATATTAGCACTAATGATAATGATATAATAGTAGTAACCATGTTTATGTTGTTGTTTTTTTTTTATTATTTCTTTTTTTTTCAACGTCTCAGCTCTTATCTGTTTTCAGTTTGAATAAAATCATTAATTTCTATTTAAATATATTTAAAATGTAATATAATAACATGATCCACACTGGAAACAGAGAAGAACTGTTGTTGTTATGTGTGTGTGTATTTTGTATGCATATGATTGGGATTGCGATTATGTTTTTCTTGGAATGAAAAACCAAAGACAAAACCATCATTTAAGGCGCGATTCTCTTTTTTTTTTAAGAATACAAAAAATTAATACATTTTTTACACAAAAATTCTGTTTTGTAGGTTTTAGTTTTTTTCTTTTACTATTTTTTGTATGTAAGAACTCTCTATTTTGTTTTTTTGTTTACAAAAAAATATTTTTTGTTTAAATATTGAAACAACATTATTTAGTATTTTCTTTTTCTTAAATAAATATTTGATTAAATCTTCTCAAAGGAGTTTTTGTTTTTTTTATTTTATTGATGTTCTTTAATTAAGCCCAAACTATCGTCTGACAATACTCGACGGTCGCGGGAGGCCACTTCTTTTTATGCTGGAAGGTGGTCGCAGACCGGATGGTTTGGGAATGCCAGTTGTTTTTGCTGCTGGCTGTTGAAGTGACGTGGGTGGCGGCGGTGGCATTGAGGAAGGCTCATGAAGCTGTGTTGAACTTCCGTTGGTAAAGATTTTGCCATTCGAACTGCCGCGGGAGCTCGCTGAAGACATACTCTGAAATATAAAAAATTAAAAAAATGAATTATTTATGTTTAAAATATTTTGCAATAAAATACTAAAAAAAATAATTTATTTCTGGAAATTCACAAACACGCAGTGCAACTGGAAATTGACTCTTTTGAACAGTGTTTTGACAAGACGATGTGCTTTATGATTTCGTCAATCTTGTTCTTGAGCAAATAGTAATAGTAGTAGGCAGGAATAGAAATTAACACAAGCACGAATTGCTTGCTCTACAAAACTTTTTTTCCCCCAGTTCTGCTATACGGCGACGAGTGTTGGGCAAGCTGAAGAGGCAAGTTAATACATAACTCTTTTGATAGGAAAACTATTCAACTGATACACGTTTTGTATGCAAACAGATAAGGGGATTATAAGACAAGGCAAAAGCGCGAAAAAAAAACAAAAACCCCCAGGCAACACGGCTTTATGAAAGGACGATCTACAACCAACAATCTAGTTGAATTCGAAAACTCTACCTCTGCAAAACCATAAGAATTTCAAATCTACAATTACCATTCCAACTTTTTTTGAGTATAAATGAATTACCATTTTCATGTTCATCGAAAACTTGGTCGTTATAAAAAGAAAATATAAACTTACATCGGTTGGTGAATGTCTCCCAGCGTCAATATCCGCAGCATTCGTCGTCGCCGCTTCACCCTTCGCCACACTAAAACTATAATAGCCCGATGATGGGCGTAAGAGTCCAGTTCGTTTAGCTGACGGTGCACGTAAGCCAGACACTAGACTTGGAGTTTTGAATACTGAATCATCAGATTTCTAAAACAAATAAAAATTTTTTCAACGCTCAGCTTTTGTTATGTTTATGAAATGTTACCTCTATTTTGGAAACCGGTTGCTTCAGATTTGTTCCCGGACCAGAATTCACTCGTATCGTCGTTTTCGTTGTGTTAAACTTGCCCTGTAAATAAAATGAGGCATTACAACATTTGCGAATAGAATAAAGAAAAGACCAAATCATACCTGTTTTTCAGTTAAAACACTCCCTGCCGTTGTAGATTTCCGCACTCCAGCTGGCGCCGCCAATACTGGAGCAGGATTTTTCGCATAACCAAAATTACTTGATAAATTATGAAATGATTTCGATTTAATGCCCATGGGGCTCTTTAACTCAGCCCCCGATGGAACCGAGGGCTGAGTCTTGTTAAAAGCATCTCCATTACTCTTTGAGTTCTGTTGTTCGGCTTTCTCCAGATCTCCCGCTGAGATTGCCTTACTACTTGCACTGAACTTTTGAAGTCCACTTATGTATCGAGGCCGTGATAAAGATCTTTGTTCTGTAGGTCTTTCTTTTGACATTGCTGTTGGCGTTGGAGTTGCAGTTGGTGGGGCAATAACTGGTCTATTCAGCTGATCGCCACCATTCATACCAAAGCCTCCACCATATCGAGACATTTTAGCTTTGGGCTTCTTAAATGTCGCATAGTTATTGCTTTCTATTTCGGTCTTGTGGTCGTTATTGTTGTAGTTGTTGTTATTATACATCGCCGGTGGAGTAATATCGCGTCGTGATATCCTCTCCATTGGAGCTCTCTCCGCCTGTGGAGTTTCATCTTCTTCCTCTGTCGAGGGCAAGTGTTCGTTTTCTCCATCAATACAAGGCACATTCAGTTCACTAGTTCCGTTCTCAGTACGTTTGAATATTCGTATAGTTCTGAATCGATCACGATCACGTTTCTCCAATTTACTATTGCGTGGTACTTTATCATCTTGAGGTGCATTTGGATTTGGATTTGACAATTCGGTGCAGTGCTGTTCGTCAGTCTTTTTATGAGTGTCTTCTGCTTCTGTTCCTCCTTCAGTCTCTTTAACAAATGCATTACAATTTACCGAACCACTAGGTGAATTCTTTTGTGGTTGGGTAATGTTGACGCCATCGTAGAGGCGACTTCGACGGCTAAGTAATCGGTCTCCAACTCCGCTGCTGTTCATCGAAAAGTTACTTAAAACCATTTCTAAAATAAAAATAAAATAAACAACAAAATTAATGTAATCCAAAATTATAACTAATTACCTGGACTACATATTTGCGTTGTTTCCTTAGCCTCTGATTTATCGAGCGCAGTGCTAAACCTCTTCTTGATTGTATCCAGAGATTTCTGCATTTTAATTTGCTCCTCGTTTAATTCCACTTTGCCCAAGTTATCAAGCAGGTTATTGAATGCCTCTTCATCAGCGGTGTCTACGGCTGGTGTTCCACCGGGAATGCTCTTAGCAAACGGTATGCACTTATTGAAGGTTTCATTTGGATTGATGTTCTCCAACAGTTCCATGGTCTCAATGGCGTTATTGACGTCATCGTTGCACGGCAATCGCGTAGGTTGTACCGATGGTTGTGGCTCCAAGAACGTTTCATTTTGTATCCGCTCCTTAAGGATATTCGTGGCAATACTAACCGGCTTCTCGAAAGTCTCATTAAAGGTTCTATTCGCCGCTGAGAGGCCTACAATGGGCGAGATATTCACCTCGGAAGCCTTAATTGACGGCGTAAAGGACTGCTTGTGTCGCATCGAGGTGAACGATGTATTATTCTGTTGTGGGGTCGACTGTTCGTAGTATTTCCCGTGCTTCACATTGTTTTCGGGAGTTTCACATTGCAGATTTGGCTCACTGCAGTCAAATGTTGTATTCACCCCTTCGGCTATGCTGAACCGTTTCAAGCAAACAGTCTCTTCCATAATTGGCCTTTGAAAGGTTTCATTTTGAAAGTCATGGAAGGCTTTTACATCTTCGGTTGCTACAGCCGCTACTGGTTGCACCATCATTATACTACTATCCACCAAATTGAATGTTGTATCGCCGATGTAGTCATCATCACCATTTGGAACAATTTGCTCCTTCCCACTGGGAAATGTCTCATTGAAAATCAATTTCTGTTCTGATGATTTCTCTTGTAGACTCTCCTGTAGATGCTCCTTTTCTCTCTCAGCAATATTGCACGTTCGACTGGAAAACGTATCTGAACCAGCACCACCCATACTATCCACCGAATTATTCATTGTGCTGCAGGCCGATGTGGTTTTACTATTTATCAAGGAAATATCATCTATTTGAGCAATATTCGAGTCTTTTATTAGTGTTCCTTCGGCCGATAGTGACAACGACTCGAGGGCTTTTCGATCACGGATCATGTCGTTGAGAGTGTAGCCACCAACATCAAGGTCGGCGGTCTTTTCACCATCGAAAAATAAACCCGACATCGGGACATCGCCTTGGATTGATTGCAGCAAACCATTCGACAAAAAATCACTGGATGTTATCAGACTGCTGTTCATGCCATACAGGGACACATCCATGGAGGAACATATCGAGGATGGAGGCGAGGTATCTTGGAGGAAGCTCTTTTGCATATTCGTCACTAGGCCACCAATTTCGAGATTCACATTCATAGGCATTTGCAGTTGCGGCTGCTGTTGCTGTGCAGTCTGCGGTGAATTTGGTTGCGTCTGGTTGGCATTTTGTGACGAAGAAAAGGGATTCTGTAAGTAAAAAATTAAAGAGTATTACAAATTTGTTTATTTCATTGATTTCATCTCTATATTGGGTTAGGAATTACATAAGATTTAATTTTGCACTTTGCTAGAGATTTTTCTTTGTCTTAATTTAAGTGAAAAATATTTAATTATTTTCTTCAATGTCGTATATAAACAGATGTTGAGTGAAGTATCTCAAGACGTCACAACTCTCACAGCTGGCTAATATTCATGATACTCACTGGCTGATTCATTATTGCCCGTCCGATTTGTGATATAAAAGGAAACGTGTTTTTTTGTTTAAATTTAATAATCGGTGACACTTTTTTCACATTCGCTCTCCAAACAAAACTGAACTCAAATGAAGGACAAATCAAGATTTGTAGCACACAAAAATTATGGTGTAACAAATTAATTTTTGTTTTGTTTAAAAATTATTGCGTTATTACTTCCGATTCATTCAGATCTCGAGAAAGACTGACTGCTCTATTAATAAACTTTTGATTTTTTGAATAAGCAATAAGCAAATAGAGAGTGTTGCCAATTTGATGCGCAGTTTTATTTTCTAAGAAGGTAAACAACTTAAAAACTTAGTGATGATAACTATATTAAAGATTTAAGTATAGAACCAAAACATTCGTTGACTAATATGATTTTTATATTTTTAGGGACTGGGACTGTTTGATTGATTGATTGATTGGTTGGTTTCTAAACCAACTGAACTATTAATTCGATGACATACAAACGCGATTTGTATGCCATTTGCTGTCATCCGAATTGTGGTTTAAAGGGTATTGTGTGTTTTTATTACATAAATACACAAATTGTTATGTATACAAAATTTATCCACACATATTTTTTGCTTACTGCAACAAATAAATGGTACAAATCAAAAACTAGCAATTTTGCTCATACATATTTCAGGTTAATTAGCCAAAAAATTGGCGGTTCATGATATCTATTTGCAACCGGTTTCCCCCTTATTTTAATTAATGCATTTACGTAATTTAATTCCTACTATTAGGAGAAAACGGATGTGAAAAAGAATTGTCATTCATTTCTAACGTTTGACTCTCTGCGAACGCAGCATAGTTCTGAAATATCATATCAACTTTCTGTATTGTTGGTCGGTAGTTCAAGATAGTCGGTATTTTTTAAAATTATAAAGTTGTTCTAATAATCCAAAAATTTAGTTTGTAAAATTTTGATATGAAACAATCTTAAAACTATGCTTATATAAAATTAGTATTGCATACTAATTAATACTTGATCGAATCACCAGGTTTACAAATAAATACGATGAAAATAAAAATCTTTTGTAAAAAAGAAGATAAAACAAAAAGAACTTGTATCAATATTATGTGCTGGGTACATACATTACTTTTTTTAAGCGTTGTTCTTAGCTTAATATATTTTTTTTATTTTTCTGTTTTGGACTTTTTATCAGAATGTATTTTTTTTCTAGATCAACTTAAGCAGTAGAGGAACCAGTGAGCAATGCAACATTTCTAAGTGTATTGAGTTATTATGAATCTAATAGTCTCCCGAGCGTAAAGAAGTTTTATTTCATAAAATTAAAAAGTGCCAGTCACACAATGGAGTCACATCGGTAACCCATTTTAGAACTCACGACCGATTCGGATGTATACACCAAGTAGCAGCTAACAAAAAGACAATATTAAGAAACACAAACAATTTAGTTATTCTGTGAAGAATTGATTAAAAAAAAGATATTCCTCTGCCTATGCAAAATAACATAAAGAGCTAATTATTTTAAAATAACACAAAAGTTTTTTATTTCATAATGTATTTCAAAGATTTCTATTTTAAAACGTTCCATATTTTGGCTATAGTAGTCCAAATGAGACATGTCATCATAAATTATACACTTGTTCATGAAACTTTTTTTGTTGATTAATGATGATATCACATGAATATGTTGCACACATTTTTTTTCTAGATTAACAGAAGATAGTGTGCTAATGGAAATTTAAAAGCTGTGCTAGATTCCTAAATAGGCTCAAGTGTTTGTAAAATTAAAAGCATCAACCATCATTCAAGGTCAAATGAAATTGAACAAACAAATTTAAAAAAAAATTCATTTTTACCGCAGATTTCCATAGACATGGTCCGGAACGAAACACATCAATAAACGCACTTAACAATTCTTTTGACCTTTCCATTTAAGAAAATATCAACAAAAAAAAAAACAAAACATACAAAATCTCTATAGTACAGTATTTTGGACTAAACAAAATATTGATTCACTTTCTTATTCAAATTATTCCACTTAAGTAATTCTCAGGGGCACTTTCGTATGCGAATTAAGAAATCAAAATATCTTTATTCCGTATGCCGCACCGTGCGAGGAATCGTCGGTGGCGTAGTTGTCTAGCCTTGATAGTAATCAACGAGCATCTATTGTTCCGTTGGTGCTAGTAATTGCGACAAGTCTCTATATCATAACTCGATGCTCGATGAAGCAAGTCGACGTGCATTCAGACAGTTATTCATTCAATCCAAACCCATCCACCTGATGCAAATTATATTTTGAAAAAGAGGGGAAAAGAAAGAGTATAAAAGCCTCTGGAATGTCATGTTTAATTACAATGAAACGTTATAACAAGAGATTTTTCACGCAAGACAATGGGCAATGGGGAATTAAAGTTCCACCTCAAATTGACCCCAATAAAACGTAACTTCGGTCGTCGTCGTCTTTGTTTTTGTGTGGTGGATGAAGTCGTTGTCTTCCTTGTTTCTGTTGATCGTGTTTATAGAGACTAAAGATCAGGTGTCTACCAGCTGTGTGGGAAAAATACACAATAGATAATATTTTGCGTCCAAAATTAGCTGCACTAGTTCATTGAACTACCTACAGCTACTGTAGACAGCAGGAAAATGGTCAGACATCATGCAGAGCACAGAAGACTACTAACTAACTTTAACTCTATAAGAAAATAATATTCATTAAAACAAACAAAAAGTTTAAAAACAACAGGAACGGATCTTTCAACAACGTAAAGCTATAAATTGCGGGAGGAAAACAAAAACTTAGGTACACGAATTGGTCGCATGTTCTTGCTCAAATACAAACAACAACAAAAATATGAAAACTATACAAAACGTTCTTTTAAGCACACTTAGGTTCCGTATGAGATTTTAAAGTAAAAATAAATCTCGAAGTAATAAGTTGAAGTTGAAATTCAAGCCGCATGAAAAAGTTTTCTTATCATAATTTCCAAATCGTATCTTCCTCATTAATCCTACTTTGGGAGACTATCTAGGTATTTTGGCTTTCGTTCCTGAGGATGTCAAAATTTGGATAACGATAGCCGTTGCTATGTCATAAACTTATAACAGATTATTTTTTTTTGTCATTGTTGACAACTTTTCTCTTTAATATAGCTCCAAAGGACTACAAGCCCGATTCACCTTTCCTATGCCCTTAATATGTTAGAATCGCCACTGCAATGAGCTCACCAAATAGATCGACCACAGCGCCTCTACAGTTCATTCCATCCTCATGCCTAATCAGTTGGAAGTGCCTTGATGGGAACAATCTTTCAATACGCGGTACCTAGAAGCGACCTATTACTCCATTTCGACCATGAACGGTCCTTCTACAGAAACGAGTTCCGCATCTGCAAATTATTAGTAGTCGCCATAAGACTCTACGTCATGTCAAGCGCATTGTAAGTTTTTTGATCTTAACACTCTCAACCTGATTTACTTGCAGCGAAACTTAGACGTGGCGGAATGTTGCTTGTAATCGCCGTTTAAGGAAATCTTAGGCGATTTTAAAGCTCAAATGCGGCCCTGCCAACTGTGGATAATTAATTTGTTTTCGCAAACGCATTAGAGCCACACCATGAACATGATTGTCTTCTTGCACAACAAGACTGGTGGCGGCACTGACCTTATAAAGCGGTAGCCGCTAATACAAACCAGTTTCCCCTTCATTTCCCACAATAAACTTAAACAACTACAATCTACAATGAGGAACAAAAAAAAAAAGATAAAAATAAAAGTTCCTACTTACAAACTGTGCCTCCAAGTTGTGAGCTGTTTTCCTCTTGGGTCGTGTGAATGTTCTTGTATTCAGTTTAAACGCTAAAAAGATAAAAAAGAAAGACAACAAAATTAAATGCAAAGAATTAGACGGAACGGACATAAAGACAGAACACACACTTGGGACAGGATAGGACAACATCGACAGACGACGCACGACAAATCAAACAAAAACAACAAATTAATTATTCTTTTTGTAAAGAAACAAAATGCGAAATGACTTGAAAGAAGGGCGGAAAGGGGGGGGGGGGCACTTAATACAAAAAAGAAATCGGAATGAGCAAAAAAAAAAATAAAATAAACCCAACCTCACGCAACTGACAAGGCGTAGGTTTGGCAATCCAAAAACAAGAACTTCCTCCACTTACCTTGTTCCGACGACGAACTATGACTACTCGAGCAATTGTTATTTCTCCATTGTTGCAAAATATTCGAGACATCATCGTGGGTTTTGTCCTCGAGAAATCTGTTGTTTTTTCCCAAATAGGAAATCAAGAAAAAATATTTATTTTTTTTTTTTGTTTTTTTCTTTTCACTTCGATGAGTTGATGAGAGGAACTTACATAAAAGAATCGTCCTTTAGTGCCTCATCGATATCCAGGATGTCCATGGTTAGATTTATTTGTTAGTTACTTAAATTCCTAAAAACGGCACTACAAACAGAGAAACACAAACAATTATTATTAAATAGAATTTATCAAACATAGCTAAATGCAAAACATATAATAGAAGAAAAAAAGAAAGACCCTTCGGGCAAACGACGATGAGTGTAAATTGGGTTTTTTTTTTCTATTTTATTTTTTCTACGTTCACTTCTTTCCAAAACGCGAACATCTGTTTTATTTTGCAATTTTCTATCGTATGGAAATAGTTTTCGGGGATATAAATATAAAACTTATGCAATTTAAATATTTAAGTTCACCTTTAAATCAAAAAACAACTATTTCGAAACTATTTTACAAAGGAAAAACGTAAAAATTAAAAAATAAAAAACTGTTGACAGGTTTTCATTTTACTTTTTATCTTAAAACTAGCTAAATAAGTACTCTCTCTTGGCGGATGACACACGACTGTAATAGTAGTGGTAGGGGGCTTTGTTGTTCTGTCTGTTTTTTTTTTGTGCTGCGATTTGATCTAGTACGATTTGGGGGTGTTTTCTTAGGGTGAAATTGCATTGCACAGGGAAAGTAAGGGAACTATTTGAGCCATCGCACACTGGGGTAATTGAATCGGGGTAAAACGAAGCTTGTGATATAATGAAATGGAATGAATCGAGCAAAATGTTCATTCATTCCATTTCATTCGCTGACGATCATCGTTTTACCCCGGTTCAATTACCCCAGTGTGCGATAGCCCTTTGAGATCAAGTGGGCTACTTAGGATCAGTTCATATTTCATTTTGAGTGTGTTTCTTTTTTTCTCCGAATATTCCGAACTTTCAAATTACTCCTTTATTCCTCAGAATACTCCGGATAAACTTTTTGTTGTTTCTTTATCCATTCCAGAATATTTCTGTAACTCTCTCATCGAGTAAGTAGTCGAGAAACATGTTAATTTGGAACGAAATCCATGCAAAAAAAAAAAAATAACAATTGTGCCGATTCTCAATGTTTCTCGACTACTTTTCTCTAGGTGAGAGTTACAGAAGGTAGGCACTGCTGAAAATAATCAATAAGGCTACTCATGCAACCGTGGTATACGTGGAAAACCTGGTAAATGTTGTAAACATGTCAAAATTTGTATGGAAATGACAGTAAGTTTACCAGATATTGTACTTTACCACGTTTACCAAGAGTTTACCAGGTTGCATGAATACCCCTAATACCTTTTAATTGGGCTCGAATATTAATTGGAATCATATGAAGTAACGGTTACACGATCAACTCTTTCATGCCTTTTGCCTACCCTTTCTAAATCGACAACGTGACGTTACTATAACCCCACCGACAGTGATTTCATAAGAAAAAAGGATCATCCAAACCAAAGAAATATGATCGCTGTCGCACTTAAAAGTTTGCTTAAATCAAAGTGTAGCTCTGTCATCCGTCTTTGCGACAAGAGCATTCATAAGAAAAACGCTTTGTCACATTTGGTGACATGTTCCTTTGTAGTATCGCCCTGTCTCGCGACAAGTGCATTATGTTCGTTTAGGAAGTTTTTTTATGAACAAAAATGTTTCAATTCTTAAAACCTGTCCTCTTACATCTATTACAACAAAATATTTCTACAACATTTCAACAGCTGACTTCTGCTATATTTTTTTCTGTACAAAACTATCATTTGTAAACGCATTCGATTTAAAATTCATCAAAAAGGCCTAAAATAACAAAACAAAAATAATCCAAATAATAATAATTTTAAATGAAATCGAATAAGTAAAAAGATGCACAAACCATGACTGATACAACAAAATTAACAATCCTAAACAATGAGCAATATAGTACAATTGTAGAATATATCCACAACTACCGAGGACTAGCCATCGACTGTGAATTGAATCTTGAACAAAGATTCCCCGAGATCCATCGACAAACCCTTAAAAGTATTGTCGTCACTGAAATGGGGCTACGGACTAAAATACATTTTAGTAACTATCAAGCAAATGCCGAAAGATTTCTTAGAATGTAATGAAATCCTCATATCCAAACAACCAACGATCCTTCATACTTACACTAGCCTTCAATTTTGTTCTTTCCATTTTTGTAGTTTTGAAGAGAAGTCGGCACGTAGCTTCAATAACAACATACTTGTTGATATGGCAAGTTCCGAACGAATGTCGCCAGTGATTCTTTGTCGAGTAACTTTACAAGAAAAATACAAACACTTGCAGAAGAGTGATATAGCTGAATTAATGAAGAAACCGCATTTGATTGAGGATGAGAAATTGGCGGGAAATGTAAGGCAATGTACGTTGAGTGATAACCAAGAGGGACCTGTTGTTGATATAAGAAGAAGGTGTCTTGGCGAAGAATATGAAGTTAAGGTAGGTCTCTTGAAAAAAATGCTCAACAATTTTTAATACACTTTATTAATTTTCAGTTGAAAAAGATGGCCACAGATGCGAAGATGGCATTCTTTGATGAAAACGACCTCAGACGAACGGGATTCGACAAAACCCCCGACTTGAAACTAGTGCTTCCTTGTTTGTACAAAGGCTGTGTTGTGAATTGGATAGAAAGCAAAGCGCTCTTCGGTGATGCCAAAACTCATCGAAGGTACCTGTACTCACAGCTTAGTAGTTATAGCAACAGGTTTGGATATGAATACACATCCGAAATGATAACTTTATTAATTTGGAATATTTTTTTGATTTCAGATTTGGTCCTGGCATAGTCATTTATTGGTTCGGTTACCACGAAGAGATTGTCCATCTGAAGGAAAACGGTGCCGGGCTAATAATATTGGCTGATTTTCCTAGTCTCGAACATTTAGAGTTTTTAAATACGTGATATCGAATATAAGTTGTTAGTTAAATTAAAGAAACAAACTATTGTGCTTTTAAAACTGAATGTTTTTCCTTTGATTTAACAGAAAATGACAAGAATTTTCACAGAATTTCAAGAAAGAATTAAATTAGTTTTAAAGATCCATTCTCAAGAAAAGCAAGTGTTCCAGGGTGGCCCAAGGTAAGCTATTTTAGATTGTTATAATCTATATTATGTATTTGACTTATATTTTTGTGGTAAACCTATAAACAGTAGCTTTTTGACATTTTTATTATTATATACCTACTATTCCTTCGCTGAAATCCATGACAACACAAAAAATTGGTATCCACCTTGAAATTAGCAGCATTGTAGCCCTGGAGTCATTGGGGGCTTCGTGAATAAAAAAATCCTTGTGATTGTTTTTGTTTCCCTCTTAAAAAAAATTGGGAACGTAAATACCTACCGCGGAATTTATTGGTATCGGAAATATAATTTCCAGGGAAATTTTTGCCATTTCATACATTTTTTGTTTTTTTGGAAAATAATTCCAGGGAAGATTCACGAAATTCCGGGGAAAAAATATTTCCAGGGAAACAAAATTCCCCCATTCAACAGCTTACCGAATAGCTGGCACTTTGGAGTTTCGTGAAGAAGATTTTTTTCCAATTGTTTCTATAGAATGGTATCTTGACATTGATTTTGACTTCACTACGATTTTGACTTCATTTTAAACCTCCTTTACAGCACCTCGAATTTCTGAAAGCATATTACCATATACATACATCAGTTCAGTGAAACTTTAAAGTCTCTTCTCAAAACTCTAAAGAACAGCTACATATTTATATTATTTACGATTTTCTAAAAACAAAACAAAATCAATCAAACGTATTTTAATAATAAAATATCACCGATTAGGGACAAAAGCTGAAAAATACTGGGACCTCATTCCGTAAAAAAAAACGATCGAAAAACATCGTTTTGACAGCTGCTGTGCTTTTTTTATTCTTTAAATATGATAGATATAATCTATCGTCAATACGATATCATTTGAATAACGTTTTTTTTCGAAATTACAAAAAATCAAAAACACATCAAGGCTTCTACCATGTTCACTTTAAATCATTCGCTTTGGGACACCCTGTTTGTCAAAAAAAAACATGGATTTTAAAAATTAACCTCTCCTTCCACAGTAGAATTTAAAATGAGATAACTTTTCGATTCCTTTTGAATTAACAATAATGTAGAAGCCTTAATAATGCCACTCAAAGCTACAATTGGAAGACTCTTCCTATTAACTTTCAATTTATTGATATAATATTTACCCTAGAAAGAAATAAAATTTAAATGCATTTATTATAAATAAATTATACTTATGATCGTACTTCTTGAACCGGACAAGCAGATGGAAAGTTGCTAAATTTTTTAAAGTTCTGAAACCACGGCCTGGCCATGGTTTGACTTAAAAATCCATCCATGATTCTACAAAATTCGAAATCAGTAGCAAATATTTCCTTGAATTCCGTTTCTTGTTTGCTTCTCATAAGAAAGGCCAATTTAATTTGAAGGTCTTTAGTTATTGGATTTAACAAATATGCCTGCGCATCATATGATCGATCATTGGATCCAGGTGTGATACTACAGTTGCAATTAATCAGAAATTGAGGATTGCAATTGAAAGAACAATTTAAAAATTTTACTTCCACTGATTTCTAGATAATAAATGACAATTTTTATATGATACAAATTCTCAAAGTTGAAAGGAGCTTACTGATTGCCTGCATTCGATTGACTCCATCAATATTATTACAATCAACAAATAATGCATCCTAAGTGTTTTTGTCATTATTGTGGCTTCAAGTTTTAACCGAATCCAATGAGAGCCAGCTCAAAACTATTGTTCCATTTCATGGTGTGGATGTGATTTAACTACCGTTTGAAATGTATGCTACCACTTAAAACCAACCAAAATTAATAGAACGATTACATTAAAATATTCATAGGAACAGCTAAGCCCAAATGTTTATAAACGCTATTTCAGATCTAATATCAGATATCAGTTTGAGTAAGCAAAGTAATTGGCAGTATTTATGCATCTCAGTTTTTGGTACTCATTATATTTGATAACAATTTAAATTCACACACGCAATGCAAATAATCAGGGATCGGATTTTCATGTGTTTAAAAAATTTAAAAAAAAAGAGATCTCGAAAAAGGCAAAACAAGGCACTTTTATTTTTCAATAGTCGGTTAAAGTTCTGTATCTCTCGCTGCATTATAGTGTCGTTTCACAAAGACGTCAATTGTCGTTTCTAGAGCGACACGTTTTCAGTTAAAACACCTTCTGGAATAATTTTATTCTTTTTACTTTTCTCATGAAACTGTACTTTTCTGTCCTGTTTTACCTTTATTCGCATTAAACAAGGCTTATGTTTCTGAACCTACCCATTGACTCTTTTACTCAATGACGGATAATCAAAATAATATAGCATTTCCCGCCTTATTGTGGGTGGCAATGGTACAGTGGTGGGCAGCAGTTTGTTTCTTTAGCCCTCAGCTTTGACTGGCCATGGATTTTATGAGATGATAACCACCTTAATCTCAAATCTTTCTATTCTTTCTCATAGTGCCGTGCAAGTCGCATTTAAAAAGATCCAAGGTCTTACAGGCATAAACTTAAATTATTATTATTATTATTGGGAACTTCTAGCTTACGAAAAATAAAGACCTAGTAACTGCCATTCTCAACCATTCCTGTGTACGTGATCGTCTGCCGAAATGGAGAGGACCTACAATTTTCCGCATAGCCCGAACGACTACGGTGAGATTAACTTTTTCAGGACACCAGTACCTACTCTTGTTGGTTTATCTATTCTCCCAAGAGGCGGTTTTTTCCAACTCTAAATTATTTCCAAACAATCACATTTACCTTTTATTTCTTGATCTGATATCCAATACCGATGTTATTGTAAACGAGTTTGCCAAAAAACGCAAATCTCCATTGGTTAAATTGTGAGGACATAAGAGCTGCTTCATGCAGGATCGATGAGATTCCAGATCGATTTATAATGCCTCCATCATCGGGAAAATGATATGAATATCACGTTTGAATAAATGCGTCGCTTCATTTCAAACTTAGTACATACTTAGCATTTGGGCACTCTTTAAATGGGGTTTTGGAATTATTTTTTAGGACCACAAATAAATACCATATACACTATACCGGTCAAAAGTTGGGAAACTTTGTCAATGTTTCGCCTTAATGAGATGACTTCAATTAAATGCTACCTGTTATAATGCATTTTTCACTAAAAACAAATGGATCACAAAAGTTTAAACAACAGCTTAGTATTTCCCGAATTTAACGGTTTTTCATTTTTCTAACATCAAATGAAATGAAAAAAAAAAATAGAAAATTATAAATTGAAAAAGCGTTGTTATTTTACATAAAATAAGAGATAAAAATTGAATTTTTTTTATTTCGGGTTCCCAAACATCTGACCGGCAGTGTTCCCATTTCGAAAAACCTTTTTTTTCTCAAAACAGCTAATACAATTCCCAGAAGAACATTTAATATATTAAAAATTAACCTCTCCTTCCACAGTTGCTTGGGCAATGATTGTACTTTACCTTAGGAACTGGACAAGTAGTTGGAAAATTACTAATGTTTTTAATATTTTGCACCCAAGGCCTGCCAAGGGTTTATCTCAAAAATCCTTCCATAAGTCTGCAAAATTCAAAATCAGTGCCAAATAGTTCCTGTGGTTCTGTTCCTTGTTTAGTTCTCTTATGAAACTGCAATTTAATGTGAAGGTCCTTGGTAATAGTTGTTAATAAATGCACCCTAAGATCCCATGAACGATTGTTGGGTCCAAGTGTGATGCTTCAATTAGCCAAAAAATTAGAATCGCAAATTAAAGAAGCCTTACGAAATTTAACGTCTATTGGTTAAATGGACAGAAAACTATGTAGTTATTAATATTACTCAAGCTGAGAATAAAATTGAGACGAGCTTACTGATTTCTTGCATTCCATTAAGCCTGACAATATGATAAAAATGAACAAAGTGATCCTCATAATGTTGTAATTTTTCTTCGGTGTGTGTGGCCTCCGATTTTCATTAGAATTTCGATATTAATGAGCGGGGATACATCAACAAACCAAGTTATGCTAATGAGGTTCCTGGCTGAATGTGATATCAAATCTCTGATAAAGTTCATTAACGCTTAATTCGTCAGTACGTTTGTTTAGATTGCAATAATCGGATCACATTATTCGCCAGGAAAGTCATTAGCATATTGTGATAAAGTGTTTCTTTGAACTAGACCCATTAGTGTTGAAACGCTTCTCATTGTAGGTACATAGGAAGGCAATTATGATAGTATTTAGGTTGTTTATGTTCATTCTAATCACATTGATGGCGTTGATCGAATGCAAGAAATCAGTAAGTTTGCCCCAAATTTTATTTTTTATTTGAAAATTTGTGCATCATATAAAAATTATAATATAATATCTAGAAACCAGTGGAAGTTAAATTTCTAAAAGGTTACATATATTGTAATCCTGAGTTTCTGAATAATTGTACCTGTGGTATTACACCTGGATCCAATGGTCGGTCATATGATGCTCAGGCGTATTTGTTAAAACCAATTACTAAGGACCTTCAAATTAAATTGGTCTTTTGTAGGAGAAGCAAACAAGAAACGGAATTTAAGGAAATATTTGCTACTGATTTCGAATTTTGCAGAATTATGGATGGATATTTAAGTCAAACCATAGCCAGGCCATGGCTTAATAATTTAAAAAAGTTTAGCAACTTTCCATCTACTTGTCCAGTTCCTGAGGTATGTACAATGGTGAGTAAATGAATTAACTACGAATAATTTAACATTTCTTCTTATCTTTCTAGGGTAATTATTATATTAATAAAATGAAAGTTGATAGAAAGGGTGTTCCAATTGTAGCTTTAAGTGGCATTTATGTGGCTCATACACTTTTATTCATTAAAAAAGGTTCAATAAGTGTTCTCATTGCAAATTCTACCGTAGAGGCGGATGCTAATCTTTAAATATTATTATTATAACTTTATTAAAAGGTAATAAATTACACAGTTAATGATTGAATTACGGCACTATCCACAAAATCTCCTGTTGATAAGAGTGAATTATTTGTAATTAAAAACGGAAAAGTTTGGGTTTAAATAATTATAGTATAAATGTATAAATAATATGGTGCCAGTGAAATACGTATCCGAATATTTTAGCTACCTAAGAGACGCCAAGACTCTTTGTTAATGATGAAGGTTTAGATCTACTAATACTAACTATGATGCTATGATCAATAAACTATACACACAAATTGATCATGTTGCGAATTGAATTCTTATATTATTCTAATATTCTGAATGCCCAACGTTCCCAGGACCCAAAATAGATTTAAATTACTATATGGTGCCCATAACACAAAACTACTAGTGCTTTTAAAATTATTTACTTGTAGTTTTTTGTCAATCTGTCTTAGTTTTGTTCGCGAAGGGGCCTATCTGAAATGTCCAAGGAATTTTTTCTCCCGTGCAAATATTTTTCCCCCCGATCGTAAATCTCTTTTGGAATTATTTTTGAGGCAACAAAAAAAAAATGAGATAGGCAGCCGAATTTGCCTGAATACCCAGAGAAATCCCAAATTTCCCAGCAATTTATCGATTTTTATTTCCGATAGGAGTGAAAAACACCTATTTTTGTGCAATCCGTGTTATCTGCCCTTTTAATGTCGATAAATAACAATCTTGATGTCGTAATTTAAAAATGTATCATTATGCCTTCTTGAAAAGGTCGTTAAACGCTTTTTTGGTTGATTCATCTTTACCTAACTTGGGGTATGAACACAGACTAGCATTGAATTTTTCTAATACATGAAAATGTTACACATACGCCACAGTGACCGCGTATGTTTCATTTTTAAAATTTGATAGTAAGTTTTCTATTGCTGTCTAAATATTGAAAGCAGTTGAGCTTTGTTGGCGATTTACTGTCATTTAAAATTAAAGATGTGCATGACGTAGTCAATCCATGCCCGATACAGGTATTGTGGTAAAAGTTTTTACATTTTACAAGAAAATAAGCTTTGTTTTAAGATTTTTATTTAAATACAAATTAAAAATTCACAAGTGAGTTACATTACATTTTTTTTTTGTTTTTTTCTCATCACTTTTGCAAAAAGCAAAAGCAGTCGTTTTTTTTTTTTGTTTTGTTTTTTTTTTTATTTTTACATATTAATAGTCAGAAATGCTGCTGTTTGAGTCTTCAATGTACACACACATCCGTCATACACGCCATCATTTCGTTAATATTTTTTTAATATTTTTTCGAAGAAGAGAAACACCAATTATAATAATATCATCTTCCTTCGTATAGCTGTTTGTTCTGTTTTCTGTTTTTCTTTCTCCTTGGGTTTACTTAAATTTACTAGATATATACGATTCTTTACGATTTCTTATTATTTTTCCTTCTTATTGTTTTCATTTGTATATAAATCAGGATATTTGTTGCATTTTTTTTCTCTTTTTATAAAACAAAAAAAAAATATTAATTATTACAAAAAATAGATAAGAAATTAAATATTTTTTTTTTTTTTTTGTTTAAGACAGAAGGATTTTTTGTTTGTTATTTTGAAACTTTTGTCCCTAGACGACATCCTTCAGATCGGCAGGCATTTCATTTTTGGGATGTTTGTTTTCAAAATGTTGCTTGTACGTTTTTGGATCAGGCATTTGTGACTGAAAATAGAAAAAAACAGCTACTATGAGCGAGTTCAAATAAAAACTTAAATGTTATATTATATCGTTCCCCTCATGCCAGAAACATCAATAAACAAAAATGAAAATGTTGGAAAATAGTCTAACAAGGTTTGTCGGTGTCGTAAAATTAGAGAGAATGTATACATTCATGTGCTGTCTGTCATAGATTTCTTAAATGGTAATCCAACCAACCAATAAGCTTGAAATTCTAAAATTTGCAAATTCATGGTTCTGGCCTTAGGGGGACGATATGTAGTCTTTATTTTCTTTTAAATAGAAAGCTAAATGAGTGATCATTTTCGAATCAATTAAATTGAACACAGCTTTTAATCATGATTCCTCATCTATGTTAACCCCTTTGTTCAAAATATCCATTCGCGATATGTTTTCCAATAGTTAATGAACTATATCGTAGATTTATAATTACATCACATTTCCATTCAGTAACGTCATTACCATAATATGGTGAAGTGCCTCCGTCCATTAGTGTTTAACTGATTTTCATTGGAATTAAATTAGGCACAACCAGCTAAAAGAATGTTAATAACGCTGAGTGTGGTTGTATTTATTCTCATCACATTGATGGGATCAACCGAGTGCAAAAAATCAGTGAGTACGACTAAATCTTATTATCTCCTGAAGCAAATAATATATTTCCCACCTGTTTATCTCTAGAAACCAATTAATATTAAGTTTACTGAAGTTTCTATGGTTTGCGATCCTAAATTTTGGACATACTGTAATTTGCGAATCTCGCCTGGATCGAAAAATGATTCATATGATCTCAAGGCACATCTATCAACAAACATTACTTCGGACTTTCATATTCTAATGATTCTTTTAATGAAGAAAAGTAAAACAGAAACAAAATGGAAGGAAATATTTACTTATGATTTCGATATGTGCCAATTATCTTTAAAATTTATGACCCAAACTATAGCTTCGCCGTGGGTGAACAATTTGAAAAGGTTTACCAATATTCCAACTAGCTGTCCAATTCTAGAGGTATAGGCGCGCTGCGCATTTGTTTATTATGAATAGTTAATGTTTTTTTTTTCTATTTCTTTTAAGGGTGACTATTATATCAGAAGGATGAAAGTTAATAAGAAAACTGTGCCGTTAGTAGTTATGAGTGGCATTTATACGGCTATTAACCATTATTATATAAAAGAGGGGTCGAAAAGGAATTTCGTTGGTAATGCTACTTTGGTGGCAGAGGTGAACTTCTGAAAAATGATTTTTAATTGTTGTGTTCCAACAAAATAACGTTATTGCTGTAACACAAAAAAAAAAAGTAAAGTTTAAAAAAAACTGTGCTATCAAAAAAATTAAAAAAAAAAAACAATTTTGTTCAAAGCGTTTTTTTTTTTTTTTTTTAATTGATCGGTAGTTTCTTTAATAATAATAATTTAACTTTATGCCTGTCAGACCATCGGTCTATTAAATGCGACTTGCACGGCTATAATTAGAATAGAACGAAAAGAAAGAATTTCTATTAGTACAGTGGACTTGAGATTAAGATGGTTATCGTCTTATTAAATCCCATGTGTGGCTTTCAGTCAAAGCTGAGGGATAGAGAAAAAAAATCTACATGGTGTCCCCAATTTTCAATAAAATTCCCTACTTTCGCCGACCAATTTCAATATTTTCCCTTCGAAAAATTCGCTACGAGATTAAAAGATTAAACCACAACGGACTTCATTCTTCTATTTTGGAGACTAAAGTAATAATTAATTTACGGCATTCGAGTTTAAAATTTGAAATTTCTCCTCATATTTTCCTTGTGATCAACTTATTGGCTTTAAACCCAATCTCAACGTTTTTTTACTTCCAATAAATTATAAATTATAGATTACACTCATTGACAGATGGACTCATTGACAGGCCGCTATTAGATGCGATCCTTTTGTACAATAGTTAATGATTTATTTTTTTTTACTATGCGTGAATGGTAGTTTATTATAAATATAAGTACATATAAGTAAAATACTACTTTTCGCCTAGATATTTTGTAAAAAAAAGGTTCAAATTCCAATAGAACAAATGGTGCAAAAAAATAAAAGCTTGGACTCGAGCAACTCGTCTTTAAAAAAGTTTTTCAAAGGTTTTCAACAGGCTGATTTTTTGGAAGATCTCTTCGCAAAGTGAAGAAATGTTTGATCTCATCAAATATGTTAAGGCATCTCTCCAAACACTTTTTGTTCTCCAACCACCGAACCCAACAATATTTTAAATGAAGTTTAGTTTACCCCCGTTTGGAAGTTAACAAACTTCTCCTTGCAGGAATGTCTTTGAAAATGTAATATACAAGCCTTAAGAATATATGAAGGTCCCAAGAAACACTCGCGAGTCCCGTCTTTATGGCTCCATGAACAATATGAAGACCACATATCCCAAAATCAAGAAGTTGCATCTGGATAGATCTCCTTCCATGCAGTGATTAATAAACGATAACATATGAACATTCTATTTTTCCTACCAAACAATTTTGCTGTCAAAATATATCTATCGAATTGTATCCCAAATTTCTATTAAGGAGTTCAATGATGATCCTTGTTGAGACAACGTAAAGACACCATCGGGTCCTGTAAATTTGGTTTTGTATTTTTATTTTGACGAGTTTCTAAGATGTCATCTTACCGAAATGTCCGATCAGGAAAAAAGTTTCTTATATTAAAAATGGATCGATTGAATTAAATTAGATGCTGCCAATGTCCGATTGTATTGACTTAACTCGATTGCTTCAAGTTACGTGCTATACCGTCTGGATAAATCAACAAAGCCTTGGATGGAATGGCTTCCCTAATCCACAGACCTAAACAAAGCATACAAAGGGTTAATTTGATCCTTGACTTATTCGACTTCAACCTAAGTATTCCTTGCCTCAAATTCCGTCGGCTGCATTCTCTTCTCAAGGCATTCTATTTTCCAATCTAAGCTTATAAGTTTTTGGCTCTAAGATAGTTTTAAGTAATTTTTGCAGCTTGTTTTTAGCTGAATAAATGACGTTCCCCACCAAAATTAAATTTCTCTCACTGAGTTCACCTCTTACAAAATATTCATACAAGGTATCAAGCCATTCACTTTTCGCATTGACAAGAAAACAAAATTTTCCATTTAATATAAAAAAGATGCTTCCCCTGAGGGTAGAACTATTATACTATACCCCAGAACCATTCCAGGTTAGTTCAAGCTGTGTTTTTTTTTGTTTTAATTTAATTTAATTACAATCAATTGCAACTACAAACTGGTTTTGATTGAATCAAAACTTTCAATACAAATTACTTAAGCGTCTAGCGTCGATGTCTATCGTTTGTTGAAGAAAACTGAATCATGCTCATCAAAGATTTTGCCATTGCAAAGATATCCAACCTGATTTTTAATATGCGGTTGACCTATATAAAGATTTTATTCATCAAATATTTCAAGGCTGATTGATTTGCAATTATTTATTTCACATATAGATGATGAAGCCCGATTTACATTCTAATGATTGATTCCATAAAATATGAAGCCAAAAGCGAAAGTGTTTTTATATTTCTAAATGCAACGTAGCCAAATTTAAGATGTGTTTCTACTCTATTCTCCAACAACAACAATAACAACAACAACGAACGCGAGTTGAAGAGATAATAAATGCAACGAAAATCTTCAGTTGATAAGTAATACTTAACTTTTTGTGCAAATGGAAGAAGGAAAAACTAACAAAGTTGAACTCGAGTGGAAAAGCCTCGCAAAGGTCATGTGTCACAAGAGATGACACAATTTTATAGGTCAACTAACTGTATAGAAAGAAAACCTACCAATTTGCATCGAGAAAAGACAGAAACTCTTCACTTTTCTTCGTCACTTAGCCTCGCCAACGTAAACTTTGCAATTTTCTGCTTCTCTGCCTCGACATTTGACAAAAGAAAAACCTAACCACTCTCAATCACAAAGTACACACATCTTTCCTAACCATGTGTTTGTTAATTCAACAAAATAAAAAACAAAAACCAACACCAAATCCAAAGGCATTAGTCAGACTTCTTTGGAGGCGCAACAAAATTAGAGAAAAAAATGTTTGTGTAATTTTTTTTTTAGAAAATCATCTTGAAACTTACCTTACAAACAGCACAAACGTGGACGAGTGCCTTTTGTGCAGCCTTTTTCTGGTCGCCTGCACTGTGTCCTTGTTGCTTCTTCATCTTGGCCTGTTTTTCTGCGGCCTTAGCTTGGGATTGGATTTTCTGATGTCCTCGTGCCATTTTTTTCTTTTCTTTTTAATTTAATCTAACAACGATAGTTTGGTAAAATATAATTTATTACTGACAAATTGTTGTTAACCACAAACTTTGTGGGAAAAAACTCGTATAGAATTTCAAAAAATAGTCAAGTTTGCGTTTTTTTTCAATTTTTTTTTGATCCAAGGAAAAAACTCTCAAACTTACCTAATGATTTGTTAAAAAAGAAAGATTTTGTAATTTGGATATTATATCCGAAATTATTAAACTCTTGGAATGATTTTCCCAAAACCTGCAGACAGGTTTTTTTTTGTTTAAAATGATTGTTGGGGGGAAATTTAGAGAAAAATTTAAGCTTTCTACTCGATATGAAGATGAATTTCGCACTCGCAATCAATTTTTTCTTTTTCTATATTTTTGTCAACCGTATGCGAGTGGGTGTTGGAAAGAGATGAGTAAATTGTTTTTGAAGAATACAGAAATGTGACATGTCGGGAATGATTTGGATTTTGAAACGGAACACATAAAAAAGTATGTTTGGAAAATCATTTCACGAGCAGGGGTGTTATTGAGAATTTGCAAACAAAATATATTTTTACAAGGTACGCTGCTAAAGCGAAATGAAAAATCATATACAAAAATCACAACGAAATCGTAAACGAAAAAAATTTGATTTTGATTTTCTCACGAAAACACGCCTAGTAATAAATTGTTTCACGGGTATGTGCTAGAGATCACCATGAATATATTCATTTGCATTCACTAAAAAAGTTTAAGGCCAGTATTCATCGAGTGCTCATAACGTAGGGGCCAGTATTAATCAATGGAACTATTTGTTCCATTTTGTTTGAAATGTCAGTCAGCTGGCACGAAAAATGAATTTGCGTTAGGAAAATAAAGAAATTTTTACAATAAATATTTATTCCATTGTTAAATTTTCAGCACAAAAAATTCTTTGGGTTATTTATCATCGATTAGTGTAGCAATTGTGTTTCAACTTGATTGAAAACTACTTACAAAATCCAATAGAATATTTTTTTCCTGATCGCTATAACCGGCCCCTCAAGTGGCTCGATGTCCGGATGTGACATGGCTCTGTATAGTTAGTCCCTATTAACGCTATCATAGACGAATTTAAAGTCGATAAAGGAAGGTGTTCACATTAGACTCATTTCACCGACTTATTTTGTCGTCTCTATGTGCTTTATTCTCACTATCTCTGCATGGTGAGAAAGATATGACAAAGTGAGGCAGGATTTTTAGCTTTTTTTGACATTTGTTGTTTCATATGTTCGTCTAAGGTTAGAGCGAGAAAAAATACAGAAGTTATGAAAATCCATGTGTTCACACAATTTTGTGTCTGAACACGACAGGGTGGACTTACGTCAAAATAAATCGGTTGAGAGAGTCCAATGTGAACATCTACAAGAGATATGGTGACACGATGAGACTCACCAGTTATACTAAAAACTGGATCAGTGGACTTTTACCTATTTATAAAATTATAATTATAAAATCAGTGATCCGAAATGGAAACATGAGTATGAGTGGTATACTCTAAGTACAGATCTTAAAAATAAAACAAGCTAAAATTTACTTTAATGCTTTTTTCACCAAAACCAGTAATTAGCGTGTTGATTTTAAATTTGGAGCGGTTGTTGCTGAGAACTATGATTTTTTATTATCGGACAACATGTTTTTATCGGTATTTATCCCAAAATAAGTAAAACTCAAAACTTGATATGTCAAATAAATAGACATACTCTAAAAAGTATTTATTAAAAATAACAGTTTGTATAAAATATATAAATATGGATATGTAAAATTTACAAAATCTTATAATAGTTTTTCGACAATTTTGGCAAACTTAAAAAATAACTGAAAGAATACTTGTTACTATAGTTTACAGTTTAATAAAAGAAGTTTTTATAACATAAAAGAATCAAAAAGTTGTGGCAAGCGAAATTCACCACTATGTATAAACTGTAAACTCTGCTTCAATCTAAACTAACATACTACCGTTATTATCGCAAAATTCATAAATATTATCTACAAATTGCATCTGCTTCTGGTCGGGAATCTCCACGATATCTTTAACTTTTGGCGCATTCCAAGTACTGGGAGTTTTCTTATTCACCACTAAATCCTTCGATTGTTCATATGTCATTCTTTTTAAATTATTTATTATTGAAATGTCATGTTTGATTTCATTTTTAATTTCCAAAAGTTCTCTTTCGGTTTTTAAAATCTCTTCAGCATAAGCTTCGATGCTGTTTTGAATTTGTCCAATCGATAGCTCCAATTGTTGATCTTGTTTTGTGTACATTTCATTTTGTAATTTAAATTGTTGACATTTGTTTGACAGTTGTTTCATCAATTGTGATTCTATGCTAAACAGCTGATCCATTTCGGAAGTCTTTTGTGCTATTTGATTGCGAAGTAAACTTCGAATTGGCATATCACGTCTTCTACGATTCTGATGATGATCACTAGATTTTCCGATTTTCATTGGAGAACGATGACGTTTGGAAGAACTGCTATTGCTACGTTTTTTCTTTGGCCGCTGCTCCGAGAGTCTGAAGAGTTTTTCTTTCAATCGACGCTCCTCATTAGCCTTTGATGTAATTGTTTGATTATCATATTGCTTATCGGGGAGAATGACAAAAATCAACTCATCAACTACTTCACTATCATTTTTGTTGTCACCATGACAATTTTTGGTCGATTTATTGTCATTATTATTATTTTTTGTCCTTGGTTGTTTATTTTTATCGGAAGACTTTTTCTTTCGTGTTAATAATTTCAATAGTTTGTTGATATATTTTCGAATTGACGTCAAAGCCCTGCGGGACATTGTCTGCAATAAACATAAACAAAGATAACAAATTGATATTTTTTAGTTAATGTTTCTTTCACATGCGGGATAAAATTATTTTTACCTTTTTATCGGAGAGTGTCGCAACTTCAGATTGTCGTTTGAGTGATAAACGAATCTGTAATAAATAATTGGTTTGTTAAATCGATGGAATTATTAAGAATGTTTGTTGAAAATTTTAAAGTTGCAACAATTACTCTTACTGTGTGAATTATTTATGATTAATGGAAGAAATTATTACAAATACCTAATGCTAATTCACAATTAAACTAAAATGAAATAAGTTGACTTAGGTAGCGCAAATTTTTGTATACAAAGCATCAGTTAGTATCAGAAATAAACCAAAAAGTACTTTGTAATGAGTCACCTCGACAACTTTTAAATTGTGAGTGCTGACTCCGAAAAAACTCCGAAAAGAGCCACTTAAGTTATAGCGGTGAATAGACCGTGGGCTGAGACCACTTATAAGGCAGTATTTTTTGGTTTAGGAGCACTCGGTGTATACCGGCCGACTCCGAAAAACTACACTCTACGAGTGACATCTACAGAAACTTTGTCCCCCAAAAAGAAGCTTAGGTAATTTGAGTGTTAATAATATGTTTCCACGTGAAATCATAACTGTTTGTAGAATCGTTTCATTATTTGGCTGCATAGGAATTTCGTTAGCAGAAATTCATAAATGTCTTGTCAAACATGTATTCCATCTGTCAAATTACCTCCAACCCAATATAATTAGTTCAACTACCCTACTGTCTTATCAGGGCCATCATCCTCGTTTATTTTATTTAAAAAAATACAATATAGTTAAGCCTAATATTATATCAACAATCAACAAAACCACTCTATTTAATGACACTAAAATTATCCTTCAATTCTCCTAACACAAAGGTGCACTTCAGTCTTGCTTGACAATTAAAATTTCCGATTTATTCAAATAACAATGGTAGCCATAGCTCTCCGCTCTGGTTAGAAAAGAAAACTTAACCTAAAATTTCCATATGATTACAGTCGAAAGTGCTAATGAAATAAATTTCCCATCAAACAAAAAAAGTTCAATTAAACTTCAACATTAAAAAGAAAAAAAATGAATCGATCGATGACTAATCTAGAAAAAAGCGGAAACTAAGTCCCTGAACCCGCACCCAACACAAAATAACAAAAAAAAAAAAAAATCATTTACCCCATAGTTCGAACGGGACTTAGTGGCGCCGCACGCGAGTCAAAAAAAACCAACGCCATAGTTGTAATATACTACAACACACAACCTCACGACATCACCTCGTCATTGTTATTATAATTCTTATGCAATCAAACAAAAAAGAAATAAAACAAAAATAACAGGGAGCTAGCGCTAGGACACACGGTTAGTATAGCAAGCAGCTAGGATTAAAAAAATATATATTACCTCATTGTGTACACGACTCCATGCTTTCCAAACTGGCAAAATGGTCATGTTGCCTTCGTAGCTACGCTCGACACCGCGCCAACATTCAGTTATAACATAATCACTGTAGTTACGCGATTCTACAACGCCATCTGCAGGAATTAAACGGAACAGAACAAAACAGAAAGAATAAAGGGAAGAAAAAAGAAATGACATTTTTTTTTAAATATTATGTACTCGCTTATGCAAAACAGGGTTATAATTTCTAACCTCGACAATTGTTGTTGGCATAATTTCCATTATTCACCTCATCATCAATCAAAGCTTTGATAATGTCATTGCAAGTTGTGCGAGTGGTAACACCGGCAACATAACGGGGCTTATTTTCCACCCAAATGGGTATTTCTTTATTTCCTTGTTCCTGTTTGAACACAATGTAAAAAGAAACACATAATAATTGTAATTCAAATTCAGATTTTTAACGTTTTTGATTTTTGAGATTGCAGTAAAAGAGAAGAAAAAAAAATTATGACTTACCAAAGTACTAATTGATCCATGAATTGAAATGGCTTTGTTACGTCTATTTATGACAGTTTCGGGTCGTAAAATAGGACTGTAATGACGCAATTCCAACGAAGACGGAAATCCGCTCAAGTTCTCGTCAATTAAAGTTGAATTGTGTGGCGCCATCTAGAAATAAAATAGGAAATACATTATTTCGTTGAGTTAATAAGGGTAGGTAGTCATAAAGATGTGTATGCAGAAATGCATTTAGGGTGTAATTAAACTACTAAATATGATGTTAATAAAAAAATATAGCTTTTCATTGTAAATATGCAAATCTGGGTTACTAAAAACGTTTCTTTTCAAAGTCCAATTGCACGAATTTTTTTTTTTTCAATTTTTTATACGTCAGCACTAATAATCTTTTGACAGATCTGTCAATTTTTTTTTTTGCATCAAAAACGTTTTTTTTTTTTAAGTCTATTCGCATGGAAATGGAACTTTATTGGTTGAATTTAATTTTTCTTGCGTAAACAGCAGTATTCTTCTGACAGATCTGTCAAATTGTTGTCTTTTTGGACGAAAATGAAATTTATTTGGTTCAAAAACTACTTTTCATTGGTCTGCAGCAATATTCTTTTGACAGGTCTGTTTATCGAGAAACATTGTGCGTCGGCACAAATGTAATTTTGTTTTATATGAATCTCATCATAATTCGACAACTTATCTCGATACAAGAGTAGGGGGGTTCACACCGACTAACTTACCGGACGACTAAATGACAGCTCTCTTTTTGGGCAAATATCAAAATCATTCGAAAAGCATCAGACCGACTGTAATGACTGATTCTATACGTTTTCTTCATTTTCTGACGCCTTTTATGTTGGAACGTACGCAGAAACGTCAAAAATGCACTAACCGATGAAACTGTACCACATTTTGACATTATAAAAGTGTGTTGGACAACAAAATTTAAAAATTACAACACCAAAATGTATTAATTAAACTTTGACAGTTAGGGTATTCATGCAACGCTGCGCTGGAAGTTTTTATTAAGAATAAAAATACTGTTTGTTTTTGGAAATGTGTAAATCAATCTTCTGACGTCAATGTTGTCAAAGTGAAAATTTTGACGTTCATATTTTTTTTTGTTGCTAAAAAGCCCTTTTATGGTTGTTGTGTCTTCTTAAAACATGAACTATCTAAATGGGTGCGTCCCACAAAGAGAAATCTCTTAGCATATTTTGTAGATTTATTTTATTGAGACAAAAATATCTAATCATTCAAAATCACGACACATCCGCTCCTGCCTTAATTAAGTACCTACCATAAACAAGGCCGTAAAACCATTTTGTTTTTAAACAAAACACCCTTTTGATTTCAATAAATCAATAAATATTAATGAATAATATCGATTAATATTTTTGTATTTACAAGTATAAATGTGATTTCAAATTAAATTAATTCAAATCCTTTTCACACAAACAACAAAACCAATTTGGGTAGCCATAGCGTATCGATCAATCATTTATTTTCTAGAGTGTGCTACCTATACCTCCTACTTCCTACAAACTAAAAAAATACAACAACAATTCAAAATGTAATCAAAAACCTATATCTGCCCACTTAATCAAATCTTTTCTCTGTTTTCATTGTTTACAACTCACGTCATTATCCTGATTCAAATAAAACTTTGCATGTAGCTCCTCCGCTTATATGCGTCGCAACAAACGTAAAGCAATTTGTATTAATAGAAAACACCTTCTCTTCACTCTGAATCCTTGATATTCTACCATGTCCTTATAGATTGCCTATACCATCAGTCGTCGTCCTTTTTGCTTTTCATATACTCGTAGAATGAACATGGTATTTTGACGTTTTGTGGTCTAAAATTTATAAATTGCATTTAAAGACCGACCAAAGTGCTGGGCTGCAACAAAAACCAAAACGAGCTTTGCAAAAGTGGAAAATGTAGGTACACCTACACTACTTGTGTTGTATCCTTTTGCCTTACACCACAAAATGCAGTCCTGACGCCCACAATCGAGGTAAAAATGTTCAAGAACCCAACCTTTACTTTTGAATTTCCTGATGCGGTAACTTTCCGTAAAAAAAAAAGAAATACTTATTCACCCTCTCTCTGCATGGTATCCTGTTTGGTCTATATCCTGTTTGTTGCATGGCAAGTGGCCATATACCTATACGGCCAAGGCGATATCAACTCTCTGATGGCTGTGCCGATGTCAGTCGGTGGTGTAGGGTATTTCTTCCTTTTCAATTGCTGCTATACCTACAACAGAACTGCAATTTTTTATTACACTCTTATCGCAGTTGTCCTATCTGCAGCGATGTTAGAGTCCTTTTTTTCCCTATACAATCATCATCATCATCAGCAGCTAGGCAGCCATGATTGCCACAACATTCTAAACCAAACGACCAACGAAAAACGAACCAGCCAAGCCGACATATGCATACATTACAATGATAATACAAAAAATACAAAAAATAGAAGACAAATTAACAGAAAAAAAAACAAAATGGCTGGGTAATGCCCGAAAACATTTTTTTCGAAGGACCTTTTTTTTACTGATTATTCCGTTCAAATGGAGAGTTAATTTGCTGTTAAATAAATTTGTTCTGTTGTGTATTTTCGTTTGTTTGTTGGTGAATTGTATATACAAAAACAGAGAAGAGGAGAAGGGGATGACCCTTGATTGAATGACAATGTGGGCGAGATTTTTAATGAAAATTTAATTATATCACTAGGCTAATAGAGACGGGCTGGATAGTATAGGAGAAAAACGAAATAGAAGAAGGGTAACCCTACCTCTGAGAGTTCCGTTTGATATTTTTAGTTTAAATAGAAAAAGGTAGGAATAATGTTTTATTTTTATCATAAAGTGGTGCCTTTTTTTAAAGGTTAATTGGTCTTAAGCGTTAATGTTTTTTAAATGAGACTTGCGATAGAGTATATTGGAAGTGCATGTGCAGTTCATAACATATATTGGCAGTGAAGTGGTGAAGTTTTTTATAACTTTTATGATCTTGAACTTCAGAACATTCAACTACCTTTTAAAGGTAGTAGGGGAAGGTAAGTACGCATGAAACCTGGTAAACGTGGTAATTCTGGTAATCGAACTATCAATTTTCAATAGGAAATATTTACCAGAACATTGAAAACTTTCCCACACAAATTAGTTTGGTAAAATTTAACCATCTAGAAATGGTAATTATTGTGGAAAACTTTTAACATTCATGAAACATGAGTGGTAAACTTTCCCATTTCACCAGATGGAAAAGTTTACTAGGTATCATGAATACTCCTAGTAAGTTATCGCTCATTTAGATGAAGGATCTTCGAAAATGAGCTTTACAGAATGATTGTATGTAAAGCTATTATCAAGTATTGCGGGGACTATAAAAACGTTGCATTATATTAATGTTATGATTCCCGCCAGAAGGTTTTTAGGAGCTTTATAGGAACGGTTACTATTACCTTATAATTTAGTGATGATTTAGGTAATCTGAATCGGCCTCAGCAAAGGAATTTCTTTTATTCTCTTATTCCGTCTTACTAGCGCCACGCTGGGAACGCTGCATTTAGAAGACTTTAAGGCCGTTATTCACAGACCACTCATAACTTAAGTAGCACTTTTCGAAGTTTTTCGGAGTCAGAGCTCTCAACAAGATTGATATATTATTTCTTTTCAAATAGATTTATGAGCTCTTTTAAGCTATGAGCACTCAGTAAATACCGGCCTAAGTCTTCAGGCCCATCTAAAGCTTTATTTCCGTGAAACTTCGAAACTCATTCAGTAAAAATCTAATATACAGCTGAAATATGAAATCCATCGAATTCCTTAGAGTTGGGATGAAATTCCCTAAAATATGGCTGCAACTGCTGAAAAACACTGAAACACGAGATCAAAAATATCTGCCACTTTTTAATTCACTTTTTGATTTTATTTCAAGTTTTTGTTAATTCATTTCAAATTCCCGACATTCAAAAATATTTTCATGATTTTTTATTGTTTTGTTTTGCTGTATGAAATAATTTTGACTGAATTCATATTTCAGCCAGAAATTTTCAAAAGAAGGGAAACGATTTCTCTTTCAGTACGCTCTCTTTTGACATGATTTGTAGGACTTGGACTCAGAAATGGTATAAAATCGTTGTTTTGGCGAGTACCCAAACTGCTAACAACTTAACATATGTATTTTGAAAAATCAAAACACATTTTTTGAAAAAAACCTTAAAAACAAATTAACAATAATTAAAAAAAGCACTCAGCTGCTTCTTAGGAAAAATATATTTTTTAGTAAAAAAATTTAAGTAATTTTACTCTGTGATTTCCTTTATAAAGAATAATAATTAATGACAACGTTACAAAATACTCTTGAAACCTTACGAGTAGGTACGTAATGTAATGTGTTTTTATTGTAAAAAATTATGCTCCATTTTGTTAAAATATTTCACTCATTTTGCCCTACAATTACAAATAATCATTTTTGTTAATCCCTTTATTATTTATTGTTCATTGACCGCCCTTCAAACCCCTATTTCAAAACATCAGTTCATTAGTTAGAAAAAAAACCAAAATAATTGATACCAGTGATTCAAATGGTATGTTTTCTACTCAAATCTAATTTAACATATTTTCATCGGCATATTAAACATTAATGCCAAATTCCCAAAAGTTATAAAATAAAAATATACCGTCTTTTACATCTTTCCAATTTTTTTTGTTTCAGATGGATTTAATTCGTTCTTTTAACTGAAAAACTAATCTTATGAAATAAATTAAAAAAACCTAAAAAAAAAGTGTATCGATTAAACACTCCTCATTTCCAAACTTCTAATTAAGTCTGCTTGTGAAATAGGATACACTGTACCAATATTGAAAAATCAGAACCAGAATACCATCTTTCTCTACCGTTGAATATGAAATTAACTACGTTGAAGAAATCGAAGAATACATTTATTCTCCTTCACAAAATGATAACGATCAAAATTTCAACAGTAAAAATGAAGATCATATTATTCCTTCGTTGAATTTTGGCACGAAAAGATCCACAGAATTTCAAAAACAATACAACTGTGAATTCTCCCAGTGCCAAGGTCCACCAAAGGTTAACTTTAACTTTTTTTTAAATAAATCCTAAAATCTATTGACAAACTTACCTTCAAGAGAAAAAAACGAATTTGTTAAACAACAGCTCCTTTTCTGCGAGGGTCTAAAAAAAGAATTCCGAACAAAATTCGCACTTAAACTTGGCAAAGTTGCTCTTGAACAGAAGAAAATCACTTCAACATAAATAAGAGTGTGTGTTGTTGATCCACAAGATCATAGTTTTTCCATTCAGTTTTAACACCTTTTGAAATAGTGTGTAACCTTTGGTAGTGTGTTTTTTTTTTGTGGTATTTTTTTTTTCTTATAGAAGACCCATGTTAATCCTTTAAGCTCACGTCGATAACTAAAATCAGAAGTATTTCACTCTGATTCAGACGACAACGGTACGGTGTTTGCTCCTTGGGGAGTAAGTAGTAGTTATAGTTCTCGCTGCTGCTGATTTCACACTACTACTCTGTTAACGTTAAAGGATATTCACGAACTAATGCAGGCGCAAAAAAAAACAAAGTTACACCACCAACAACAACAACAAAGACAAGGACTATAACAACAGCCCGTAGGAAATGAAATAACACTATGAATAATAGAAAACTGTATATTTAGATTTCTGCACTAAACTTGAGAGTTATGAGCAAGTGAGTTGTAGTGTAGGTCCTTTGGTTGTAATCAGTTAGTTTCTCGTTGCTAGAATAAACACTATACTTTCAGACACGATACATCTATTGATATAACCAATCTGACGGCGGAGAAAAAAAAATGGAATTAGTTTGTTGTTATCCTCGAGGTTACTACGGCGACACGCACTGTATCCTTGACTACGAATGACTAACTAAAAATTATTTGCTGAACTATAATACAACGTCGCGCGGTGAGTCCTTTTTTTTTCTTCCACCAACAAACCGAACCGTGCCACTTCCACCAATATTCTTTCTTGTCAGCCTTCAGCCAACCAACCAAACGGCCAAAATATATTCCACCAACCAAGCCCTTAAAAAAAAAACAAACGTTGTGTTGTTCGATTCCTACTACCATTACCACCAATACAATGACTTTTGCCACACATGGGTAAATGTGTAGTGTAACCTTCCCCTAAAGAGTGGTTGACGGCAGCGACAGAAAAGGTACCAGTACCATCAACAACGTAGCTCCATTACTATGCCCTAGAGCCGCGGGTCACGGAAGAAGGGAGCGCACCAGCACCACTACTACGGGTGTGCATCGAGGGTAAATATCCGCGGCTGATATTCTACCAAAGTAAAATGCCCCTTCCTTCCTGGTTCCTGATGGTAGTTCGTTCGCTACGATACGATGGTTCTACCAAAAACCTATACCAAAGAGTACTACACAAAAAAAAAAACACACCATTTCCACTTTTAAGCAACAAAATGAACAAAAGAAGAGGAAGAATGAAATACAACAAAAAAAAGGTGACGGTGTGACTACACGGTCCACCGCACGAGTCACTCCGCTTGCCGCACGGTCCGTCAAACCACCTGGTCATTTCGGTACGAATCCACCTGTCAGTCGATGATGGCACATTCTGTCCTCCTGAGCTCACAGGTAGAAATGGAAATGGAATGAAATTGAAGTGAAAAATTAAAAGAATAATGAAAAAAAAAAATATAAAACATTGCATTCGTCGTCGTTGTTGTTGTTATTGTTGGTATCCTGGATCTGGTGGATGTCGCCTCTTGTACTGTTATTGTATAAATTGTGGTCGGTGGCGCACTTTCTGTCACTGTTTTTCTTTTTTTTTTTTGTTCTTTTCAGTGGAGTTTTTGAACGCTCCCCAAACATAATGACATAGACGACGACAAGGATGGACGGGGGACGATAAAACGATGACAGCTCTCTTCTAGCAGGCGTATAAGGAACAAACAATTCCATATTTCACTGCACAATAATTGCATCAGCACATAAATATGTACTCGTGTATGATTTATATATGTGTGTGTGTGGTTTAAGGTAACAGCACACACTTAATAAAAACTAAATTCTGGGAAATTGTCATTCTGTAGCGAGAATGTGCATTAAAGTTTGTCATCGTTATAGAAGTTGAGGCAAGTTAATGATTTTATAGCAGTCAAAATGGTATGAGTTTATTTTTTTGATGACAATTCATAACTTTGTATTGGTGTTTGTAATTTGCTTGACGGAATTGATTTTCGATTTGTCAATTCAATTTGGAATCATATTGATTTGATGGGCAAGTGATAATTAGTTGGAGAAAAAGGGTTAGAATAAAAGGTACCTACCTTCTGGTACCTTTCGAAATAAGATAAGCATGCAATCAAAAACAGAATTGTTATAGATATTAATATCTCTATAAAAATTGCAAAGTTGTATTTGTGAAAGAAGTAAGTTTTAACGATCGTTGAAAGTTGGGTCATTGGGTAGGGTAATATGAATAAAAATGAGTACCTACTAAAATCTCCGATTTTCGGAGCAGGTACTCTATTTGGTATGAATAAAATTCAGTGTAAGTACCTACTCTGAGCACATGCTCCACTTTAAACTGCCCAAATCTTTTCTATTAGGCTTATATCAGGTAAAGTACTTACGTTACCAAAGCGTTCTAGTGACAGGTGTTGGTATCTTTTGGTATACTAAAAAGTTTGTTGCTTGTTTCTTACATTCCCATTAAAATACAAATTAGCCATGGGTTCATATTCATGTCCATGGGTATAGGTAAACACAGTGTTTCCGTCGAAAAAAAAAAAATAAAAGTTGTCCAAAAAGGGCTAGGGGCAAAATCGTGGCCCAACATGAAATTTCGTATAAGAATACAGAAAGAAAAAAGAGGCTTGGTGCCACCCACACTGGTTACTCCAATTGTTGCCCTTAGAAAGTACAGTCTTCATGTTATTTTGGTTTTAAAAGATCTTCAAAAACCTTAGTAAGTGTTAATTATTAAATGAAGCGATTTGGTCTAGGCTGGGCTGTTTGTATTGATATATTTGAGTTATAAATAGTTTTATATGTGTTTAAGTTAAAAAAAAGTCAATTGTTTCTTACTACAATCGTTAATCCTAATTTCATGAACTCTGTAGATTTTTGATTTCAAAAGCAAATGAAACGTTTTTACCAAATTTCATCAGAGTAGAATCGAATACATGTTTTCCCCTTAAAAATAAACACCCTTTCACTTAAAATATTTGTATGGTCTCTTAGGCTCTTGATTTCTGTTAAACATAACCAGGTTTTGTAAATGTATCGTTTTTATCATCCTTTTACCATAAATATTTGTAAGAAATATAAAGATTCTTTGTGCTTCTTCAAATAAACCGCCACACCTTATTTCAAAATTGTATCACCTTTTTCGCATGGGTTTTAGTTCTATTTTGCATTTTGAAACAACAAATTATAAAAATCTTCCTTAAAATGGAGTCCGTATATAATTTTTCATAAAGCAGTTGAGTTGACTTGGTTTTAATGTCATTAGATTCAGCACAAAAAAACTACATCAAAATAATTGTAATCTGTTCCTTTCCCCTCTCTCTGGCCCCAAGAAATACACTTTCACACAAGATATTTTTATGGACTCTTTTGATTATGCGTTTTTATACGTAAAGTTTTTGCAAAGTCTTAAGGGTAAAATTTTTCATCATTACTATTTTACTTAGATAAAAGCAGTATTTTTACTTGCGATATACATACTGGGCAAGTTTAGGATTCGTACAAAAAAACCAACTCGAGATAACAATCACACATCCCGCAATTCTGTCTGTCTGTCTGTCTGCCTGTCTTTCTGTGTATACTCGAGCTACAGCCTGAACCACTTATTCGATTTTCTTGAAACTTAGTGCTTAAGGGTATTTGGTGATTCCCTAGAAGGCAAATTAATTTTTTTTTCTTGGACCAAAACTAACGGTACCTGTCACATATAACCATTAAGGAAAAGTTAACTTGTTTCAAAAACGGCTCTAACGATTTTGATTAAAATTTGTCTCCTATTGTTAGTAGGGCAATACTTTTTAAATAAAAGAACGGTTTTTTTTCATTCTTGACTTTCTTTTAAACGAGTCAACCAATTTTGATGTTTTTTTTTACATTTTTATTATATTTAGTATCGATTTTCAACATTTTCAAAATAATTATTTTTGGATTTTTAAAAAAATATTTCAATTTTTTTTTTCCAAAATCAATTTTCGAAAACGGGTCATTATATTTTTTTTAAATTTTGGTTTCAGACGTACAATAATATTATCTTGAAATTGGTATACCCATTTTTTTTTAAACAAGGTTTCAGAATTTTTATATATAAAAAAATAATTTTTTTTAAAACAGCTCTAATGATTTTCAATTTTTTTTTTCTAAAAATGTATCTTTCTTAATCAAATTACATAGCATACTTTGTTTGGAGTTCAAAACAATGAAATGAATTTATTGTTATTATTTTTAAAAACTTTATATAAGAAGCTAAGCTTAGCTTTGGAAATTTTAATATTTTTTTTCTTAAACTACAAAGAAAGTGCATACAATTTGGTTTTCAAAATGCAATTATTCTTAAATTGGTGTTGAAAATTACACTTATTAGTTAAAAGTTCGAAATTCTAAGAGATCACCACCATTTACATTTTATGCCATTACTTAAGGGAAACTCTGTTGTGAATAGCAGAACATTTTACTAAAAAAATCAATAACATTTTTTTGAAAATTTATTTTTTTACACAGTAATCACTGTTACACTTGTAATCATGGTCAAGAAAATTGGTTTCTTTTGAAATAGCTATTTATGTGACATATCAATTAAGACAACTCTTTCAAGAAAAACAGAATACTGATACCTTATCAATACTAATACATTAATTTTGGACTTTACTAAAACAAAAGAGACAAAATTAGAAAAGCCACTATGGCTCTCACGGCATGAATTATAATTCGTTTTTTAAAAGGTAAAGCGTCCTCAAAATAAAGAAAAGAAAGTTTTTAATAGTCTTGATTATACATATCAATAATTAACTCTTTCAAGTTTCGATTTACCAAATCCCAATATTTTGTTCAACTCATTACCTATAATTTAACTATTGTCTATTTTTCTAAAAATAAAAGTCGAAGTCCATTAACGAATTATTTTGATTCAGGAAAAGAACAACCACCCCCTCCTCAAAAAAAAAAAAAAAAAAAAAAACAAACCAAACAGAACAAAAAAGTGTCAACGATTTTCGCTTAAAGATCCTTTATTAAAGATTAAAGAAAGAAGTCCATTTTACCTTATAGCGTCGCCATTTATTTGGGTATAATTAGTAGATATAACTTCCATGTGGGGGAGGGAGCTAAAGTATAATGTAAGTTCATGCTCTGTCCATGTCTATAGCATACACAATCCATTATACACGTCATACAACATTCAATCATCTAGCTTATAATAATTTATTTTGTGGAATAATTTTATTTCTTATTTGACAAATTGTTATTTACTTTTCATACACAAATAAAAACGAAAAAAATAACGAAAAAAAAGCACGCGGGTGTGTCGAACAAGAATAACATTCTTTTCCATGTATCCTTGTTTTTTTTGAAAGAGATTTTTCCGTTGATATCGAACGATTAGCTCGAAACAAGACTTTATACTCCAAAAAAAAAAAAAACATAAAAATTCTAGAAACTGAAAATACACCTACCAACCTCTAACCCACACGAAGACCAACCGCATTATATTTTTTATGTATAATTTTCATTTAGTTTTGTACATTATGTATCTAGAGGTAGTAGTTTTTTTTTTATTACAAATGACTGTGTAGATAAGGTGTACAACACGCGACCACATACTAACTTCTTTAAGGTATAAAATTTGTTAGATCGAAGCTCTCTTACTACCATCATAGTTAAAAAATGCAGAAAACTCTACTTTAGGAATTTTCTTCCTCCCGGCCCTTATTCTTATTTTGGCTTTGAGTCTATAGATGGAGCTAGGTGTATATACTTAGGTATACCTTTCCTGAATGCTAATGTATGTAAGTTTGTATATAATAACCGAATCAATGTACCTTATAGTTACTCTTCACCCACCCCATAGCACTTAATTTTTTACTTGGTAATATCCCTCGTGTCGGTTCTCTCCTTGCCGTGTAGAAACAAGGAGTATCAGAGAGTAAGGGGTGATAATGTAGGAAATCAAAGCAAACAACTACACACTCAAAGGAAAAAAAAAAGCACAGGGAGTAAAGTTTAAAAACTATCATGATGGGATCAGGATCTATGGCGGGCGATGACGACGCCGACGGTGTGTGGGGCTAAACTATGGGGTTTTTACTCCTCAACACCCTAGTGGCGTTGATATTTTGTCGGTGTATGAGTATAGAGGTTCAACATGCAATAATTTTCGGAATTGGCTGGATTTATAAGGACGAAGTTGGCACGAACCTTTACTAAGTTTTACCTTTGATAGGTGCTTTGAAGAAAATTGCTTGCAAAAAAAAAAAAAAAGAAAATGAAATAAAACAAATAAACACACTAAGGAACTATGAGAATTAGTGTCAATGTTTCAGTTCTACCCTATGAAGCTGCTTTGCTTATATTCGTCAAATCCGTGTGATACTTCACTTCATTGTAAATGAGAAAACAAAAATGAAGAAACAATGAAAACAAAAAAAAAATTAGAAGAAAAATGGGTAAAAAATGAAATGATAATGAAAATTGAAAGTGATAGGAGTACAAGTAAGTACATTTTTATGACACCTGGGACCTAGAAATTGTGTCCTTGAAGTACTATCATTGTTAAAAAAAAAGAAAAATCATGAATATGGTAGAGATTGAGGTTAAAATTGCATTTTTACTTGATATTCCGATGATACAAAATCTCCACGAACCTTTTCAGCTCCATTCAACAATTTTTGTACAAAATATTACTTTTCCGTACACGTAGTTAAAGGATAAGTATAGCTATTGGCACAATTTTTTTTTCAGAATTAGTCTATTTCATCATGAAACATCATAAAGGAGAGAAAACACGTTTTTGAGACATTTTTATGTGCCTGTGCCATTGTCGGCGTCTCCGTCGTCATCGTCGTTGGAGTTGGAAACTTGTAAACAAGATAACTTTTGATAGAATCAAGATAATTAGAATCCAAAGAATCGCCAAAAATTGAGGATTACCTAAACTTAGGTTAAGTTCGAAATCCAGCCATTTTGAAAAAAACCTTCTTGTACTTTTCATACAAAAATCTTCTAAAAATGTCACTTTTGTATGGGGAGTACTTACTTCTAATTTGAATGTTTTAATTGTTACAACGAACAGAGGTACTGATTTTTAAAATAATGGAGTTGTCCAATAACCGAAGTACCTACTTAATTCTCCAAATTGTTAGTAAAAATTAATATTTTACATTTTTTTTGTAAACAAGATCCTTGCAATGGTACGGAAATGAAAGCTCTGAAGAGAATAATTGAAAAATTTAAAAACTAAACTGGATCAATATGTGATCTTAACCACTCGCGTAAACAACTAACAAAAAGAAAAGACTTCGGACACCAGTGGTAGGGCGCAAGGGGTCTTATAAGTTATTGAAACCCTTTACCGGAACTATATCCCGTTGTTTTGGCGTATTCACCCGTTGATTGGCCAGGTTCCCCTGTTGATTTGCGACTTTCACCCGTTGATCTCCTGGGATAACCAGTTGATTTGCTAGGTTTGCACTGATCCTCCGTTTCCGGGCTTCGCTTTTTGATTTAGCTTAATTGCCAGACAGGTACCGTAGAATTCTAAAAGAAGAACGATTGAAAGAAATGCCAACTCAAACCAACCCGGTTTCTGTAATAAATCTAACGACTCGAAGACACACAAATTTCAGAAGAGGCCATCCAAGAACTACAAATTTACCGTTCTAGTTTAAAATTATTGAAATTAAATAAAGGAAAAGATCTCTTTTTTTTACTGTTTAAGTTTTCTTAGGTGAGGAATTAAGACTAAACCTAAAATCTTCTTTGCAAATAAATAGGGTTTTTCATAAATTTGTGAATGCTCTTGTCGAAATAATGGTCTTTCCTCTGATTTGGAGCATGAAGATAGCTTCAAAGTTTTTCTCTGGCAAATAGGGAAACTCAAGTGCATTTACCCTACGAAAAAAAAATATTCTTAGTAATAATGTTTTTTTTGTTTCCTTTGGAGAAATCCAACGCTTGGGAGTAAAATAATTTGAAATTTACGTTTTTGCATGTCAAAGTAGGTGGATATTTACGATGCAGGTTTTTGGCTCCTACAAAAAAAAACATGCAAAAATACATTCAAACTGAAACAAAAAACGAGGAAAATTTCCTCTTTTATGACACAGGACTTACATAATTGGGAACCTCATTTGTCAGTACACAGCACCCTTGCCCTCCTCTTTTCTGGCTTTTGAATAGAATAAAATAAAAATGACAATCTTTGGCACCAAACGTCTATACACAAAGTCTGCCGCCAAAGTTGTTAATAACAAAAAAAAAAACTAAAAAAACCTCCAATAAAATAGACAAAAATTGAAAAATTGAAGTTAACAATCAGCTGAAAAAGATCTCAGCACAGATGTTTTTTTCTTTTGTTATTTTTTTATTATATAGGGACGACACGGACGAGACTGCGGCGACAGGTTCTTCTCATTAATGACCAGAAGGTCATTGGAGAGGAACGAGGAAGTAAGTATAAATGTAAAATAAGAATAAAAGAAAAAAATATTATAAATGGCTGTGCATATGTTTCAATTGCAACGGATATTTTGATCGGTTCACCGCGTGCCTTTTGTAATGACAGGTGCAAGCCGAATCCCTCAGCGGAACATCAACCTGTAATACGGTTGCACATAGTAGACCTGTTGCAAGATAATTCTCTTTTAATGCTCTGTGCTGCAGTAAATGTATTTATAGTAATTTTTTGTCAGTCATTGTGATCACTGACCCATGAATGTATATAACAGAAAAGGAATGCATTTTGGGTTCCTTATCCTTTTTATTTTTTTTTTATAAGTTGGGGTGAAATTCTATAAAAGTTGACCATTGACACATCACAACGAGAGACATATGCTGACGAATTGCTCAAGTTATCATTGGGTCATATCAGTGTGGGAAAGGAATTTTTTTGTGTGTATGCAAACAGTGGTCTTTACTTGATGGTTTATTCTAATTTGGGTTTTGAAATTTAATACGAGGTAATTGAATTTGAAATGGTGAGAAAATTTTCGAAAAAGACATCCTTCACTACCAAATTTAGTTCCCATTGAAATTAAAAATTAATGCAATATGTTGTTGAAGAAGCAATGGGGTAATTGAGTAGGTGTATGGGAAATTAGAAGAAAAATATTATCAGTTTCGAGTAATATCATGATTACGGAATAGCTCTTAAGTAGCTTTCATACATTTCTAAATAATTTTCCGTAGTTCTTGAAGTTTAAATAAATTCATTTCGTTTTTTTCTTGGACTGACCATCAACTTCACATGCATTTCCCTCATTCCATAGGGACCCTCGGAAAGGTTGATGGGGTTAATGAGTGATGACAGGAAGATTTTAGAATTGGAATACAATAAGTCCTGTCATGATTACTGCCATGCATAAGGTGAATTTCGGTAGGTACCCCAGAATTATTGTCGCCGTGCTTTTTGATGGCGTATTTTTCCATCAAATGATCTATTTCTTCGAGAATTTTAAGCATTCCACTAAAAAATTGCAAGAACACTAGTCAAAATGTTTTATATTGTACTTTGTGTACGTGTACCTGACCCATTTTAGTCGTTGATCGAGTAAATAGCTGCGTTGATTTTAATGTCCGAAACATTAAAATTTCTTTTGTTACTTCATTTACAGTACTTGCTCGTACTTATAGGTAAGAAATGTAGATATGGGACTCCAATATTATTGATAATTGCTAGACTGACTAAAAAAATCGCATTTTTAACCTCGGACCTGGCACTAAAATAGACCTGTCAGAGTCTATAAAACATGAATCTATAAAACTAGATACTCATATTTTGGTTTTTCATACATTTTCAGATTTCATTATCTTGCTTGTAATCTCCACCAAATCCACTTAATTTTGTTATCGGATCGGATTGTTTATGTGCGGTGTGAACGGTTCAACGAGACTTCGTAATCTTGTTGGTGATCTTTCCAACTTCATTCAATTAATATAGATACTCTTTAAAATCACACTTACATCGTAACGGACGATTTTAATGTACATTAACCTCTACTATTTGATTTCCATCCAATCCAGCTTGTTGCTGTGCCAAACAATCTCGACTTCGATGGGTCTTCACTGAGCACTCCCAATTTAAGAGCGGTCACAAACCTATTTACCAAGAAATAAATATAGTTACTTATAAGTGGCCTCGAACACTCTTAAGGTTGGGAGTGCTGACTCCGAAAAGAAGCACTTATTTACATCTGAGCGCTTGGTGAATACCGGCCTTAGTTTTTCCAGCTGTCTTGGTACATATAAATTCTTATATTTTTTTTCGTTTTTTAATACCTCAAACCTATCCAAATTGCCAATTAATTTAAGAGGCTCTCTTCTGAGAAAAATGGGACGATGATTTTTTTTTTCAAAACTAGTTTTAAGATGCTGATAAATAATATCTTAAAAATGGCATGCCAATCTTAATTGTTTTTTTTTTTTTTTTTGAAAATCCTTTGAAAATAAAAAAAAATATTTTTTTTAAACGGCTCTTAGGATTTTCATTTTTTGTTTTCTAAAAATTCATCTCAAAAGAAGAAATCAAATTGCATACTTTACAGGTCAAATTTATTTAAATTGCTGATAAAAATCGAATTTTATATATTTTCTTTGTACATTTAAAAAAAAAGACGTATTTTCAAAAATTTAATTTAGCAATTTAAGCAATTTAATCCAAAATCAAATGAGACTAATATTAACCCAATCATAGCGGAAGTTATGTCACTTTTTCATGTGGCGTCTTCAATTTCAGTGCAAAACAATTAACTCAGGTGTTAGCAAAAAGTGTTTTAGTCTCATTTGATTGTGCATTAAAAAACTGCATATATTAATTTTAAACCAAAATGATTTTTAACTGGACTTCGAGTACTCGAAATACGCCTAGGAATATAAAATAGTTTCGAAATTGTTGGGAAAATTGCTCTTTTTTTGAGTGTTGTACCTACACAGGGCTGCAATTGCACTTAAATTGTAACAAATTTTGTCTTCTTTGTGTGCTGTCTTACTCTTTCTATACCTTTGATTAGGATGCACTTTTTAAAAGACATATAAGTTAAAAACTTAAAACAAGGCCTCAAATCTCGAGGTTTTTTGTGCAACATGCAGTTAGCACAGGTCTTTCGAAGCTGAAACTTACGGGTCAGTATTTTTAATGTTCAATAAATTATAGATTTAATAGATTTGAAAACAGAAACAATTTCCTTTGGAATTGGCACCATTTTGGAACAAAATAGTTTATTCTTTCGACCAATTTCGGGTTTGTCGTACATATGTAGATTACAGAAATTCCTTCCCTCTTCTCCTTTCAAAAACTTTATACTAACGCAGGCCTGCAATCAAACAAATTATTGAAAAAAATCTTTTGTAAATTCTTTTTTTCTAAAATAATTTTTTAATAAAATAGCTATTAAGTTTAGAAAAATATTAAAATTTTATTGATTGAAGACTGCACTAACATGACGTTTCACCCACACTAGTAGTCTAAAGTTGCAAGAGAATAACATAAACACTTAATTTTTTTTTCTGTTTTAGATTTATTTTTGCAAAGCTTTTTCGTGTGTGTATTTACATATATCCTTTCATTTTGTTTTAAATTAATATATAATGTTTTTTTTCTTGTCTTTGTCGATATTACAAATACGATTTTTATATGTAATGTGGTATTTGAATAATAATTATTCGAAATCGATTTTTTTTTTTAATAATTTCCTATTTAACTATAATAATCATAATAATAATATTTTTTTTGTAAATAAAATGATTTCTCTTTTCTTTATGTTTTTGTGTAATAAATAATGTATATCATAATAATAATTTTGTTTTTTTAGAATATTACTTACGAAATAAATAAATTACATTTTGCTTTTTTTTTATTTTGTTTTATTTAATAATAAACATTTTTCTTGTAATAAAAATACAAACATAAACAATAAAATATATAAGCATAGAATATATAAGGTTTTTAATACGATAACTTTATTTTTAATATATATATTTTTTTGTCTAAACGTTTTTTGTTTTTTTTTGTTGATAAATAGAAAACAATTTATTTTTACAATTGGCTTTTTAATATTTTTCTGCCACTTAAATTAGAAATAAATTTGTTTGAATTAATAAAAAGTTATAAAGTTTTTTTTTTTATATACAATTTTAATGAGTTTGAGTTCTTTTGTGTGTAGAGGTACAAACTGTTTTTTTTTTTTAATTTTTTTATCGAAATATTGCAAATAACTTTTATGCGATTCAAACGAGGTGGATTTATACATTAAATTTGTGGGCGGGGTTCTTAAACTCAAATTGGTCATTGACTTTTTTAACTCATTTTTTAATTCAATTACATATGAGAATTTTTAGTTTTTACTTTAAACTTTAAAACAAAATTTAGATAAAAAAATTTTTGTTTCAAATTAAAAGCCAATTTTCATAAGTTTTTTTTTTAGCTCTTAGTACTATTAGGTTTCAATATAAATACAGCACCCTATTCGACATTCTTTCAACACAAAAACATAGCACTTTTAATTTGTCTCGTATATTTTTGTTATTAAATTTTAATTTAAGAGTATTTTATAGTATTTTTGTTTTGTTTTGTAATCTAATGCATCCTCAAAACGATGTAAAAGCTTTTTCATACCATTTCATTGGATATTAATATGTACAGTACAATTAATTTCATTACTTATCAATTGTTCGCATAAGCGCTGTGCCCTAAAGTATGTGAATATTTTCAGTTTCTTAATTTTTTATATATTTTTGTATTTTTTTTTTCTTCATTTGTGTTTCATGAGATGAATTATTTTCTTTTAAAGTTTTGGGAGTTTTTATTTTATTTTTATTAATTATCTGATTTGTAATGTGATATTTTTTGTTATTAATTTTATTTGAAGTGCAGTTAATATAAATTTAATTGTTTCTTATATCAAAATTATGTTCTTTTTTTTAAGTTGGGTGTTATATAGTTTTATCTGTGATGTGTGGTATTTCAGTGGTGAGAGTGTTGGCTTTTTTTAAATTTTTTTATTTTTGCGAAACTAGAAAATCCAAACAAAAATTTAAATCAAATTTTTTCTTGAAAGGCACCTATCGATTTTTTTTGTTGTTAAATATTAAATTTATAGCATTTTACCTACTAAATAAATTTTTTTCTTATATTTATAACAGTTTTTATTAAAAGTTATTTTTGTTTTATGAAAATTATTTAACAGGTTTATTTTTTTTTTTAATTTTAAAATTTAATTTATTTATTTAATAATTCAAAACTTCTTACAAGAGTACCTTTTTTGTTGTTTTGTTTATTTTTGTTGTTTGTGATAATTAAGCATTGGCATCTTTTGGATTTTGTTTTTTTTTTATATAATTAATTTCGTATGAGAGTGAATATTGAAAATAAAATTAAAAATTCATAAGAAGTTTATGCTCATATAATATTTTATTTATACATGTTAAAATGAGATTTGAAATGTTTTTTTTTTGTTTTATTTATAGTTTGTGATAATTTTTTTTAAGTTTTTGGCAATAATTAATATGTAAAATTAGTTAGTAATTAATAAATCATTTTTTTTTGTTTTTTTTTCTTTTTGTTTTTTGAATATAAAAATCTACTTAAGTGCAAGTGAAGGCAATAAAATATTAGACATTGTGTGATGATTTATAGTTAAAAAATATGAAACGATTTTTTGTTTTTAATTTTTCCTCTAATTTTTTTTTTAATATTTACAAAATTGTTTTCAATATTACCGCTTTTAAATAGATTTTTGGTTTTGAACATAACAGAATTAAAATTTATTTGATTTTGATTGAAAGAAATATTGTTTAATGCTAAAAAGTCACAACAAGTTTAAAAATAAAACAACAAAATTAAGTTGTTTGGTGGCAATAAAGTTACAAAATATAAATTTGTAGAAATCATTTTACTGTTAGTAAATGTATTTTTATTCTTGAAAAAATAATATGTAGATAATAAATTGTTTTAATAACGAAGGAAAATGAAAGATGCAAATTTTGTGTATTTAAAATTTGTACACTACTTAAAGACTGAAGTCATTTTTTATTTTTAAAGACCTTACTTTTATTGGATTTGTATTTGTTTGAATTTAAATTTATCCACAAAAAATCCCAAAATTTTCCTATAAAAACACAATTTTTGCAATAAAAAGGAGACTGAATTTTGTAGTGTTGATCCAATGGTTGCAACACTTACTGACATAAAATACATTATTTGTATCATATGATAGGTCTCAAATGGTGTAGTTTGTACAGAAAAGTGTTATAGTGGTTTGAATTTAAAATGCAATAAAATTGAAATGCATCATCAAATAGCTTTTAAATTAGACAGAAAAAGGGAGTGATTTTGACAGAATTTGTAGAAACTTTGTCGCACTGTTTCTTTTCATCCAAAAACTATAGAGAATTATAATTTTTTTTGAAAATATGTGTAGTTGTATGAATAGAAGCAAGCAATTAAATCAAAGTATTATTAGATTTTAGAGCTAAGATTTAGGTAATCCTGTTTAAAAGGAAAAACACTAAACCAATTTTTTTTAAGCAACATTCAATTTCAGTAGATTTAAAGGCTTAAAATATCCTAAAAATTTTTGTCTGAACTCTCTTCTATACACAAAATTTTGGCTGTCATCTCTAAAGTAGAAGAAAGTACGTGGCAACCCTATTTTAATGCAGATAAACATTCGTTTTCAGTCAACATGTACCAAATTTGAAAAAAAAACTAAAAACTTGAATACCTACTAATCAAATTTTTATTTCAACTCTCTTCTATCTAAAAATGATGCTATCTCTAAAATAAGTGTACGTATGATGCAACCCTGTTTGGATGTAGAAAAACACTAAATACACTCATTCTTCAGTCAAATGTATCATTTTTTACAGAATTTAAGCCTGAAATAGCTTGGACTCTCTGCTATCTACAAAATGTCTGCTACCATCTCTAAAATAGAGATAAGTACTTGGTAACCCTATTTGAATGCAGAAATAAAATAAGGAACACGAGCTTTTCAGTCCAAATACAACATATTTGAAAAAGTTAGAAACTAAAATACACATTGAACTTAAGCTTGAACTTTCTTCTTTCTTTCTAAAATAAAAATGTCGTTTGTCATCTCTTAAAAGGGGCAGGCGGCAACTCTGTTCAAATGCAGAAAACTAGTTTCAGACACTCGTATAAAATAAATGTATTTCGCAAATGTTGAAAAATTGAGAATATTGTTACCAATTTATTTTAATCTATTTATTATCTTAACAGTATGTTTTAGTATTTGTTGCAGAAAAACACCCTTTCACCTAAAATACTTCGATGAATTTACATAAAAAGGAATGGTCACTTAAAGTGCTTCCAAAAGACTTAAAGTGCTTATAAAAAGAATAAATACAATGTCAAAATTAAAGTGGATTGTAACTCCATCCTACTGTAAAATTTTTGTGATCTAAAATTATTTTCGATTAGAAAAAAAAACAATGAGTTTACAGCTTTAAACACTGAAACGTATAGAATGTGTGATGGTTTAAGAATCGATCCTACAAATTTTCATGTATAAACGCATGTCCAATCGTTTGGGATGGGATGTGGAACGTATTACTATATTCTGTATCCACATTATTATACATGATTTTCTTGCATTTTTGACATGTGTTGGGACTTTTAAAATATGAATAAGGGCATTGCAGCCAACAGTTTCCACCAATATAATTGCTGTAAAATATTATTTTCTAATTTCCCCGAACTATTGACCTTCTTTGAATTGAAAGTTGTAATCTTCAATAACTCGATAAATCACTTTGTGTTTGAGTGTTGAAATTGCAAGAATTATTAATTCTTATGCCCAAAACGTGACTTTGAAAGCGAATTTATACTTTTTAGTTCTTCCTAAGGTTAGGCAAAGCTTTTTTTACAGAGAATTTGACACTTCATTATTTAGAAATAGATTTAAACTGTTTTTTCTTAAGATAAACCCCAGTTTTGCATATTAAAGAGAAAGCCACAACTTATCACAGAATTATGAATATGGCCTAATAACTTTAAGCTATTTTTAAGGCTTAAGCCAAGTATCTTCAACAATTGTTTTTTAAATCGCTATAAACGTAAAAGTTAAACATATTTAATGTCTATGATAACCAAATACATGAACCAGATTTAGTATCAAGAAAAGCAAATGCATGAACCTAACTATTTCTATTGCGTTATTAAAACTAAAATGTGGTTTGATTCTATCCTTAAAAAAAAAAACAGAAATGGTCCCTAGGCGAAGTAATCATTTTAAAAACTTTTTTCCGACTGTAAAAATATTATAATTTGAAATTGAAATTTAGCTTTTACTTTAACAACTAAAAATGTTGTTGGTATAGAAATAGCAGACAGAACTACTAACTTATGTTTTTTTTTATTAAGTGTAAAATTTAATTTTGCAAATGTTTTGTAATATTTTTTATCATTGCCTTCAATTTTTTTGTTAAGTGCGAGCAAATTTTAAGCATTAAACAAATTTTTATTTTTTTATGGACGGGCAAACATATTTGTAGGTGGAAATATTCTGTTTGTATTGCATGTAAATTTATTATAGCGATTGTCAATATTGTAAATACAATATATTTAATTAATTCGGGTTAATACACATTTTAATTTTTATTTTAATTTTATATAAAACACGCAAATAAAAACTAAAACAAATAAATTATATATTTGCAAAAATTGTACAACATTAAATATAGTGTGTAATTATTATTTTTTCTTTTTTTTTTCTTTTTATTAAAGGCAATGTCATTTTTGAAAAATAGTTTTATATTTTAATGTAAATATTAATACTTAATTATACAATAATGGTTAGTGGTTCTTTTACTTTGTTTTGTAATTTTTGTTTTCTTCATAAAAAGCACTTACATATTTTAATAAATTATTTTTACTTGTTTTTTTTTGTTTTGTAATTTTAATTTTAATAATCAATTAATTTTTATGCGTATTATTGGTCTTAAGTAAAGTTTTTGTTTGTTTTAACAAATTTAACATTGAACAAAACTACTTAAAATTTGTGTGGTATGTGTATTTTTTTTTTTATTAAATCAAAATTATAATTATAATTAACAAAAAAGCAGTTTAGAAATAAAAAAAAGTAATAATTTTAACATTTTTCATTTACTCTTATGCCATCAACTATGTTTTTTTTTTTTGTTATTATTTTCAATAAGTTTTTTCTTATTTACAGAGAAATTTATAAACAATAATAAAAAAAATATTTTGATATGTATTTTCAATCCACATTGGATGCATAAGTTTCATTTTGTTTTTATTTTTAATTTATTTTTTTAATTTTATTTGAAAATAAAATTCCAACCATTCTGTGTTTATATTTTTTTGCGCATTCCTTAAAATCGTGTAAGCTATTAATTTTTTGTCAACCAATATTGGGAAAGAAAATAAGTTTTGTGAGGCTTTTAACATTTGTGTTTTTTTTTTTTGTTGTTTAAACATAATTTACTTATTGTTTTTCTCACACGCAGATTTTGTCTTGGTATTTACGTTTTTTTTTTATTTTATTTTTGTTTGTTATTTTAAGTTTTAAAACTATTTTCTATATTTTTTTTGCAGATCATTGTGTATTTTTTTTTATATTGTAAGTCTTAATTTTTTTTTTATCTAAGCTGGCGTTAATCTAAAAAAAAATTAAAATTAAATATAAAACCGAATTGCTTACGTTTTGGTTTGCATGTTGTTTAGAACTACAAGGATTTTTGGTTCGAGTGCGTAGAGTGTGTCTTATTCTTAAAAGTTAATCGTTGTTCATCGATAAAATTTAATATTTAATTAGCATTTTTTTTCTTAACATATTTCTTAAAACAAAATGTAAAAATATCAAAGAAAACAAACAAAAAAATCAAAAACATCATTGCCAACAATAGTCGACATTTTTTGTTAATTTTTTTTTTTTTTGTGTTATAAAATATGGTTTTTGTTTTAATTTTCTTAATCTTAAAAAATATTTTACATAGCAATAAAATGTTAATTTAATTGCCAAATCTAATGTGCCTATATTTTTGTTTAGGGTTTTTTTTGTTTGTTTTTAATGCAAATAGTACAAGAAACTTTATGATTGAATTAAATTTTACTATTTTTTACATTTTTATTTTGTTAGTTTTGTTTTTATTATTATTATTATTATTATTTTTTTTTTATAAAAGGCAGTCAATATAATTTGTTTTAAAATTTATTTTTTGTCATTTCCTTTTTTCGTACATGTAAAACATTCTACAGAAATGAGTTCTTTTTTTTTTATTTTAGTTTCTTGTTGCTTCTAATTTTGTTTTGTTTTTTATAATTATAATTTTTTCTAATTTGCATCATTTTTAATTAAAATTTATCACTTAAGTGTTTCCCTCTGTTAATTTTTATATATTTTTTTTTTTTCATTTTAAATTTATAACTAATTTTTATTTCACAGTTTTGACGATTTCTTTTCAAGTATTGGTTCTATAACAAACAATCAAAAAAGAAATTAAACAAAAAAAATATTAATATTTATTTTTGTTTTTTTTTTTTTTTACTAAGAATCACAAAAGTTGTTTTTTTTTATTAATTTTAATTTGAATTAATATTTTCATTATAATTATATTTATATCTATCTGTTTTATTTCAGCATATTTTTTTTTTTAATTTAATTTTGCTTTCAATTTTTTTTAATTTTTTTATTTGTTTAAGATAATAATAATTCTAAACTAGCGATTTATTTTTTTGTTTTAGTTTATATTTTATTAAGTTTTTCTTTGCAGTTTTCTTTTGTTGTTGTTGTTGGTGTGGCTTGTGTGTGTATGATTTTGTGTGTGTGTTTTTTTAGTATTTAAAATAACTTCTAGGAGAATCCCTTATAATGAACAAAAAAAAAAATTAGGAAAATGAAATATGCCGTTGGAAATGTTATCCTTGCAATGACATCAATCGTTTTGGCGACACGAATTGGATGTGGTGGTTCCTTTTTTCGTACTTGAACGAAACACGTCTGAAATGGATTGAAAATAGCATAATTTAATTAAGAAATCTTTTGAAATAATTAAAAATAACTAAATAATTTAATTAATTAATTTTATTAAACATATACATATAATAATAAATCTGTAAATTTTGAGTTAGTGTCTGAACTTTGCAAGAATAAGTGGAAGACAAAAATCCCCCCGACATTATATCGTGTATCGTTCCTGGAAATATATCTCAATTCTCCCTAACTCTTCCCAAATTGTGCAGATTCCTGTTCGACTGTCCTGCGCCATACGCTTCTCGGCCGATCTACTTCCCTAATCTCTATTTGCCGGTGGTGTGAGTGGGTTTGAAATCGCTTGGTTTAAAATGCTTGGTATGTCTATAATTAGCTTAAGGTTTATGTTTAATAAGTTTGAAATATGTATTTAATTTTTTTTTTAATGAAAAATTGGAAATTTAATTTAATATCTATAGAAATATGAGTTGTTTAAAATCGATTGCAAATAGGTTTCCCTTTTTCATTTTAAATGCAGAATACCACATACATTGAATTAAAAATTATGAAAGTGGGTTATCATACACATACCTATGCAAGCATTAACTTCGGAATTTAATACTTCCCATGTCATGAAAAAATTATGAAAACCATCTTAATAAAATATAACTTCTAACTTACTGTCTGTGTGGGTGGTATTTGCATGTCAACAGAAATTTAATATCAACTAGATACCATGCTATGACAAGATACTAAAAATTTAAAAGCTCCCTTGTATCAAAATTCATGATTGAAATTATACACAACCCAGCAAAAGTACATCTATACGAGTATCTATGTCTAATAAAGTTCCCTTCCGTCCTATCTTTTTATTTTTTTTTTTTCAAAACTACTTGTATATACTTCCAACCCTATATTAAAATTTATTACATTTCTTATGAATTTTTAAAACTGTTCATTTTCATTTAACAACAGTTTTACTCATTATCATAATATCATACATAATGAAAATTATCCTTTTTTGTGTCTGGATGTTTCATATTACCATAGCTTGACTTAACTTTCTACAACATTTAGTTTTGATATCATAACTTAGTTTTGCATAGATAGAGTTTTCTTTATCTATACGATGACAAGGACAAGTTTTCGCTCTCCTTTTTCTTATAACTTTATAATTGATGGAAAACTTTTTAAAAGCCTCATGCACACAACCCAAATCAAATTACTGTACAAACGTATAGCTACCGTCTTTAACCGTAACCGTAATTAAATTTTGTTTGATTCTAACTAAGGATTAGAAAATTCAAATTCAAAACTAAAGCAAAGGTACAAGGATATTATTAGAGATTGAAGTTTTTATTTGTAGATTGAGGCTTAACTCAGCAGAAAATAGACTTAAAATCAAATTGTCAATTTCGGAAGGTCTCATTCACACGACCGCCGCTAGTTGATAATTACTGCAGAGGCAGCATTGAGTTGAAAATTGATATCAATGGCTTGTAAAAGAAAGGCGTCTGATTTGAGCATACGCTGCTTTTAGAAAATTTCAAACACCTAATCTATATATGTCTTATCAATGGCATTAGAGAGGACATGAAATTGATTTTGTGTACTCTTTATACGCGCTGAGTTCTAACCTCAACCCTGTTTTTTGTCGTCTCCCTTGGTCGAGTGAAAAGAAAGTATATTCAACAACTTCTTAAAAAAAGTTTGAAACTTTTTTAAACATCTATGAATGCTGAACTTACTCTTCTCTTTAATTGCAAAAAAAGGCCCAGTGGCGTATCCAACAAAAAATTTTAATGGAGGGAGTAAAGGGCTCGAGTATTTAAGCTTCCACTAAATCTCTCTTATTTACGAAAAAGTTTCAGTTAATCATGTGCTATAATGCAAATCACCTAAATAATAACATGATCTTGGATGCTTGAGGGGGGGGGGGGCTGAGCACCCTCAATACGCCAATGAAAAAGGCCCAAAACGCTAGATTTTCACAATTGTAACGTGAGTTCATGTGATTTAACCTGGGCATCTAAGGCTTATGCTCATGTTCATATGAATGTTGGGCTGCTACTTACCAACACTTTATAGTCTGATTTCGTGGGAGCTAGGTAATAATTTTCAATGACTATAACTTCATTTTTTTTTTTTGAATGCCTGATCACGGAACCTGAAGTTATCCCACAAAACTTATCACCGGAAACATGAGAAATCATTGAAAAACTTACAAAAAAATTGTTTTTTTTTTATTGTTTTTGGTGCATTATCCAAAATACGCATTATCACTAAAACCGTTTATGTAGAACAAATGTAGACAAAATTATTAAATTTATGTCTTGGTCAATTTTTTTTCGACTTCCGGATTCTTCATAGAAAAAGGTTGAAAAATCCATAAAAATCAGTTTGTTTGAAAAGCACAAAATATCCTTTTTTATTGGTTTTCCTCTGATTACTGCCATAATTTACTTGCCTAGTATCAAGAGTAGTTTTGTAATTTAAGGTGATTAAAAAAAAAAAACCGTTTAAAAAGTGACGATGAACAAAATTAAATCTGGTTTCAGGTCTTTTCTTATCCTATGTGTAATAGGTCCTCGAAATTTCAGCCGAATCGGCTTAATAGTTTTGAATATATATCAGGTCAACAGAATCTAAAAGAGCTGTTTTCTACAAAACAGTAAGATTTTGTTAAAAATCAATCAAAAACAAAAATTTACATGATAGAATTTTTCGGAAACCAGATTTAGATCCAGAAAAGACCAATCTTACATAATTTAAAAAAATTATATAAAGGAAAAGACAAAACTTTATTTTTGCAGACCAGTGGGCCAGTAGGGTGCAAAAAGTTGTTTATAAGTAACAAATTCAATCAATAAAACACCCTTCATAGCAGTGTTTCCAATGTAATTCCGCCGTCTATTATTAAACTTTAAAACACAAATCGACGATTTACAGAATGTTAAAAAAAAAAATAACAGAATGCAAAGAATTTTACTTTGCTCATAATTTCAATCCAATTGTACTCGTTAAAATTACTCATTGTTATTCATAAAACAGCAAAGGGTACTCAATATTTATTTTTTTATTATTTCAAAATACAGAGTTGTAATTGCCTTCAAAACCGACACCAACCACTCAATAACTCGTTTCACTTCAGAAAATAAATCCCATTAAATTTCCACCTTTATCCATCAATGATTTTTATTAAACAACACTATCTACTACACACTCGCAACTAACAAGTATACATCTACTTACATCCAACATACAGGTGTACATTTAAATATTATAGAACCGCACCAACTTAAAAAAGAAACACCTTGCTTGCATTATCGTCGTTTATCCAACATTTAATTGAGTTAACCGACCGTCAAAATAAATACAGTTTTTAAAATCACCTTTAACCTTCTTTCTTATATCGCCTGTATCCAGATACAAGGACCAAAAATAATAATACAAAAAAAAAAGGAATCTATAGTACTTACATACATAAACTCAACTCATACTGATGGAATAAAATTAAACCACAGTTTTACACCGTAAAAAATAATGTGATCGCATTACACGTTCGCATGCACCACTGAATTTGGTGTGTCGTGTCCTCTTCGTGCTTCGTGTCCGCCCATATACTCGTAATCGCACAAGGATATACCTGCACTGCACACTCCTTGTATAATTCTCTCCATCAGTCGTCCCTACCAGCCCCAGCATAATAATGAGTGAGTGAGTGAGTAAGTTTCAATGTGCGTCCTCTCTTATAGGGTACAGGCACAGGGTATCAAATTAGCATATCTCTACGCGATACCTATAAAGTTGTGTACACACACGTTAAAGTAGATAAACCTTTTTTTTTTTGTTTTTTACTTTTTCTTAGTCGTGTTTTTGATTCTAATAAAGCGTCAAACGTGTGTTTGTGGTTTCCGTTTTTTGTAACGTTGGCGTCGTACTACCATGAGCATCCGTGATTCTTTTTTCTTCTTTTTCTAACCTAGCGCCTGTGTTTACAATATAAATAGGCTCTGTTTCTCTATGATGATGAAGAAAAGGTCCTTATTGCTCCTGCAATGAAGGAGCTATACGAAGGACTCCCCAAGAATGTTAAGGTAGTGTGTTTTATTTTATGTTTATAACAGCACACAGTGGGAGGGAATGAGTTTTAAATTGACTTGAAATTATCAATCTTAAATAGACTAGAAGTGAAGTGAAAATGTTTTAAAAATTTTTGCGAACAATTGATTTTTATTTGGAAAATGTTAAACTTTTTTAAAGTTTTGAGCTCATTTTGGTTTTAATAATGATGGACAGAAGACTTAAAATCGGAACAAATTCTTGATAATGGAGTACCAAACTATACTTGCTACCGCCCCGCATCCAGCTGATTGTTGCTTTTTGAATTAAGACCACACAGTTTTGAATGAAAATATCCAGAAACGTTCTCGTAATACGATAACAACTTCCATTTAAGGTTATTAGTCATTATTGATCTCTCGTACTGGCAAAACCTATTAGTAAGCTTTCTATCTGCCCTACTTTACTGGTATCTTTCTGAGTAGCATTTATCGAGTCTAGTGGTCAGTCCCTAAAAAAAGCTGAATCTTTCTCATCCTCCTACTATCAAACAATTGCGCTCACGCCCCTTCATTCCGAGGGCATCGTCATGGAAACACTGATCAATTAACAGCTCAAAAAATATTTCTGTGAACGAAAACTTCTTTTTGACTGGATGCATGATGCATGCATTCGGTATCGATGGATTTTATATTAGTTGGATAAGTTCTACTTTTAAGACATTTTTTTTAGCAATCGTATTGAATGGATTCAACCCTAACCCACAAAGTAAATGCTGCTGTACCCAAGGGCTCCATTTTGTCTTCCTGATTTCTGATTTTTTTGGTCACTATAATATTTTTTTTACAAGAACAAGAACAAGAATTAATGCAATAAACCAAACGTAAAAAAAAAAAATAGTTTAATGTGGCAAATTATCGTTAGTATTACTTTTTTAGGAACAACATTTTATTTTGTTTTAACCCAACTTTTCGGCCAATCTATTCCACTTTGTGGTTACGTTAAAAAATTTATATTTTTTTCTAGAAAAATCCCAGTAAAATATTTTTATTTCCCAGTTTAATATTCTTTCAACGTTTCTATGTATGTACTGTTTCCCCTCACTAAAGTAGCGTAAATCCTTTTCCAGAATAATTTAAAACATATTTTTTTGTTTTATATAATAAATGAAACAACATTACATACATATAATAAATTATTAATATTTCTTCACCATATTCACCTCTGTTGCACATCCATTGTTGGCTGAATGTGTACACGGACTGCTGCCTCCACCACAGTTGGTGCATGCAACTATTTCATTTGGACCACCAGTTTCACGTTTTTTCTCACCCTGTGGACATAAAATAAAAAATTTAATACAAAAATTATGAAACAAAAATGGAAGTTTAAAAACCTCAAGTTTGGCATTCAAATACAAAAAAAATAAAACATCGATTTTTATACAACAAACCAAAAAAAAAAACTGTATAAAAATTATCTACCAACAAAAAAACTCTACTCACCGGCTAAAAGTCCCAACAGCAGAGCACGAGGGCAAATAAGAAATTAAATAACGGAAAATAGTAGAACCAATATTTTCATCAAATAAAATTGTTCGATTGCAATAAAGTTTTGTATGTTTTTTTTTTTTTTATTATTTTTCTTTCAATTATTTATTGTGTGATGGATATGCAATGAAAAATGGTAAAAATGAAAACTGAAATGAAACGAACAAAAAACAAAACAAAAAGTTGAAAACTATAAATTAAATTAAATAAAAAAAAAAGTATACATCCACAAATTCTTAAGAGTGTACGTTTAAATTTTAATATTCATCATTAAAAACTTATAAATTATCATCAATTTATTGATTTGAATAATTATAACTGACAATTTCTTGGAATAAATAAACGTACTCTCCATCTTTTGTCTTTGAGGTTAGGCCATGTGTGAAAATGGATTTTAATTAATAAATTTCCAAATGCATTGAAATATGAAAATATAAATAGATACTCGTCTCTAAGTATAAAATAATTTCCAATTTGTCAATTTCAAAATAATAGATATAAATGATTTGAAGCATTCATTTTTTGGGGGGCAATATTTAGGTTTATGTATACATAATTTTTAATTAATATTTATGCAACTCGAAACATAAAATTGTGAGAATAACATAATAAAGCTTTTCTAAATAACTGGGCTTAGTAAATATATTTATAATATTGTCTTTGAGGCTTTTGGTTATCTAAGGTTTGTTTGTTCAAATGGCAGAAGCTATGATATATACCTAAAGTTAAGTTTTTTAATATATAGTTTTGCAATTTTAACTAAATTTAACGGTTGGTAATCTACGTTTATTGTAATATAGTGAACTACGGTAGCTTGACAACTATAATTCAACTTGTTAAAAGAACTGATTTTTTTTTTACTTAATATCTTTTTTTGAGAACAAAACAAAAATTGTAAGAATTTTTAAAACAAATTGAATTTTTTTAAAAATCAACAACAAAAGAAAGATTTCAATAAAAATTAAAAAAAAAAAATTATAAAAGCGGTCATTGAAATAATAAACGATTTTCTCAAAATTCTATTATTTTAATTCTTATTATTTCTACAATTTCAAATGTGTCTATACTCTTATATCTAAATTTTGATTTACGTTACATATTTTTGTGTGTAAAAAGAACGTACGTTTGTTTTTTTTTTTTAAATAAAAAGATGCTTGCATTGTTGTAAGAAAATTTAGGCTGTCTTAAGCCTAGTTTACAAAATTCAGCGACTAAAAACTGCAATCTTTCCTTCTAACAGGTATCCGGGCAAGCATTTGACAGATTCTTTGAAATCGAGAACGTACACATGCTATACAAGATGCATGTCTTGGATGAGCAGGCTAAAACGTGCTAGAAGTTGTCTTTTTGATTTTTTTACAAGAGAGTTCTGGATACTAAGCGCTGCTGTATGAGCGATTAGGTAACTCTATATCCTATATTCTATTAAAATGCAGCACTGTTGCATATTTTCTCTTTTATTACATGAATTGCAATACACAATACATCCATGAAAGTTTTAGACAGCATAAACGCACATACTGGCCGCCATTCCAAAGGAACGGAGAGGTAAAAAAAACGCTTTAAATGCCGTTTATCTCATTAAAGAAGTACCTAATATTTATTTCTTGAAACTTTGTGGGTCTTTGTGGGTACTTTATAAAGTTATCGTCCTAGAAGTCTCACCAAAAACTAATAACTGCTAGTATAGTTATTGAGTAGTTATAGAGTTATAAATCTGTAAACGCCAAAAGTTGAGGACTGCCTAAACTTAACCTTCGGAATTCAGCCATTTTCAATGACGAAAAAAGCCGTAAGAACTTGAATCTCATCCAACAATTGAAATAAATGTTAAAAAACTTCATTGTCTGAAAAACTGCTTGTAAACTACGATCTTTTATTGATAAGAGCAAACAAAAAAACATAAACACATCTGTCAGCTTAAAAGTGTTCAGTAGAGAAAAGCATCTTCCGAAAAGATTAACCACGATAGAGCTCACCTTCTGAAAATAAAAAAGTATTTCGTAACTTCCTTTTTTCAAATCAATTTAAATAACTCCATTTTGAAAAACTAATACGTTTGAGACAAGGCCATGTTTAAATAAATAAGGAACTTTACTAACTGTGAACAATTTTTAGAAATCATTTAGAAATCAGCTAATATCCCTGAACAATTATTTTTTTTTGGAAAAGGTGAAGTTATTTGAAATTAAGGTAAATCAAAATAAACCCAAGTCCCCAGCAGTACTCATAAGGAGAATTTTGGTAATAATAAAATGAAAACCAAATGGTGATCACCTAGAAGATTATGTCTCGAAGTTTAACATCCTAATGACTTTTTACTATTTCAAGGATCATTAGACGAAAAATAAAAAGTAATTGATGAGTTAAATCCACTTATATATTTTGGCTCACCCTGTCGTTAAATTTAGGTGTAGTTCTTTCTTTTTTTTTAAATCCACTTGTCCCAGTTTTTTTTTTTTCTTGATTAAAAACAATTGCTGACCTAAACTTAATACACAAATTGAACTTCCACATGAAACTTGCGTTTCAAACTGCTGAAAGCAAACATATAGTATGATCCAATATAAAGTCAGTTCCACTCACCGAAAATTCTCATTATCTTCCTTTTTGCATTGTAGAACAGAAAAAAAACAACTGAAAACCAAAGAAAAAAAAAATACTTTGTCATGACTTCGGGGATTTTCTATGACATCTCAATTCCCTTTTGAGATAACCACATTTCTTTGTGGGTTATATCCTTAGATGCGATAAACGTCATTCAAGGATTTTTGTACCGCCATCGAAAATTTCAACAAATTTAAAGTCTCTTCATCCAAACCTACATTACATATACCCACCTATAGGTACCCACATATATCTCTTGAAGAATAAACGTGCTTTGGGAATTTTCCTTTTACAATCTTCCATGTGGGAATGTAGCATATCGAATGTAATTTTCTATTTTCACATTGAACAAAAAAATAAAAACTAGAAAACTTTATTGCGTCTGTCGTCCTCTTCAAAAATCTCGCACTCTCTTCGAAAATTCACTTGTCCCACATTTTGTTGAAATTCTATTTCAAACTTTTACTTCATTTTTCGTACTTTATTCGTACGTTTGTGTAGGTATTAACAGGAGTAGTAATGTATATGTGAACTTCTTATAAGGTATACGCATCTATAATATCCTAGCTGTGTTCTATTATTACGACGCAAGTTTGTCCTACTTTTGTTTTATAAGTTTTCCGTAGATTTGTTTTTATTTTGTTCGTTCTTCCACTTTTGAATAATAGTTATACCTACACTCGTCAAGTGCGTGTACATGTCATATTAGTCAACATCGTTATAACTTTTTTTTCTTAATGTTAGCAATGTGAAATTTTGTATTTTCCGCCCTTAAATGAGGGATGGACTCTGAGCTGAACATTGAGAGGAAAAAAAAAAACTTTTAATAGCTTAGCGAATATACACAAGGTTTGTCTTAACAATCTTATGGTTTTTATTACTAGTCCCCTCTTGGCGTTTTTCATTTTCGTCTCTATGCTTAGAAATCCAATAAAAATGATTCAATTTAGTCTAACTGCTGTTGGCTTTGCCAGCAAAAATTATAAAAAAAAAAACAACATCAAACAGAAATATTCAAACAAAAACAAAATAATGAAAATACAACCAACAAAAATTGGATCACTTAAGTTAGTAAAGGATAAAAGCCAAGTCAGAAGAAGAACACAAAAATCCATCCATTATTAGTTCAAGATACACTCTATGCTTTTGGCAAGGCGAGTATGATTTATGTAGGGTGACCCAGAAACATAGTGGTGATAAATCTAGTACTCCGTTCGAGGGGAAATAAAATATTCTTTTGCGTGAAAAATGCAATACTTACAATCCACAGTCTCTATCTCGTATTAAAAATCTTTGATTGACATACTTTTTCTTTCGGTCATAGTGTACCGATACCGATACCGATATTAAGACCCTAACATGTTGTGGAATACGTTCCATTTCTATTTCATGGAAGAAGGAAGGAAGATTACTAGTGAAGCGATAATAAAACATTCTTATGCAAAAAATATGGCATAAGAATTATTGTGGATGGTAAAGATTTTTCATTTCCAAGGGATCAATTAGTCAAATTGTTTAGCTTTAAAGCTTTTTTTTATAATCCAGTGCTGAGCATATGAAGAATTAAGATGTGAAATAAATAAGTCCTGTCCTAAAACATGTAACAAGTTTTTTTTGTGTTCAAATGGTTTGATTTTGTGATAAAAGTTTGTGAAACGAAGCCTTTATCATTTTACGATGGCTTATTTTGATTCGTAACAAAATTTCCCTATTTAATATATAGGAAAATAATTTATTGAGAAGATGGAGGGTTTTTCAAGTTGCTTCGTGAAAAATTGAAACAAAATTCCCCTATTGAATAATTGCAAACTTTTTAACGGTGACGAAATTTGAATTGACAGAAACAGTGGAACATATTTTCGCTGTGAAGTTGAAAATCAACACTTATTGGTGGAACAGAATGATGTAACAGTAGCTGTGGATGGAATTTTCAGGTTATGATCCCTTCTAGATCATTCTAGGAGGATATGGAATTTCTGGAAGATGATTGAATCGATTTCTGCACCCACGGAAATACTGATTGAGGTGTATACTGCAGCGTGTTCCAGGTGGAACTTTTGGCGATAAAAAAAGTCCTGTCTTGGCTTAAAGAAAACGTGATATCAATATTTTTTAGGATAGCCAAGCAGCTATTAAATCTCTGGATTCTGTTTCTACAAACTCAATAACAGCCTTTATCTGTCAATCATTTGTGATGGAGAGGGCGCTATAGTTTAATATTCCCCTACGTTGGCTGTCGGGTCATAGAGACATTTTGGGAAATTGTAGAGCTGACGAACTCGTCAAAAGTGGAACACTAATACCTTTTTTTCCAGAAAAGGTAAATATAGGTATTCCCATCGTTACGTGCAAACTGCTCCGTAAAAGGGGTTATAACTGGACACTGTCTAATAGGCAGGCACGCGACACGGCTTGGAGTTCTCTCCAACGATGTCTGCAGAAGCTGCATGGGCGAAGAGGAAGAGGAATCGATTCCCCACTTTCTCTGCTCTGCTCTATCGCAAAGACGAAGACTCTATCTAGGAGACTTGTAATATAACGTTAACCAATTTTTTTTTAGAAAGTGACCCGGAAGGAAAAAGATTAAATCGGAAAACACAAAATTTGCTTAGGAAACATCTTTAAAAACTAAAAAAGAGTAGGTATGTCCTATGACAACCTGATATTTTCACTTAAATTATTTTATATAAATACCTATTTGATTTCCATTGGAATTAAAATCTAAACAAGCTTTTTTGTTGTCCTCAAAATGAAGCTGTTGAAGCTGTCAATTTTTGAATAAGCGGGATTTTTCCGCAAACTAATGGGTTCTTTTTGAAACTTTCACCAGACCCTTGATCTCATCATTATTTTCCTGGACACCCTGCTATAAAGCCAACCTTAAAGATATCATGTTAGTGCTTTTTTATACAACAGCATAAGCACAAATATACACATACCACACACACATGACTTTAAAGAGGGAAGGAAGAAAATTTAGGTCAAATTGTTCCCGGAGGTGATGGTGATGGAGATATACAGATACAGATACCTACCGAGACTTCTTAAACAACGACGAACATCACTTTCTATCTGCTGGAAAAATTCTTCGTTGGAACAAAGAGAACTTGAGAATGTTACCACTTACCCCATCTAAAACCCTTGACACATACATTCTTTCGCATAGAACACACTTTAAACCCTCTTTTATACTCTTATCCCCTTTAACAATCTGCTGTTGGACAGTTAGGATTAAGGGAAAGAAATTAAAAAAAAAAGAAAAAGAAATAAAAAACACAATTTAACTGCAAGTACTATCTTCACAAACATTGTACTCTTAATTCACCCTCAAGCTCCCCCGAGCTTGCACACACAAGACATAGCACACAACACAGAAGAAAAAAACAACATACAACACTCGAGAAGGATTTTGATAGCATTCCAAGTAATATCTTTATTGCAGTTGCAAGTTGCAGCAGCATCAGCATAACTAGCGACCTCATTCGTGAGTAGCAAAGCCAAAACCATACCACACCGCACTTACAAGATTCGTTGTCATTTTAATCTGACCAGCTGTAGCTTCCACATCATGGATGCCCGATGGTGTTGTTGAACGACTTGATTTGCGCCTCGGAGGTTTAACAGGCAATTGACTTTCGGTCGCTTCTACGTCCAGGACATTGTCATTCATGTTGGTCGTGGTGATGGAGGTGGTGGTTGGAGACACACGCCGACCGCCAATGATAAGAGCTGGGGTATTGGTGGCCATTGAACGTGATTGCCGCATATATGCTCCGGAACTGGATTGTGATGCATCGTTTGTGTACACTTCAACGGTCTCCACATAGACTGGCTCCCCAGTGCCAGTAAGTGTATCAACTACAACTGTCGAGGCTCGTCGTACAGCACTGCTACTGCCAACGACACCAACACCGCCTCCGACACTTATGGCAGTTAATTGTTGATGTTGTGCGTGACTCAAGTCAGTTGTTGTTGGAAAATGCATTGCAGCTGGCACTGATCCAGTCGCTGCAGTAGTGATTGATGGATGCGGTTCGGCTGCTGCTGCGGCTGCCTTTTCGGATGACAAAGCAGCATGAAATTCTCGTTCGATTATTTCCTAATTTGTTACAATTATTGAAAGCTGGATTTTTTTTTGGCATTTTTTGGTTTTTCGTATTTTTTTTTTCTGATTTTGTGTATAAAAATACAAGAGAGGGTACATGAGGATTGTATGTGAAATTTTTTTTGCTTTTAGTTAAAAAAACATAAGTATAGGCAGGTACACTGTTAGTCTTGGAGATTATCTAGGGTTTAGTTGTTATTTCATTCGCTATAAAAGCTCTTTTTGTTAGGAAAAATGACAAGCCGATGAAATTGCTTTGTTATTAAGTTCTTTAACATTCATTTGTGATTTTGTTGAATTCACCAAAAACAATCTTTGTTCACAAAAATTTATAAAAATTTGTTTCTTTGTGTTAAGTAGTTCTCTTGAAATCTCAAACCAGCGGTGGTGGTTCTAGAAAAAATAAAAACAACTGCTTTCGCAATTTATGCATTAGGATTGGCTTTCATCACATCAATCTTAAGTACTCAGCGAAGTGTCCTTGTCGAAATCTAAAATATTCTTACAAAAACAAAATCTTAAATAAAAGTTCTGTTTTAAAAATTTAGTATGAATATTTTAAACGCCAAATGTATTCATAAAACTAAAGTATTTCCAAAACAAGAGTGGCGTCACTATTCTCAAACTTAAGATCCGTACTAAATTTTTCGAGCTCGTGCTTTTTAGCGTTTTTGAATAAATGATGAATGCCAATCAGGAATTTAAATTAAGTGTCCTGCTAAATGCACACAGAGATTGTTCCAAGTCGCCATCTTAGTTTAATACTTATACTATAAAGTCTAACATTATTTGTCGAGCTAATTTTATTAAGTTTTAGTTAATTAATTGGAGATTATAAAACATATCTGGGCGTTTTCTAAAAAAAACAAGAAAAGTCAATAAAAAAAACCAAATTCCTTTTTTTTACTCAAAGGGGTTCGTGTGGTAACAAACCGTTTTAGAAATGAGAATTTTCAACTTGTATAACGTTAGAATTCTATTTAGGATGCAATTTTGGAAACTAACTCTTGACACTTTCAGACCTAGAATAATCAGATTTTGGGAAATTAGTTGAAAAGATTTCAAAAATTATTCGAACGTTGGAATTTTCAATCCAAATGCTGCTAAAGACAAAACATTTATGACATTTATACCCACAGAAATATTGTATTTTCTATATCCCATCTTTATTTTTACTCTGCAAGTATTTGGTATTGACATTTTAAAGATACCAAGTTCACTATCATTGACCTTTTTACAAAATATTTTGTCATGGAGTTTTACCATAAAAATGTATGTAATTAAAAATAACAAATTTGTTTAAACTGCGTTTTCCAAAACAAATTTTAATTGTTACAAAATCAAAATGACCCAAATAAAATTTTAAATTAAAAAAAAAAACAAAAAAACAATTGTTAATAAATAATTTCAATTTTAAAATTTTGTAACGCTGAAATTTGGAAACTCAAACTAAATAAGGCAATCTCAATGTTAATAAACATTAAATTTTGTACAGAAAGCGCATTTAGCCTAATTTTAATATAACTAAAATTTGTAGCTTTTAATAATTAATTAATTAATATTCTTGTTAACTGTTTCAAGAAATATGCATATTTCTAAAATAAATTATTCTTTCATTTACATTTATTGTTAAAATAACTTTAATTTATTATTTTTTTGTTTTTGTAAATCTTAACAAAAGCTTAAGCAAAGTAAAATCTACTCAAATTATTGCAGTTGGCCTTAGATTGTTCTATTTTGATTTGTTCTTCATTTAAACTTTTATACTTCACTATCTAATACGTATATAATATTTTAGATAGTGTTGTTGCATTGATTTTTTTTTTATTACGTTTCTCACACAATATAATTGATTGTGTGTTTTCGAAACATTTTTCCCAATTATTTGTGACCTTAAAGTGTGTTTTCAGTGATAAGAAAAAAATAAAAAAAAAGGAAATACATTTAGAAAGAGTTTTTTTTTTTATTATTTGTTAACACAAGCAGCAGAACATTGTTTGGTTTTAAGTCAAATTTTATTACAATTTTTATAATTGATTAATTAACAACGATTTTTTTTTTTGAAATGAAGAAAGCGTGCATGTTAAGAGCGACACATAAGTCCTTAATTAGCAAAACAGATAAAAATGCAACATGCCATTGGAAGCAATACAGATATAACAATTTTTAAAATTATATTTAACAAAACAAAAATTAAAAACAATTTGTTTTACTCATAACACAGAAGCATAAGCAGGTGATAATGAATGTTTTACTTAAAAAAAAAAACCAAAATTAAATTTTTTTTTTGTTATTTCTGTTTATTTTTTTTTTATTAATTTTAATTTTAAATTTTAGGGTTAATTTGTTGTTCTTTTGTTTAGTTGTGTATTTTGTGGGAGGGTATATATTTTGTAGTTGTTGTTGTTGTTTGTTGTAATTGGTGTTGTGCGAAATAGCTTACCAAAGGACTTGCAAGAATTACTCCGATCCTGCTTAGAACCGCTGGAAGACGCTGGAAAAATTTACACAAAATATGTTCATACTCAAAACACACTTTAAGATTGTTTTTTTTTTTTTTGTTTGTTATTTTGGATAGTTAAATAAAATTAAAGATAGTTTTTCGTTTTTTTTGTTAATAAATAATTGTTTTTTTTTTTATATAGAAAGGGTATATATATTTTTTTTAAATAGGTTTAAAAACATTGCTTTGTAAAGGTGCGAATAGTAAAATATATAACTCAGGAAATTTACGAGAAAGTTGTTTTTTGTGTCAATCACGAAAATTGGGAAATAATGTTTTCATAAATAATTTTTTATTTCTTGTAATTTATGAATTTTAATAAAGTTATTTAAAAAAAATTCTTTCGAGGTCTTAGTTAAAATATAACATAACCTACACTTAAAAGTAGTTCAATGTTTTAGTCATTTATGGGGATTAACAAAGGATAAAGGTTTAAGTAAATGAAAACAAGACACGTTTTGGTTTAAGAAAATCTTTTATCTTGATTAAATCAACTGTATTTTTTTTTTTTTTTTTTTTTTCAAATAAAGAACAAAATGAATTGTTTGCATAATTCAATCTAACTTCTCCTATACTTCGACTTTAACTAAGCATCTGTTGATCTTGTTTTTTTTTGAAGTTGTTACGTAGTTGCGTTGTTTCCGTTTATAAATAATAAAATTTTTGGCAATATTTCCCTATTTGAAATATTTTTATTTTATGCCATTAAAGCTGTTCTCTGAAATCGGGAAATATTTAAAGTTTCTCCTTCGTCCTTAAGGATATGAATTGCAGTTGTACCCGATACAAATCTCACTATGAATTTAAAATTACGGCGGTATTTCACCTTCCAAAAGTGATATAACGTGTAGATAGATTTACTTCAAATTTGCTGTACAGTGTTTCTTGGAAACTGCCTAGAGAAGTTTTTGGAATTATTTTTTTTCGATTAAACGTAACGGTACTTGCCATATACTGATTTTAGAAAAGCGTATGCTCTTACGTTACTAACAATCATGTGCGTTTTTGTTGGCAAAGTCTATTTTTCTATGAAAACAATTTTTTTTTTCAAAAACTTTTTTTGGCAGTATCTGTTTTTGAAAACAGCTCTAATGATTTTTAAAAACAAAACTATTTTAAAGTGAGAAAACGAGTGTCATACTTCGTTTGGAGGTAAAACATACACAAAACAGCTATTTTAGTAATTTAACAATCGAATTTTTTTAATTTTTCTTTAATATTTTCTAAAATTAAACAAATTTAAAATTTAAAATCAGGAGTGGTAACAATCTGAAGCCGTGCATTTTAGTTTTTACTACTAATTTAATGACCTTGCAACTGTTATAGTTCTTTTTTTGAATTGGCTTGCACATATTTTCTCTAAACATAAATACAAAATGCTTTTGTTGTTAAAACGATAAAATATTCATTAGTAAAATTTATATTTTCTCATTGAGCTCCTAATCGATCTGCCATCCTTTTTTTTTTGTTTAAATCCAATATTTAGCCCTAAACGATTATTCGAAATTGAAAAAAAAGGAAAGTTTTGCTTATCGCATGAAAAATCAATGTAATTCTCTTCATCTCAATATCTATGTTTCCCTAAACAAAAAATCAGTCATTTTGATGTATGGTTATTGTTTTTTGAACACCTGACATCAATCAAAACAATTTTTTTTTTTATCAATGTACAATGTTTTTTCTTTCTTGATTCTTGAAAGTTTGATCACAAGATACAAAGTTTAGGTATTCTTTTGTCGAAGGTATGTAAAATGTATATCAGAGTTGTAAGAGAATGTATTTATTTTTGTTCGTAAGAGTATGTAAAATATTAATTTTATATGGAACCAACATTAGATTGCATTGATTTTAAATTGTTTCCAAATTAAATGAGAAATAAATTAAATAAATAACATGTTTGTTTATATTCTATTAAATAGAAGAAAATTATTGAAATGAATAAAATTAGTAAAATTAATGAAGCATGTTATGAGAATGAAACGAAAGAATTAAGTGAATTTAGGAGATCCTTTTTCTGTAAGCAAGAAGAATGGAATGAGCTCATAAGAAAACTGCTTGCAAAGGATATTAGAATGAAAAAATAAACAGAGATTTATTAATAAATTTACTCAACGAACATAAGAAACTTCTGCTATAAATCTTACTAAGAATTCATTAATAGTTGTTAATTTTAAACCATTGCATTCCCTAACAACTCTGATTGTGTTAAAGTATTGGTAATCCTTAAAACTACTGGCTAAGTGTTTTTTTTTTCTTTAATTAAATTTAATTTTAAATTTTACTAAGGAGTTTTTAATTTTAAGTTTAACTATAAATTAATATTTTACCTTTCCAAATAACAGAAATCATGCAATTATTCATTCGAAAATAAAACTTTCACAACACTTAACGATTTACAACTGCAATCATTATGTAGGTTCTCTTTTTTGAACATTTCTATGTGTTGGTTTTGATGTTTCATTCAACATATCATTTTTTCTAATAAAAATAAACACAAAATAACCATCATCTATATTTTGTTTTCTGGTTTCGCCGTCCTTTTTATATTATAGTCTCTCATTCAAATTATTGTTTCAACAATAGACGGTGTCCTGTTTAAGTGTGTTATCGATTAATTGCCATTTTGAGTCAAATATCGTATTGCATTCATCATCATTAGTCGTACAAAAACTAAACAAAACAAACAAACATACAATAAACATAGAAACAAAAATAAAAAATAAAAAAACAAAAATGGAAAATTGGAAACACAAAAGACTGTACGATCGATGCAATACAGTGAGGTACAAAAATAAATAAACACACACGGACAATACTATTCTTTGTTTTTTTTTTTTTAGAAGATATTTTTAAATATTTAAAAAGGACAATTTTACAGGAGGAACAAAACATTTGCTAATACCTAACATTTCATACTGTAATTGGGAAAAATATTATATACTTGCTTTACATACTAACTAAACTAAATTAGAAAAAAAACAATAAAGTTTGCCTTTGGTCTATCTAATATTTATGGGGGTTCTAAAAAAAAAATATGACACAACAAACAGAGATGACAGTTTGATAAAAAAAATTATTATTATTTTTTTAATTTTTGAAATGAACACCTAAAGTGCACGAAAATGTTTGCTTTTTTTTTTTTATTTTTTTGTCGTATTTTTTTCTTGAATATAAAAATTTAACTTAAATTTATCGTTTAATGAATCTGCTTATAAATTTTAAAATGTCTTAAGAATATTTTTTTTTTTTATAAATTTTTAATTTTTATTTTGTTTTAAGTAGAAATTTTTTTGTATTACCTGTGTGACTGGATTTTCACCAGGTCGATAGACGACATTGTGCAATGGACGTTTTCGACCAACATAGTTAACGCACACGAACTCCAGTAGCGAGGCATAAATAAAGCACATACACACCCCGTCCCAGACATTCATGGCTGTGAGATTTGAGACAACAGGAAGTGTACTTCTGAAACCGTTGGATGTTGTGAAAAAATTCAACATTGTTGTTACACCTGTGATAAAAATTAATCAAAAAAAAATATATATATTTTAGTACATTGATATCAATTTTTATGTAAAAAACAAAAAAATATGTAGAAAATGAGTAGGGCATTTAGATGTGATGTTGATGTTGTTTATAATAATTATGATAGAGGGTCATTGGAGGTATTGTGTGAATTTGTTTTTGAATGATCAAGCATTTTTTTTGAAATTTAAATCTTTTGTGATAAAATATAGATGAGCCGATTTGGAATTTTTAATATGGGAACTATTAAATGATAAAGTGATATCAAGGGTAAGGCCTGTTTAAACAATGACGACTTTTGGCTAATGTACCAGGACAAAGATTGATTTCTGGAATGAATGTACCCTTATCGACAATTCTAAAGAAGTTCCCCAAAACGCTAGATTCCTCCAATTTGAACGAGAGTTCATGCGATACGAATTGGACATCGAAGTTCAATAGTTGGGCTCGGGCAAATATAAATTCCCAAACCGTACAACAGTACTTTTCTACTCCGGAAAAGAGACCGGAAGTGTCCGGGAATCAGGCGTTGGGCTGCTACTTTCCAATCGGAGTTAGTTAATTAAAATACAAAGTATATAGATTTAGCTGAAGTGGTATCAGTTTTTGTCAACAGCCTTACTTCCTAATTAATTGCCTCCAGTTGCACAGTAAAAGTAGGTATGCCACCCGGGCGCCACTTAAAAAGACGTTTGTGTTGTCAGTTACAATGTTTATACCATTAAACCATAAATCTTCATCAATATATAAAAAAAAATTCTCTCGCTCAATCGTTTTAGTTATGGGACTTTAATACTTTTTCCAAAGTTCATAATATTCCACTTTTAAAAACTGTGGCAGAGTTGCCCCAATCGTTTAGTGAATTTATTTACGACTTTGATCGTTGAAAACAAAAGTTCACCTATCAAATTATATGTGTTCATAAAGACACAATTACGTGAGGGTGAAAACCAACTTTTTAATATAGTTTAAAATGAATTCAAGTCCGTAAGCATTTTTGCCACACACACAAATTGTCTCACAATTTAAACGTATACACTGCATCATCCATAAGCCACCAAAGCTTCATATAGTATAAGTTTATATATTTTATTATTTCTTTTTGAAACATTAAAACCTTCTCCGATAAAACTTTTATGAATAACTTTTCTCAACAATCGAGGGACTTCTTCTTCTGTTCATATAATAGTTTCAGGTAAAATACATAAAACTTGCAAAAAAAGATATTAAAAATTCGACTCAAAATTTAACTTTTATATCTGTAAGTTTTTTTTTTGTGTTAAGGAGAGCATAAGCTATAAACTTCCTTCCTATCTTATTTTAAATTAAAGATAATCCCAAATACAAAGGTCTTGAATGTTTTTATTTCTTTAAAATGCTTGATCCTTGGATTGTTCTTCTAAAAAAAAAAAAAAGAAAAAAACCGACAAGAAAACATACACACATAGACAATTTGTGCGATTTAAATCGGATAACAAAAAAAAAAAAAATGAATGTCTCAGGGAATTATGTTTATGTTCTGACAAAATAAAACAAGTTGTAGTTTTTTTTTTGTTAAAAAGAAAAATAATGGGGCGGGAAAAAATGTATCATCGAATAAACTATGAAGGGGAATAGGAAAAAAAAACTTACAGATGGGGACAGGATTAACAAAAAAAACAAATTTTAATGTTCATGCAAATATATTCCAAATCCTTAAAAAGTGTAATATTTTAAGTTGAAAAGCTCTGCTTTTTTTGCCGTCTATCTGTTCATGTCATATCCACCTCTCTCTCTACCCACGCACACAATGTACAACAATCAGTGAAATCCACTTTAATCCATAATTTAAGTCCCACAGAATCCTTGTTTAACATGACAGGAGTATGAGTATGCAACAACGACTCCGAACAAACAGTGGGGGAGACTACCACCCTCAGTTGTTCAAAAATAAAAACAAAATATAAAACTAACGTCTTACAAATTGTATGCAAGGACACCATATTCTTTATGGCCTAGTTAAAAAGTATCCTTTGAAACTGCTGTCTTACCAAAAAGTGAGTGTGAACTGTAAGAAGATGAAGTTTAAAATTTTACATAACAATCCTGCGTTGCAACTTTTGTTTCAGTTCTAAGATTTGAAAATAATATTCTTAGGTTTCTTTAAAGGGGGTCTTGGGGGACTGGAAAATTTACTGATTCATGTCATCGGGGTTTCTTTCGATGTTTGCTGTAGATAACCAATTTCAGATAAGTTGAGCGCACTTAAGCGGAGTCGACAGTATATTTGTGTTGGGCCCGAATATTCCTACAAATTATGTCTGATAATTGGGTTCAATTCCTTGTCTTTCAGACATACTGGTGAAATAGTATACATTTATAAAACTTCTTCTAAATTATATTGTTTCAAATATTAAGTTACATCTGCCCCACTGTAAAATATAAACAAAAGCAAAATAAGTGTAAAAAAGTCCTCAAAACAAGATATATACTCGGTATTTAAATCAAATTCATTTGTCAGGGGCGCGTCCACATTGTGTAGTGTATACATTTGCACACCCCTCCCTCATATCATTTTGACTTTGATTTATGAAATACAAAAGTTTTTCTAAAACAATTAATCTTTGAATTGTAAAACTAAAAAAAAAAAAAAACACAAAAGATAAACAATAAACTAGAAAACTGACATTGAAACAGATATTTGGAGAAATTTAAGCTTCAATGGCAATGTGTCATTGCTGAAATCTAGCATCACAGAAACTAGCAGACTAGATATCCTTCTCAGCCAGGATTAACATAACATTGGAAAATAATAAGATTATACATATTTTTTGTTTATGCTTCTAACGATGCAAAACTTATATTTACATTCTCTTTTGCTGTTGGTCTATATCAAGAACAAAAATGATGATATAAAGTCACGTCCTTGATTTACAAGGATCAAGGGTTACCAACCACATTTACCCACATCGCCATGCCATGTCACACCGCCCACAGCAGCGCAGCCCCCTTCCCATTGCAAAATTCTGCACATCACTTAAGACGCCACGCGATACGGATATATGTACATTTTTCACTGTGAACTGAATAAATCTGCATAAGAGAATGGGATGTCGTCCTTAATATCCATCTTTGCATATTTTTTTTTTGTTTTCATAGTTTTTTTGTTTTTCTATCTGTGTATGGGTTGAGTATATGACTTTTTTTGTCTTAAAAAGAGTATTAGTCATTTGTTTTTTCTTGTTTTGTTTTTGCAAAGTCTATGGCTTCGTAACCTCTAAAAGAAGCAAAGTTTTGATGAGAAAAAGGATATTTTCCCACAGTAAAATTAGGCTCTTGATATGGAAACCCCATAGCTTTCAAGTATATAATTCGTACAAATTTTCTTTTGACTACGACGAATGATGATGACGACGATGACGATGTATGCCCTTCCCGCAACATTTTAACTGAATGACAGTTTTTGGGGTTGAAACTACACTGTCGCCATTCATCATCACACGAAAGTAAGGATAGAACTTTTCTTATTTTTTTGTTTTTGTTGTTTTGTAATGAAAATGGCTAAATTGTAGAAACTTGACATTGTTATTATGTCAATTTTGATGAAAGGGTTGCCACGCGCACACATTTGCTGGTTACTTTATTGCATTAGGGTCTTTTCCGAAGGATATATGTACATATATAAAAACTTTTGACAAATTAATGTTGAAGTTGTAATTTATTTTAGGCTAGAAAGTTTTTGGCATGCTGTTACTACTCGTAGGTAGGATGAGAGGAGTGAATTTAGTTTTAAAAGTAGGGCACGTGTTATTTGATATGTTTACTAGGGAAACAAGGTCATCCTAAATAATGTATCTAAACTTTTCTTTTTTCCTTCTTTTAATGTTATTTGAAAGTAATAGAATTTTCAAAGTATTTGTTTTTTTTTTCGAAATTAGATTGAAGCTGTTGTGAGGAAAAAAGTTGATATTCAAGGACTTGTTGTATCTTTGGGAATAAGAATTTGAACAATGATTTAAAGTAATGGTAGACTTACTATTAGCGAAAAATAACACTTTTGTATCCAAACATATTTTTAATCAATCTGAATTTCGGTAAAGAGTAAAAGTTTATATTTGTAATATCATTTTTTGCCAAGGCTGTCAAAGGCATTTATGCTCCAAAAATTGCAGTTTTCGGTAGTCACATTTTTTTAGTCGACGGGACGGAATCGCCGAATTACATTTACTAAAAATTCTTCCAAGGGGTACTTCCAGACCAATACTATCAGCTTTAAATTAAGAGAGAGCAACAAACATCAGCCTTTAGAATTTTTAGGATGAACACTGTTACCTTTGGCAAAAAAGTTCTTAAGAGGGTAGCTCATGACAAAGACCACAATTTCCCGGTGGGGTCAAAGACTGTCGACAGATTCGATCAAAGGGGCGGTATAAGGTATCAGAAAAGGAACGGCTGATAGTAAATTTACTTATCACCGGAGCTCGTACGCCTCGAACATTTAGTCATATTGGAGTCCACAGTGCAGGTCCAATTGAAATTAAGTCAGGGAAAGGTCGGGTTGCAAGATCCTAAAAGGTTAATTCGCTGTTTTTATTTGCTTGGCAATAAAAGCCTTTCATTTGGAAGTGGTAAGCGAACTTTTTGGCCACCATTCAAACTTTCATTGCCACATCTACTACAATCGCCTCGTACTTCAGTAGTACTTTTTTGTACCAATAAATGCTCGGTACGCCATTTTTTAGTTTTTATTTATTTACCGTTATAACAAAGTAATGACCAAAAGAGTCAGAATTGCCAAACCAAAGACTTTAACCCAAACAAAACTTAAAAATTCCTTTTCCCTTAAAAAGAGAACATGATTAAGTAGCATATCTTTTGGTCTTCCTTTCAACTTAAAATCTCTACCATCCAAGATCTCCTTCAATCCTTTTTCAAAAACACACCCTCTTGACTTGTGGTAACCTTAAATACTTTATTTCCTTTCTGCCAAACAAAATAGAAAAAAAAAAACAAAAAAAACATTCAAAACCTGATGAAAATATATGGTTAAATGTCATTTCATGTTAAGAACACACAAGATAAATAAAAATTACCCCCCAAGCGAAGACAGCAAAACACTTGCACCCATTTTAACCTCAATAATTCTTCGTATGCTCATATTGTATCCAATTTTACGATGTTGTTGATTTTTTTTTATTTTGTTTCATTTTGTATCCCTTACAATAATATTATCCCAACAAACACACACAAAAACACATATGAAAAAAAGAAACAAAGAAATCATCAACGTTGTTTCATGTTTTAAAGGATGGCATATTAAAGTTTCTGTGATGCTGATGTATATTTTGTTATTATGTGTGTAGTGGGTACTATAGTGGTAGCTGCACTTTTGAACCTAGCAAAACTTTCTGAATTAATATCCGCAGAACACATATGAATGCACAATTCTGCAACAAAAATGGACTTAAAAACAAAAAAAGATGTCACAACAAAAAAAGACAAAGGTGCAACATAGAAAAAGAGAAACAACACACCGCACCGCAACGGTAGTATGCACAATTTAACAACAAAAACCCAAATGAAAAACAAACAATGCCATGTATACGCCATTTAGAGCAAATACAAGTACCAAACCGGCAACAACCGTCTACCATCCTATATAACTTGGCTTATAAAACGCTACAGGAGATGTGGGGCTTTTAGCTTTATAGAGAGATGAAATTCTATTCAATTGCTCTCGTCGTCGTCTGCCCAACGAACATCGTCGTCGCCGCTTACAACTCATTTGAAAGAACTTCACCCCATAACAAGTACCTACCTACCATATCTCTCTATCCCCCTTGGTTGCCCCTCCAAAGTCCACCCCATTGTCATGTGAATTTATTGTTTCTAAGCTTAACCAGCAAACTGTCGAAGGCACACACAGATATACGATTTAGTGCAGCAAAACTATAAACGCAATTGTAGTTAGTTGTTACCCCGCTTAACCTAGTTTATTGTTTTCGACCACTTTTCAGTTTTTGTTTGTGTTTTATTTTTTTTTCTTCCATTTTTTGTATTTAACTCCTGCAGAGCTTTCAAAATAACAATATTTCTTTCTCCAAGAGACACTTTAAGTGGATTTGAAAATAAAATTTGATTTTTTTTTTTTTTTTTAATTTATCACAAAAAATTTAATTAAAAAAGTATTTTTTTTTGTTTTGTTTTTGTTGTAAGGATTCACAGGATAACAAAATTGGATTATGGGAGGTTTATATAAAATATGATAAGTTTATTACAATGCGCATGCAATACATAGCTTGTGCATTAAAAGTGAATAAATATTTTTTTTTTTTTAATTTGAAGAATTATGCAAATGATCTACGTTTAACTACTTGCATTTTAATAAATTCATGAACTCAACATAATTAGCAACAAAATAATAATTAAAAAATTCTACGTTTATTCTGACCTATTAAAACTTTTTCCTAGGGATTTTACCAATTTAAAAAATTTCGTTTGGAAAAATATTTCAAATAATCGAATTTATTACTATTTTTGTTTCATAGATGAAATAATTTAGCCCGATGAGGATAAATCCTATTCTAAACCTTTTTTTTTCTTTTTTACTATTTTTGTTTTTAATTTTTAGTCTTAAAAATAATTTATTTCAATTTTTTTTTTATTATTTTTTTGGTTTTTGTTTGTTACATACCAATCATAACTCTGGCTGGTACTGCATTCCATTCTAGCCAAAATGTGATAAATGATGATGTCACCAATATGATTCCAGGTATAAATACAGTTGTGAAATAAAATGCACGATCCCTCGTGAACATAAGTTCAACTTTCAGGCAACTGTAGTTACCTTCAAAAGAAAAGCGAAGCAATAAAATGCTATTTTGGCACTTTTTTGTTTTTTTTTTAAACATGTGTGTGATTTTTACTAAATCTAACTAACTATAATTTTTTTTAATATTAAAAAAATTATTTACATTTGTTTATTTTTTCTGTTTTCTTTTTCTAAACATTTTCTAATTGTTTTTAGAGCTAAGCTAAACTAATAATATTTTGAAAGCTTTTCCTTCAGCTTCATTATATATTTTTTGTTTAAGTTATGATTTCAAATTTTGTTTTGGAACTGAATGCAAGCATTTTAGTTTGTAATCTTATTTTACTCGAGTATATAAATTCTTTTTATTCACTCTTAAACTAAGCCCAAAAAAATGTAAAATGAATTCCGGATACGAGTATATAATGTTTGAAATTCGTCTTTGAGTACTTCAAGATGCACTGTTATGTGCTGTAGAACGCTTGATTTTATGATTTGTACTGTATTCAAAAATTTTACATTTTCTGAACCTTCTTGCGATGAGCATCATAAAATAGTTTATCAACTTTTTCTCAGTTTTCTTTTGTTTCATTTCTTTCATTTTGAATTTGTTTTTTTTCTCAAATTAACAAACGGTTTGAAAAAGATGCATTTCCCAAAATATTCGAAAACAGTACTTCAGCTTTTTCAATTACAAACCTTTTTTTCCTACAGTAGTTGTGTTTAATAAAGAAAATCTAGATCAGAACAGAGCAGAACAGCATAAGTGGGTGAAAACTTCAGTTTCTCTAATACTTTTTTTATTTTCAATACAAATTTCTAAGAAAAATTGATATTTTTATCACTTATATTTGTATCTTATCATTCTTATCCCGAACACACAAATTGGCTGACGTTTGACACAATTTCACGAACTTGATCTACCTCTAAAGCAGAGGCAGACAATGTTGTCCTAAACTGTTTTGAAAAATATCATGCAACACAAAGTGACAGATTGTAGAAGAGTTTGGGGCATGGTTTTTTGTCATGGAACAGAAAAACATGTACCTACTTTTCTGAGCTTTTTTTGTTCTTTACTGATTCATTAAACACACTGAGTCTAAAAAAAATTGTGCAATTCCAAAAAAGAACCGATTTGTTTTGTTACTTACATCGTTTTAAATATTTTTATTATGTCTCTTAAACATTCAGAAAAACATTTTATTTTATAAATGCTTGCATTCTTGTTTCCTATTTTCTATAGCATTAAAATGCCTTTTAACTAAATAATTTTTTTTCCTCTGACCTTAAAATTTATACATAATTAGCTTAATTTAATATGCAAACAAAATATTCAAATCTTAAATGCGTCTATTATAGTATAATTAGATAACCATGCAAAAACAAGTTGCGTGATTTTGAATTTGTTTTTTTTCCAGTCTAAACTTTTTAATAATCATCATTTTTATAAAGTTAAATAACAAAAACGTTTCATAGCAAAAGGTACAATGTTGAAATAAATATTAATTCAATAATAATAATTAAACAAAATCAACTACAGCATTCATCAACAGGCAATTAGCTACAACAGGCGTTTTATATAAATTGCTAGCATTTCTAATAAAGGGTGTTTCGGATTTTTTAATATAATATAGTTTCAAAACACCCTACTCTATGTATATTTTATTTTTCTCAATAAAATGCATAAAATTTTGCTGCTGATTAAAATAATATAAATTCAACTGCAGAGGAACTAGCCAGAAAGGATATAAATCATCAATAAAAAAAAAAAAAAAAAAAATGTATCTAGCATGTAGCAGATGGAGGGGGGGAATTCCAGGGATTTGTTTTTTTGTTGTTGTTTTAATTTGATGGATAAACATGTAAAAATTTATTATGTTAATGTATTCCTTGTTGTTTATTTGTTCACAAATCAAATGAGGATATTGTTGATGTTGGATTTGATTTTGTGCGAAATATTTTCTTGATTTGAAATTTTAATTTGGATATATATTTTTACCTATCATGGATCGAGCAGGAACTGCATTCCATTCGAGCCAAAATGTGATAAATGAGGACGTCACCAATATTATTCCAGGTATAAAAACGGTGGTGAAATAGAATGCTCGATCTCTTGTAAATATTAAATCGACTTTAAGACAGCTGTAGTTGCCTACGATATTTTTTGGGTTTATTTTTTTTTTTCATTTATTCTTGTTTAAGATTTTAAACTATAAATTATTCTAGTTTTTTTTATTTGTAAAATTTTTGTCTATCAAATTTTCATTATTTTTTCTTAAGTATATAATTAAAATTAATAATTAAAAAGTATTTGTATTCTTCTAATTTAGTGCAAAGAAACAAAATCAAATTGTTTGGAAAAAGACAAGTTTATCAACTTCACTCAAAAAAAAAAAAACAAAATAAAACAAAAAACAATGAAAGAATAAGGAATATGGAAAATGATACAACAATTAATTGATAGATTATGATATTCATTTTAGGTATTTAAGCAAATTATACTCAAGGATGATATTAAAATTATATATTTTTAGTTGAGCAAAATTTTTGTTTTGTTAATTTTTAAAGGTTCTATTTGGAATTATTAAAGTTAGATATTGCTGTCATTTTTCGGAAGATCCCCACTCATTAAACCAATTGGAGCTTTTAATAAGGAGACTGTCAATGTTGCTCTCCAAATAATGAGACTGTAAATGTTACTCTTTAATTAATCAATTAGATGATGAAAAACTGAATTTCTTGAGTGTATTTTACGTCTTTAAGAAAGAACAGGGCTTGTGGGGTGGTTTCTTCTTTCTCGTCGCCATTCAGCTTCTTAAGGAATTACACTGGTCTGCAGAAATAATTTTTTTTTTTTTGTCCAAAAACATCAAAAAATAAAAATTTTGAAGTTTTTTCATGATTTCTCATGTTTCCCGTGATAAAATCGTATGTATAACTTCAAATTCATGCTCAGCACCCCAAAAAACATAAAGTACGCAATTGAAAATTATTTTCACCGCTAAAAACGCCTTGACTGGACTACGTTAAAAATTAGAATCAAAATACGCAGTATTATTGGGTCCATTGATTCACAGGAATCTGCTCAACTAAAAAAATATAATTCTAATAATTTAATTTTTTTGTCTGAAGTCTTGAGGGTTCCGAATTTGACAATAAAATATGATTTTAGATTAAAAAAGACAATGAATAAGTATTAGTTAAACCAAAATTGAAAAAAAAATATACACTCAAAAAAAATTGTGTCATTCTGAAAACTTATCCAATAAAATAAAATAAAATAAAATAAGTAAAAATCCAAAATTCCTACTAGATAAGATACTAACTAATTTCTTTTACTTGTTTCCTTATAAAAAAAAAACCTAAAATAATACAACAAAACCTATGTGTTGCTTATACACAAATTTTAGTTTGAAATTTTTGTTTTCAATTTGAGAAGAAAAAATAATCCAACTCACCTCTCCAGCTTTTAACAGAACACGTTACGGTTGCGTTTTGTATTAAATATGCATTTAGTGTTGTTAATGATGGACTTTTACGTAATGTATCCTCGTCATTTTTCCACACATATTTTATATGTGATAGTTCATATGAAACTGAAAAAAAAACAAAATAAATAAAAATTATTTGAAAACAACTCAATTTAGGTCACACACTTTTCATTCTTTGCAAAACACAAACACAAACAAAAACAAAACAACACAGCACCATACACATTTAGACAGGAGTATTTATATTCATGTCGTTGCCCTTGTAAAGGACATTGAAATATTGCGGCGCGAAAAAATATCCAAAATATACGCCAAAAAAACAAGGAAAAGAAAACCCCTTATATTTGTACATTAAGCTAAAAAAGCACAACACAAAAGAAAGCGAAGCATGGAAATACGAAAATAAAGCAAAAACAATCTCGTTGTAACAATAAACTCTAATTAATGCAAATGGATAGAGACACCACTTTCTCATTTACAAACAACATCTGTGTGTGTGTTGCCATTGGCGTCCTTAACGACAAACACTCACACACGGGATAGGTACACCCACCAAAAAAAGGAAACAAGAAAAAAAAATATGAAAAATCCTTCCACACAAAAAAACAAAAAAACAAAAATTAAGCTCAACAAGCTTGAGTACTCTGACAAACCGTCACCCAATTCAACTCGTGTATCCCCCTTTCCACCCCTCCACTGCTTGACTGAATACTTACTGCTTTCCATTGAAAATGAGCATTTAGGATCATCGAAGGGAAATATATGCAAACTTCCTTGGCATGACAGGATTAAATGACGTCTGAAAATAATACAAGCACAAAAGAGAAAAAAAAAGAAAGAAAAGCGATAAAAAAATAGAATTTTCTTTTGTTAAGGACACTTGAATACAAATTGTCGGATGATTGTTAAAAATTTTCACATTAAAAGTCACAAAAAAGAAAATGGTCAAAGGATGCAAAATATAATATGCTTGATACTATGAATTCTTTTATTGTTGTTGTATTGTCTGACAACGATGATGATGATGATGATGATGAAAAGAAAGGATGTATGATATTGTCCTTCTTTTTTTTGTTGTATGCATATATGTAATAGTGAAATATTAGAGCTTACCTCATTGCGTACGTAATGGTGCCATTCCGGTAAATTCTTAAAGCGAAATGCATCGGAATGATGGGGTCCTTAAAGTCACCGTGCATAATGAAATACGTATCTGGTGTCCAGATATTGTCATGATGATGCAGTGCATTTAAATAATCATATTGCGATTTATTACCATATTGCAGTCGAGGATCATTCCATTGTTGATTCAATAGGAACTCCACTTCATATTTCTGTCCATTAAAAAAAAAAACAACCGTTATTTAACGGCTCTAAACTACATTTATGTGATAAAAATCTTACCAAACTAGATTCGTCGGGCGATGCTAAACTTAGAAGTAATACGTTTACATTAACCGTTAATGTACCTGTAAGCATGAAAGAGAAGGAAAACGAAATAGAGTTAATATGTTAGGTTTATTTATTTTTAGCCATAGAAGGATGTGGATGTGATTTAATGAGGCAATTTATTAGAGTTGCCTAATGCACAATAAATGCCAACATAAGGTGCGAGGACACTTAACGAAACATAATAATAAAAAAAAAATAATAATGTTGCGTATACGCCATAGTGACCAGACAGAAAATATTAATAGCTGTCTCTTCCTCAGGAAATGGTTAGTGTCGCTTCTTAGACGTTGGACATAAATAAATAGGATGGAGGATTCTAAGAAAAATATCATGTTAGCTACCTATGGTTCCTTTTTTTGTCTTTTTATTGATGAATGGTTGTTTCAGTTAAGTAGAAAAAAGAAGTACTAAAACTTGAAACTTGAACTGATATTTATTAATATTAATTAAAAGGTTTGGGCAGATAACTAAAAAAAAGTAAAAGTAAATTATTATTTTTTTTCTGTTTTTTTTTTTTAGGAATACACAACTTGCTTCCGATATGGCGAATACCACCACATTAACAGTTTTATTAGTCATAATAATAAAATTCCTGAATTATCACTCACTTGTAAAAATGCTCTCTTGTATTGTTGGCAAACATGATATATTTGATAAAAAGTAAATGTGATTTACACTACATGCTAAAGAAAATCAGTTTCGAAGAGTAATTCTTAGTTTCAAAAATCTACCTTTCTACTGGCCCTAAAACTTAAGATTGTATTTAAGTCAAAGTACTTGAAATAATTTAATCGAAAATTTAAAAATAAACGCACATTTTGCTTTAAAAATTGTGTATTATTAGAATAAAGTTTGTGATTTACACTACTGGCCAAAACGTGATTTATATTATCGTCTATTTTTACAAAGAAAACTAATAAAACTAATGTAAGAGAAAATAGCATAGGAACTTTAAAGCAATTTATTAAAAAAAAAAACTTGGAGTTTTCCTCATTATTCTTACTATTTTACAATAACATCCAGTCTTTCAGAAAACGTACGTATATTTCACTTAAGAATCAGACTGGGAGTAGGATAAAATGATAAATAAAAAACAGAAAGAAATTTAAATTCAGTCGATTATTTGAAGAATTCAAAAAAAAAAAAATATCAAGAACAGAAATTGACGATGACTTTTTACAGGACAAAAAGGAGTAATTGATATTCTTCAAGTATTACGTAAAACCAAAAGCAGAAATTATGAGGAGCTAAAGAAAATATACAAAACTTGCCAAATAGCTCTCGCCGCCGATACCTGCAATGGAAAAGACTAACTGAAGAGTTTGCTTTAAAAAGCACACATTGAACAGCTGTTACAAAAGCCAAACAGAATCTACCGCCTGTAAAGAGGTTTTTATCCAAAAAGTTTATCTTCTAAAAGGAAACCCAGTGGGTATCTTACCACTAGACTCGCCAGCTTTTAAAATGACAGCAAACATTTTGGCTTAAGTGCCAAGTGCAAAAAAATGAAAATCATATTGAAATTTAATCAGATAATAAAACGTTTCTCTATGAAAGGATCTTATAATTAATTTTAGTAAGATTTTTTTAGTAAATGCTCAGTAATGGAATCTTCTAGTTATAAGGTGGTACTATTTTTCTCTGTGTACTTTTAAAAACCGAATAGCAAACGAGGAGCATAAGATCAAAAGGTGATATTTTCACTTTTTCTGAGAAATTGAGAAAAAAAAATTCAGATATGTCTGGGTAATTTTTCAAATTTTTGTTTGTCATATGGAGCACTTGAGCACCCTATATTCTCTCCATCTATTATTGTTTGAACTGTGAATTTTAATATTCTAGGGGAATTTGTATAAATTCAGATACCTAGAAAATGATGTTAAAACCCGCGGTCTAGTTGATAGAATAAAAACGAAGAAAAAAAAAACCAGACCGCGGGTTTTAACATAATTTTCTAGATTTCTAAATTTATAAAAATTCCCCTAGAATACTAAAATTCACAGTTGATATATGCTGCAATTTTAATAAGATAAACATCGACAACATCTAACTGATAAGCCAATTGTTGTACCTGGGAGAAACGCATTTTGGAGTAGGGGTCACTTGAACTTTTAAATTGAATACCCTTATTATAAATTGTTATTTCAATTTATTATATTATATTACATGAACAAAATTAAATAAATTTACTCATAGCTATAAATATTTTTGAAATCATCTATACACGTTATATTTAATCAAAATCTTAATACCATAAGGAAAAAAGTATACATATATATTAAAAAAAAGAAAACTGAAATAAAATATGTTTTCATTTCCATAACAATGAAATTTAGTCTTCCATGAGCAAATCCGAACAATAACTTTTTTATTAGCTCGTAAAAATTACCTTCTTTCTTTTTGGAGTGAAAAAAAAAATTGTATATTTCAGAGAAAAATAGCACTAAATCACTTGAGGTATTTCCCATTACTCAGTTTTCCTTTTTGCAATGAAAACAATTTAAAAATTCATCCAGCAAATTGCCACTCGTTGGGGATGCGGTGGGATGCAATTGATTATAGCTCTCTCATACTTGACCTACCTGCATATACAATATACCTAGCCTATGCTAAGCTAAAACCTACAGAACTCTACCTCTTCCAATCAGCATATCAAAACCTATACATAATCCATCCTGCAGCTGAAATCTGAAATCCCTGCACAAATTCTTCAACAATGCAACTTCCTTTTATTTGCACCCAGTTTTCCATTTTACATTGTTGCCGAGACCATCAGGGTTTCCTTGATTCTCTATAGTTGCGCTCCTACAAAATGGGTTGACCCATTTCAAATATTCAAATCGTTCTCTCTCTTGTCTTCTTCGACCGAATGAGTGCCCGGATGGATGGACTCATGCCCTCGGGGGAAATTTACTTCCTTCATAACACTCTGTGCTGGATGGACGCCAGCGCCATCTACATCGCCATCATGGACATAAGCACACATTCTATAATATGTATATCTATATGAGTGCATATAGACTGGAAAACTTATTATAAATTCACAAGTAGCAGCAGTAACAGAGTAAAGGAAGCTTCTAACTGCTACAAGGCGATTTTCACCTTTTCTTCGTTCTGACCATTGAAATCGAAAAAGGATGTGGAATCGAAAAGGAATGGAATGGCAAAATCAACTTTTGATTTTTTTTTTCTTATGCATTCTCATATCTCTATTGAACTGTAAAATTAATGTCGCTCCAAGAGGAATGGAGAAAGGATATAAAATTTAAATATTTAAAAAAAAAATTACTAAAAATAACTACGCTGAGTGAAATATTATTTTTACAGTGCAGATATTTTTTTTCAGTGCATTTTTCTACTTAAAAACGTAAAATAAATTAAGTGCCATAACAATTAACAACAAAATAATGAGAAAAGTTTTCAGTTTTTTTTTTATAACGAACCGCGATGGTGTGGTCTCATCGTAGACTGATTTTTCGCATTTTCCGGTGACGACAACCCACAGCAGAAGTCTTCATCTGGAAAAATGGTTGCATGATATTAAAAAAAAAACGAAAAAAAAACAAATTCGTTGTTTCGAAAATACAATTCAATGCACATGAATTAGAATTAACACAAAATAGGAACGAGCAATAATTGTAGGATTTTTTAATTTTCTATAAATAAACGCAGTTTCAAAGTGGCATTAAAAGACAGAAACAATGTAAAATATAGAATAAATCAACCTGTAATATTTATATTAATAGTAAAACAGCATATTCGAATGAAAGTTTCTACAGCAGGCAAGGACTAGTTAAATGGAGTGCAAAATTGTACAACTAAAATAAAAACAAAAAAACTACAGAATTTAAATACTTTGTGGAAATATTCTAAGTTTTCACAATAACTTTCTAAAACACAGATATCATGTCAACAGACGGTCTACTACTTACATAAACAAAATTTCTACAATACGAACTAAACTAAAATGAAAATCTAAAATCTTAATGAAACAAAATAAGCAGTAAAAGAACATAAGAAATACGTTTACGACAAAACTCTGTGCGGACTCTTTTGATCAATGGTTTAAGTATGTTTGACATACTCATAAAATCATAAGTATTAGCGTCAATCAGTTTCCCTCTCATTAACAGCCAATTTTTTTTCACAAAGTCCTAACTGTAGGACCCCTACTAGTCTTAAAAAGCTTCCCAAGTGTTGAATTATTTACAACATTATTTAACTCTCAGTCTAAGGTTACTTGTGTAAGCTGAACCTTGGGGCTAGTTCCGGTCTTCTTCAAAAGCTGCTAATACTCTTGAATTTTCCAGAACGCCAATAGCCCCGTTTCTTTTGTTATGGAAAAGTACTCATGAGTACTTTACTACAGATTTTCAGTTAAACACTCACATTAAACAGTGGAATTTGTTTAGAGAATGAAATAACTTAGGACTCTTCTAGCGAATAAACGATAGAACAGGGATCACTTCATTTATTAATTACCAGCCGACCAGGCCTTTGTTCCACCATTTCCAGTATTAATTTAAAACTTTCGGCTAGCTCACCTAGCAGATGTGAAAATTCGATAAAAATGTGTGGGATATTTGAGCAGAGGAAAGGTGCATTTTTTCAAGGTTTATTTACCAGAAGTCCGACCTTTTTACTGTTTTCCTCGCGGTACTATGTGCTTCTTTCTTAGCATGTTCCCGATGTACTCTTAACCCTTTTCTCATTACTTAATGCTTTTTCTCCCGTTGCTCTGCGATCTTTAATCAGTATTCTACAATTCTTTCCAAAGTATTCCGTGACTTTACACACTTTACTTCGTGAATTTCTTCACTTCACTTCTTTACTTTCTTTACTAATTTCGCGACCTTGCACGTTTTCTTTTTTCCGCGCTTCTTATGCTTCTTACATTGGTACCAAATGCTTTTGTATGGCTTGCTATGCTATTTTCCCCGATATTAAGCAATCGTTCACCAGTATTTCACAATTTTTTCATGGTTTTGAGCTACTTTGTACAGTTTTTTCGCGACTTACCACGCTTTTTTCCGTGGCCTGATATGAAATTTTCCGATGGTACTAAACCCTTTTTTATGACTTCTCATACTATTTTCCTGGGTATTTCACAAACTATTCGGAGTTTACCACCACTGTGTGAATCGAGAACTGCTCCGCAACGCAAACGTTGTTAAGATTTCAACCAGGCAATACCAAATACTACTAAAATCGTACGTCTTCGACCTTAGAGTACGACACGACTAAGAACTTAAAAAAATCAGGTGGTGTTCCACAAGGATGTGTTCTAGGACCTAACCTTTATTTACTATACAACGCATATTCTAGTGGATAATAATATCATTACTGCTACTGTTGTAGATGTTACAGCAATTTCGGTACACGAAATGCGGGGAATATGGGAGTGTATAAGTAAAACAAATACCGGAATCATCCAAAAAGTCATACATAGAAGTTATGAATTTTGAATGAAAACATTAAAAGCTAGAAAGAAAAACAAAAGACTTCTGAACTCCTCTAACTAATATCGTTGTGAGTATTTTTTCTTTCAAAAAAAATTTCATGTTAAAAAAGGTGCACAAAGTCTTGCTAAACTATATTCCTGAATAAAATATATTTCTTATTAGTAAAAAAAATTAAATGGAATCATTAACATACAAAAACAGAGTTCTAAATGTTCTAAATGCTTTCAAGGTGCTTGCATAAACTTTATAATCTAAGCTTAAAAATTAAATGAATTCTACTAAACGTAAAAATATAAACTTTAACAAACAAGAATTTTTTTGTTTATAAATCAAATTTGTATAGACATAACAATTTTGTTTAACAAACTAAGCTTGAAACTATTTTTTTTTTTTTTTTAAGTGTAGTTAGATTTTGTTTTTGAAAATCCACACATACAAGTAAAATTATAAATTTAACAGATAACAAACATATTTTCTTTTGTATATTTCAATATAAAAAAGTATGAATGTGTTTTGTATACCAATTTTCTCACCATTTACTGGTGGTAGGAGTCTTTTGTCGTAACGTGATTTCTGCAATAAATGATCTAGAATTTCTTTATCCGAACTTGATTCGTCAAATCTGAAAATAAAAGAAAAATGTATTTTAATAGATTTTTACCAAAAAAGAAATAATGAAGTTTTCAAAGGGTTTAATTTTTTTGGCTCTCATTACACAAGTAGCTCTTAGTTCTGTAACTATCAAGATAACGAATTTTTGGGGCAAGGGAAGTGAGGATTTTGGAATGAAATAGAATACAATGGAATGAAATGGAATGCAATAGAATGAAAAGGAATTGAAATGAAAAGGAAATGAAATGGAATAAAATGGAATGAAATAAAATGAAAGAGAATGAAATAGAATGAAATAGATATGAAATGGAATGGAATGATGAATGAATGAATGCAATGGAATGCAATGGAATGAAACGAGTAAAAAGTTATCCAATGTGCGATGGCCCATATTTGTTTTAGATTTCAAATATACAAAATAGTTGATTTTTTGTTTAGTTAAATTAATTTGATAATTTCTACTCACATCGGATGATCCATAACGGCAGCCGATGTAGACGAGGTTAAATAGCATAAAACTAATATTACACTAGATGCAGCATACAAGCCAATCGAGTTCCGAATTGATGAAGTTTTTGTTGTAATTGTTGCTGTTGTTAGTGATTCTAATGCCGATGCTGAACATGCACTTTTACTTTTATGATTTTTACTATTTAAATAACATTTATTCCTAGAATTTAATAAACTATTGCTTCTTCTACTCGTGTTGATACTGCTACTGCTACTGATGCTACTGCTATTATTATTGAATAGTCGTGACGTTATGTAATATCCTGCGCGTATGTATTCTTCCATATTGCATTTGGTCCATGTCGTTGTTGTTGTTGTAGTAGACTGCATCGCTGATGGAGACGATATTTTGCCTGACCCAACATATTGCTGATGCAGATGGCGCTGCTGCTGCTGCTCCTGATGGCGATTATATTTTTTATTACTTTCCGATATTACAACGCTCTTGTAGAATTGTTGTTCACTGCTCCGGCTGCAATTACAAGCTACGACAACGGGGGTGGTGGTGGTGGTGGAGGCGTGGGACGACGATGGAGATGGAAAATATTTGGAAAAGGATTCGATTTGTAGGTCAATAGGATCAACTATTTCAAATTCTTCTGCTAAACGATTCGCAGATGGTATTGCTGATGATGGTTCTTCTGCTGCTGGTATGTGTGTTCTGGATTTTGTTGAAATAGTATTAGTTTCTGTTGTTGTTTTTGTTGTTGTTGTTTTAGGGCGTTTATCCTTGAATGTAATCTCATTGCATTGATTCCTCTTGGCTGTTTCAAACATACATCCCATGTTATGACATCTGCAAGGACACAAAAGTAAAAGAAAGAAAATAAATGACTTTGTTTCAGTTGAAATGAAAGAAAACAGAAATCATCATCAATTCAACAACCTCCCCAACCGTCATACACACATTACCCTCTGAATATTTATATCTCTACCCCCTTAATGCTTATGGGGTGTCATTATTTGTTTTGTTTTTTTTTTTTTTGTATAAAAGTATGATATATAAAAAAAAAACGAAAAATGTCAAAGGAGTAAACTTTTTATCAGACAGACAGACACACTACACTACACAAATATTCAGGAATATAAAATTTAGCATTCGGTTTGAAGATAAAAGGGTCTTAATATTTAAATTAGCTTCAAGGATATACAAGAGCTTAATGTTTATTTGTGTGTCTACATTTCCAGGACATTTGTTTCATTCTTTCTTTCATCATCCTAATCGTCGTCATTTTCATCAGTAGCATCCAGCATCCCTCCCCCTAAAACTTGTTGAAACACATTCCACAGGATAAATAAAAACTCTTGTCGCTCACAGCTAATGATCATCTTCATCACTTAATTCATGATGTTTCTTTTCTTCCTCTGTGAAGCTTTTATGAGAATATATGAGTATCATTTTGAGTTGAGATGGAATTAAGGAGCACCAGTTGTGACGCAAGAATTTGTTCTTATGAGCGATTGTTGCCTGCTAAATGCTAATGGTTGCCGAATGGTTAATTAATGGAATTAAATGAAAATTAAACACATTCATTCACAGAATATTAATAAAATAAGTAAAAGTAGTTTGTCAAATATGTATCTTGACAAAGTAAACATCGTAAAAAGAGAGAAGGTCAAAGTTTAAGTAATAGAAACAATTATAAATAGGTTCTGTGTTGAACCAAATAATGAAGCAAGCTATGCATAAAAAACACAAGCTGCCCATTTAAAGATATGATGAACAAAAAATAATAAAGCAATGTGGGGTCTGTGTACACATGGACGCACAGACGAACAGACCGAAAGATGGCATGACGAAAACCACTTTTTTGGACTCCTCCATCATCGTAATGTTGGTTTTGGTTAAAACATAGACATTTTTTTTTTTAACATGAAACCAATACTTGACCCAGGTAAAACAATTAAAAAGCATAAACTATCACGATATTAACCAAATTCTCAAAAAAAAATCCAAAACCCTTTATGCCACCAAAAACCTTAGAACATATTTCTGATCTAAAAACGTAATTATTTAAGACCATTTTGGGTTTTAAATTTTATTTTTTTTATTTTTTCCCGTCACTCATTAATTTTTCAAATCTAAAAAAAAACACGAATAATACTATTTTTAGATAACACTGGTCTGCAAAAAATAATTTTTTTTGTCCTTCATATAATTTTTTTTAAATTATTTCAGATTTGACTTTTCTGAATCTAAATCTGGTTTCAGAAAAATTCTACGACTTACAGTTTTTTAATTTATTTTTAAAAATATGTTATTGTTTGGTAGAGAAGACCTGTCTTAGATTTGGTTGACTCTTATTTGAAGAACATTGGAATTTTTATACTGTTGATATTGGGAAGGTTGATTATGATGGCACTACCACTGTTGTTTGGCTGGAGATATAGCTATTTCGTACTTTGCCACTTATGCACTCATCAGTCTCCTTTTTGTTAGAATGTTTAATTAAATGCCTAGATAAATATTTCGCCAATTTCTCACCCTTTAGTTCAATTTGTTCATTATAGAAAAAAAATTAATTTCTATAATGAAAACCATGGAATTTTTTGTCGAGTCCATAACTTGCCCTTATTGATGCTTCAACCACTGACGACAAAATCTACGTAAATCTTTCTAGACACTCAAAATTTCGACCTAGTTTTTAATGAGTGTCTTCTGGTTGAGGGCTTAGGTTGATTTTTATAGGAAAATCCTCAAGATGTCATTATTTTCTGCGCTTATAAATTTTGTTGTGTGTACATTTGAAAAGAAGGTTATATAGACATTGTGGGGAAAAATAAACAAACAAACCCAGCCAATTTTGTGAGATATAAATTTGTTTCATTTTTAATTTGACATTAATCCATAAGTCTTGTGATTTAATATAAAATATTATCTGTTCATTGACATCTGAATGAATTAAGAGATCGCAATTATAATGCTAATTAGCCATGTTTTCTAGTATTTTTTCATTTTTATTTTATTTTGTTTTATTTATTTTTCGATTAGGCTTCATACCTATTTGCAGCAATTAAATTCCATAGTGCGAAGATGTTGAAAAGTTGATTAGAGACAACAACAATAACAACAAAAGTGAGAAATAAGCCTGCATCCTTCGAGGAACACACCCAGGGAATACCTTTCAGCGCCAGCACACAATATATGTGTTCGTGCAGGCATTCACAAGTAGTGCGGGTAGCACATAGCAGTCGGCAAAAGGTAGAAATTAATTTGCATTGCTTAGCAGCTTGGTTTTGTTTGGAAGCAGGCATTAAGGACTTGTGTTGCTTGAGAGCAAGTATGTATATGTTGGAGAGGTGTAGAAGTAAAGCTATTAAATTATTCATTTAACTTGCAAAATAGAATTACTTCACTACCAAATACAGCAAGTTAAGCTACCACTATTCGTATTCTATCTATCTATCTCTCTCGTTCTCTTCATATATCTACTCTCTCTCTCTCTCTTTTTCTTTAAAAGCAGTGATTTTATGAAGTTTGAATCTAAGACGAGGAGTGTATGATGTCACTGAATACATAAACATAATCTTAATGTGCAAGTTGTGGGTGGTTGTACTAACCTAACTTTACAAGTACACATATATAAACTTATAGAAACCGTTTGTTTTTGTTGGTTAGGTTTAGTATGACCTTAAACACGAATCTAATAAATCAGGCGAGATATGAGATTTTACACATTCGAGTGATTAAGTGTGTCACTCCATGTGCAGACGTAATAAAGAATCTACAAATGTTTTGACGAGTAAAAAAAAGGTAAATCTCCTGGCGGTCTAGAGAAATATAGAAAGGAATTTCTGCATTTACATCAAGTCGAAAAAGAAAAAAAAACATTTATTAGACTTCTTATCTCGCAGAAGCCTAAAGAATCGTACTTTATTACGTTTTTGTTTGTCCTTGAATTGAATTATTATAATTTTATAGTCTTGCTTTCATGTTGGAAACTTATGTCGTTTCACCTTGGTTAGTTTTACCATGTGGGAAATGAATAAAATATATGTCAAGGAGAACGTAAACTTGGAACATATTAAACATGTTTTCTCTGACCTTCAAAATGACCTTAATGATTCTTCTGAGGACAGAGGTCTTTACCACAGTACTTGGAACTACAAGTTGTAATCTTTTTTCGACCCTAATTTGCATTAATTTCATTTTAAATTGTACTCCTAACGTTCATGATGAGGAGATACAAAAGCAAACTATTGAATGTGTGAAGTTTCATCGATTTATTCAAAAGATTAGATACACAAGTACTGATTCACGTTCTAAAGAGCTTGTAGAGAGAACCCAGCTAAAGAAGTAAAGTAATGGTGGTACTTAACTTTATATCACGGATTGCTCCAGAATATATCACTAGTGGTTCTGATAAATATCATAAATTGCTACCGAAGTATCTTGGCAACTCGAAACGTATTACATGTTGCTCAGCTGAAAACCTCAGACTGCGATAAGTATCACGCATTGCTGCTGTAAGTGTCACAGGTTGTCCTGGAAAGTATCATGGATTGTTCTTGAAAGTATTGCAGACTGCTCACGTTAGTATCACAAATTTATAATTGAAAATGCACAATTCTTATGTAACTGGAACAAACATAATCATTCATAATCTAATTTTCTCAACCCAAGTTATTTTAATTATTACTTCATTTTTGTGTTCAAACATTTGTGTGCTCATAACTTTTATAGCACTAAATTTTCAAAAACATCCTTATACTCTTTAGCTGCTTCAAATTTCTCATGTTTTGCCTTGTTTATTCTCAAAATAACAAATCATTAAATTAAATGTTTCATTCTCGCAGATTTATATTAGAAGAAAACTTTATTGTTTGCAATTTCGGTCAACTTTTAATGAAGGCACATTAATTATATCATCCCATCTACTATACCCTCTTGCCTTCAAGGGTCAATTATTGTCATTCATTAAAGCGAACTTTATTATCAAGCTTATGTTTGAATAATGATGCCTTAATTCGAACTTTTGGCCTTAACTCAATTCCCTTATAATAGAGCTCTCTGCTATAGCTACCTATTGTTTCATCCTTTTTTCTATCTCCAACCCCAAGTCACGTTCTCTCAAGCTGTCATAGTAGTATTAAACTTGACAAAGTTCAACTGCGTCTTGATGTACACATTATCCTCTTCGATTCCCCCTATAGCTTATTTGTGGTTATTTTCTGTGCTAAGTTAAGTTGTGTGGTAGTAGAAATGATGGCCTACATTTGCTATTTGTAACACACATACTCTTGCATACAAAAGTCCATCAGAAATCTCAGCACATTATATAACACAGTTGCCAATTCCTCAGAGGGCCATCATACTCTCTCTCTCTCTTTGTAACTTTCTGAGCAAATAATCTTCTTAGTTCTTACCAACAACAAATCACTTAAGCTGGAATGAAGATAGGGCAAAACCATAGATAATTAAAAGCTATCTCCGCCTTAAAAGCAATTAAGTATGCCTCACCTCATGCCACCTTACCGTACCGCACCGACACCGACCATCACCGGATCTTTCTGGCCACAAGTTTTAATCATTTCTCCTACCATCACATCCTCTTGGATTTGATTGTTGTCAATTGCCTCAATTAGTTAATTAATGTTTATCTGTCAATGACAGGACATGGTGGCTATTCACACATACGCACTCATACATATGTGAGTGTGATCTCATAAATGCGTGGAGAATCTGCCTTATTTTGACAGATAAGAGGATATAAAAGCAAAAAAGGGGACCAAATACTCAAACAGATGATAATCCTCGTTTTGTGCTGAGATTGTGTCTCTAGTTTTTAATCCTGGTGTTGACATTTGAGCAATAGTAGTTATGACTAACATAAGTGCCTCTACCACTGTTGGCATGATTTGACACAAAACAAAAAACATTAAGGACTTCTTTCTGATTCATGCTTCTCACTTTGTATAGAGCATGACGTGTGTATTTGATTTTGGTATTTTTAGCCTGACGTGCATGTCACAATAATAACGGTCAACGATGATTTTTTTTTTGTTTTTGTTTTTAATTATGACGTGTGTGTACATACAATAGACGGTGAGAGTGAACAAGAAAATTTAGTTTTCATGTTTTGAAACATTAAACAACACAATAGCGCAGAGCTAGCAGTTGTAGTTTCAACACAAGGTTGATTGTAATTTACACTGCATAATCACATGGTATTGCGTTTGCAAGGATATTTTTTGTTCCGATTTTCAAAGAATTCTTTTGAAAAAATAAATACATAGTTTAATAATGCAGATTGTGTGTTTTTATTTTTGATAAAATAATTATATATTGAGTAACCATAACCTAAAATTATTAAGCTTATTTATATAGTTAAGGTCAAATGAATTTATATTTATATTCTTTTGTTTGAAATGGTATTGAATTTTTATAAGTTGTATTCATTAACCGATATTATTGTGTGCACTTGCTCTGATGTGTTGGCCAACAATTCATAACCAAAACTTCATTACCATTATCATTATTTATTATTTAAACGGATCACTTGAGAAGGTTATTCAGCAAGATATTATAGGGTGTGAGCTATCAACAATATCTCAATCTGTAGCACCGTCTCGAATAATTTTTTTTTTAAACAGGTTTTTCACTTAAAATTTACACTTTCGCAAATCAAATTCATCATTTTGCAAATAAAATTCATCCTTTTGCAAATCAAAATTATCATTTTGCAAAGTGAAAAAAAAAATCTGATTTCGTGCTATCGAGTTCGAATTTGCTGATATATTGCTTTTATAAGTGATTTTGTAGCAATGAATTTGATTTGCAAAATAGTAAATATAATTTGCCAAATAAAAAATATGAGACATACCGTGATAAAAAGCGCGGAATATCGTGGAAAAAAGCGCAGAATACTGATAAAAGATCCCGGAAAACTTCAGAGAATAGCAACGAAAGGTCATGACGAAAGTGCTAAGTACCACCGAAAAAAGCATAATATACCGCAAAGAAAAGTGAAAAAAGTCACAGAGATAAACTTTAAAAATGTAAAGTTTATTTTATTTATCTCTTTATATAACTTGGAAAGTCGCGGAAAAAGCATGAAACTTCACAGAAGAATATGCGAAATACCACGGACTAGCACGGTAAAAATCGTGGAATACTGTTGAATGAAATTATAAGCACCATGCTTTTTTCACGATCGACGAGTTTCTTTTTCAGGGATTCCACACCTTTTTCGTAACTTTCTACTTATTTTCCTTGATTTTCAAAATAATTTTTTACACGTTTTTTTATCGGTATTTCTTATTGTCTATGTTTCTGACACAGACATAGAAAACTGTATTTTTAAGCCTGCTTACGTGTCGGAAAAACTTCAAATTAATTTGTCTATGGTCCAAGTGGAAAAACCTTAAAATGTTGTGCATTCAAAAGCATTTTAATAAAAAGATTTAAGATACTGAAATTATGAAGGCAATGAAAAATCTTGGGTGCCAGTGGCTAGCCAATTCTTTAAAAGATCGTACAATAAGACCATAAATGTGATTTCAAAATAAAAATCAATGTGCAAAGCATGACAACAACTGCTGGGTCAGCTAGTTATAAATAAAGTAACTGAGCTCCCTCTATATCTCTCAGATTTACGAAAAAGTTTAAGTTAATCATGTGCATCATGATGAAGTTATAACATGATTTCGGAGGCTTGGGGGAGCTTGAGCCCCTGAGCCCCCCCTCAATACGCCACTGCATGCAACCCAGTCTTGCGTTTTATTTGTTTTTGTTCTCTAATTTGTGAATTTCTACATCAATGTTGTTTCTCTAAAAAGTCATCGTAAACATTTCGTTCATTTATTGGAATTGAACGAGAAATTTATTTTCGCATTTGTAGCGTTAATAAATTAAGTACAGTTAATAACCGATGTTCTATGATTTCCCAAAACATTAAGCTTAACCTCTGACTCTTTTTTGAAGATTGTTTTTATTTTAACTCAAAAAAGAGACATATAGTTTTTTTTACGATTGAAATTTTCAAGATTTCTTATGACCGAACATAAGAATTTAAATATAAATTAAAGTGAATCTGATCTTAACACAAAGATTAGAAAAATTGGGGATTTTGAATCTGGAGATCCCACAAAATCTTGACAGACTTTTGAATTTAGTGTAAGAACTTAGATGAACCTATAAAATAGCGTTCTCACATTTTGGTTATAGGTATGTACATCTGCTTGATCCAATAATGTAGATTTAGCTTAAAGGATTTATTAGAACCCTGAACAAAAGGATCAGAAATAGCTCAATTTGAATAGAATATTAATAATTTTCAATTTTTGCTAGAAAAAATTACCAAGATTTCACACAAACTCAAATCCCTCAAAATTTTATTTTTGTTTGCCATAAAAACAAAACCCCCTTTAAAATTTTTGGAGAGATGCCATAGGTCAATTATTTTATTCATATGATGAAAATTTGATCTTTTTTTGTCTTTACTGCTTTTATCTTTAGTTTTTTTTTTTAAAATCCTTCCATCTATCCATCCATCAAATCCACAAAGTCATATTGAATGTAGGATTATAATATGGCTCATGCTTCTCCAATACATTCTCGTTTTCCATCATGATCGATGATTGCTTCTCTGATGTGATGGTGTGGTTTTCAATCGCGTAAGGATTATGACATTTAAATGGATAGCCAAAAAAAAATTATTATTTATACATAGCTATACTATGGAGATTTTTTTTTTTTATTTTCACTTTTGTTTTATTTTTGTTGGGTGTGAAGCACCTCTGGCTCAGAGCGCGCAAGTAAATTGGAGCCAAAATAAAACTGCTGCAGGTATTTAATTCATGGCACAAGCACACGTGTGGTATATCCTTGTTCAGAGGGTATAAATTTAAGCACTATATCCAGTTTCATGAAAATATAATTGTGTGTTTTATTTTATTTTGTTTTATTAATGCATATACGCTTTTGAGTTATTCATGATAGGAAATTTGTAGGGTGCAGATTTATGTCTGTACGAGTATTTGCTTAAGCGTTTCGGGAATATATTTTTTAAGCTCACAGTTCAGCTATGGTATATAAGTTAAGATGGAAGGATATTTAAATAATATTTGTTCAACGTGTTCGGTAATGAAGGATTTTTTATTTCATTGAATAATGCAGGTAAATATTGAAAGAGGTGCTGGGAGGAAAGGACGAGGAGGAAACAAAAATACAATCAATGAAAGTAGGTATATAACCTTTAGTTAATTAAATGTGATAACATACATAATATTACATAGCAGTATTTGCCACAGAGATTGGTGTCCTGATACGATAAAGTGATTAATCGATATCGGTTTATTTATTAAACGGAAGACAAAAAATATATTCCAAATGGGGAGTGCAATTACATAGGTAGATCCCACTCACTACTAGATATACGTTCAAGCAAGGATATCACGCAGGTAGTTTTCAGTTATATACAGCTATGTTACTTTTGCATTGAAAGTTAAATCAATTGTGTGATGGGGCAGCGCACACGTGCTATATAGATGAAAATTCCTGCTCCTTCATAAATTTATTCATGTTCTACAAATGGTAGAAAATTAATTGGGGGAGAAAATAAATATGAACAGGAAATCGTTTTACATTCATACAAATGGAATCCTTTTTTTGAAAATTCGATTTTTATTGAAAAAAAAGAAACATTATAAAAGGAAATCCGATTTCCTATATCAAAGCACATAGAAATCTGACGGGAATTTTAAATTTTGTTTTGAAAATATATTTTAGAAGATAAAAGGTTAACGTTTACACACTTGCACCCATATTTTATAAAAACTTACGGGGTTATAGGTATGATATGCATATAATCTAAAAAAAAAACATTCAAGATGCCAGGTAATGAAAATATTCATTTAATCACGTTCATAAACTTCAAAGGCAACTGGCGGGCTTAAAAAATGGTTTTAGGTTCTTTTTTTGTGTGTGTTTTGATTAAAAAATGTATTATTAAATTATGTTGGAGACAAGTTTAAACGGCACATTACTTCTTCCTCAATAAAGACAGTTGGAATATAAATTTGCAAATTTGAGATTTAATACATAAATTATTTAGACTTGGAGAAACTGTTGGTTTTCGGTTCTGGTGAAAGGATCTTTCTTTTGAAGTACGCCCTGAAGAAATTTTCATTTTTTTTATATTTTCTATCATTACTTATATTTGTATAGTTTTATTTGGATAAGTTAAATTATTTAAGAAATGTTATGAAAATTTCTAGAAATGAATCTTTTTCAAAGAAGCATTATATGTTTTTTTGTGAAATTTTTCAAATATTTCATTTAATGATATTTTATCCACAAAATCCCTGTAATTTGGTTTATTTTTGTGTTGGGCCAGTTTCAAATGGTCTTTTTGAAACTTGTAGCATACCCACATTACACGTGTTATTCATTGTTTGAAAAAAATGTTAAAAAATCTAATTTCTTCACACATGTATAGACAACATATATATGTAAGTCTAAAAGTCGCTTTGACAAAATATTTTCCTGATATTTAGGATCAATTAAACCACCCACTTAAACTTTCAAAAACGTATGGATTTTTTAAAGCTAAAAAAAGCCATTATAATATCATAATCATAATTAGTTTTTCAAGAAATTATCAACTTTATCCACTGTAACATAATTTTCAAATGTTTAAAAATATTTGTTGTTTGAAATAATTATAAACTTAAAAACTTGAATTTTTTGAATTTTATTCAGCAAAACTCATAACCGTTTCAATTTATCTGTTTAATAAAATATATTTTTTTAATTTTAACCCTTATACTTTTCGAGATATACAAAGTTTTTTTTATGTTTTACCCCATTTTCGAAAAATACCGTTATATCAAAACCATACATTATACCACCTATCTTCTGGTGTATTTACAGAATATGTAATGAATGTGAGAATATCAATAACAATGTCTGACTTCTGTAATTAAATAAATTTATTGTCTTGCACACAAAATGCAAAATTTAAAAAACCAAACCCAGTAAGTAAATGTAAGTATGTTGCCACTGTTTACCTACTTATAGTGTCTTTGTTAAAAAAAAAAAAACAGTTATAATGGGCTGAAATATGGGGTTAAATATTTTCTTAAATGCCGGTAAAGAAGTATAACTTCAAAAATTATGTCAAAAAAAATTAATTTTACTTGATTTTAACACATTTTTCTTCAATGAGAAATAGTAAATCCTGCATAAATCATTTAAAGTGTCTTGATCTGAAAGTAGATGATCCTAAAAATAGTCCATAGTGATTCCTTGTATTTAATAACAAGTTGTATCTAAATTTATGCATACACAAATTTGATATATGTAATTATCTATATGTGAATTCTAAATGTATAACATAAAAGCAAATATAAAATTTTGTTTGATATTAAAAATAGCTAAATGACATCATGTTGAAAGGCGGCCTTTTGTGTCACACGAATCGATATTATTATCATACACCTACCATCTCACATCCACCTTATTCTCAAACTCCTTACAACTAAATGTCACTGAACTTATCAACCTGGGAATGTCCTTCTTTTTTTTCTGTTTTTTTTTGTCTTCAAACATGCAACCTTCCTTTCACATTTAAATAGAGACACATAACGACAACAAGCCACAACCAGCTAATGTTGTTAACACATTTCAATTCTCAGGCTTAAAAATAAATTATAAGTTAAAATTTATGGTAGAAAACTTTGGTCGTGGAAAGACAAACTTTTTTTTTATGGTAATACAAAAAAAAAACAACTAAACTCTAAAGTTAGTGTCAAAATGATTTTGTAAATTGAAACATATTTTATTTTTCTGTTTCATAAGTTTTTGTTATTTTTTTCTTTTTTTTTTTGCAAAGTTCTTAATTTTAAATAATATTCTAATTTTTGCTGTGTGTCAAATAAGCACAAAAAATTATTACAAGGTGAACATTTCATTGTTTGATTTTTATTTTCTTATCATTTGCATAACTTTTGTGCCTGGAAAAAAAAGTTTATTTCTGTGCATGTTTTATTGTTAACTTTTGAAATATCCTTTTATAGTAATGATAGTGTGCGTGTAATATTTGCCCACCCCAATAGCCACACTAATGGAAAATTTCATAGCGTGCAGGATATGATTGTGGTGCGAGCACAACTCTGTGGTAAAAGATGAAAATAAAATATACAGTAAAACTTCTCTAATTTCATGTTTAATTCAACAGAAAAAAATGGTTAGTGTGATATATTATAAAGTTTGGCATCAATGTTTTATTTATCATAGAAAATTTAAAAGTTCTTAAAATATGAAGGGTGAAACAAAAAGTTTTTTTTTTATCTTGATGTAAAAGTTTGGGTATAGAATGCTGAATTCATACAACACTGCAGAATTTGATATTATAATCAAGAACCAAAAGAGTCCATAAAAATCTATTTAGGGAAAAAGAGTGTTAATTTTTCAGATAGTAGAGCATTAAAAGGCAATATGAAAAATATGAAGATAAATGGATTTATATTGAATCCACAACAAGTGCAATAAGTTTTTTGCCATATATTTCGATTTACTGGGAAAAAAACCTTAAAGAAGAAGAATTTAAGTAAACTGTTATGCATACACTGAGAGAGCAAATCGATTGCGCCAAACGAAAAAAATTGCCGATTTGAATTGATGAACATCCCTACTACAATAAATTAGTACACTGGGATAAATTTTGGGTATAAACCGGAGGCAGAATGTGCAGTGTTTTAGATATTTTTATTTTTTTTTCCATTCTCTACCAACAGAATTATATTTTTGCTCTCTTTTTCAAGAAATTTTGTTTATACCTTTTTTTTCATTGTTTATTCAAAAACAATACCGAACCTATAAAAGAAAAAACAAAAAAAAATTATTGATGTTTTGATAGCGTGAAGCAAATTGTGCTTGTCCAGTTGTTAATGGAATGACAGACAATTTAGTGATTGTTGTCATACTATACACAGGTATTTTGTGTATTTTCGGGTTGTTCTGTTTGGATAAATTCATTTTTAGTTTTGGTTTTATGGTTGTTTTCGAGGCTGATTGCATTTTTTGTGTGTATCTAATAAAACTTCAAGGGGGGTCATTTACAATATTTTTGTTGAAAGCAATTTAGTAGATTGAAATTTAAATTAACGACAAGTGTCTAATCGTGATGTCCTTAATTTACAAAATACTAATACTATTCTGTGACTTGATGTGGTAGATATTTTTTTTTTATTGCAAATTGGTTTTTGTTTTTAGTCTATTTTTTTATTAGGATACAAGGTAAATAAATTTTAGAAATTTAATTTTTGAATTCAGTTTTAGTTTTATAAAAAACAAAACGAACCTAAATGGCACCTAATGTAGAATCAAATAAATTTAAATGGCGCCCAACTCAGGTTTAACAAAATATTATCTCTATAAAAAAAAGTTGGTCAATCTAAAATGCATTCAAATGACGATCAATGTTGAGACAGCAAATTAGCAAATTGAGAACGTCGATTCTACAAACTAACAAAATATGAGATCTTTACAAAAAAGTAGATTAATCTAAAATAGAGAACTCAAACAACAATCAATGTTGAGCGAAAAAACTGAAACCTTTTTCTGAGACCTTTTCCAAAGCAATTTTAATAAAACAAATTAAATGGCGCCCAACGAAGATTAAGCAAATACTTTAAATATAATCCTTTACAGTAATGAGTCAGCAAACTAACGAATTTTAACCTCTTTAAAAATCTATTTCTAAAGTAATCTTAATGACTTCCAAAGTAGACTCAAAAATAAGCAATAAAATACTGTTTTTTGATTTCACAAATCAACATATTACGGGTTCCCTAAATAAAATAAAAAATATTTTAATGGCATCAATGTTGAGTATGTATATATTGACGAACAAGTTTTCCTCTCTCAATGGAATTGATATTTATGTGAAAAAAAATTGAATGGCGCCCAACGTTGAATCAACAAACCATCAAAATATGCCCTCTCTAAAATGAATTGATACATCTAAAATAAGAACTCAAATGGTGCTCAATGCTGAGTCAACAAACTGTGACCTCTCTCTCAAAGGAATTGATGTATCTACCTATATCTTAAAAGAAAAAAGAAAATCGAATGGCGCCCAACGTCGAGTCAACAAACTAGCAAATTGTGTCCCCTTTCAAAGGAATTGATAATTCCATTGAAAAAAAACGGGTACTTATTTCATCTACATACAAATATTTTCCTTTGCAATCAAAAGAACTAGTGCTTTTATCGATGAAAGCCTCTCTAAGCCTTCAATTTACCCCATGCCATCTAAACTCAACAAAAACACTTCTCTATTCCTGAATTATTCTCAATTACCCTCTTTCACCTTTCTATGTATGGGTGGGTGTCTGTTGTATGTGCATATGTGTTTGTGTTTTTATTCAAAAAGCTGCATCGATATCTACTTAATAGAATTTTCTCATTTTTTGTTGTTGTTTTTATATTCAAGAAAGTAAAGTCCCTTAAAGAGTTCACCCTACATTCAACCCCAAGTTTTCCTCCTAAGTCCATCCTGCACATCAGGCTGCCTATCTTTTTTATTGTACTCTATCTACGTGCATATACGATACACATGTCAAAATGAAATAAACTTTTTTGTTCGGCCTCTTTCATCTATTATTTCCATTTTCTTATTAAAAGAGAGAACTACTATCATAATATCAAAGAGGTCCTTGTAATATTATGCCAGAGGCTTATAAAGAGGAGTGTGATAACCTGACAAATGTGCCACATCAACTCTCTACCCGTGGGCCATCTCTCTATGCTCCAAAGCTGTCAAATATTTAAATCGATAACTGTCACACTTTGATGGAAAAACTTGAAGAGGTTGGGAAGGGAGGGGGGTGGGAGGGGGGCTTGCATATACATGTACTCGTAGTGTGCATTTCCTTGCACCTCTGTCTCTGCTATGAATATAGGGGTGCAGTGCCAGTTTCAGTTGAAATTTCACCCAGGACCTGCCATCATAATATACAGTCACAAGCAAAACCGCCACCGGCTGAACTAAACGTGTAGCAGACATGTTGTAAGTGTGATACTTAAGAGTGTATAATTTCACTCTGTCGGAAGAGAAGAAGAGCTGCAGAGGGGTATAATTGAAGTATAAAAAAAGTGAGATATCGTAATTAGAACACGATTACTATCCCAGACAAAATCCAATTACTTACCGTTAGACGAGCGTATAATGAGACAGGTAAATGTGTATAGAAATTTTAATGTTGTTGTTTTTGTTTGTCTTTGATGAGTTTTTTTTTTTTTTTTTAATTCTAAAAGACTCTTAAACTGTCGGTGGATGCTATAAGCTTTAAAATAATGGCTTGTTATTTTTTTTAGCCTTCAAACGAGTGTTGTTTGTGGGAATGAAGGAATACAGAGTGCGATGGCTTTATACAACAACAACAAAAAACCTCAATGAGATGGCAGAGAAGGAAATAAAAAAAGAAAGATTTCCGTGATAGTTTTTTTCTCAACACTCTTTGACAGTTTATTTAAAATTAAATAAATTAAGAATTCCGAGAGTAAATTAGGAAAATCATTCGTCGTTCATCGTCTTTAATTGCAAGCACTCAAATAAAATCATTTCACTTGAAATACTTGAAGAGCATTCGTAGAAATTCGTTTGATTTAAGTTTTTACAAAGAAATAAAAAAAAAAGCTTTAATTAATTTCAAGTTTGAATGCGATGAAATATTAAATGGCGCCCAACGTAAACTAAGTCTTTTTTTTCAAGATTACATCTTCCATAAAACACAAACGACAGCCAAAGCAAGACGTATTTTTTGAAGTGAAAAGGATTGAAAAATAGTTTTCCATCGTAAAATTTTCAATGAAAATTTCAAAGAGCAAATTCTGAATTTTGTGTTCAAAGAAATTTTAACTAAAATTGCAGGCATGCTCTCCTCCTTTTTTCTCATTTTGTAACTTTTCTTTTATTGATTCTTTGATATTCGACTTACACCCCATTATGTTCCCTGTAATATTGTTTCACCTTTAAATACAAAACAACAACAATGTGGAGCCAATTTTGGCAAACAACTTTCAACATCAACAAGTCAATAATTTTTGATACAATAATAAAATAGGTGCGGTTGATTGGTCGTACGATGAAACCAACAAGACATGAACGATCCCTAATTGGACGTGGGATATTGTATATATAAAAACCATCAGACAATTCCCAATGCCAATTTATAATAAAATGCCAACCTATTCTTAAGGGGGAAAACTTGGAACCACCGATATTCAGAAAAAAAAAAAATAATAAAGGATAATAACAAAACATTATTCATCGTTGAAGGTTTTTGAGATTTGAGATTTTTCAATTTCAGTTGAATTATTGACAGGTTAGAAATGAAAGGAACAACAGGGTGTTTTCGATTTTCTTTAGAACAAATAGTTAAAATAGTGAATATTTTAACAGACAAGGCCTAAGGCTTATCCAAAAAATGGAACAAATAAATAAGGTTTGTCACAGCCAACTGAAAAGCAGGTTCTAGTAAATTAAACTCTCAACATTGCAAGAATTTTTTTTACAAAAAAGTGGAAAACATTGAGTTTTACAAACATTTTTGAGAATTAACCTTTTTTTGTTTTGGACATCTCCATTATTTTAGAAATCAATACCATTGTTCGTTGGTACAATTAAAAAAAAATGCAAAATTGTAGTATTCCCCACAAAAGTGACATTTTTGGAAGGTTTTTGTTTGAAAAGTACAAGAAGGTTTTATTCGAAATGGCTGAATTTAACTGGAATAAACCTAAGCACAGGTAATCTTCAACTTTTATCTTTATAGATTCCAATTATCTTGATTCTATCAAAAGTTATCGTTTTAACAAATTTCCAACACTAACGACTACGACGAAGCCACAAAACACGCACATAAAAATGTCTCGAAAACGTGGTTTCTTTACGTTTCTTAATGTTTTATGATGAAGACTAATTCTGGAAAAAACAAATGTTTTTTGTGCTTTTTTAATCGATTAGGGGTGTTTCGAAATTTTTGGAGGATAATGATGAAATAGACTAATTCTGCAAAAAAATGTTGTGTGCCAATCGTAAAGTGTTAATAAGGACAACGCTTATTATATGCTATCAGAATAAAAACATTGCTTTGTCATTTAGAACAAAACATCACTATTGGTAGTTCCCTGCACGAAGTAAAGCGAATGGAAAAAATGTATATATGTATGTACAACATCAAACTTTAAGAGTTACACAAATTTATAGTTCAAAAAACCAAAACAAGTAGTTTGGCCACTACAAGTGAATAAACGACAATGCTCCAGACAAGAAGATCTTCGAATCTCAAACCCAAGAAAAGGAAAACTCTTCCTACCTACCTAGGTTATTGATTTCATTTGGAAGTTTTTCCATAATATGTTTAGTTTTGTGCTTAACTGTTTTTCAAGTTTTTTTTTTCTGGAAAAAGTCTATAAGTTGAAGCTAGAAAACAAAAAATCCATAACTATTCTACCACAAATCTGTCCAAAATTTCCTCATACGTTCGTCCCAATCAAAACATTTAGGTGAAACATAATGGCAATTTATATAGAATAATTTAATCTACACAAAAGGTACCGATACCGATTAAATCTGTGGCCACTTTAGTAACAGCATTTTGCAATCATAAGTCACAATAATGATTAAAATTTCAAAGCTACTGAGAGCGGTTTTCCCAAAAACAAAAAGTCTTTCACCACAGCTTTGCTGATTTATTCATCGCTTTAAGACAACGCGAACACCCTACTTATACCAATTTCCTCCTTCAACAACAAACCGATGAGTAAAACAAAATAAATAATTCAAATCCTCTTCACATAACATGTAAGGATGTATTGTGTATACGTGGCATTTAGTAAGAAAACCTTGAAAGTCTGTGAATTAGAATGAGAATGAAATGTTATACATTATATCCCCCATACACAACTTTAACGAATAAAATGAAAATCAAGAAAGGAACAAAATTCACAAAATTCTTCCACAACTTTCTCTAAGAACTTCAATCAATCATTCCACCACATTATCTTCAAGACAGCTAGAAAACATAGCCTCTTAGTGAAAACAAAAACAAAAGACCGTCAGTCTTTTCTGGTTATAAATTGATTAGAAACACATACGAAGTAACAGATAAAAGTTAAAAAAAAAATATATACAATTTTTTTCCATAAAACCGATAGGATATCCTTTATCTCGAAAAAACCTTCAGAACCTGATGATGGCTACATTAGCATTTTACTGCGGGCTTTTATGGCTCAATTGGGAGTGTCTCATCTCGCAGCCGGACTATATACGCGCAAAACCCCAACGATGAGAGTTTATTTTTTATATGTGTGTGTCTTGTGTTGTTGTCTTAAACGATAAACTCAGGACATAACTTTTATATTCCAGAGCAGTCAGTCAAGGTCTCAGTGGAGCCTAAAATTCCAAAAAACCAACACAAACAAAAAAAAATATAAAACATCGTAGAACAGTAATGGAGTTATGAGTCAACATGTACTCTACGAGGACTTACGTAAGGATTATGATAGCTTTTTTTCTGTTATTCTTTGTTTTTTCTATGTTTTTAGCTGAAGGCAGATGGTTGCGAAGTTCTACCACAGCCATGATACCAAAATGAATAACAATGTGACCCTCGGAGTGATGGGTACAAAATGGCAACTGACAGTTGGTACATGAGTAACCGAGGGTGTCGGCGGGATCGAAAAAAAATGGTAATTAACAATAAAAATGTAGACATGAACAAAAAACATAGAAACATTCGAACGGAAGCATCAATAACGTAACGTACAGCAACAAGAAAAAACTATACTATGACGACAATGACTCCATCAGCTAAGCGACACAACCACAACGGCCGTCCACTGAAATAGGATGTGTGTCAGCCAGCAGCAGTATAACAGCAGCAGTGTAGTGGCAATGGAAGTAGGCTCGCATTATTGATTTAGCCTTTGGGGTTATCCCTGGGCTTTTATTGCCCTTCAAAGGAAGGATTTCTGCTGTCAACCGACACGACACCGACCAACATCGAGCCGGTCGTTCGGTCGGTCGGCCGGTTGGTCGTAGAACAGTTTTCTAGTTTATTTTCGAAAATTCCTCACTGGTTTTATTTTTGTTTTTATGACTCCTTTTTGCTTGCGCGTTCGTTTATTTATGTATCGCAGGGAAACAGAGGAACTTTCTTCAACGATAGCTGTAGATATAGTTCCCCCAAGGATAGTTATCTTTAAAGGCTTTAAGAAGAAATAGCAAACAAAAAAAATTATATAAAATATAATTTTGGCCAAAAGTTTGTGTGTGTTTTGAGATAAAGACTCGGTCTTTGTGTGCAAAAAGTTTCCCCTTTCTATTTTGAACTTAACTTAAATGAAGCTGTGAAAATTGTATATCTTTTAGCGTAACATTATAACGAATCAACCTGCAGAGATCTATACATGAAGCTGAAACTCTGAGAAATTGAAGGTTGTTCCTTATAATGATATCCTCTTCATTTTCATCCATGGTTTGATTTTATATACCAAAAAGCTGGGGGGATTATGATGCTTTGGTTTCTATGAGTGAAGCATACAAGAATATTTATTTTACATAAAGCAGAAAGGAGTAAAGAAAGAAACGGAAAAAAAGAAATATAATAATTTTATTCAGAAATAAGTTAAAGGAAAACAAAGAGCGCACCGAGGAAAAAGAAAATTCTGATAAAAGAAAAGAAATTGAATGTAATGAGGTAGATACTGTATCTAAACTACACTCAAAGAAAAATATACCGAATTTAGTGGCTTTACAAAAAGCCTCAAACTTATAGGTACTTCATAGACTAAGGCTTTTTTCACTATTTCTTAAATTGAGGCAAACTCTCAAGTTAACTCGTAAGTTATATTATTTTTTTTTAAAGTTCATTCTTACCAATACATAGTAATTGTTTCTGATTAATATAGCTTAATTTTTTCTTATAACTTAGCGAACAAACTTAAAAAGTAATCGTTGTACAGAATTATTTTTTTGTCAACTCTCAAGTTTGCTATTTCAACTTCTACTTTTTCCGGGAGTTGAGAGAATCTTATGTTGATCAACTCGAGAGTTGAAAATCGAAAGTTGAAAACATCTACTTGTAGTAAATAAAAACAAATTCGCAAGTTGAAAGTAAGAATCCTCAAGTTATGTTCAACTTTGAGTGAAAAAATGGACTAGGAGACAGCAGCCACTTTGATTAAACTGCTAGTCGCAAGGCTAACATTTTTTTGGCACTAGTTATAAACAAAACACAAGTCTGCGAATAAATATCACAACCAACCTTATTTTTCAAGGCTGACATTTTGTATTCAGATTCTTTTGTATAAGTTAAGTTAAAAAAACATTATCTAGCAGGGTTGCCGGGGGCCCAAGGGTTGCCAAACGAGCCTAAGGTTTTAAAATTTAATAAAATTCATCACATAATCTGAGAAATTAGCTATATTTATTGCTTAAACTTTTTTGTACATATACAGTTTAATCAGATTTATATAAATATAAGGGTTGCTTTCGTTCTAGGGGTGCCATAATTTATTTTTTTTTTATTAAATTTAAAGTAGGTATAAATTCATAAATTAACGTTAACTAGAGTCGGCACCCTTCGACAGCAGGGCCTTAAAATAAATATAAATAATTGTTTTAAAAAACTCAAATTTGTTCAATATGGTGAAAAAATACCAATTTTTAAAATCATGTTTAAAAATAATTAAAAAAAAACGAAAAAACTTGGGGGCTATGCAACGTTTACTCTTAATGTGTCGAAGGGTGCCGACTCTCTCCTACTTTTACAAAGCTGTATTGTTACCATTTGCAACCTTACATTTTGTTGGGTTTAGTGAATAGTTTCTTTAGTACGGGGTAAGTCTGGCAGTCTGGTAGGTCTGGTAAGTCTGCAATACAATTCTTAACATTTTTCAGAAATTCGAGTACATAATAAGTCTACAGTAATAAAAAAAAAAAAATCGTTGCATTTCATTGTTCCACAATAATTCTTTTGTTTAAGAACTTTATGACAGAAATCTTTTCAATTATTTCAATTATTGTAATAGTTAGTACTTTTTTTTCTGAGTGTGAAAAAACTATATCACCGTGTTGACGACAATGTTTGGAAGAGATATTTTTTTTTAGGTGAATCAGTCGCACCGTATCGTTATTGTTGTTGTTCATTCTTATATTGAATATTAAAAGAAATTTTTCATACCTTAAGAACAATATTCAAAGTTGACAATACGAAAAAATTGAAAGAAAGAAAAATTGCTTTATTATGGCATCAAGAAGAGATGAGCATACGAATAACAAAAGGAAAAACTGTTTTTCTTCTTACATCTTTTTTTTCTGGTTTTTGTTTCATAAAACAATGATATAATATGAAAAAGATTGGAATATCAAGTAAGCGTCAAGAGTCTTCTTGTTTGTTTTTCCATTAAGATGAGTTGTAATTTTGAGTGGTGATTATTTTTTTTTTTTTGTTTCGTTTCATCGTCTTCTGCTTTTGAAGCAAAATTTATTACTTATTGTTGCGGGTTTATGATTATGGATTGTAAGGCAGTTTTTTTTTTTATTATTTGATTTTATTTTATATATCATTGACTTTTATGGGACACTATGAATATAATGGTTTGATTTTTTTGTGTGCTGTTTATAAATATTAGTGGGAAGTTAGTGATTTGTGTAATAAAGATGATGTCATGCTGCTGTTGTTGAAGATGGTTCGATTTGTCAAATTAATATATTTTTTGTAGGATTGGTTGAAATTAAAAGATTTTATGTGGCGCCCAACGTGAGTTATTCTTACGTACTTTTATTTCATCATTAACTCATTATTCCCTCATGTAAGAAAAATCTCCTCAAAATCGCTAATTTTTGCTAATTTTGCTAATATTCAAGCGAATCACCTCAACCCTTTAGATTTAAGCATAGGATTATTAAGAGAAAAATACAGATTCAGAAGACTAATTTTTTTCATATTTTGGAATATTTATCAAAATCAAATGATTTCAAATCTCTTTTGTTTTAACCGTAAATTTGTTGCCATTTTTAAAAACTCATAAGAACCATTTTCGTAATATTGACTCCACGTTGTTTTGTATTCTTAATTTTTGTTTTAATGAATGTGTCGATTTCGTTACCAGCACAAACATAATTAACATAAAAGTCCCAAACCAAAAATGTTTTCTAATAAAATCCTATCACTGGAAGTTCCTTTATTTTTTCTATAAAATCTCATTTATGATTCTGATAAAAAAAAAAAACGTATACGCCACAGTGCCTGATGCTAATGTTTATTTTGTATCATTTCTTTTAAAAGGTTCAAAAAATCACTGAAGCTAAAGGTGTTTTGCTGATGTCGTACTTACGAACAAAAAAGGAAAGATTAATTAGGAAGATATTTTTCAGCTCTCTCTCCTATTATAGGTATTTTCATAGATTACAACAGAGTCAAAAAAAAAAAAAACAAATAAGAATATACATATACAAATTTATCAGTGTGTAACACGTTTAGCTATGTTTTTTTTATGGGTCATACAAATAATGCTCGGATGTTCCTTTTCAACATCACCTGTAATCCTCTGAAAGTAAAGGTAAACATCTGGTTAGCTTCCCAAGTTTTTTTTTCCTTACTTCCACATGTTTGTATGGATATATTTTTTTGTTTGCTTCTGTTAATTCTATCTTTACCTGAACGCAACTTTTGCTCTCTCTAAGATTATATCATTATAAATGATATAAATGTTCATGTCACGATTTCCTTCAGTTAATCTAAGTAAATACACTCTCAAAGTCCCCTCGAATGTTTGATGTCATCGTAAAATATTTAATAGTCACGCCTTGACTCTGTGGAGTTTTTTTTTTGGTGCGTTGTGTTAAGAAATAGGTAAATACATAATAATATGTTTTGCTTTGTTTGTATTAAGAGAATAATTCATTTACTGTGCCTACATAGAAACAAAAAAAAAACAAATATTGAAAGCTCAGGATTTTTTTTTCTTCGTGATTTGGTTGATGTGGATTGAGGGTTTTTTTTTGTTCTTATTGGAAATAAAAACTGGCTTAGAAGCGGATGAAAAATTTAAGACACTAAAATGAAATTATAAAAAATATAAAAAAGGAAATAATTTGTCCTTTGGGCGAAGAGTTGGGTCAGAATAAATTTTATCCTTGACCAGAGGGTGCAAGAAATTTTTTTTTTTATAATCTTACTTAAAAAAATATAAAGTTTTTGTTGTTTTATAGAAAATTTATTAACTGCAGCCCTGGCATTAATATATGGAACTGATTTCTCCTGTTGACAAAAATACAAAATAAAGTACGTATACGCCATAGTGAACGCATATATTTTAAACATTTTTGTTTTTCGCTTGAAGATATTCTTGTTCTATACCAAATGAATTTGTATATTAGTTTACTTTCCCTCAATACTCCATTTACCATTTATATAGCCAACAACAAATAAACATCATCCCCATGCAATTATTAAAGTCGTGTCTACCGGCAATCATAATTCGACACTGAACACAACAAATGTGAGTCAATTACATAAAGCTACACAAATGTTAGTTAGTAGAAATAAAATAAAATATTTTTCTTTCTATGATATAAACTTAATCAGTTAAAAAAGTTTACCAAGACATTCAAATCCAAGTGCCCTGGAAATACTCAGAAATAATAGTTTAAAAGCAATGAGTGGCATAGGTTAAGGTTATTGTTACTGTGCCTTTTTTATTTTTTTGAAAAATTATTAAAATTACTTTCTGTGTCTTATTAAATTGTCTGTCTTTTTTTTCTGCTCCCTGCGAATTTGTGGGTTCTGCTTATAAGCTCCGTAAAGCCAGAACTACGAAATCAATATTTTTGACCGTGAAAATTTTCGTATTTATTTAATAAATATATAAATCAAAAAATAAAGCTAAAATGAGACATCAAGCTGAACAGATTCATTTGATCCAAAGTTTTGAAGATTGTTTTACAATCAGTAAAACAGTATTTGCACAGCACTGTTTAAAAAAGGTTAGGTTTCACCCCATATCAAAGAAATAAAAAAAATGATGTCCTTCACCCCGACTTCTTTCACTTCAATTTCTTAAACAAATAAAAAACAACTCAACGAAATGTCCACAAATAATTTATGTCCTACCTTTTCTGAGGTGGGACTTCAATTCAACCTATTCCCTTTCCTCAACCATACCCTCTCCTCCTGTGTGTGTCTCAATTTCAAATTCCGTTTCTTTTTTTGGCATCAATTAGAAATAAGTTGAATGCATTAGAAATTCTCTCGTTAAAGTGGTGATGCTGATGAGAAAAAAAAACTCTGGGTGTTATATCCTATATCCCTGGAGCTACGGGTCATTTACTTTTTACTTTTTTGTTTTATTTTAAGAATACTACATGCTCAGAAAATTAAATTACAAAGTAACTTTTGCTTCAATATATATAAATTTTCTCAAAAGTGCAACCACTTCAACTTCAGTTGCAAAAACTCCCATCTCTTTCTTTTAATGTTTTTTTGTGTTTCAGCAGCTATGAGGAAAAAAGAATTTTTTCCCTAATGCACATTGTAATTTTATTTTCCTTCAATATAACAATCTGTTTTAAGGGTAAGTTAAGGGTTCCTCGAGAGAAATTTGCTTGAGCGGCGAAAAATTAAGCTCCTTTTACGATTGAATTAGTTTCAACAAAATTGGTTAGGAACAATAATGGGGAAAATTGGAGCAAATTCAGATTTTGAGTTCCATAAATAAAATTTACTTTAAAATCGTTAAAATACAAAATCAGAAATTCCAAAAGTGCATGGTATTTCCAAGCGATTGCCAACTTTAGTAGTTAGTAGAAATGTTAAGACAAAATTAAGTTCAAAACTTTAATTCGTATTTTGATATTACAAAAGTCACTGTGAAATCCCGAGTGATAAGACCAACTTCATACAACCTACTTTCACACTTAATTCACAGTAAAAAGTTGTTTCCCTGCATATTTTCTTTGCTTCTTATATTTTGTATGTTGTGGGTATAAAAATTCAATCGATTTGGTTCTGTTTCCAATTCAAAGGACATCGATGTAATTTGGCAGAAAAAAACTTCCTGCGACCTACATATCTTTTTTTTTTTTCGTTGTTGTTTTTGATGTACTTGTACCTAAATGTTCCCCGTTGTTGTTGTTGCCTTCTTTTATGTTTATTTTTGTAACTGAATTCTACTCAGATAAAATAGTAGGTTATGGTGTGCATTTTGTGTTATTTTTTTTGTTTAAGAGGTGAAGTACCTCGAACCTCGAAAGCATGGTTTCATTTATTTTGTTGTTTTTTTTATGTTTTTATATTTTTAAGTCGCAAATGTTTATTCAGCTGGAAACCATTAAAATTTCGTTTGAATTTTTGTTGCCTTTTTTTTCAAAAAATAAAACTTTCTTTTTTTTTATTATCTTTAATGACACATACAGGTAGATGGGTTATGTTGATGATGTATGTGGTGGGGGAGAACACTATGAGAGTTCATAGATTTATATCAGTGGAACTCATGTGGACTATTCATTTTTATATCGTGTTTTGTTATCTGGGTAGAAATATTTTGTTCAAACAAACTAGCAAATGCATTTTTAATAAAAAAAAAAAATTCTACCAAATAAACTTTTTGAGGATTTTTGGTTTTATTTCGAACCATTAAAGTAGTTTTTTGTATTTTTATTTAAATAACTAAGCATGAGTGCTCATGCTCATTTTTATACCATTCAAATTTTTTAAGGGGGTATACTTTAAAGGGTGGGTTTTTGGTTGAATATTTTTGAAATATTTGGAGTCTTGCATTTAAGAATGAAACAGTTTTCGTTTTTAAGAAATTTTGTATTGCTCTGCAACTTAAATAAGGAAAAAAGTTCTTCTTATTGTTAAAAATTCTAAGAAATTCTTATTTCTGTCTTTTAATCTCTTTTAATCAGCCACGTGTTTCCTCTACTTTTGACATTTATCATGAAACCGTCCTATCAAAAACAAAATATTTACTAAGAATCAGCCCAGTGAATGCCTGCCGTAACAATATGCATAAATAATACCATATTTACAATTGTAAATAAAAGTTTCCCAAAAAAGTACGTATACGCCACAGTGAACGCACATTTCTATTGATTTTATTTAGAATATAGTCCAAGAGATGTTGAAGGTTTTGGAAGGCCAATTTATTTAATTTATTGTTACGTTTGTATCACATATAAAAACCTGACAGATTTTTCGATAATTTGGTTTCAGAAATTTCGACAAATACAAATCGTAGTTACAAGAAATCGAACGATTAGAACGATTTTTTTGTTGTCAAAGCTTACACAAAAGGATGTTGTCGCTACATGAAAAGATATTTAAATGTTCTATTGATGAATCCCATGTTCACAATATATGGTTTTAAAAATTTAAAAAAAAAAAAATTGATGCAAAATTGTAAAGAAACCATTTTTCATCTTACTTTTTTAAAAATTGACAAAAAACAAGTTTTTTTAAATATCAGAAATACAAACATTGGAAATGAAATTAAACTAAATTTATTATTATTATTTAGACAGATGGGTGAATGGGTGGAAATGGTGCAGTGGATGTAATGCTGGATTGAACACTGCAAATTCGCTTACAAAAACAGAAAATATAGAAACAGAAATAACAGTTGTTGTTGAGATTTCACACTATTTTATTTATAATTAATAATTTTTTTCTTTTACTCCTAAGAAACGCAAACCAAAGACAAAACCGAATTGAGTAATTCACATGGACCAACTTGCCCCCTGTACCAACTATCCCCGCCCTACCCTAACAGTTTTGCAGTTTTTGAAGGCCTTCTTCTATGAAACTATTTATGTTTAATGGCTGTTTGTTTTGACTATTTTAACGAAATACAGGCTAGTTTAAATTACAAGGTACGTATTTAGTTATGCAGACATTAACGTAAGATTTCTCACTGTTACTCTGAGTTGGAGAACTTAATATTTTCGAGTTATTTTTACAAAAATATCACACATACTTGACAAAATGTAAAACTCATTCTAAATTTTAAACAAATAGCTTTATGAACATAAGACTAAAATCTTTAAGTGAATGCACTCAAAATATATAAGGTATGTAATAATAAGTAAGGCGTGAATGATGAATCATCAAAACAGTGCGTGACTTTTTGGCGAAATTATTGTTATCAATATTGTTTTGTTTTTAGTATTTAATAACCAATAACTTTTTGCTTAAACAAAACTTGGAAGACTTGGAATCTACAATATTTGTTCTCATTTTGTTTTCATCATAATTTATAAAGAAATTCGTTATTACATCCAAAAATAAAATGAAAAACATACTAAATCATAAATTATAAATTTATCACTCTCTCCTCGTTAAACGTATTAGTTCTCACAGCCTTCTATCGTATGGAGTTTGTTATTGTATGATTTCAAAAGCCAGTGACCGATTTCATTATTTTTTTCAGCAAGAATAATAATGACAGCATTATTTAAATAATACATAAGTTAAACAAGATATTTTAACAAAGCTGTTTAGGTTTTCACTTACTGCAATTTTTAAGTATTTTAAAACTGCTGGTTTAAATTTCATGTAATTTTCATATAAATTTATTATTGATGAGACTGAATAAATATACAGTTTTTTTCTCATTTTTTGTTTCTTTGACCTCGAAAACGCTTTTTAAAAACATAAAAAAAAAACTCTAACGACGGAAATAAACCCACTGAATTCGATTCGATTCGATTCACTCACCTCAAAAAACCACTTAAGTTTTGCAGTAAAAAAAAATTCTGATTGACACACAAATAAGCTAGTCTGTCATTTGTCACTCTACCTCTTACTTGTTACTGGCAGTTTAGCCATTCTTGTAACGTTCTTTTCTAATGCACTTTTTCAATCAAAAATCTGATATTCTTCTTTTTTTTTTTTGTTTGAGCCCTAAATTCCTTGAAAAATCGATTTGTGCGCCAGTTGAAAAAGATCCAACAAAAATCACTTATCCAGCAAATTGCTGCAATAAACCGTTGCTTAATTGTTTTACACGACTATTTGCTCTAATCTTCAAATCTCCACAGGGATTATGGCCAATAAATTGCTTACTACTACTGTCTGAATAGGTAGACTTTTACAGAGGTAACCACAAGAATCAGATGCATGCCAAGTTGTGGTAGGTAGGGCAAGGCAAGGCAAGGCAAAACAGAGGGCATCGAGTGGATATAGATTTACATAGATTATACAGAGGGACTCGGCATAAACTTTATGATTGCATTTTTTTTTCATTCAAATTCAACCCACTCTCTTACAATATTGTTGTTAATAAGAAGAAATAAAGAGAAATGAGAAGAAAAAAAAAATAAATACCTAGACACAATTTTATGCAAATTGCATTGCATCAATGAAATGAGAAGAACCTTCATTCTTGAGGTACGCGACGACTTGCCAAATAAAAATTCAAATAAAAAACTCAAACCCCAACATTAAATAAAAACATTTTTTTTTTGCCTTGCATCTTATAGCTATCTTGTTTTTTTCTTGTTTTTATTTTTTGTTGTTGGTGGTGTTCTGACAAATAACAAGACAAGTTCCTTTCATTGAAATACTTTCAGTTGAACCAGATTTTAATTAAATATTTTTATAAAAGAGACAACAAATAAAAAGAAATCAACCACCAACCCAAGTGAATGTGCCAGATATACATAGGATAATAAAAATACTTAAACCTAAACATAAAATAAGAAATTGTATTTAAGATCGGTATTTTGGTCGCATGAACTTGTTCTTAAAGCCTTACTTTCAACTCCAATGAAAAGTGAATAGTTTTTAAAACATTTTCGCAAAATATGGTTTCACTTTCATTCAACATAATTTAAAAAGAAAGGAAAAGTTTGAAATAATTGTACTCGTGAAAAACGTATAGGGCAAAGGGGCGCACAGTGACACACTTCTTTTTTTGTAAATACCAATTCTCTGAATGGTTTTCAAGCTATTTTTACCATTTTTATCAAAGTTTAAGTAAGAACAAAAAAAACTTTATTAGTACACAGACAAACTGCCTCACTGTTTGTAGCAGTGTTATCAGTGCGACAGCTAAAGGTGACATAAATGTATAAAATATATTTATATGATTAAATTAAGTAAGTTAATGCCTCAATGCATTTCTTAAAGTAAAAAACTAAGAAAAAACTAAGAAAAGTAAAAAATAAAACAGGAAAAACATTGAGATCATCTTAAATTCACAGAAATCAATATCTCACTGATGGTAGATGTCATGTAAAGGGGAAAACGTACGGTATAATAACCAATACTGGCATTTCTGACCTGAGCAAGCTGTCAGAAAAGAGCGAATTTAATTGTCTCGCAAAACGCAATTTTTTTTCAGTAATTGGCATTAAGCTATATGAAGGGCTAGTTTTTGACTAAAAATTTTTGAATAAAAAAAATATCGGAACCGTTTTTTTCTGGTTTTCTCGAAAACGACTCAATGGATTTTGATGAAAATCTTAAAAAAATGGTTCTTAGCTATTTTTAAATTATATTCAATCGAAATATAATTTGTTTTTATTTTTAATTTTTTTTTTCAAACTCGATTTCTCGAAAACGTGTAAATGATTTTTTTTTTTGAAATTTTATGTTTAGATATCCATTAGTATATTCTTGAAAATTACATTTGATTTTTTTTAAACAAGACCTAAGTATTTTTACATATAAAAAAAATATTTTTTTTAACGACTCTAACGATTTTTAATTTTTTTTCTAAAAATGTATATTTTTTAACGAAATGAAATGGGATACCTATTTACTTTGGAGCTCAAAACAATTTAAGAATTTGTTAAAGTCATTTAGTTATTTAAGTAATGCATTGTTTTTGTTTTTAATTTCTTATAAAATGATTTGTTATTAAAAACTTTATATTAGAAGCTTTATTATCCACTGCAAGTACGTGCGACCCAGTAGTGCATTTTATTTATTTCTAGATTTCTCCTAACCATTTTGAAGTTTCGTTTTTTATTAATGTAAATTCATTTACAAAAGAAAACTAAAAAAAAAAAACAAATTATCCATTTCTATAAACTTTCGATAAAAGGTCCTTCCTTTATTTAAATTTAACTCAGATTTCGTTTAATAACCAAAATAATGAAATGTTACCAATGTGACCATACTGCTCTTGTTTCAAACAAATCTTTTAAAAAGAATATATTCTATGTAATTTTTTGTAATTGTACAACTTGGCCTTAAGATTGCCTCTTCGATATTATAAGTTAAAAGACGCGAAAGTCATCATTGCCAGGAACAGAACCATCAAAATGTATCCACAAATGAACCTACCTACAAACCTACTTAAAATGAAACAAACACAACATAGAAACGAAAAAAATAAAAAAAAAACATAAAGCTAAACTGCTGAATGTCTAGGGTAAATGATAATTACAACATTTTGCACTAAATTATTACGCACACGTGCGTTTCTTTAGCAAGTATTTGTGTGTCTGCAAACATAAAGAAAAGAACAAATTATGAATGTGTACTTTGTGTGAAAGCACAAAATGCCAAAGCAAAATAGACAAAATCAACAAATGTGTCTTAAGCACGCGATTAGAGAAGAAATAAAAAAAAATAGAAAATTATGGTAGAGAGGAAACGAGTGCCTTCAGCATCAGCGCCACACCGCGTCGCCATCGGGAAAGTGTACGAAAAAAAAAAATTAACCTAGTAACTGACTCGAGGCTCAACTCGACAAGTATAGTGTAGTACTATGTTGAGATAGCTAAAATAGATTTTTATGTTTTTGTTGTTTTGATAAAAATAAAAACACGACACAAAAATTGATTTGCTATTTGAATGAGTCAGGACGCAGAGAGGATAGGACTAGGACACAAAAAATAATGTTTATTTAATTATCAATTGATGGAGGTTTATTTGGGTAGAAGATGTTTTGTCAGCTGTGTAGCAATCAATGCCTTCAATGAGTTGATATAAAAGACAATAGATTAAAAATGAGATGTTAAAGTGCGTGCTGATTGCTTTGTGTTTGTGATTTAATGAAAAAGGATCAATATTTTTTTAATTGTGGAGCAGGATGAGTATAGAATACCTATGTATGCTTAATCATTAGTCACATTCATGAACGTTTGTATACCAATAAGAGTTCTTTAGTGGCTGAAATCCAATAAAGTTTGTGATTCCTAATTTTATTAATTTAAATTCCGAAATTCTTACGGATCTTAAATATTCTCTTTGTTTAGACTCTGTAATCAAAGTACACTTTGTGGTATTAAATACAATAGAAATACTCTATGCACAAAATTTAGAATTCTGTTTGTTTTAAATTTCTTAAGGCTTGAGGTTTAAAAATCAGAAATTTTGTAAATCAAATTCATTTTGTTTCTGATCCTTTTGAATCTACTATTACAAAAGTTTTTAATACATTTCAAATCTCTCTTTCTCTCTCTGACACCCAAAATTATATATTTTCCCAGCACTAGTTGGTATCAAAGTTTGTGTAAAATATTATTTCAACTCCGTTTTCTTTGCAATGAACACTAAGACACACACACACACACACATAAAATCGATTTATACCTCAACTAATTCTCTACAAATTGACCTATTAAACCTTTTTTCCTTTTGTGTTGCTAAAACAAATGTTCGGGTTTATTTTTGCTTCTATATATCTTTGATGATAATAAAAATAACAATTTCCTTGCTTTATCTAGAACCACCTGCATATAATGTTGGTAAGGAAATTTGGACCAAAGGATTGTACAGGATCAAGAGCAAACAATGTGTTCTATTATAATGTCTTTCTTCTCTCCAAGGCACTCATAGTTTAATATATACTCTCAAACAAACTATACACCACCATCTGTATAAAATTGTAGATGGTTCAATTGGAAAATAGAGTTTCATACAGTAAAATTATTATAACAGAAGGTATTTGTTTGTATTTTATAAACCCACTTGTTTCAAAAGGTCAAGGGATGTTGATTAAACAAACAAGAAATATGTAAATATATCCTAAAGAGATACCTATTAGAAATTTTGGATTGAGAATGCTTTCATAAATATTTTGAGCGCAAAGATTAGAAATATTTATATGGAATGTTTAAGTCTTCAATATGTAAATAAAATATTTATTTTCAAACACTTGAATTTAACTTTGTCATATACATTTAAATAATAAGGAAAACAAATTATTCATTAAATATTGGAATGAATTCTAAGCAATTAAATCTTAAACGTAGGTACACATAAGCAATAGTTAAATACATAGAAGAAAAAAAGAAACATCAGCTAAATATCTTTAATTAGTCTTAGCAACAAAATAGTTTTAGTGGAAGGAGAAAACTATAAAACAACCCACAATGGCGTATTTAGAGGGAGGGGGAGGGGGCTCAAGCCCCCCTAAAACTTCCAAGATCAAGATATGATTTAGGTGATCTCATCGTAATGTACATGATTACCTGAAACTTTTTCGTAATCCTTCTCCGAAGACAAACGGACAGAAACACTGCAGCACTGGAAACCATTGGCTGATACAAACAAAATAAGAAAGACATATCATAAAAAAAACAACAACAGAAAGAACACATGACAACAGCACGTAGTTGGTATTTGATGGTCCGCCATCTTCCTACTAACAGCGCTCTATGATGCTTGATTTTGGTGATCGATCGGAAACCAATGCTTTATCAGTGACAAGGCCATTCGCCACTTTATAATTACATTATTTTGAAGTGAATAGAATTATTTTAATCAATTTTAAAAATTTATATTTTACCGGTCACTGTGGCGTATGTGGAATATTTTATTGTGAAAAACTATATTGATTAAAATATTTCTAGGTTTAAATCAAAACCATCATAACGAGAATGGAAAAGTTAAAAAAAAACGTTGGTTTTCGTCATACCACCAGCAGCGGTCTCATCGTTTATCTGTACACATTTTCACAATCCAATGGAGTAAAAAAAAATTGGTACTGATGAATTTTGCATTGTGTCTAAAGTATTTTTTCTCGTTTCCCATACAAATTTTCAGATTTTGAGTGTTCGCTATTTTGAATCTAATCTTATAGCTTTAAGCTACAAGTTCAAATACGTGTGAAAATGTTGGCTTACTTTGTATTACGGCCGCATGCAATGCAGTGAATATTACTTTTTAATATTCTGTAATATTTTCTATAGGGCAAGTATAGGTTTCGTGTCAAAAAAAAAATTTGAGGTTTTAATCAACACCAACATTACGATGATGGAGAAGTCCGAAAAAGTGGTTTTAGTCATGCCGACCGTCGGTCTGTGCGTCCGTGCGTCAATCTGTAAACATCTCTACCGCCCAAACGCGTGAACGGATTCTCTTCGAATTTGGTACAGATGATTTTTATGATTTTTTTTTAAATCTATCGAGCCGTTTTTTTAAAATATTTTTTAAACGATTTAAAAAAAATTGATATGCCATTTTTAAGATATTATTTATCAAAAAATATCTAAAACTAAATTTTTAAAAAAATTCACTGACTTAATATCGAAAAAAAAAATTCAAAAAGTGTTCCCGTTTAAAAAATATTAATTTCTGCTTATTTGTGTATATCTCTCAACACCTACACTCATTATATAACCAAAAGCAAGCATTTTCAAGCTAAGTTACTACATACAATAGCTTTGGGCTGCATGAGCAATAAACAATAATGACATTTTTATGTTCATTGAAATTTAAGAACAAAATTCCTAAGTCTATATTGCTTGTAAGTACCTACATTTGAATACGTGTGGTAGGGAATTCTAAATTTCGAAAGATTTGCATTAATTTTTTTTTTATCAAATCTGAAAACTACCAAATTATCCTGTATAATTAATTTAACACATATTCTTATTATGTATTATATTTCTTTTCACTAGGCAATCAAAACAAAATATACGATAAGAAACACAACAACAAAACGATAGAAACAAAAAAAAAATCTACTCTCCGATTATTTTCATTACGCCTAATTGCCTTTATCGTTTACTGGGCTTATTCCTTAATCCTGACCTAATGTCAAATTGGGTACAAATATAACAGAAAACAAAACTACAAAAAAAAAAACGACAAAAAAAAACAATAATGGCCAGTTCACATATATTTTCATACAATATAAAAAGAAAACCCAAGGACACACTGTAATAAGCCAGTTAACATGTCCGAATTTTTTTTTTGTTTGGTTCGTCATAGCATAGTCGTCCTTTCCGTTACTCTCTGTTGTTCGTTCATGAGGTCATTAGTGTTGTAGGTTTTTTTTTTTGTTTCTCTTCATTTTCTTTGTTGTTTTATTAGTTTCGTTCTTTGCATAGTAAGTTGCAATACACATTCCAGTACTTGGACCATCACTAGAAAAAAAAAGATACTTCTCTCGTACAAAAATGAATAAAGTTCTTATAGAACCAACAAAAAAAAAGGCTTTTTTTGTACATATCCTTTCCCAATGGTCTTGTTCTAGATTTTATTCTTCTTTAATTTAATTTTTTGTTCCTTCAGCAGGATATACTATATCTACACACAAACATGTATAATTTCTTCGTCTTCTTTTTACTTCATTATTACACTTGTTTACACAAGTACCTACTTTTGGCACACGGAACAGAGACATAAGGTGCCTACCAACCTACTCCTCTAGTACTACTTTTCTTCTCTATAAAAGGTATCAATGTGTGTGGTGTTTTTTTTTTTTTAATTATACAAAAGCACACACACACAAACATAGGGGTGTTTCCCGGCTCCTTTTTTAAATATCTAGGTGCACTCTGTGCTCTAAAGTGCATCACCTCACTCACAAATAAATTCTCAAAAAAAAAAACTCATATGAAAAAAGCTTTTCATTTTCGCTTGAAAAACCAAAAACAAAACAAAAAAAAAACTTAAAATTGTTGACAAAAACTAAGAAAAGAAGCAAAAGAAGACAAGGTAATCAATTTACAATGCCATGGTTCTAATTTAACAAGGCATCACAATAAATGAAAATAAAAAAAAAGAAAACCCCCAACCACTTCTAAAAGAAACCAAATATTCATGTGAATTAGCAGCAGGGTGACAAAGTGCTCCCCCTCGCTTATAAAATGCCATGACACTTACAATAGGAGCTCAATCAGTGAAACGAAAAGAAACTGCAAAAAAAATTCGTTTATTTATATCACAATTTGGCTACAACCACATTTTACACACATTTTTCGCACAGACTTAAAAAAAAAAAAAGAACCAAAGAACCAGCAGAATTTGCACAGCCCTCAAAAGTGTTGCAATTTTAATAATTGCAAATTTTTTAATTGCCATTGTTTTTACCTGCAATTTTTTCATTACTTTCAATTTTTCCTTTTTCCTCCGCGTGTAACCAGAACAAAGGATTTTCTGAGGAGTCCCTCGAGAAAAAGGGTGTTGAGGAATTTCTGAACAAAAAAGTACTCCACACAATGAATGAACTAAAAAGGATAATATAAACGACAAAAACGACACAACACGCAAAAAAAAAAATTAAGAACTCAACTCAATATTATTACCTAATTGGCAGAAACTCGTTCGCTATTTAAATCCTTCGGGCTATTTTCCACACTCGCTCGTCCGTTTTTTCTTTCTTTTAATTTGATGATGTTTTTCCTTTGGTGTTTGTGTGTGTTTGTGTTTTTTTTTTTTTATTTATTTGCCTACTCTCTTTTCAATCCAATAGTAGTTGTGCAGTCAGGAGTCGTTGTTTTTGTTCTAGTACAAAAAAAAACTGATGATTGCAAGGGGGGAGGTTAAGTGCCGTATATCCTACCGCCGCATCCTAAGTTTATCGTTCTTCTATTTTTTCGTTGTAGTTATGGTTGACACACAAAATTAATAGTAGAAAACCGTTATTTGCTCTGCTTTTTTGCTCACTTTTTTACTTCTTCGAGATTTGCACGTTTATTTTTTCTTGCTAATTTTTTTGCTGGTTTTGATTCTTTTGTTAATTTAGTACCAGGCTACTATTTGATTAAGTTGGCAACACTTTTTTGAATAGAATTTTGACAAATTACATCAAAATTTTGTATCAAACACTTTTTTCATTAATTTATTGAACTATTTTCGCTCAAAAGAAGATCACAGAGGGTTTGGTTATGATTTTTTATTTTTTTTTTTTTTACTTTTAACTTTTTTCAAAATTTTCTAATTTTTTGACCACCTACTCTGAAAAAATCAGAGAAGTAAAAAAGAGACAGAAATAGAATCGAGAGACGAGACCAACAAACATACAACAAAAAGAAAGCGAATCACGCACGAACCACCCAAAAAAATTAACACAAAAAAAACTAACCAACGAAGGCCGTTTTTTTTTTCTTTTCTTTCTTTTCTTTCGAACGTCAAACAATAATTTTTTATTCGGAGAGATGTTTTTGAAATGCACACCCGCTGCGGACTGAAAATGCAGAAATTTGACTTGCTTAGAAAACGTTGGTATTATGCAGCTTTTTCGGCGAAATGTTGCTTTCGGTCTTGGTAGGTACTTTTGTTTTTCTTTTTGGTGTAAGTTTTGAGCCGATGCGCTATGTCGGGACATGCGCTTTTCAGTTTCTCATCAACTTCAATATCATCATCATATTGTTCATCGTCATATGACGATGGCGGGTGGCAAAAAGGATAAGTGTGTTTTTTTTTGTTGATTTGCTTTGTTTTGCGGATTTTTTGAGCTTTTTCTCATTATTTTCGTAGAAAGAGAGATAAAGTTTGTGCTAGCTGCGAAGAGATGGCGCTGGAGTATATTTTATTTTGTTACTTTTTCGTTTTTTTCTATTATTATTTATGTAGTAAATAGTAATCCTTATAAGCTCAAGTAGTATAGCGAGTGTACGTGCTGAAGGATAGAATTTTGTTCTCTCTGCTTCGAATGCATCGCCACACAGGTGGATTTTAATCTATTTTAGGTTTTGGTGTATCCCTAAAGAGAACTCTGGCAGGATATTGCTGCGTTGACATAGTTTCCTCGGGTATAGTTTTAAACTTATATCTGTGTACTTGTCGTATTCGTACCTCTAGCTATTCCTAGAAAGCGAGATGATACTTTAGAGGCCTTTATCCTGAAATTGAATGAAGAAGAAGTGTAGAATTGGAAGTTGCAAGGTGGTTTTTAGTTTTTTTTTTTTTTTGTGTGAGGGGGGGAGGATGTTCAAAAATAGAGTGCACATGCTGAAAGTATGATAGTGAATTTATGTCATATTTTTTGGGGGAGAACATATTCATGCATATCAGTGTAATTTGAAAGGATCTACAAGAGTAGCATATGCATAGATGGGTAGGTTATTATGATTTTCAAGTCTATAAAGGGATATGCATCAGGTATTTTGAGTTTGACTGTTTATTATGAGAGGAAATGTATATTTATAGACTTTCTTGTTTAGTTTCTGGTATTTGATGTCGCGGTTGTACAATATGGTGTGCATTGAAATTAAATTGATGTGCAGCATGCAGCAGTGAAAGGAAATGATTCTGAATGATTCTTTAAGATTGAATGCACATTTGAATGACAAGTAATTGAGTCATGTCAATAGGGGATATTTGGCATCTTCTGACTTGAGAACTTGTTGGAAGAATTTGTTTTCATATTCCACCGAAATAAACCATATAGAATTAAAATAAAAAAAAGGGGGAATAAGGAAACAAAATTTCATTGTATACAAAATAGTTTTGATTTGTTTTAAAAATTTTCAATTTTGAAATTACTTGGAAGATTCGATAAGGCTGCAAGGATTGATCACTCTACTGGACTTTCCAAATGTAAAAATAATTAAGAAATCAAGTTAAGCCCAGGGAGTTTTTTAGTTTTTATTAATTACGGTTATGGCAATCGGATTCTGAGATTGGAATGTCTTCTGGCATTGTAATAGTACACTAATTTACAGCTGGTATTCTTAGTATTGGTAACATGGATTGCTTTATGAATTTGTGTTAAGGTTAGGTATTACGGGTTTCTTCGGCAGTATTTCTTCTGTTGGTATCATAAACGGAAAGTAACTCAAATTGCTTATGTATTATCCATTTTTTATCAGTATTAAAGATTGCTTCGTAGGTAGCACAGAATTCTTTGGAAAGTAGAACGTATTTAGCTGTTAAACAGAAAGAATTCGGAAGTAACTCGGATTGCTTGGGTTAGTATCATTTATTTCTCTGGATAATATCACAAACAACTTTAGTAAGTATCATGTATTTGTAAGAAAATTACCACTAATTTAATTTCGCCTTCAAAATAACGCATATCAAAATTAATTTGTTTCTAATTCTCTTTAAGAAAAGTTTTAGCATTTATGTACATAATCTTCTTAAAAATATTTTATTTTTATGTTAGTTGGAACTGTAAGCAATCGATAAGCTTCGAGATAAACTGTACAATGTAAGTTTAAATGGTCTAGATTTTCCTAAGGATTAAATTATGATAATTAATTTTTGTACATTTGTCTTTTTTTTTTTGTTGAAAACTGTAAAAATCTCGTCTTAGTTGTTTAAGCCTAATTTATAGTTCAGTGCTCAAGAAGAAAGAAAATTAATTCACAAATAACTGTTTTCGGTCTTTCCTGTTCATCATTTTTACATACATATACCAAAGCAAAGTTCTCTGTTATACATTGCTTTACTTTTCTTGTAACCAATCAAAGCAAAGGGCTAAGAATGCAATTTGTTTTTTTTTGCATGCGAAAAAAAAAAATTGCATTTGTAGCTTCTTGTACCAATTGATGTAAGAAAAAAGGATATTTTATGTATTGGTGATTTGAAGATATTAACACCAAAATATGATACATAATAATGTACAAAAAGACTAAAATTTTCACGCTGAGCTATAAACTAGCCTTTGGGATAATTTTTCGGATACTCCAAACTCTAAACTTGCTCATCCAAAACAATATTCTTATTCCGTATTTGTGTTGTTGAACTCAAACGTTTTCTGTTTTTTTTGTTTTGAATCTCGTAAAGTAAAATATCACCTCTGTCTCACTAAAATAATTTCAATTGCCTTTAATACGATTTAATTTGATGTATGAACATCAAAGAACCAGCAGTCGTCTTCATTTTATTGTTTCATAAACATTTTTCGTGTTTATTTGTTTGAGAAACATAACAAGTAAAATTGCAACTTGTTGTTGGTTTTTGTCTATACTAAGTTTCTAAAAATATACTCACTTGTAAGTCTGAAAGCTTTATGATTTTTCTTTTCCCAGCAGCGCCACCGTTCCTTCAACCATTTGTTTCCAAACGCAAGTCAAATACTCAAACGCAATAATTATTATTGAAGTGCAATTAATTTGCACTAAATTAACCAAAGTGCAAAGCTAAGTGTGCAATTTATTTTAAGAATTTGAATATTTCCGAAAATAATTTTCACTTCGATAAATCAGCAGTAAAATATTTATACGAATCTTGTAAGATTATGTTGTGATTTGTGGTTTATTTTTGTAATGAATGGTTCACATCAAAAAATGGAAAAATCAAAATGGGGTAGCCCAACTGCTTAACCCAACTGCATCAATGCAAACAAAAAGAAAAATACCTGAATCATCTCTCATAGTGCGATCGTAAATGTTTTTTTTTTTCGTTAGTCACGTGCAGGACTCTAAAATCAATTTTTGTGTTGATTCAACACTCGGAAAAAGAAGTTTGAATATTTGTTTGCTTTTAATAATATTTTTTTGTCAAAACAAGCTAATTTGTATAATCTATTGAGATCAAAATGACAACTCTAAGTGGTTATAAAATAGTGTTTTTACTTGCAATATTGGTACTATAGGGCAAGTTTGGGATTCGTAAAAAAAATCGAACTCGAGATAACAATCAGACATGACATTACGATGATAGAGAATGTGAAAAAAGTGGGTCTCGCAATTCTGTCTGTCAGTCTGTCTGTATCTATCTTGAGCTAGAGCCTAAAGTACTTAAGCGGCTATCTTCAAACTTGGAAGTTAAGTGTTTTTGGTGATTCCCTAGAGGGGAAACTGAAATTTTTTTTTAGGACCAAAATTAACGTTACCTGCCATACAACCTGTATGGAAAAAATTGATTTTCTCAAAAACGGCTCTATGGATTTTGATTAAATTTTTATGTGTACTACAACAAAAAAAGTCATACTTTTAAAATAAAAAAAAATATATTTTTTCATCGGTTTCCTCCCATAGAGCTACTTTTCTCGTAAACGACTTTAAGGATTTCGATGACAATTTTTACACAGGAGGTCCTCAACAATTTTCAAGTTATTTCATATCAAAATTTCCAAAATACGCGTGAATGAATACGCATACGAATACGCGTGAATGATTTTTTTGAAATTTTGGTTTAAAAAATTAATTTTTTGTTAAAAACGGCTTCAAAGATTTTCAATTTTTGTTTTCTAAAAAATCAACAAATGGCATACTTAGTTTTGAGGTCCAAACAATTTAGGAAGTTGTTTAAGTCATTTTAGTAATATGTTTAAGGTATATTCTTTAATTTCTTATAAAAGTATTTACTTATAAAAACTTTATATATGAAGCTTGAGCATCCACAGCATCCATTAAGCCTTCCACAAAAAAGAGTGAGATATAAAAGGATACCAAGTTCGTAGTTCCTTAAAGTTCATTTATTTTGTTTGTCAATTTTTCCATGTTCCTACATTTGCATAGTTTTTATGAAGTTTTTTTAAGATAGTGGCAAAACTCCAAATGGGATTAGTTGGGACTTTTGGGATATATGTATGTAAGGGCATTGCTTACAACAATTTCCATCAGTAAAAATGCTGTAAGGTATTTTGTTCGGGTTAAAACCTTATTACACTCATTAAAAATGTTGAAGACTTTGTGTGATATGAATATCGATTTTCGGAGCAGGTACACAATCTAGTATGAATAAAATTCTCGAACAAATCCATTTTTGTGAGCAATTACTCACTTTATTACGCTGAGTACCTGCTCTGAGCAAGTGTTTGGTTTTTATTCATATCGCCCTTTGTTTTCTGTGTTCTAAAATAAGAACTTTCTAAATTATCCAGAAATTCAACCTTCTTATGATTTATTTAAATTTCAATTTGCTTTTCGTGATATTTTTATTCTCTATTATTTTTTCACTATTTCGGAGCCCATATTCACTTATTGACTTATATCGAAGATTAACAAAAAACGTTTTCGTTAATTTTTTATCCAAATACCTACCTCTAGTTGCACATCATGCCTATACTTCTATACTTATAAAAAAGTATCAGAAATGGGAAATTATTGTTATAATATTTGTTTAATTGATTCAATGGATTGCAAAGAAAGGATCCCAAAATTGCCTTGATTTTGTATCTGAAGTTCGTTGATGTTTGTATTGCTCAAGCATACAAGAGTGCTAAGAAGGTGTTTTGTATCGTGCTCCAAGAAGAAAGCCCAAAATAAAACTCAATAAAACTGCAATGCAAAACGAGTGTGATTTGAAAAAAGCTTAAAATATATATATTTTTTTTAATTATGTATATATATAACAATTAGCACAAAAAAACTCAGAAAACAATAAAAATAATATAAATAATTTTTTTTTCTTTAGTTTTTCTTTTTTTTTTTCTTATTATTCTCACTTAATTTTTTTTATATTGTCAAATGTAACCTATAAACAAACACAAAAAATAAAATTAAAATTAAAATACGTTTATATAATAATAAAATAAAAAATGATAATAAATTTTTAATCGTTATGTATATTTTAATTTTTTTTATATAATTATTATTATTATTTGTTTTTTGTTTTTTTAATTGTGATTAATGCTTCATTATTAATTATTATAATATCATATACATATACAAGTCCTTCTTCGGTGAGCATACTCGCGCAAATATCATCAAAAAATTTGGTTTTCTTAATATTTTTTTTGTTGTAATTTTTTTCAATTTAATAATTTCCATATTTTTTTTCTAAAAATTATAATTTAAATTAAGAAAAATAAATATTTAAAAACAAAAAAATGATAAATGTGAACAATTACTACGTTCATAGATGGCGTCATTACTTCCAATTAATACAATGTTTTTGTGGTAGTGTGTTGAAGGGTGTGTGTGTGTGTGTTGGTTTTTGTTAAAATGTGATATTTTATATTAAATTATTTTCTTAATTTTTATTTATATTTTATTTTTTTTTGTATAGTAATTTTATTATAATTTTTATGGTATAGGACAATAATTTTTCATAGGTTAGTGTAATTTATGTTTTTTATTAATTTATTTTTGTGTTTAAATTTAATATTTTACAATCTTATTCAAAAAAGCTAACAATTTCAATTTTATTATTTTATTTAATTATTTTTTTCTGTTTATTTTATTCTCATTCTTTGGTATTTTTTTTTTTTTTTATTTAGGCATTTAAATTTATAATTTACTCGTAATCATATGCATGGATTAAATTTTGTATTAAGTAATTACAATGGCATAGGTTTTTGTGTGTTTTATATTTTTATTTTTTGTTGTTGTAAAAAAAATTAAATGGATTTCTCGCTTTTTTTGTGTATGATCGTCCTGCATAATAATTTTGTAGTTTTTTTTTCTTAATTTTTCTTATTTTTCATCTGTAAAAGCTCAATGCAAAAAAGATAAGAAGGTATTTGTATATAAAATATATTCGCCACCAGATAGCGCGCTTATTTTGGATTAAGTAGTGGATAAGTTTTTTTTTTGTTTTTTAATTTATACAGGGTAAGCTCGCAAGGTGAGGGCGGTTGCTAAAAAGCAGCACAGGAGTGTTTTTTTTTTTTGCATTTTTTTGAGGACAATTAGAAGAGATCCATGTAAAATGGGATTTTTTGCTGTCGCTGTATAAAAATAATCTGGAACATGGAACGCATTCAAATTTAAGGCTTTTTTTTCTTCAACTAAAAAATCATCTTTTCCGGGACTTAAAGCATTTTTTTTGTTTCGTCAACAATATAGCAAAGCTGCCCACACTTTCGAGACACCCTGTGTTCTATATATATTAAATATATAATTTTAATTATAATTTATTTGCTTAATACTTTGTTTTTTGTTTAAATTTATATTTTTTTTATATATTTTGTCTATAAACGTAGTAAAAGTTCGTTAAAACTGCCATCATTAGCCGTTGGTGTGTTTAAGCTAGAACAGCTATCATGTTTTGGGCTGGTGGTGGTGGTGGCGGAAGTTGAAGTTGTAGTAGTTGAAGTAGTAGTAGAAATAGTTTGAGTGCATCTAAATTTATTTATAGTGGGCGTGGTCAAAGTGGTGGGCGTATAAAAAAATTTACTAATACTTTTGAAATTGGCGGCAATCATAATTATTATAATTACAATAGTTACAGATATAATTAGAAGGAGATAGAAATAATAGAAACGTACAAAGCTGATGGAAGCGTTCAGTACTAAGCTATTGGTTTGCTGCTGCTGCAGCTGCTGGTGTTGTTGGCGTTGCGGTTGATGTTGCTGTTGCTGCTGTTGTTGTTGGTGAAGTTGCAGCTGCAATTGACGATGCATTTGTTTTTGTTGCAATTGGAATTGTTTTTGTTGTTGATGATGATGATGATGATGATGATGATGTTTTTGGCGACGATAGTGTGCATTATAATTACTTTGATTAATTGTTGTTGTTGTTGGGTTGTCTGTTACATCTGATGCAATATCCGATGGACTACTGTAATCACTTCCATCCTCTGATAGTGCATCCATTCTGCCAGCTGCTATGTAATGGCGACGTCCAGCTCTTCTATGCAATGGCGATGACGATAACGCCATTGACGCTAAAGATTGCTCGGAATGCAACAAATTATTGCTGTCATGAATTCGTGTACGTTTTTTTGATCTTCTAGTTGTTGTTGTTGTTGATTTCTTTGATTGAGTTTGAGTTTGAGAAGTTGATGACGTCGACGACTTGATAAATAGCTTATCGTTGATGTCATTGTTATTGTTGATGCTATTGTTAATGATATCTTGGTTATTATTTGGTTTCCAAAAAAATAATTCAAAAATTGAACTAAATCAGAGAAATAATTCTCATGCTATTGCACTTCCGGACATTGTTGTCGCTTGACGCTGTTCGGTTTGATGGTCGCGATTTCGGTCGTGTTCAGCAGATTCAGAACTGGAAAGCAATCAGAACATAGAAAATGATATCAAAATATGGAATGTGATAGTTATCAATAGGACATTTTAAATTAAGATACGAGTAGGAAAAACTAAAATCAAGCCACCAAACCAAAACGCTATCAGATATTCTTTTTTTTCAGAAAACTTGATATCATTGAGATGCGTTACTTTGACAGCTGATAGTTTAACAGCTAAATAATATTGACTTTGGCTTTTTACACATATACTCACTATCTGTCATTTTGACATTTATAAATTTAACCTACAAAACAAAATACAATGACCAACTAAATCAACTTACTTTGATCTCACAGCAATTGGACTACCAGGAATATCCGGATTAGCATTATTATTATTCGTAGTTGATGCACGCCGCCCATTTCCTGACTTATATGTGAATATATTATCACTTTCTAGTTCGTTTTCAATCTGTCAAACCATAAAATATCAAACTAAATTTTTTTTTCATCTAAACTCTATCCAAACAAACAAAAAAAAAAAAAAACAAATCATACTATTTTCATAAAAAAAAAAAATTATTGGCAACATAAAACTTACTTGTCTTTTAAAACATAATCGTTCACTAGAAACAGAACCACATGAGGAACTTTCCGATACAGCTTGTGTTACTGTTGGAATATTTGGTGGACTACTAGGACCGGGATAACGTTTCGAACACACTTGCGATTGGATATGTTCACAAATTCGTCGAAAACGTCGAATGTTGCCTGAAAGACGTTCTTTTAATTTTATTTTTAATTTGTTCAAAATATTAAAATATATTTAAATAAAATTTTAATTTATTTTGTAGAACTTACCTGATAATAGGGTAAATGTTAAAGCAAATAACATATCAGCAATATCACCTTGCTTACATATGGCACTTATATCAACCTGAAAAAAAAATTTATATTTTTTGTATTTTTTTAATTGTTTGGAGGGTCTCAATTTTGTGTTTAGTTAGTTTTTTACCTGAAATTTAACATGTCGTTGGAACATCACAGGACCATTGCCATTTCGTTTGTATTCAACTCGAAAGGAAGTTGGCGATACAACACTATGGGAGAGTTCCGCCATCTGGAATAGAGAATATTTATTTTATTATTTAATTGCGAGATTATCCTGGCTTCGAAGCAATTTCGATATTCTAAGATGTTTTCTAAAGAGTCACACCCCAATTTATACAGATTTCCATGACCCTGAACTTTGGTCTCTTTCCACCGCCGTAAAACTAAACCGATTTTTGAAAAAAGTACAACAAATCCTTTGACTCAATTAATTCTCGGTATGCCATTTTTTACCCTTATGACAAAATTATGGCTAAAAGAAACAAAAGTGTTCAAAAAAAGGTCATCAATTTCCTTTTAGTAAGTGAATCCAGCTTTGAAAAAGTGCTTCAGAGTAAGCTTTGGTTTAAATAATTTCCCAGGATTAGCTAGCCCCGACCATAACTAAGAGTTAATTCACCACTGAAAAACAGGCCCTAATGCTTTATTTGTTAAAGGTCGTTATTTTTAAAGGCTACAATAAAAATGTGAAATTTATTAAATCTCATACTAATTTTGAATGTTTTATCAAATTATTTTTGTTTAAAGCTTTTATTAATGAATTTTTATATTAAATTTAGGAAAAAATAATATTTCAAAAAAATATTCAAACTAATTTTATAAAAACAATTAGTTTTTCACTTTCAAACGGCTATATCTTGAATTATAGATTTTTCACATCTGCCTGTCTGTAACTTGGTATATAGTGTTTTTTGGAGCATATCGCCAAACATTTTTTTAATTAATTTTTTGGACCAAAAAAAACGGGACCTGCCATTTACCAATTTTAGAAAAAACTTATCTACATATTTCAAAAATGGCTCCTACGATTTTGCAAGGTCTTTCTTTTTATGGAAATAAATTTTTTTAACCGTTTTTAACGGTACCTTTCATAGAACCGTTTTTTTTTTAAATTCTGATTTTCTCGATTTCAACGATTTATTTTAAATAAAAGCTTTTAAGTTGCCGTAATACAGTTAAGCAACAAAATTTTTCAAAAATTCAATTTTAAAATGTAGCTGAAGCTTTATTTCATGTGAATAAAAAACAGAGTACTTTAAATAGCGTAAGCTAGCAAAATCTAGCTTAAGCTTCATGTGTTTAGCTTTTGTTTGCTTATTGACATGTTTCGACCTAGGTAGCTTAAGCTAGAACTGTGAATTCATAGATCGGAAAGCAAAGTTAGTAATTTTGGATTCTGTCTGAATTTTTTGTTTTTGCTCCAGGAAACGTATATTTTTTAGCTCATTTTGTTTTTTCTGTTTCAATTTACTTAGGACTGACTCGACGGATATCGAATATTAATGTGCTAGAGATTAAAGAATTTTGATATTTGTGGAGCTTTTACTACAATATTTCAGCTCTAGCTATTTTAAATCAAACATTTTGAAGCGTAAACTTGAAAAACAAGCTAAAGCTATAAAAAATTAGCTTAGCTTTCGCTTCTTTTAAAAAGCAAAGACTAAAAATTATTTTTGATATCTAGCTTAAGCTGAATTTTATTCACACAAAACCCAGCTTTGGCTTAAAATACGAGTTTGAGCTTTAGCTTTTTTTTATTCACAAGACCCAAAGTATCAGTCAAAATAAAGGACATTGTTGAATTCTAGTTTATTAACAATTTTTTATAAAAAAAAATTGATGGTTGTTTTTGTTAATCGATAGCTCTCTTTATCCAAAAGATTATTGTTTCTAATATCAAAGTTAATTCTTATCTTCAGTACCTACAATTTGTAAAGTTAATTCGTTTGGTCAAACAAATAAAAAAAAGAACTTTTCACTTTGCAAATTTGTGTTTGATAAAAGGATTTTTTTTCAAAGTTTTAATTTTTTGAAACTTTTCAAATTTTCATTTCAATAATTTTTTCATAGCAAACTCACAATTGTTGAAAGGATATTTGCAAAGTAAAATTGTCAAGTTGCAAAGTGAAAAGTGATAACTAAAAAGTAAATAGTATGTGATGAAATGAGACTCTAGGTTCTTTTATTCAGATTAAGGTGAACTTAAGGATAATAGGAAAATCAATGTAAAAATGAATTTACTAATCAATTTAAAGAAACAGGTGGTCTAATCAAAGCCATTGACATTTGCCAAGTTATTGGTTTTGCAGTTCTGGTTTTATTTTTGGAGTATTTTTGTATTCTTCCCTGAACTTTTACAGGACAAATTTTTCCATCGATAAAGAAAATACTTGAAATTGATAAATTTATATACTTACGGACAAAAATGCATGAATTAAATGTGCTTTGACCGTCGCTATAGGTTTGCCTTTAACCAAAATTGTAAAAGTCTCATCCTTTTCCGTTGTAATTAAATTTCCAAACCATGAACGTTTTGTTAGTTCCGGTGAAGATTCCGGAGTTAAATGGACTTCATCTGCAGAGACTTTAAACAAAAAATTAATACACCAAACTAAGATAAGTCAAAATTTTTTGAAAAAAAAATAAACCTTGTAATTTTCTCCGATGAAACCTTGGGCTACCTAAGAAACTATTTTTTATATTCGTTAAACGAGTTTTCCATAATTGGCCGCCAGGGGAATTACACCCTGAACCGGGCATCACTGGCGAACCGTTATTCGAAAGGGGTGATCCTGTGGGGTTCATGACAACTGAAATTAGAAATATTGTTGAAGTAGACTTCTAAGTTAAAAAAAAAAAACAGTAATCTCACCACTATTAGCTTCGGGATCTTGAAATACACTTATGGCAATTGTCGGCCCAGAATTGGCACGATGATGAGCATTTGCCTGAGCCGCCGCTGCCGCTGCTTGAGCAGCTGATGCTGCAGCTGCAGCGGCTGCTGCTGCTGATGTTGGACTTCCCCCACTGCCTGGACACGAGACCGCCGAAGTCTGAGAGCCCGTCCGATTGGCATTCGACGATTGTGACGTAGAAGTGTATGAAGAGTGTCGTGAGGAGTGGGTGCCTGGAGCTGGGGAGGACGGCCTTGAGATGACATTTGCCTGTGATGAGTTAATTGGTGAACTGCATCGTGTCGGACTGTGATATGATGATGAGCGTACGGAGGAAACCGAAGTAGGTGAGCGACGCTGATGATTTCGGGAACTACTATAGGAGCGAAAGCTGTGAAATAAATGAAAAAAAGAAAACTATTACAGCAAAAGTCTCACGTTAATCCATCAATGCACTCACTTAAAAGCTTGTCTCCTTGGAGTCAATGGGGACCCTTCACTAATCTGCCCGTAAGTCGGGGAATTCGTTCCATTTATCCGACATGTGTCCAAACGTTTCCTTGGTGGATCCAGAGTGTCCATTTCTGCGCGGGGTTTTGCCAACTCCTCGTCATCCTCCAGAGCAGGACGTCGTCTCTTTCGATCGAGAAGCAAAAAATAAATCACCTTCTCTGTATTATGACTGCAAACAAAACAAAAAACTGTCATAACATTGAACAAGACAAGACACTCGCTTATCCGGCTTACTTAGCACTGAGGAGCTCCTGTATGAGTTTTTCCTTCTCCTTAAAACAACCCAGCGAACAAATAGCATTCAAAACATCAGGATCCACAGCAGATGCCGAGGGTATAACGTGTGTTTGCACCACCTCCATCATGGGTAGCTCCAATTCGAGTTCGCCCTTGCCCCCGGCCGTTACCCAGGGATGCCGATTGATTTCCGACAACTATACACATCACCAGAGAAGAGAAGGAAACTGCATTATATCCTTTCACACACACACACATAGACCCAGACACCTACCGATAGTGGTGCAATGCCTCTTTATCAATACTTACAGTTAATCTCCTCTCGGGATTTATTTCAATCATTCCTCGCAGCAAACTCTGGCAGTCGGGCGGCACAAAATGTGGTATGTGAAACACACCACGTTTGACTTTTTCCAAAAGTTGACGCAAGTTATCATCGTCGAACGGCAGAGCACCCACCAGCAGGGCATACAGGATAACGCCACATGACCAGACATCCGCTTTTCTTCCATCGTATTTTTCACCCTAAGGATATGCAATGAAAAAAAAGTAAATACTCTTTAAACTTGTATAGGTGCAGGTGCATCACAGGAATGTGTGAGGTTGATAAAATCAATTGTAAATAGTTTTTCAATGGAATGCTCCACCACCGAAATGTAGTTATAACGAATATTTTGAATTGGAATGTGTGTTCTGCTGATGTCAAATTTGCGGGGGCGAATTTCGAGAAATCTCTCACATGAAAAACCAGGGATATTGATTTTTGTTTGTGGTTGCTCAATTATTATTCGATTAGATGATTTTTGTTGTTTGACCGAAATATGGAATATTCCAAGACCAAACATCAAACAATAATATTTTCAAAGTTCAACAAAAACGAACGAGGAAATTGTTCTATGACCGAACAAAAAGGTGCATGTAGGTATGTTCAACTTGTGGGATTTCATCCTTGTTATACAATTTTGTCTAGAACTATGTAAGCATTCCAGTTACTGGGTCACTTGATATTTGTATATGGGTGGTATGCAGAACACTTAAGCTTATTAGTTCCAAATTGCTTTTTTTCTTATCTGTAATACATTTCTTGATTTACACAAAATAAGGTTAAGCTTTAGTGTCCTGGGAAAATTCACTCACAGAAAACCTTCAGAAATGCATTATCATTTTTATGGTCTTTTTTATTTTGTGTGTTATTCGTAGCCAGCAGAATTGTAAAATTGTGTTATATTTTATTTATTATATTTCTTGAAGTCTTAGTTACTGGTGTTTTTCCGAAACATGAGTCGTTTGGATTCAAGTATGATGGATGATTAAAAAACACTCTATGTCTGTCTACTTTAAAAAAAAAAAACACTTTATTTTGGAGATTATCTGTTTTGGGTTTTCTAAATTTTGGTGCTCTCGATGTTACTTCAATGAATACATGTCACATACATTCACATTTCAAACCATTTTCTCATATCTTATCAAAAATTACTGAAATTTTTCGAAAGCTGTTAGAATTGTCCTATCAAAAAGGCTGCTTTTTGCATGTTCAAGATGTTGTCGATTATTTTTGAAAGCTATAGTTACAAATTACGTAATCGGTTCAACATTAACTCGTCATTACAAAACAAAAGATTGTAGTAAGAGTTGAAGAGACTGCTAGAACTTTCGGTGACCGCGTCTCCCATAATCTGTTGGAAAACTCACCAACAGCACCAACTATAAACAAGCTGTGAAATCATTCCCAACTTGCCATCGAAAGTACCGCCTCTGATGAGCTAGGTTTCAGAAGACAACTAAAGAGAGACCGAAGAAGAGTGTTGCCAGACACATACATATAAGGACGCGGCATATGAGTAGATGGTGCCGGCTAAGACCAAAACTGGTAAAAGAGCAGCCAACGAAGTCAAATTTAAAATTTCAAGAATAGTCGACACCGATGAAAAAGAGGGAATGTGCAAAGCAAGAGTTGAAACGTTTTCGTTTTCCGCAATCAACTTTTGAAAATGGGCCCCACACGAATGGCTTGTTTTGCATTATGTTTGATGTATAATAGACTTACAATTTGGGTCAAATGTAATATAGTTATGTACTACGAATGAAAAACTTTTGCGGGGATTGTATTAACTTTCTAGCAAATGATTTTCATATAATTCAAAGGATATAGCCGCAAACGAAAACAAAAATACTATTTCTCTGAGTGTTGGTTGAGGTTACACAAAAATTTTTAAGCTTGATTTGGATTTTGTAGATGAAGCTAAAAAAAATATTTAATGGTCTCTTTTTCAAATTAGAAATGCTCAGATTTTAAAAAAATTAGCATTTAGATTCCAATCGAAAAAATAGATAGAGGCATCAAATGGTTTTCATCGTTTTTTGACAACATATGCATTCTTAAAGTCTATTATAACAGTCACAATATTTATTTTTAGCTTAAACACGGGTCACACCCAACTGGTGTGAAAGCCGCTGTTTAAATTTAAACATCTTCTTAAATTTTGATAGCTGGTAGCCGCTAATGTGTTTGTTAACAAAAGTAAAGCTTGTTTAACTTTTTTAGCCGCTGATAATATGAATGCCTAAAGTGTCCAAATACGTTAATTTGTTCATTTAAATAATTTGAATTATTAAATTTCAGTGAATGGCAAAAAAGTTGTTTGGTCAGCAACACAGACATTTAAATTGGCTATTGCTTTTGTTTAAAAACATGTTACGCATACGCCACAGTGACCGCTGATTAAATAATGAATTCCGCTGATTTTTGTTAACTATATACAGACTTTTAAAATTATATAGTCGGTCTTTCGACATTTTACATAAATGAGGATTTGTGAGGCTTAGAGCCCTAGCGATGCTGATTCTTATGAGATACATATGTTAGGCATCAGGATTTTTTTTTTAATCCAGACTAAAAAATATTTCAATCTTCAAGTGTGCTTTCAGGAGTCTAAGTCTCAATATAAAGCCTAAAGTAAACAAAAATTAAAATTAAAGCTATCTGCTAAGTCTTATCTTAGTGAATTGTAAGACTCAAAACGTAAAAGTTAAGTTAGTACTCCTCTGCTTCCTATGACACTTAAGTATCCTAGTAATTTTTCTATTTGTTTTTACCTGCTCTGCTACTTCTATGTCAATCTATGTTTATAGACTTCATCAATTAATTTATTGTCAACATTTATAACCAATGGTAGTCAATAAATTTTACTCATATGAACTTGTAGTTTTGTATTCAATGCCGCTCATATCTTGTTTTGTTTTTATTAACCTCAACAATCCCACAATGCATTATGGCTGATAAATTCCAAAGTCAACAAATCATTTCATGCCCGCTGACCATCATCGACTTTCACCATCAAATCCTCATCTAATATCTTGTTTGTTATTCCTTCCGAGCACGTACGTGTGTTCATTCCTTCATGTTCATTCAACACAATCTTCTCCCTATCCCCACCCCACCCACTTTCCATATCCCTACCTACACGCTTAGAATAGGAATTGTTGTTTATGAGCACACTATCAATAATTAAAATGCGTAGTAAATCCTAAAAACAGCCATTAGGGAGTGTTCCACTTAACATTGGCTGTTTTCAGTGTTCAGCTGGCTGAATGTCCTTGAAGGAGTCGAAGAAATATTTCTCACTCACGCTGCTACTCTCTGCTTATCAAGATGAATAAAAGATTAGTTTGATAGCTGAGGATATCGTATATATTTAATTGAATGAGAACTTACAATGCAATTAGAGGTACCTACACTTTTTGACTCTGATGGGCATTTGGTCTTGTTTTAAAAATACCGATAAATTCTTTAAGGAATAGGGAAGGAAAGAATGAAGGACGAAAGGAAGGAATGATAGATAGATTGATATCATAAGCTCAGGAATAATTAAGGTTAATGCTAAATGAATGTTTACAAACAACAACACAACTGTGCTTAATGGATGTTATGATTGTAATAGGATTGTTTTATAATTGCGACAGACCTAACTGTAAAGCAAATTAAATGAATTTGAACAAAAAAAGAAAAACAAAACAGGAACAACAAAGTTTGTGGTAATTTTCAGAAGTTTACTGTCTGTCTATGATTTTTGTTAACAAAATCAGAACTTGCTGCCTTAAACACTTTTTGTTAAGACTTAAGTCATAAATTATTAAAGCACTGTTTTTCTATAGAAATGTATTTCCCCTCTAATTTCTTTAAAAAAAATCTAATCTTTGCCATTCTCTTTAAAAGCAAATACATGAGACCTCTGGTAGCTGTATGCCATTTTTTTTTGTATAGTCTTTCCGTAATAATTATGTACATATTTAATTAATACTTCAAAATTGTATTCCAAGTTGGTTTCTAGCCTTGAGCATTTTAGTTATGTTAATTTTAATGAACTGTCACTAGGATGGAATATGAATTTTCTTCTGATGCATGGAATGGAATATAATTCTGGTAATTATGTTTTCGAAACAATTTTTTTTTTTTTGCTTTTAGACATACTTTTGAAGATTAAATTATGTAAGAAAATTGTGCAATCCTTTCAATTAAAAAAGTTCAAGTTTAGACAATTTTTTTTTTTTTTTTAGGATTGTCGTTCACAAATTTGTGACTTATTACACCATTATTTTACTTACTTGTCCTATAAGGCAATTTTGGGATTCGTAAACAAATTGAACTCGATATAACAATCAGACATGACACTATACGATGATAGAGAATTAACGGTATATGCCATATAATGAATATGGAAAAGATGAATTTTCTCAAGAAGGGCTCCAACGATTTTGATAAAAAAATTTGTATTTACTTTTCTTAGCTAGGCCGTACTTTTAAAATGAAAGAAGTATTTTAGAAATTTTAATAACTGTACCAGAGAACAGTTTTTATTAATCATTTTTGAGTTTCTCTTGAAATTTTTTGTACGGAAGATTCCTTACAATTTTAAAAATATTTGATATCAAAAATTACAAAAAAAAACAATAAATTTTGGTTAAAAGAAAATATTAAAATTTTTTTTTGATAAATCAATTTTTCGAACAGTGATTTTATTTTTTTGAAATTTTGAATATCTCATCTAGAACGAGTATCTCCAATACAACATTTTTGAGTTATTCGAATTTTATCGAGAACGGCTCTTACGATTTTGATTAAACTTTTTAATATGATTTCTTCAATAACGATAGATTTTTAGAATTTTTTTCAAAAAAATCTACCAAGCCGTTTTTTTTTAATATTTTTTTATTAAAAAAAAATTCAAACGATTTAAAAAAAAATTTGGTATGCCATTTTGGAGAAACACAAATCATTGACCCAATATGCTTATTTGTGCATATCACTCAATACCTGCACACATCAGATGACCAAAAGCTAAAATCTTCAAGCTTAGTTAATACATAAAATAGCTTTGTACTACATGAGCAAGTTCGTGCGATCCAGTCGTGCAATTTATTTATTGTTTGTGGCGAAAAAAAAAATATTATTTTTCTGAGAGTGCAATATGCAATTTCTTCGAAGGGTTGTTAGTTTTTAAACGGGGAAAAATAACCCAGAATTTTTCCTTGTTATTTGTTTTTAGAGTCTGTAAGAAAACTAAGTATGAAATAACTCTAATGTCGGGTTTATACGAGTGACAAATTTCATTATTTTTGTCATTAACTCTTAATTATTGACAAAATAGTGACAGCTTGTTATTGAATTAAAAGTTAATGACTAACATAATGACATTTTGTCACTCGTATAAATCCGGCATTATGGCCAATTTTGACTCCATAAAAACACATTTTTACTTTTACACTACAATTTCTCATTCCCTTGATAAATTTGGTTCATACATAGGGTTATCTTGGACACAGTTTAATTTTTCTTTGAACAATTGCTTCGAAAGATTATTTATTATGAACGTTTTTGTTGTTTGCTTTCATTTTCTCGTAGAAACAAGATCAGAAATTATAATGAAAGAGTGGATATAAATTTCTCACAAATATACCTGGTATAGATTTGATGTCAAGAAATTCTGAATATTGATTTGAAACAAAACAAGATAATGTGAATCAGTCAGAAGATCGTAATAAATGAAGATAGTAGTGTAAAGGAATAAAAAACCCAAAAGTTAATATCGTAAAATTAGGAATCATGATTTCATTAAAATATTATTTATGCTAAACAAGCCCGCAAACAATTTATATAGAAATTGAGTAAATTCAAAACTATTTTAAAGAAAATGATTTCATTTAAATTGTCTTTCCCAATCCCTTTGCATTATCAATTCCAATTTATATTCCAAAGCCATATCATCGTTAAAAAAAAAAAACAACTTACCCTTATAACTTCTGGACAAGCATAATGTGGTGAACCGCATGATGTCTCTAACATTGATCCAGCCGGTTGCAGGGATGCCATACCAAAATCAGCAATTTTAATATTATTCTTCTCGTCCAACAATAAGTTTTCAGGTTTCAAATCTCTATGACTGTTGAATATAGTTGAAACAAAACAGAAACAGAAATAAAAATTGTAAAAAATTTACATAAAAAATCAATTCAAAGATTCATTTTTTTTTTTCAAAAAAAAAAAAACATAGAAAACCCTTGTATTCGAATAATGCCTCTTACCAGATTGAATGTGAATGACAAAAATCCAAAGCCGATATAATCTGTCTAAAGAACTTCCTTGCCTCCTTGGGTGTCAGACGGCCTTTCTTTACAAGATAATCAAACAATTCACCCCCGGATACATGCTCCAATATCAAGTAGAGATACTTTTTGTTCTCATAGACATCACTCAACCCCAAAACATGGGGATGATCTATCAATTTCATAATAGCTATCTCACGTTCAACCTATAATAGAATAGAAGAACACAAGGAAAATATATATGAAATCCCTAAATCGATTAATCATAATAATTGAAGTGAAGAAAGCTTAATATACCAACAAAACCGTTTTAAGATAAAGCCAAAAAGTCTAAATTTAGAACAACCAATAAAACAAAAAACAACAAAATAAAAAAAAATGTTAAAACCTTGCGTGATTAACCTCGCCAGCCAAATGTGTGCAAGGAGGTTATGAGAGTACAGACTTTGTGGCGACGACCCTTTTTTTTTTTACGAGCCAGCCTTCCACAACAGTTGGTACACAGCACACACAGTACCTCTTCTTACACTCAAACTCACCTTCATTAGCACCGATTCGCTTAACTTTTCCCGATTGATAATCTTTATGGCAACTTTCTTTCCCAACACACAGTGTACACCCAGTTTAACCAAACCTTTGAACAAAAATTTACAAAAATAATTTTTTTTTGCATAATAATAAATAAATTTTGAACATGTCACCCACCAGTTTGACCCTTGCCAAGGGTTTTCTCCAACCGGTAAGGTCCGACAAATTGATGATTCTCCGGGGCAGAATTGTTTTCTTTTTGCATTTTGAATTTGTAATTTTTCCAACTGCTTCTTTATAACCACCACCGATGTAGCTGCTACAAGAGAACCACACCAATTCAGCAAACACCAACAACAACAACGGTAACAAGGAGATTTCCATACAACAGGGTGCTCGTAAATTATTTCTGTTTATTTTTTTTTTTATTAAAAAATATCACCAAGTCCTTTTTTTTTCGATTATTAGCGTAATATCAATTAGTTTCCTTATTCAGAAATCTGAAATGAGAGAGTAAGAGAGAGAGTAAAGAAAAAAATTGCCATAAAAATAGCCCTTATCCAACTATAAAGCAAAACGAGTAAAGTAATTCAAAACCCCCCACTTGCGAGTTGCGATGCGACCACCCGGGGGCGCTGTTTTAAATTTCTCAATGAATGTGAAACTATTATTATGATCCGGATCTCATAAGGAATTACCATATACTCGCTCGTAGAGTTTGTAAAATTGTATACGTTTTATAAGAGCCGAAGGCAGTGCAATGGCATTTTCTAAATGCACAAAAGGGAAGTAAATAACTAGCACCCTTGTGTATGCGCCCTTAGGGGGTTGCAAAATATATCTAGTTTGTCGTTTTTCAAGACGTTCGGGGTGGAGTAAAAAGAGGAAAAAGAAAAAAAAAACACATTAAATTGTTGTGAAAGAAAAACTATACTAAACTAAGTATAAGGAAAAATTGCAATGTGGTTTATCGTCGTCGTCTAGTCGTGGGTTGGTGCTGGTCGCGAGGCGAGGGTGGGGGTGTGGTCGAATGTCTATTTCCATTGCAAATGTTGTTTTTCCCTTTCCTTTCCTTTTTTAAATTGTTGATATAGTTAGACCGAGAGCGGGAGGAAACAAAAAAAGGAATATTGACTACAGGAACTTAATGGGGAACGTGATGTTGTATTGGAATTGGACTGATTGTGAGTGGGTTTTTGGGGTGAAATGTACCCCTAATTTGGTTGATATTTTTTTCGTGTATGTCAATTTTTCTTATTTTTTTTTTTTTGCTAGAAAGTATAACAAGATGGGGTGGTTGTTTGGGTATGTGTGGGGCACACAAGGTAAGGTATAGGTTTGGGTTTATATGTTTGTCCCTTAATAGTCGTTAGAGACCAATATTATGTCAACACAACAAGCAACATGAATGAATGGAATCTATGTGCTATTAGCACTCAGTTTTGGATGTGACGTAGTTTTGTTTTTATATAAAACTGATTCAAACAAAATGATAACAGAAACATAAAGAGAGTAGAGGTATAGTTATTCTGATGATGATGATGACACAGAGAGTTAAGTTGGGTATAAAAGAATTTGACATAACAGAAGGGTCAATGATCTATATGGGTCTTTCCGATTATAATGTTAAACAACCGACATTGACAAACATGCAATGGATGTCAAAAATGACTGGCATATTGATGAATTGAAATTGAGAAATATATATATTTGGTATTCTGGTATTTTGCAGTTCTATTTTGATAATGGAAATCATTTATAAGTTATTTTATCAAAAGGTTTTTTGGGGAATGAGATAATTTATTTATTACTCTGACTTAAACAAATCTTGAAGCTTTTCAATTATCCTAAAATAGTTGTATGAACAAAATAAGAGAACTTTTTACTTGAGGAAACTGGAAACTAGGGTAGAAATAAAAAAAATTATTGTTGGTAATCCACACGCCATCCATGCGAAAGATTATTATTTTTGCCTTGCAATGCTTGAGGAGAAATTGGAGTAGTGTAATACTTGTGGTCTGATTTAGTTTTGAATTTAAGGTTGATAACAAAGTGAAGCAATTTAAATATTTAATGGATTAAGTCTATGAAAAATTATGTATGTTTGTTTGCTTTTGTTCGAAAGAAAAAAAAATGATAATAATGATCAAAACGTCATTTTCGGGAACGTCATTTACGGGAACGCTTTTGGGCTATGTTATTTAGTATTAATTGAAAACTTCATATTTTTGGTATTTTAAGTCAGAATGTTATGGAAATATGGCTTGAATATGGAGTTTTATCATAAAGTTTGTAAAAAAAAACTTAAAAAAGTGGAATAGTAGAAATTCGGATTTTTTTAAGGCTCAAATTTCAATAAATTGCAATAAATTGAAAATGAAATAATTTTGAGCTCTCCCCATTTTGAACTAATAAATGATAACTAAACTCAACATTTAAGTGTAATAAAATTTTCCACCTCCATGAGGTGAAAGTGGGGCCAAACCCTACCCTAGCCTGGAAAAATATGAAATTAAAACTGCAGTCATTAATGATTATAAAAATATAAAAAATGATTATAAAATTATTCTAAACTTGAATAAATTTTTTTATTGTTATTTTGTTAAACTAAATATAAATGGAATAAAATTGCATTCTATTGAAAATATTTGAAGAATCGAAAATATTTTAAAAAATTTTTCATACAAATCAACTGAGTCTTTAGAAGTGTCCGTATACAAAATGTATTAAAATCCAATCAGTCGACAAAATCCAAAGATTATCCATAACCGTTTTATAGTAGTGTGTATTATTTGTGAGAAACCCCCTGAAGAAAAAATGTTAAATGGCAAGTTTTTTCTATATTAGTGACTTTTTCTCCTTTTGGTTTGGTATCCATTAAATAGTATCTACCTTGCCTATTAAGTCAGTAATTTATCATTAATAGTTTTACTAACAAATATTAAAATATATGTAAATTATAACAAAAATATTTTTCGCATTTCATTCACAAAACACCCTCAACATACAGGATCTTGACCTTTACCTTTGCCAGTAAAAAGTTACACATAAATTATGCATTCGAAGCCGTTAGAGAGTGAGAAGAACTGATGAAAAATTCAACTTAATTAAGTTAAATTCAAAATTTTATCGTAGAAACGATTAAGGAATTGGTAAATTTGTTGTATTTGAAAGCAATGAACTTGCTGTGTTACTTTTGAATGGCGGCAGTTAAATGAGCAACATAATTTTAATATTACATGAGTTAATTTTTGTTATTGCACAGTTCATAGGTACTACCAAATTCTGAAAGGTCAGAAATCGGTCAGGTAAATTAAATGAATTTTTAAACTCTGAAAATGTAATGAATGATGTATTCTCATAAACAAAGTTTTAAGAGACCTTTTCTTAAATTTTGTTGTAAGTTTTCAGTGGTTGGTTTTACCCTATAAACTCACGAGCAAGTTGTTGCAAACTAGATGCAAAAAAAATCAAACTTTTTTACTAACATATTCAATTTTTTTTTTTGTTTGCTACTTTTTTGATACAACTAGATATCATGAAAATTTTAGAGCAAGTAGGGATGCTAGTCAATACGCATTGGGCACTATCTCCAGGAGAATTTTTGTTTCGCTGAAAATATTTTGCTCCACTGGATTTTTCAACAATCGTGAAACTCTCTAGAGTTGTTTTCAAGGAATAAAAAATGTATAAAACGAAAACCAATTTTTCCTTGAAATTAAATGCTCAACTAGACATTTGTACTAAAAAAGTTTGAGTGCATTGGATCTTACTTGCCAGGACTTGCAGGTGTGCCTGAATCATAAGGCACGTATATATTTGTATCATTTAACTGAATCATTTTATTGGCTCATATATTTGAAGCAGTTTTCTAGTCCGAGTGGGTGTGACCTTTGAGAATGTGTAACACAATTGGTCTCAGAGCACTCAGCATTTTCAGAAATGTGAACAACGAAATTTTTCACTTTTTCCCTTCAAAACTGAGGAGGAAAAAAGTTATGATTCGCTTCGTTATTCAGCGAGACCTAGAAAAAAATAACCTAAGTACGAAGTGGTAATTTTCGAGAGCCATGACATATCGAAAAGTCACGTTTTATTCATTTAGAACCTTATCTTCAGCTAAGTTCCGGAAATTATAGTCATTATCTTAAAAATTAAATAATTTTCACTATTTTACTTAATTATTTTTATATCTTAATGCTACGTTTACATTAATCAACAAAGATTTTACGGGATCGACTTTCACACCAAGTGAGTCTTTCGTGCAAGCTTAACAGTTTCAATTTATTTTGTAAAATTGATCAATCACAATGTCAAATTCAACAATTAGAATGGTTTTGCGTGTTCAAAATTTAATATGTACACGAATGAAAGGACCAAGGAGTAATAATAATTTTTGCTCAGAAAACATAACTTAATAATTTTGTTTCTAATCCCTTTGGCTCTGTTGTTGGGGATGTTTTACTCCATTATCATGACATTTTTAACACATGATTTTATACTCTGGACAAAAAAAAAGTTTATGTGCAGTGTACAGATCTTCAAAAGTAATAGTCATTTTTTTTTTTTGTTTCTAACAATAAAGGTTAGTAGCGCTTGTCATTGACATTGTGTTTTTTCCTTTGCTGATCACTGATTCGTTGATTCTACAATATTGTGGCTTTGTTGTGTATCAAGTATTTTCATTAGCTGGGAACTTAATACAATCCCCGCAATAGTTTTTCATTCGTAAATTCTACGTGGTTTTGTGCTCCTCACTCGACAATACTGTCGAGATCAGAATTTAATGAGCCTACCATATTTCGCCGTTAAAGTTCCACATCAGAAATACATGGATGCGAAACAATAAATAAATATGAAAAGCTGAGAGTAATCATCATCAAAACAATTTAGTGAATGAGGAAGAGAGTCTGAGACAAGACGAAGCCCTGGGGCACACCAATATTTATTTTTAAGGTTTCAGACTTGAATCCATTAAATACGACTTGTTTTTAACGATCCGAAATGTAATTTCTAATGCAAGCTTTAAGTTACTTTGAACTGGACATAAGTCGGTAGAAATTGACTATACTAGATTGATTTGATTCGTAATTTAACATAATTCTGTATGAAGAGTATGTCTGGAGTATAGCTTACCAACATACCAAATTGCAAACGGAATGACGATTAATAGATGCCTCACATGAAATATATTCAGGCGTGAAATCAATATACATAAAAATGCATTGTTTAGGTTTGGACTCAGTTACGAACAAAAAAATTTAATTTTCAACATGAGGCGTTTTCTTTGCATGCAAAGTTGCAATCCATATGGTTTACAAACGATAAACTATAGTAGGCCAAATTAACGTTGGTTTTAAAGGATTTTCTTTTTGTGATAGCTTCAGGCATTTGAGTTTTGTTGTAAAGTTTTTTTTTTCAGAATGTTCGTAATCCAATTCTTTATTCAACTCTAATGGCATTGAAGTTCATGAAAGGACTATAAAACTAAGGACACACTAAGGATGTCTTTTAAAATTAACTTTATTCTGCGCTTTAAAAAAACATATTACGACAAAACTGCCGCAATTAAATAAAAATCAGTTTTTCATTTTCTCTAAAAGGATACAAACAACACATGATGACATTACTACAATCTACGGGTATTGTAAGTAGCAGGAAAATAAAAGTGAGTGCCAAAGTGAAAGACATAGGTACTTACATATGTATGTGGGAAATAACATACTTATGTGGGCTATATAGCTTTTGACATAGCAAAAAAGGCACAAATGGGTAGTTATTTTATACATATAGTTATATTTTATTCTCCTTTGTGTTGCATACATATCGGAGGCACTTTAGAATTGACGTCAATGTACACCGTCTACCTCTACCTATATCTCCTATACATCTCTACATTATATTTTATCCTCTGCATCATGAAGACGAGGATTCTGTTCTTCTTTAAAGACATTAAACTCAAGTCAGTCAGCAAGTCATTCATATCTATGCTCTCCTATAAGCCCATAATATTTCTTTAACCTCTGACTTTTTTCCTCGCAAAAGAACAACAAAAATAAAGGAGAATCATGAAAATCTTCTTTTAAAGCTGATGGCTGTCTACATTATTATGGAGGTTGCCCCATTCATCAGGAAGCGCAAGGATGCTCAACAAATATTTATAAATGGGATGAAGCTAGGTACTTGAGAATCTATCTTTTTTTTTCTCTCTATCAAACGTTTATCTAACTCTACGTCCATCATTCCTTATCTTCGCAAAATAAAAAAAAAAAGTTTAGAAATTAAAATAAAAAGCAGATGTTACAAGGACTTCCAGAGTAGCATTCAGGAAATGGAAGGAAAATTGCATTCAAATAATCTTCAATATTCTCTCTCTCTTGTTCACCACTCTCATGCTCTCTCTCTGAGAAAAAGAAAGGAAAATTCAACCAAAAAATCAATCACACCCAAACCTGTATCCTGTCTAAACTATAAGCACCAAGATCACACGTTTTTGTCCTTTTGAACACCCCGAAGCCCGAACTACCGCGCGGCCAACACTATATGGCTAATCAATTCCCCGCATCCCGTTATCCCAATTCTGATATTCCGACAGCAACAATAACGACAGCGACAAACGACAAAGTCCCGAGTGCACTCTTCGCCGCAAATCCTTTTACGTAAGATGCTCGCTCAGTTTTCTAAGCTTCTAAGTAGGCACCATCAACTTCCTTTCCTTCTTCTTCCTCTTCTTCTTCTTCTCTATTCACTCACACGGGAAAAGTGCAGTTAACCGTGAAAAATAAATCGGTTAACGACATGGCATGCAAAATAAACTTCACACAATTATTCACAACGGACTAACGGTCTTCTAACTATAACAGCGATTTATTTCTTTTTCGCCCGGAAACCGCACTAAACGACCACAATTTGATTTGGATTTCCGACATAATAACGAAAACGAACCAGTAAAAAAGCAAAAAAAAAAGAAAAACATTTAACGAATATGGACGACACAAAAAAAAACCGTAAAAAAAGGAGAGACTTTTACACTTTCTAGTGGAATTTATCGGATTTTATCGGTCCACAAAATAGTGCTTTGTCTCGCTCTATCCCATTGCCATAATATATCCGCCATATTTTTGTGTGAAAATCGATATACCTCCTATTAAGTTGGGCGAATTTTCTTCGTTGGTTCCTTGCACCGTACGTTGGTCGTCGTTTGTCGTCGACACAACGATACGTGTGTGTGTTGTTGTTGTTTTAACCGAAATTCACTTCCACAAACTGCAAAGTGGTCCTCGCTCCTCTTAGCCACTTCTGCTTCGTCTAATTAGCATATTTTTCTTTCTTAATTTTTTTTTTCTTTTTTTTATATTTTTTTAATTTTTCAAGCCATTTTTTCTTGGCATCATTCTTTAACTTTAGGACCTATTTTCCTTTTTATTGAATGAAGAAAAAACTGTGAGCAGCTTTGATTATGCGTTCACTTGTTATACACAAACACTGTTTTTTTTTTTAAAGGTTTAAAAGGACTTCTCGAATGTGCATGAATATAAGTAGGTATTGGGAAAAGTTGATTGAATTATTTTGTATACACAGGTCTAGAGGGACGAAGGACTAGAAGACTTATTGGGGTGTATTTTTTTGTGAATATAAAACGGGATTTATTGTATTTAAATTAATTTTTCTGTAATTTTTTCTGTCTTCACTTCTTTTTTTTTTTGTTAATTAAATGCACAGATATAAAATGAGCAACATTTTGGAATGAAATGCTTGAACTTGCTCTCGCTCTTCAACTAATAAAATGTGCACGCAATTCAAATATTCAACCCCTAATAGGAAAACCAGGAAGAGAAGAAGTATAGAAGACGAAAAAGACGAACGGACATGGATGTGTGGTGTATAGTGTAGAGTATACAAAGAATGGAATAAAAATCAGTTTTTGACAGGTCTTGCACATGTGCAGTTGAAATTTCACCCCTAATTTTTTTGAATCCTATTTTGTGTGATTGACGATGGGTGGGTGGCAAGAAATGCGAAGCTTGCGGTAAAATTCTCAGTCAGGGTTGTTTATAGTTGTTCAAGTGTGGTGAAATTCGTATTTGAAGTTCAACATGAATTTATTCGGAACTGTCAAAGTTAAGATTGTGGTGGTGTGGTGAAGTTTATCGAGAACACCAAATTGTATGCAATGATAAAGAAGGTTTTTTCATAGTAAGTGAATTAGCTTAGTTAAATGGTTGTGCTATGAGATAAGGAAAGATGGTTTGCGACTTAACTAGGATGGTGAGTTTCTGATATTATTGCATTATGTTGAAGTTCATGAGTAGAACAAGTTATTTTAAGAAAATTTTAATTTTTAAGCCGTGTGTGAATCGCGTTTAAATGTGTGTTAAAATTTCCACTTTGGTTATTCATTTCATGGTGAATAAAATAGATTAAAATTTAGCTTGCTGTGGAGCGACTAAAATTGGTTAAAATTTAACGTTTCTCAAGATGGAGAGAAATTTGTATTTGTTGGTGATGCAAAATTCCTCAAAAATGGTTAGAAATGCTGGAAAACCTTATAACAAATGTAAATTGGAATTTATTTAACTGAAAAATATATTTATTAAATATAATTCTTATTTATATTTTTTTTCTTTTGCTCCGACATTGTTGTCAGCTGTAAAAACATGCCTCCCAAATCATGTTATTTTTAAGATGATGTCATCATAATGCAGAGGATTAACTGAAATTTTTTCGTAAGTCTTAGAGATTTAGATGGAGCTCAGATACTCGATATGCAATCTACTCGATGCGAATAACTCGGGTTTTTCAACACCTTCAATTTTTTGTGATAAGATAGCACCCATACCATAGGCACTTGTATCTGTATCATATATAGGTAATTTGTTTATGGGGATCATACAAAGAGAAAACATTATTATTTAGCAAGAGGTCTTTGTTTGCTTAAAAACTTCTCAGTACAAGTTAGACCAAACAAAACCTAAATTCTTTTTAAGAAAACTTTTCAACGGTGCTAAAGTTGTTGCTAAATATTTGAGAGAATCTTTTATAGTAATTAAGAAGTCCGAGTACTGATTGCAACTCGGGAACTGTTACAATTGGGCCTTTACGGCACACTATACATTTGATCCTCTTTTAGCACTTTAACTTGCTCTTATCTTGCAAACGCCAAACGCCATTTCACCGTACCGGTTTTTTTTAATAAGATAACTGTAAAAGGTTTATTACAAGATTTTCTAAATTAATGTTAATAAGACTTTGTTCTTTACTTCCCTCTGCTCATGAAAGAATCTCTAGCTCCAGTATTCACCAACTTAAAAAACATTTTTTTTGTTCGAATAATAAACAAGTGATTCAATTAATTGGACTTACCTGTACTCATATACAGTTTGAGAAGTTCTGGTAAAACATCCATAAATCCATGATGGCGTTAAATGTCAAACAAATGTATCTCCCCACACTACACGTCAATCTATATTCGTGGTGAGCTTTAAGAAAATCTACCCTTCCTTCATGCTCTCTCACCATAAACAAAAATCCAAATTGAAAAAAAAAGAAGAAAAAAAAACAAAAACAAACCCAACGTGGGTAGTTTAAAAATAAAAATTTCGCTTTCTTTGCAAAATTTTAAGTCATCGCATAGTTTTTAAGACAACAACAACAACATCAACACCAACAAAAATATAGATAAAAATATTTTTTTTGGATTGACTTTTAAATAACACACTTGGATGACAGTCACGTTCGTTCTTTAGCAGTGTTTTGTTCGTGTATCTCTAAGTTTGTTCGCATCTCTGTATCTATAGATACTTTTTGTTTTCCCATTAAAGAGTGTGCAAACAAAATGCAGTTTTCTTACATGAAACTTGCAATTTACGCATTGACATTCCTTACATACGCGTACTCGGGTTATGGTTCGAGTACAATTGCCAGTCTGCGTGATGCAATTATCGCTGCAGAGGCAATCTTCGGCGACGTCTTTCACAATGTGATTACTGTGGCACGGAAGTTTAAAACCGTACATGAAGTGTTCGATGCGGCGGTTGATGAGAATTGTGTTTTCACTTGTCCGGGTGGTAAGTATTTCAATTTTTAATCTTTTTTTTTTTGTTTTATTATGGCCTTGCAGTAGTGATAACGATTAATGTTTTGCTATCTCTTTAAATCATTTTTTAATGTCAAAGCAAAAAACAAATCTGACAAGTCTATTTGTTGATTGTGACATTTGTTATTTTTGATGATGTGATTAAAGAGAAAAAGAGAACCACCACTTTTACACTATGAGACGTTTGAAATAGATACACATTGGTGTCGGTGTGTGGTGAAATGTGAAATATTAAACTTAAATTAGGCAACTAACCACACATAGTTCTATATGATGATGGATGAATAATGAATCTTAAATTTTGGGGGTTGATTTTCTCAGGTAAAATTTAGATACTAAGAAGGATAGGTAGGTACGTGTTCCAATAAGAGAACAGCACATCTTTCAAATAAAATGAATAATGCCCAGTGCCACCAAGACTTTTGTAAATTTTAATTAAGTTGGTACAGTGTAATTCCAATAAACAAGGTAATCTATGAGATTATGTCTAGGAATATGAATTATAAAGCTACGTTATATTCCACAAATACGTTTCAATCATAACTATTTTCTTTTATCGTTTTGTTTATTCCCATACCTAATTTCGTAAAATAGAAGTTTTTAAGTTTATAACGCAGCGCAGGTACTGGTTATAAAGAAATTGCGCATATCTGTTGATTTCAAATGCATATCTGGAGCAATTTATCGTTTATTTGTAATTGAACGACAAATTCATTTGAGTCTTGTTTCTCCCTTACTTCAATAATAATGTAAAACAAAAACATAATTTATATTTTCTTATTCAATTGGCAACATTTTAAGCCTATAATCATCAAAATCGATGGAGAAGTTACCAAGTTGCAGGAATCTTAATGCGTCGAGGTTAAAATTAAATGTGTTTTATTTTTAATATAATTTATAATTTTTTTAATAAAATTTTGTTTATTATTTTTTGTATTATTCCATCAATTGAAATAAACTGTCCTTATTTTTTGCTCTAACTCAGCCATGATATTAGTATTTATACATAAATGTGAAAAATAGAAAAAAATATTAGAAGAATCAAAAAAATTTTAGATAATTTCCATTGAATTTCATGAATTCAAGTCACTTATTTCATAAAAAAAAGTACTTATAAGTGGAGATTTTTTTTGCAGAATTTTTTAATAAACTCAAATTAATAGTATAAAACGCTTCTGTAAAAATTAAAATTCTTAACTTATATAAAGTCAGTGTCATAATGTTGTCTTTTCTTTGCAGATGTCAAATCCGTTCAGAACAAAATGTACACACCCTCTTCTGACGGTTGTGGATCTTTGGGACTCTCTATCAGCACAGAATACTTACCAGCAGCTGAAATGGGTGCATGTTGCAATGAACACGACATTTGTTACGACACATGCAACAGTGATAAAGAACTTTGTGATCTTGACTTCAAACGATGTCTCTATAGGCACTGCGAAACCTACGACAAAACAATAGCTAGTGATATTGTTATAAAAAGTTGTAAGGGTGCAGCTAAAATGTTATTCACTGGAACTCTTACATTGGGTTGCAAATCATTCCTTGATGCACAGAAACGAACATGCTATTGTCCTCCGCCTAAAGAAAATAAATATCAAAAAAGTAACAATAATAATAACAACAATAATAACAACAAAAATAATAACAACAATAATAACAAAAACTACAAAGACAAAAAACAGAAATATGGCTGGAAGGATGAATTTTAAATAACAAGAGTGAAACGTTTTTTGGGATTCTATGTGGTTTTTATAGTAGATTTTTGGGAGCACTCTGTAGTATTATTAAAAAAAAAAAAAATTATATAAAAAACTAATTCATCGTTTGTATTACTACATTTGTTAACAAAAAATGAAGCTTGATATCCCCAAAAAAAATATATATTCTTGAAAGAACTTCATTTTCTTTTCCACAGTCACACCCTACTTGTGGGCCGAAAATTCTATGTAATGCACTCGCTATATAGAATATAGTTGTATAGTCAATATCAAATTTGCGAGCCCATAAAACCAGAAATTTGTTGTATAATTTTGATATCCAAGCATTGCACAAAAAAAGTGATGCAATCTCACTTACATTTCCAATTGAACGATAAATTCTTGCCAGCATTCTTACTACCTTATTTTTATAGCTATGCAAGCATAAATATATATGTAATGGCAAAATTTTGAACCTATAAACCAAAAATTTTGTTGTGTCATTTTTAAGTTGAAAGAGTTCAAACGCACCATTACCCAAAAAACTCGTTTTTGCAAAAAAACGTGTTTAAAGTGTTCTAATTGGTACAAAATTAATGAAATAATGGGGAAGGATACACAAGATTATTACTAGCAATCTTTTTCACAATATAATGGATGGTAAAACGTATAATTCTGCATCATTTACTTTAAAATTCCGTTTTTTGAGTTATGACAGTCTTCAAGTACGTAATTGAGCTCTATGTCAAACAATTTTCCGTTTTTGAATAATTTAATGTTAATTCAATCAATGAAATCAGTCAAATCTCTTTAAAAAATATTCAAAGTTTTTAAAAGAACTTAGAACAGAACCTAATAATAACAAAAAAAATGAAATACGGTAAAGCACACAACATTCAATTGATTTCATTTTTATACCAAAACAGAAAAATAGTAAAACCAATTACAATGCTGGCTTTAAAATGTTCATTAAATCGAAAAAGACTAATTGACCAACAACAAGAGACCTGAGGCGCCTCCACCTTTTTGAAAACAATAGATTCTGTGGGCAAACGACGGCGACGTAAGGGAAATGATACACGGTGAAGTGAATTGCAGACAAACACACCCAACCCGTTTGTATAGAAGTCTCTAAAAAAAAAAAATACCATGAAATTTGCTTATCATGAACTTTTGTGTGCAAATATTTAATAATTTTCGAATGTCATTAAACCATTGAATAAAAAAATGACCCAATCACCAAATAAAAGTTGAACAGATAATTTTCGTGTTTGACAGACCGTTCATATCACAAAATACACATCTTGAAAAAAAAAATCACCGATCTGAAACTGAATTTAAATGAATTCAACAATAAATTATAATTTTTTGCTCTTTTAATGCCAAGAAATCTTTTAAATCTAATATATACAACAATTTTCTAAATCTAACTTCTTTTTTTTGCATTTTTTGAGTATTCTCTAAGATTTATCGTCCAAAATATCCCCCACTTGATGCCGAAGCAGATGCCATTCCACCACTGCTGCTGGCAAAAGCAGTACCTAAAAGAAACAAGACCAAAACACTTTTTTTTTATTTATATTTCACTTCACACTGCTCGGTTATGGGCGAGAGAATATTTAAAATGAAAATTGTCAATAGATTTTGAAAAACTCACTTAAACCGTTTCCATAGTATGGGTAATAGCCCTGATTTTGACCGTATCCAGGATATCCCCCTTGTTGATATCCATAACTTGGATAGTATCCATAAGATGGGTAATATCCTCCGCCTCCGCCTCCACCCCCGCCACCGCCACAACAGCTCTGGTAATATCCTCCACCTCCGCCACCTCCACAACAGCCCTGTTGATATCCACCATATGAAGGATAACCTCCATAGCCACCGAAATTCTGATAGGGGTATCCACCGTAACCGTTTGTATTGTATCCACCAAATTGTGCCTTGGTGCTATGCACAAATAAAAGCACAACACAACAACAATGGGATAAAAGAAGAAGTGACGCTTTTGCCATGGCGGGCGAAGTATAGGTATTATTTGAAACTAAAGGCAATTAGAGTAACGACCAAGATATTTATATGCTCGCATTCATGGTTCCATCAGAACCAAAAATATAAAATGGGAAATATTCAATTTTTTTTTTGTAATTTTTGAACGTTAATGGCAAATCATGAAATTTTTAATTGTTGGCACTTTTTGTTTTCTATTTTGACATTGGATTGAATGGGTAAACCTTCTAACTCACATTACCACTGTAGTATTAGGTGACTCTGAATGTGATGACGCGAGTTCAAGGGGAGATCCACCAATTAAAAAAAAAATACTAGAGATAAGGATCTTCAAAATAAACTTTAAACCTTGATTCTTAATCAAGGCAATTTTTGTTTTCAATTTAAAATAATGAAAATGAATTAAGTTTTTTTTTTGATTTTTTTTTAACTGGCATATGTATGTTAGAAAAATGGGATAAAATTGCTATTAACTGTTACAAATTTTCCAATACATTGAACGAATCAAATTGGAAAATGTGCAACATATAGTCAACTATAAACCAGTGACAATCCAGTTTTCAGAGGGCAAAAGTTGAAAAAATTATTAGCAGGATAAGGGTGTTTGAAAATGTAGGCTTAATAGAATATGAAAGGGGAAACATAAATTTCCCACCAACATATTGGGGGAAAGAGGGTGGGTGGACGAAAATGTGGGGTGGGTGTCGAAAATCGTGTTATTGTTTTACGATTTATATCACAAGTAGACTTCCTATTAAAAAAAAAAAATAAAAAAAATGATTTGTATGTGGTAAAAAGATTTATAACTTTTGTTGAGATAATTTTTCTATATATGTATCCTCAAAAATTGTGGAAATTTTCAGTCAAATTTGAATATTGCTCTCATTTACCGAAAAACCGATCTCAAAAATACGTTTATTTGTTTTCTTCAATTTTCTTCAATTTTTTTTTAAATAACTGTATTGTTTTCATACTTAATATTTAAGTAGTGGATTTAACCAAAAAAAAAAATTCCATCTCAAAATTTTTAAAGTCAGAAATTTTTTCGCCAAATTTTTTTTAATTGAAAATTAGTTTTTATTTATTTAATAAACACACAAAAAATAATATTTTTCTGAAAAAAAAAAATGTGTATGAGTGAAAGACATATCAATTCACGTTTAAAATAAGTTTCATTAAAATCTAACTTTAACTAACATTTTTCCTAATCTTTCTCACCATCCATATCCTGCTAATAATTTTTTTTTTTTTCAAAAAATTACTGACACTGATCAAATAGGTCAATTATATAATGATGAAATATTTTTCTTGCGTTCGGATCTATAGTGGAGCAAAATCCTTCCACACATAGATCATGGAGTTAAAGTTTAATACATTCAAAAACAATCATGTCGATCATTTGGTCTCGATGGCATTCGGTCCATTAAGAATACTTTTTGGTCAAATTGAAGTGCTTTTCTTAGAAAATTTGACATAAACGCGCAAAATGAACTGATCTTCACAATCAAACAGAGAAGTTGCTTGGTTTAACAACTAAAGGGGTTTCCAATAAGGACTTGACAACTTTTTTTTTGTTCTCTTCAATATATCGATTGCTAGGTGTGGTATGTGGCTTGTGGCACCATCCTGTTGAAACAACATGTCGTCCAAGTCCATATCTTCCAAGGCAAAAATAGTCTATTCAAATATCTGCACTTAACTTGGTTAATACATAATTTCGAGATAAAATTAAATAAAAAAAAACTCATCTACTTTGATTACAAAAGTCATATTCCTAAAAAACCTATCTACAAGATAATTTGTTGGTTTCCCTTCAATATTAATTCATCAAAGATTAATATCAAACAAACCTCATATGCGAACAAGTAAATTCCACTTTCAAAAACCCACAAAACTAGTTTATAGACCACAAAAAAGATCTACTTTGTTGAATCGACCTTTAATGTTCCTTATTACGACCATTAAACCACAAAAATGCTTACGACTAGCGAGTTCATACCTACTCTCATCCTCAATAACATAAAACCCCTCCTAACCCTGCCATCTACTCTGCATAGATACTTCGTGTGTGTTCTTCTTCCATCAATTTTAAATGAATGAATGAAATTTAAAATTCACCATCGATATTTTTCCCCATTTTTTTTGAAAACTCAAAATTATACCACACTTTTGCTATTGCGCCAACTCAAAATATAGGTACCCCCATTCCCCCCTAACCTCACCAAAGACAAAAAAAAAATACAAAGCACCCCCAATAATTATTATGTGTTGTTGTTCATCCCTTTTGCTCTATGAAGAACACAAAAATAAAAGGATTCCTTTTAATCTCCTCGCATGTCCTCTCCTCATGTGTGCGATTTGCATACAGCCAGCATGTGTTTTGTTCCGTCCATGCCCATGCCCCATTAAAGACGCTGCTACCACTTGAAAAAAGGGATGCCTATCGCTCTTTTGTTTCTTTTTATTAACGCAGAGAGCACAGCACACTCACTGCGTTGTTCAAAAAGTTAATTTCAAAAACTTTTGCGCACTGAGAAAACATTGATAGGAAAAAAAACCCCAACACTCAACTCACTCAATGCGAGCGGGAAAATCTTTTTTTCCCATCATCATAAGTTCATAGTACTTAATTTAGGTGTAACTACACGACCAACAAACTCTTGAGAGAGGACAACACACATACACAAGCAAGCATTGCGCTGCACTGTACCGTTATAGGGTTTGTCTATGTATAGTGTGTTTAAGAAGTACCTACATTGGGAAAATCAATCAAAAAAAAGGTGTATTTTCCCCAACCCAACCCCAACAACATCATAATCATTGACAATCATCATCATCATGATGATTTTCAAGCAGCTCAGGCTCAGAGTTTACTTTTCGTTAAAAAATCTCTTCAGTCTTCAGGGCAAATTAGAACAGTTCGGGCCGAATTTTATTTGAGCGTTGGAACGCCGCAACACAACACACATTTTTTTCTCTCAAATCCGCCATTTAAATCCAAATATCTCTCCCTTCAAAGTTTAATAAAAAAAAATCACCAACCAAAATAAAAAAAAAAAACCAAAAGTCACATCCTTAAAAAGTATAATTATTCAAAAACCACTCGAAAAGGTTTAATTTCTCAAGGCACCCAAAGAGCAAATATTTTCCAACACAACAGCAATAACCGCTTGCATATTTATATAGCAACACAAAAAATCTGTAACTGTCCCGCAGTGTTGAGAAAATACAACAGCAGAACGAACAAAAAAAAAACACAAAAACCATCAAAAAGGTCCTTTAGCCATCATCGTTAAAACTCTGTGTGTGATTCTACGTTTTGTTCCCGCATCCTTTCGATTGCCATTAAAACAACAAAAGACAAACAAAAAACACTTAAGAAGAACTTAGAGCTATAGAAATTCAACACGGAAGTAAAAATCAATAAAGGTAGTGTGTTCTACAGTTAATTTATTCAAAAAAACAACTAAAACATAGAAAAAACATAGAAAAACGATTTTCAATTGAAATTATTAACAATTTTGTGCCAAATTTGGAAACTAAAGTAACTACATTTATTTTTAAACTCAACTATATTTAAAATTAGTGAAAAACAAGACAAATACTCCGAAAAAAAACTGGATCAAAATTCTATGTTTTCTTTTCATTTTTTTTTGTATGCAAAGTTAATAATTAATTAACCTTAGAAGTATAAAAGAAAATCTCTTGTGATTTTTATATATTTTTTTGTTGCATATATACAGCAATATTTTGAGTGCTGCGCCAGAGTGTAAGTGTGTGTGATATTTTTAAAAAAAGAAGTAAGCAAGAAAAAAAAAACAGAAGAACAACAAGGACTGTGTGTGCCAGAGGTAAGTTTACAAGCCAAGATGTAAAGCTAATTTATTTGCGCCTCCACCCCAATACCCCTTTTGAGTGCTAGGTTGTTTTTCATTTTTATTACATCCCCAAATGTAGCATTTTCTTATAACTTATATAAGATATAAAAAAAATTATACGTAGGTAGGTATTTTTTCTATGAAAACAAAAATACCTATATTTCATGGGAAAAGCTGCTACCTATTGTCATCTTTTTTTTATGAACTTGTGTATAGAGGTACCGCGCGGCGTTGTCGTAGGTTGCATTCAATGGGGAAAAAAAACATAGAGGTTATAGAATGTATCTAAATATCATCTGTATAGGACACAAACGTGCTGTTTGTTGTTGTTGTTATATATTTTTTGTTTTATATCCAAGAACGGCAACGTATGCTTTCATGAAATTTATGTCTATTAGTTGTGTATGACAATCCGTGAAAATGTCCTAATGTCATGCATGCATGCACATCATTTCTCATTGCACACTCTGTGTGCAAATATTTTTCTTTTCAATACCTACTCGCTCTTTCCCTTTCTTTCTCTTTCATTCTCTCTCTCCCTCTCTGTCCCTCTATGTTGGGTTGGCAACTTGTGAGGGACGTTAGATGGATGGATGGGTGGATAGATGGATGGTGATGCGGTACAGTAATGGAGATAGAAATGGTACATAACTCAATTTATGAAATTCACTTCCTTCATTTTTTTAATTTTTTTTTTTTGGTTGCGGTGCATAGGGTCTTTTCAAAAAAAAAATAATCAAATTGATGATGGTTTTGCAATGTGTTTGCTATCGCCTTCGAGCTTTATCAAGAAAGGACATGCAGTCTTTGCAGGCGTAGGTATTCATTACTCTATTGATTCATAAAAAGAACACACTTATGTTGCAATTTAAACTTGAATTCCATTAAGGGTTTAGCAATTATGGAGGCTCTCTTTTCAAAAGACTTTTCAAATCGGTTTTTCTAGGATTTTCTTTTAGCAATTTTGCGCATCAATGAGTTGCTTGAATACCTTTCACCCACGTCTTTGCGATTCTCTGTTCTATTTAAAATCAGAATAGTCACAAATTCCAAGCACATTAAGTACCCACATATAATAGAATAGTACCAAAACAGAAATTTAGAGTAACTCATTTTTAAAAAGAATCCCGGTCGGAGGACCAATTTCTTAGCAAATTTTTACGTTTAGGAACACATTTCTTTTCTTTGTTTTCAACTCATTCAAGCTTCATTCTTTATTTTTTAATTTTTTAATATGTCACCCGAATACTTGATAACTTTTTTGGAACCATATAATTATATAAATAATCATATGCATCATGTTATAACCAAGTTTGCAAATTCAGTGCCTTAGCGACCAACTCATTAATAATAAGTCACAGTATTACTATTGGGACATTAAGTGTATAGCATGTAGTTTTCTAATAAAAGTAAAATAGAGAACCTTGTGTTAGATTTCCCAGGATAATAAACATCAAATTATGTTCCTTTAACCAAATACCAGAGGTAAATTTGAGAAAACATATTTATCCTGAAAACAAAAATCAAAAACAATACTAAGGTTTTTTTTATAGACTCTTTTGATTCTTAAAAATTTAATAACGGTGAGTCTTCAACACAAGGGTTTTTGGTACCTAGTGATGGCATATTTTCATCTTACCCTCAACAATAAATATTTTATGGACTCTTTTGATTTTTGACTCTTTTGACAAATCAATCTTTCATGCCAAATGTTATCTCTGAACCATTAATTTCATATCTCTTTTCATGATAAGATGCATGTCAACTTATCAGCTTAGATACAGCAGAAAGTATAGATCCCTATCATTTCAGCCGACTACCAGCTTAAGTTACTAGATACCACTGCAATCAAGCAGGATTAATCCATCATTTTACCTGCAGGGGCCTAGCATCGACTGCACTTGCTTACAATTTATTATCTTATCTTCATAGAGTTTTCTTTTCACCAATAATAGACTAAAACTTCAGAGCTTAATTTGGTGCCTAAGTGTGCTTATATTTTATTTTCTCTTTGCGTTCGTTTTACCTTAAGAGAAGTAGGTATAATTCTCTGCTTCTTTGATCCAGCATTTCTAATAGCACAGAGTGCTACCATTTAAATGCAAGGTATTATCGTCATGATAACCATGTATAAAACCAAGTACTTCGGCGATTCTCTGGTTCCTAAAACTTGATGCTAGCATAGGTCCAGTAGAACCAGTTTTTTACTCTCAAAAATTCCTCTAATATGTTGTTTGTCAAATCAATTTTTTCATCCTTGTAGAAAGAAAGACTTCTAAAAATACATTTACAATGAAATAGACTAGATTTCGACCCACACATCAGGTGTGATAGCCTAACCCACTAACCATTGTAACAATGATAGCAGTTAAAAAAAAAAATTAAAATCTCCCTTCCTAACAACTATAATATTACTGTAGTACATTCACGCAAAGTCCTTCAAATACGACATTATAATAGAGAAAAAACATCATTAAATAAAATTTGTCAAGAAATCAATAAAATATCTAGAGTAGTGCCCACCCACTATAATTGAAAAAAAAAAAAAAAACTTTTATACACGTTTTCCTTCAATCAAAAACAGCCTGTGTCCTGTTTTGTGCGAGAAGAGTCAAAATCTTTCTTGTAAGTAATTTACGATTCGAATTAAATCATTTATGATGAATGTTGTCAGCTATATAGCTATCATTCAGCTATCCTCGGTGTTTACTGTTTTTGTTGTTTTATCAAACAAATAAAATTAATCAATCATTCTTCTGTTTAGTTATCACGACTCATCAATTAATCATTGTTATAAATCTTATAGGCACTGTAAAGACTATAAGACTAAGACTAAGCCTAATGGGTAATTAAGTTCGTTGTATAAAAAGAAAAAATCACCTGATACCTACTCGACTTTCAATGTGGTGTAAGAGGAGAGGATGAGTTCCACTAAATTTATATTAAAGTAGGAAGGTTAAAGATACTTGTACTTGTCCGAATATTGTGATTCTGTAAAGTGCTGTACCTTTTTGAACCATCTTCACTTAAACATTAAAATTTGGAATAGCAGGTGTTGCTTTATTTTTGTTAAGTTACAGTTACGTTATAAATTAGGATTATGAGATTATATTTATCCAATATTTTAATTGTAAACAAAGACTGTATAAAAAAACTGCGTTGTTTTAAAAGAACGTAGGTACAATTAACATACATACATCCACGATCCACAAAATATATGTAATAACTTAGCTGATTAGTCAGACAAAAATTAAGTAACAATATATCAGCCTTAATTACATACATAGGTAACCGTTTTCGAAAAATAATCTAAAAAATAATACATTTCAAAAGAAAAACAACCGACTGCAAATTTAAGACTTTTAATATTTTCTCATAGATGCCAGTGTCAGAACTGGACCAAATTGAAATAGGTGGTTATCACCAGCTTTAAAATATAAAAAGAATCATCAAAATCGATCTACCCAGTCAAAAGGAAAAACAAAAATATCGTCGAATTGATAATCTGCTGCTTTTTTGAAGTCGGTAAAAAAAAGAAATGTAGTTAATATGGAAGCACGGAATGCCTTCACAGCTTAAACCTGTCATTAGGGTTGTTAACCTCCTCTGAATCTTTTTTTATAGAAGGTATATCTTCGCCAACATCATGTATAAATTTGTTTAAGAGTATTTAAAAAAATCTTACCGGTGTTGCTTGGAAATTGAAGACTGTTGTTGACTTATTCGAAGCTGATTACGAGCTGATTTGAGTACTACCAGTTTTAAGAGTGCATCCTGTATTCTATAATTCTAATGATGGTAAGGAAGCTTTATGTTAAAAGTAAACAGCTGTTAGTGGAAGAAAGCAAACTCAAAAACTAGTAATTTAGTATAAAGAAAAAAGGTGAATGAAATATAATTTTTTCGAAAACGGTTTTAAGGCAGGACAAAGTGGCGAAAGCCTGCGGTTCAAATGATACATACAAATGGAGCTGCATGTGCGGATTCGCTACCTTAAAACCATTAACTGAGATAAGAGACCAAATACAGAATTTTAGTGCCCTCTTGGAGTCATTAAAAGAACTTCGACAGTGAGGATGGTTTACCTTAAATGAATAGCTGTAAATAGAAAGGTGATTATTGAATAATTCAAAGTCAAAAGAATAAAGGTTCAACGATCAATTTTGGTACCAAAGTCATGAAATCCGTTAAACAATCTCCGAGGCAAAGACAAATGATTCCGAGGCAAAGAAAGACCGCGGAGAAGAAATATTGGCTAAGACCTAGGTTTAATCAACAACCCCTTGAGTTATTCAACACAACTTTGAATCTCTCTTAATTTTATTGGTGAAATTTAATTTGTTCAGTTCAGATTTCAGCAAGCATTAGTTTCTGTATTCCTTTACAATATTTCCCACTTTTCCAAAGGAACAACAACGACGGGGAAAATTCTCTGGGATCTTAATAAATATAAATTTCTGTATTAAAAATAAAATATGAGTTTTTTACCCTAAAAGAAAACCACAACTTTAAATATGAAAAAAACGAATTGAAAAGGGAACTTAAGATAGTCGCAATAAGACAGCTTTTAAAGCAGAGCTGTATATTTGTCGCTGTTATATTTGACTGCAGTTAATTAACTTTGAGTCAATTAACTTGCTTTCATTAACTGTTCAGTCAGTATTTTAGAAATGACTTCTGATTGTCGTTTTACAGTCAAAGCACCTACTTTTGTAAGTTAAAAGACTTAAGAAATTTAGTCCTTTTAGTCAATTTACTACAGTACCGAAAAGACTGCAGTTGTTAAAACTCTGCTTTTAAGAAATAGAAAATAAAAAAACGAAACTTTTTGATGATTTTTTGTTTTTGTCTTCGACTATTCTATTATTTCGTTTTATGTTGCAGTTCACTATACCATCTTTAAATCACATTTCGTCAAGAACCATGCAGTAATTTCGGACCAAACAAAGTTGTTTATCAACCTACGATAACGAATTAGCGTTAAGTAATTGAACTGTTTCCACAAAAATCTCACTATTTTGGTAGAAAATTTTCAAATTTAAGTGTAATTCTCATTGACCGGGTTGAAGAGTATTTAGTTCAGTTCAAACAAATGTCATTAAAATTTTTCAGATTCTGCGTGAATTTGACCAATCAGAGCCTCTCAACTGAAATGAACTGCATATTCTTGAAACCCGGGAATGACTAATCGTGAATGTTATACCAATTGACAGCTGTCAAACAATAATGATGCATACCGCCGACACAAAAGTCTGGCGCTAAATTAAAACTAAGCGAGGCACATATTATATAAATAATTAATTTATAGACTATGTGACGAATCAGTCAACCTTTGTGCAGTAAAATCGTATGTTCCTCAATGCACTTCGAGAACATCTGCATGCTTTTTGACACTTTATGATAGACATGTTTTATTGAACACTAATGATAGTTCTAGCACCCATATGCAAGTGCCTCACGTTTGTCATGTATTTTCAATAAAAATGCACGCAGTCAGTTTAACAAATAAAACAAAAAACAACCCACTTTTGTATTTACCACTTCAATCAACTTATTCCTAACTCCGGCCCTGTCATAATAAGCCCTTAAAAATGTTGCAAGTGTTGTTGTGTGATGCATTGCACAAAAATCGCATGACATGCATCAATGAGAGGACTTTGGAAAATCGTGTCAGATTTTTGCAAAATGTCCTTTTTTTATAATTTTTATAGGTCGAAAAGTAATTCACACATACACAGTAACACAAACACTTTGTTTTATATTATGGTCCTAATGATATGCCAGTTAAAAAGCCAATTACTTACGTTACGTACACGTTGTGCTCGTATACCTACAATTTTCAACAAATTATTTTATAGTATGTCTACCTACCCTATACACGACTAGGTTAGGTATATTATATCCCACTAAAGTATATCCTTGGGTTTTCCCTTATTTCAAGCTTCTACTGTAATAATCTTAATCTATATGTTGGTATGTATAGAATATATGTATATATTTTAATGTGTGTGACTGCATGCAAAGCGCATTATCCATGGGAGGAGCGCAAGGGGGGCCTATTTTTAAGTTTGCTGCTCTCTCAAATGCGACATATGTACATGTCTTATAGATAAATATGCATGCAGTATACTTATATTTTTATTTTTTTATTCAAGTTATTTTTTTCTGTTTTTTTTTTTTTTGTTTTGTTACATTCTCCTTCGAATTTTTGCACTTTAATTTCTTTTATTTTTATATTTTTCTAAGGATGCACTTACTATGCAGTTTCTCGTGGAAGAACACTATCACTGTTATACATCTGCATATTTACAATTAGTTTGCAGCATTTTTTTTTTGTTAATTTTAACATTTTCTTTTTAAAATTATATTTATCGTTTGCTGTTTAGAGAAAAGGTATAGAAAATTAATTCCACGTTACATGTGCAGTGTGTGTCATTTGATTGGTCCTTTATTTTTTTTTTTTTGCGCATTGCTACATTTTTTCATTTAATTAATTTTTGTTTTGTATCTTTTTTACCAAAAAAAAAATGTTTATTTTTGTTTTTGAAAAAAAAAAAAAAAATAAATAAAATTAAAAGCGGCAGTTTGACGATTTAGTAGCATATGCAGAAATGCAATTTAACGACAAGCAAAAAAAAAAAGAAGAAAAAAAAGAAAACTATGTCTGACAAATTCTTATTTTGGTTAAAAATAGCAGCAAAAGACAAAATTGTTATGCAGTTTTACCTAAGTTTCTTTGGTTTTTTGGTTTTTTTTTGTGTTGTTTGTTTATTTTTTTTTTCATTTTGATATGTTGGCATCTTTAGAATTAGTACTTAGGAAAATTGCATTTTCTAGAGTGGAAAAGTGGAAAAATTAAATGCAATTTCAACATTTCGATATATTTATATCTTATAAAAGATTTTCAATGCAAAATAATTTTCAAAATAATTGTCTGTCAGTTGTGGGCCTTTGTTTTGATTTCTTGGCGTGTGTTTATTTATTTATACGAGTAATAGTATATTATAGAGTCAATGTTTTTGAATTTGTTATTTTGTATTGTTGGCAAATATTTAGCAACAGCGGTTACTAATAAATCAAATAAAAAAAAAATTCAATTAAAAAAAGAAGAGTTAAATAGTTGATGTGGAATAAATTTAAATTTATGTTGATTTTATCGGTCAAAGATTAATGTTCGTTTACACTTTGCAGTTTATTTGGGATGAGAAGCTGAAGGTGGATTTTGTAGATTTGAATTAATTAAACTTATTTTCTTGGAGTAGATACATTTCACTTCTCAAAATCTTGCTTGTAATCTAGATTACGACGAAATCTCCTACAAAATACGAGTATACTTAATTTTGTTAGCGGAGACACATTTATATCACATTGTTCTCTTTTGTATAACAGTTATAGGATCTATTAGCAGCGATATAAATGGAAATGTCAAACAAAATTTAGTTTATGTGAGGTGTAAACGGCGTAATCTTATTGCGAAATCTGGTTGGTGTGAAAAGGCTAAGCCAAATATTCTCTTTCCAGAATTATAGTAAGTATTCTGTCAATAGAATTCATAGAAAACTTAACAGAATTGTATTTTGTATTTTGTATTTTTTTTTAACGCTTTAAGAAAATAGGTTAAATGACGAAAAACTTAACGAGAAGGTTTTGTTTAGCTATTTGTAGGTTTAGGTGATACCGATATTAAAAGTTTGTATTAAAAAATGAATGAGCTAGTGTTATTAAATTGTCATATATGAATCAAATGTCAAGTACTGTGCCGAAATTCTTCGTTAAGTGGTTTTTAAGGGTAAAAACTGACTGTTGCATGAATATTAACGTTAAACAAAAGGCGATAAATATAATTAGCTAATAAGATAGATAGATATGAAACGAATTCCCACACAAGCAGATGACTTATTTAATCTTTTAAAAAGTAGTGGAAGTGACGTAAAAATTAGCGTATGTGTTTTTTAGTGTTTTAAATTGTCTGTAATAAACGTAACGTAGAAACGGAAAATTACTTATTTTCCATTAAATTGTCATGCAAAACTCTTCGTTAAGTTGTTATTTTTAATACCGATTTATTTTACACTATTACTAATAATAATACTAAAGGCATATGACGGATGTTATGTATTTTGCATTTGTATAAAATATTGATGGTATTTACTTAATTAAGAGCTTTCAGTATTTGTTGAAGCAAACGAAAAGTTTGAGAAAAACTTAACGAAATTGATCGATTTGTCGTAGTATATTACTATAAATAGCTGATATTTGCAAATATATTTTAAAAAAACTAGTTCTTTACAAAGCAAAATCAAATTTTCTAAAGCTTTTTCACTAAGTTTTCTTTTATTTTGATAACTACCTTCAATATTCATATTACACTTTTGAAAGTTTAGCAACAATTTCAACTTTGTTCACAATAGTCGTACAAGTATACGAATAAAATCGCTAAAACCTTACATTCCACTAAGTCTAGTGGCTTTTCTGGAAACGCTTCTAAATCAAGTGCAAGGAGAAGTTTATATCGTTATTTTCTTTGAGCTTAAAACGTGAACTTATAACTGCAATTTTCCAAAGGTTTCGTTTAGTTTCACATTTGTTGGTTAAGAGAACTTCACTGTATAAAAAACAAATGAAAGCCTACGTCCACAAATGTGATTCTCACTTTATAGGATGCTCTAAGAGTCTGACAAGATTGAAAACGAAATTTCCTCTTGAATTGTACTATAAGATTTCTTTAAGATTTAGCGTTAAATGGAAACACTTTTAATTTTTGTTATAAAAGTGATGTTTGCAATAAAAGCCTTTCAATAATATGTATAATTATGGTCTTGTAAGACCCTTGATTAGAAAAGATTTATACTATGAGTCCTATAAAGACTTTGTTAGAAGCGTTAAATGCTTAAAATCTAGTTCTTGTATCTTTGTAACTTAAATGAGTAAAATCTTAAAATAAGATTCTATTGAAGTCTTAAAATCTTCTGCTTTTATTACAGGAGTTTTAAATGATCTATAGTTATAAGATTAAGAATCTTTGCAAGCTAAGAAATCTAAGTCTTATATCTAGACTGCTATGAAAACATTTTAAAGCTGTTTGATTATGAAAAAAATACTCACTGTTAAATACTTGAAAAGTTATTTCAAAGAATTAAATTTTAACGAAAAGTCTTATAGTAGGTATGTTTCTTATAAGCTTGTTAAACTTTTTCCATTAAAAACAAACAAACAAAATTCACATCAAATTCTACTCATCTTCACTTCCTCCTCTTAACAATCCAATCACTCTGACACACAAAAAAAAAATATGTCAATCTTTATAATACATGCAGGACCTTCTTATATCACACCCGATTTACATCAAAATCTTCATAACATCGCTTACAAGAGTATGTATATAGACAAAAAAATTCATGTCCTTGTTGATAATTGTCAAATTATTCCCGATGGTCATATTCTCATCATCAACAACGCCACTGCCTCCACCTACTTTACAAAGAAAGTTTTTTTTCTTTGTAACTTTTGATCCACAAAAGAATAGAATGAAAAAAATGTAAAAAAAAAACATCACACAAAAATATAAAAAAAAACCCAAAAAGCCTTGAGCATAATTGCCATCATACACATTGAAAAAAAAATGTATATATGTAGTCCACTGTTTTGCTTTGGGTAGTGTAATGATGTCCTTTGAGTAGAAATTTTTCTCATTTTTACACATTTCTTGTGTGTGACAAAAAAAAAAAAAAAAACTTTTATTCACTGCCATTGTGGACTCAGCCTTAAAAAAAATATCTTTCCTAATGTCCTTTTAAGAATCTTTGATATTTTTTGACAGCCAAAAATGGGCTCTGTTCAACAACCATACGGATACGGATATAGATTTTTCAAATCAAATCGGATAAAATGCTTTTAAACAAAATTATAACTAAACGGTCGCCCGCCGCCGCCGCATTTATAGGAGAAAGTCTGTAAACAATTAAATTCAATGAAGCCCAAAAACCCATCATCATCAAAACAACAAAACCGTTTTGATGTTGAATTCGCAGAAATCTGTGGCATTGGCATCTTTGGGAAAGCTTGCCGCTCTGCCAATGTTGCCTTGTTTGTACATTTGTATTGTGTGAAACTAACAGAAATGAGATAGGGGGAGGGGAAGGGGGGATTGAGAAGAAAAACTTTAAATCAAATTATAGCCAAAGAAAGTTTTCCATTAGAATTGCTTTTTACCCCATTCTGCCGCTCTTTTGTCTGTATATACACAATTCTACCCCCCAACCACCAATTTATGGTCTTCGTCAACCCTTTTGCTTTGCTTTTTCAATGATAGACCCCCCAACCCAAAGCGGCTCTTGTGGGTAAAAGTTGAGCGAACTCTTTGCTTCAGTTTTCTGTGCATGATGTAGTCGTTCCTAGCCTTTTCTACACATTTATTGCATTATTATGGTAAGTTCGTGCTGAGCTCTTTTAGAAAGTTGGGGGGTTCATTGGGGCTGTCCCGGTATAGAATGACTGTAGGTCGGTACAGCGGCACACGGTGGCGGCGGTGAATTAGGAACACTGCCTACCTATATATTATTTATCGTATCGGCTGATGAACGTAACTGTGTATTATGTGTTTTTTTGTTGTTGTGCGAAAGCGAATGACTATTGCATTGAATGAAATGGAAGTAGTAAGGCTTTTTTTATACTGAAATGTATATAAATTTTAAGCCCAGACAATTTGCTTGTTATATCTAGGAGTATTATAGTACCAGGTCCGTTGCTGCCGTCATACCACGCCATCACCAGTCATGTTTAGTTAAAGGGGATGACTCGCTCGCTAACAAACGGAATGGGGGTCGTGGACAACTATATTATGTTTACGGCTTAATGGTGTTAGAATGATGGGCTTCTTCACTCGTTCAATTCGTGGTGTGTATTGTTTTTTTTTTATTGTTCTGTTCGTTTCAAATGAGTTCATGACGACAGAGTATGGGTTCATTGACAAATTTGTATGCAAATTTTTATAATGTTTTTTGTGCAGGTTTTGTGTTATTTAATGACTTCTATAAGGATTTTGTATGTATCATCGAAAAAAATTGCTGTCAAATTAGCTAAGAATGTTATTTTTTTATGGAAAGAAATAGAGAGCATACCTGTGTGCATTGAAGTCATAAAAATTGCTGCTTGTTTGCCGTAAAAGTGCATTTCACAACTGATTCAATGACAGATTTTGACAGATGACATTTTAATGAACGAAAGAATACGAGTAAAGTTAGAATAGTAATTATGGGATTCACATTGACGAAATTGCTGTCAAACAGAGTCCACTGGATGGCAGTCAGTTAGCCGGCGGCACAGTAGTGCCCATAAGAGCCGATAGTTCAGTTTCGTTAAGTTTTGTTTTTCAACTTAAGGTGACAGCTAATTGAGTTGTGTAGTTTTCACAATGAAAAGTTTTTTAACTGTAAAATAATTATATTCTTTGCAATAAACAGCATACATTGGGATTACCATTGTCAAAATAAAACGGTTGTTTGAGTCAAATCTCAACTTACACACCAGTTTCGGTATAATATTTATCTCTCGAGTAATAGCTTGTTTAAGGCTTCTATAAATCTTCTATGAAGATTTTATTTTTTGAGAAGGTATAATTTCCTCAACAGCTTGTATGAAGCTATTTAAACTCTTACACGATTAGTGTAAGCACAAACATTTGTGTATTTTCGTCATTAAAATGCAAAAAACCATCTGATCCACAAATTGAATGATAGCATATGACATAAAAAAAAAACGTTTTGTGTTTCATTTGCTGTTGATTTTTTCGTTTGCTCGAAAGTTTTTTCTGCTTCGTTTGCAGCAAATTGGTAAATTCGTTTGGGTTAAACACTTTCTGCGAACGATAAAAAAAGTTTAGCCTAACATAACACATGTAATTTCGGCGGACTGTATAATTTATGATTGGTGTAGAATGCACACAAACAAAATGGAAAACAAATCATTTCTGTCAAACGACTTTTCGTTTGTTGGATAGAAATTATTCGACAACTTCGTTTGTAGCAAACTCTTTAATTCATTTCGGTGAAACAATTTTTGCGAACGAATAAATAAAAAAAAAGTTTAGCGTAACACCGGTGATTGAACCTGTGACCTCTCGATTACTAACAAAGGTTGTTGATTTTACGCCACGCCACGAACTAGATAATTTTTTTTTAGCATAGAATGCATATGAACTGTAAATGAATTGTATATTTACACCAAAAGAGAAGTTCTTTGCAACAAACTACATTCTGGAGAGGTTCTTCGCAAACTATTCATTCGATTGCTGCAAACAATAGAATTTTTCAGATGTGGAAAGCATTTTCGTTTGCCGTAATCAACTCATAAAAATGAGATCCTAACGAATGGGTTGTTCTGCATTATGTTTGCTGCAATAGAATAACAATTTGTAATACTTGAAAAACTTTTGTGGGGATTGTATTAACTTTCTAGCTTATGGTTTTCATATAATTCAAATGATATTTCTTAGCCGCAAACAAAAACAAAAATATTATTCCTTTGAGTGTATGAATATCGGCCCTAAAATTGAAGATAGTTCGGTAACATTTCTGTACACAAATATAATACACTGACAACAAGATTCTTTAAAAGTGTAGGGTAAACTATCCCGTTGTTTTAGGAACACCTTGGCAATCTGATTTTAACAATAATAATTCAATAGTTGGATTTTAGACCGCAAAATAACATATGCTTACCATCAGATAAACTTTCCGGAATTTTCCCTCATTCTCTCCACCTTTATCTCTATACTTTATCTCTTTTTCTCAAACTCTACTACTAATACATCTAAAACACTTTATCATCCACAATGCCATCCGCAAAAACAATTTAAATTAAAACAATCTAAACCGATATAGACAAAATACCTCTTCGAAGAATAATAATTATTTTGCAGGCATGAAATTTAATGTATTCCACCAAATAGAAAGACCCATATTGGGTTCCACCAGGTTTGGTTGTAATCCGAAAAAGAAAACAAAACCCTATAACCCACCCTCAATGTTTTGAAAAACAATTTTATGAATTGTTTGAAAACTAAGCAATAAGCAACGAACCGGAAAAAAGTTCCGGATATACATAGGTACCAGTTGAGTGGATCTACCTATGAACTGTGTAGGTACATATACACCTTGTGGTGCTAGAACTTTTGCCATAGGTACTAATTTCTCAATTTCTCATCACTGATGAAAATTTATATAAATTTTTGAATATAAATCACACTAAATTTAATTTTCTCTTTTATAACACGACAAAATGCTTTTATAATTTATATGCCTCTATAATATTGGTAATGCTTGTACCTAGATACTAGATATACTCCATGGATACTCTGGTTTGATTGGTTAGGGGAACACAATTTGGTATAGCGAAATTTTATATATTCGATAAAATATGGAACACGCCTTCAGAATTTATGCACACGCCAACATTTTACGCAGAGTGAATACCCCCCTCAAACTCTGATAAATCCACCAACTTCATTTCTAAAGCAGATCAAATCATAGAGCCTAATCACAATTCAATTAGAGTCAACAACACCATCACCCCCCCTTGCAATCCCCTTAAACCCAAAACCGAAGCCGAACGAACCAGCCCAGCAGCAGCAACAACATCACATAGAGAGAGGAAATCTTCTGAAAGTGGCATTTACGCAACTTTGTCATCTTCTTTCTCATGGAAAACAAACGAGCTGGGAATAAAATTGAAATTCAAAACCCCCCTTCTCCAACCAACCTAAATGCCAACCCCATGCAAACAATTACAGTTCTTTTCATAGAGCATCACAGGCACCCAGCACACCAGCAGCGCTAGCATACGTAAGCAAGCATCGCATCAGAACCTAAATTAGGGGGGTGACAACATAAGTAAGGGAAAAAAAATTCCTTAACACTTAGTAGAACACTTTATATTTACTTCCCAGCACCTTTGCGGCGGCATTCAGCTTACAGCTTCATCTTTTCTTTTTTTTTTGCTGGATGCTGCCCCCGCCCAAACCGCACAACAACAACAACAGCAGCATCCATCCGTTGAGGGATTATCTTGGGAAAAAATATTTATCCTGTTTTGCATCTATGAATATTTTATTTCCATAATTATCCTTAAAAACACCCCGAACCCAAACTCAACTGTGTGGAGACCTTAATAGAACGCGTATCTAGGGGGCGCTGCTGCTGCAGCAGAGTGTGTGTTTAGAATTTCTTATGTTTTTTTTTTTTCCTATTTTTGTTGGTTTTGTTTTTTTGATCAATGAGAGGGAAAAACGCCTGATGTCCATCCAAGTGGACAGTAATTGTGGATCGCAGTGGAAGATTGTTTGTCCTTGGAACTTTAGGATTACGTAACATGCGGTGATAGCGGTATTTTTAGATAAACTTCCCTTTTTATTATTAAAACTGTCGAACAACTCAATTGGAAATGTATTCAAATGTGAAAATGAGTTCATTATAATGTTGGTTAGTTGTTTTTTTGGTTTTGTTTTCTTTCATTTTTATCACATAGAAGAAAAAAAAATTAAGTGGGAGATCCTTTTTAGCTATAGATAACCCTTTTTGAAAACATCCTTGTAGCCATCCTTGCAGGATGTATAGAGTGTGTATATGTATGTGCAGTTATTGAGGTGAAAATTGAAATTGGCCATTGAAGTAGATTTAATTGAATTACCTCTGTGCATATCGACTATCCAATCGCAAACCACGCCTCGTGCCATTTTGTAGGTAGATATAACCGTTATACCTATCTACATACTCCGGTACACATGAAAAGGACTCTCTTTCTCATTCCAAATGTATGCAGTCCCATCCTCTATGTTTCTTTGATATACGAATTGGCGAGGGAGTTAGGCCGGGAAGGCTTTACAAGCTTGGACTATACGCTGCTGCTGGCCAGGACAGAAACTGCTACTGCTGCTCCTATCCGATGATATAAATTCAGGTATATCATATAAGTTACCTAACCAAGCGATGAACCAAGTTAACCATTTTCATATCCTAGTACACACACTCAAATATACAACATAGTGTTATCTTGTGTAAGTGACACACAAGATTGGGAAGAGGGAGCCCATTATAAATTAAAAATAAGCCTGCCGCACATTTGTGCCCGGTTATATAGGTAGCCAGAGTCGCTTCCAGATGGCATCAGCATCGGCATGTGGACATTTGAAGTAGAAGAGAGAGGTGGAATGCAAATTTATTAATATAAGAGGGTTGCCAGGTTAAATGGAATTTTTGGGGATCATGGTCTAGTTGTAAATTGAATTAATGGGTGCGGTAATTGGTGTTGTGGTTAGTTTTTGAGTACCTACATTACACTAAGTTTATAAACATATACAACTATATACCTTTTTATACACAACAATTTGTATATTTATATGTTTGCAGGACAATAAATGGCAAGGATGTTTGATAAAGTTAAGCACATAATACAGCTTAGAGGTAGAAATACCAACTATACCATATGTGTGCCATAATAGCAACAACTTACTATACGGATGACTAATGAATTCACAAGTTCCTCATAAATCAATTAATTAAGTCCTTTTAATATTTATAAGGTTTCTTAACTTGGCTGGATTGCATTTTCACCTTTTGAGAGAGTCATGTTAGGTTTGAACAAAACTAATCAGTTCTTTAAATTCATTTCTGACAATTTTAAAGAACGTGTTTTATGGGTTTTGCAGAACACAAGTATTGGGGTATATGGCAGAAACCTTGTAATTCAAAGTGTCAAAACGGATAATTTTCGTTAAGTTTTCTGTAGTTTTCTCAAATTAAATGTTGAATTATACTCAAAACATTGATCGTAACTGTCATAACATAAAAGGACTTACCGATTTGTCAAATCTACCAATTACGTACTTTGGCGAAGAGAAGATTTTTTTAAGGCTTAAAAACTAACGAAACATTACTTTCCATTCAAATGCAAGAAGTACTTATAAATGCCTTAACTTATTGGAAGGCATTTTGGATGATTTCATTTGTTTTTTTTTTGATTTTGTTTTGTAAGAGAAACGAAAAAATATAATCAGCTGTCAAATTTTCATAAGTCAACTGCTATAGGGAAGGCACTTTACGTCAAAAACAAAACTGAACGAAACTGAGCAATCCACTGTTATCAATAACAAACACCCGCTGAATTCTTCTATTTCTTAGTTGGACCTTAATTAGGACTGCACAAATTGCAGACATCAAAAGTTTAAAAAGTTTTTTTTTTAACTTTAAAAGGATTTATTTTGCTAAAGGCCTTACTATAATGACGGTAGCGTGTGTCAAAAGTGAAAGAAACGTTTCTTACGTTATGTCAAATAGTGTAGTTACATTCCACTTCATTTTTGACATGTGTTTACACTTTTTCAAATAGTGTGGAGCAACTTTTATAATTGACTTACCTAATCGGGAGCGATTATCAAAGTTCTTTGCGCTTACATGAAAAATATAAGTTTTTGGCTTTGGGTTATGAAAATAAATGAACTAGTCAATAATTCGATGATTAAAAATATATTTATTCTACAATGTATGCGGTTTTATTGAAAGAAAGTATATTATTTCCTTGTAAAGCCAACTTATCATTTGTGAAAACAAGAAATGCAGTCAGCTGTCATATTTTCAAATCTAAACTGACCGAAATTGAACGAAACTGAGCTGTGTTCGATGTATATTTTGCAACAAAAACAGTTGAAAAAAGAAACTGAAAGCAGTGGCACAATAAATATTATGAAGAAGAGTCCGAAAACAGCCGTTGTACATTTAGTTTACATACTCTGATTATGTTACGTTGTTACTGAGACATTTGAATCAAAATTACATTATCATACGTCAAAAGTGTTTAAACAATTAATTTTGAATGAAAGTAATTGACTTTGATGAAAACTTAAACTTGAACACTGCCAAAATCAGATATCTAGGGATAAAGGAGATTTCATATAACCAAGCAGTCTTATGTAACCTGACAAAGTTTAAGTTTGAAACACAATAGTTGGAAGGAAACAAACGCTTCCGTTTTTGTTGAACCGATTATGGTGAACTGCTTCTCGGAAAATCTTCGTTCTGTTTTGCTTCTACATTTCACAGTACTTCGAACTACATTTCTGATTTATTGAAGATTGGATGAACAATTAAATGAACCACTCTGAGTTGAATGCTCAAAATTCTGATGAAATTTTAAATTAATACGAAAAAAAAACTAAAGCTATTAAATGCCGTTTAACCCAAATCACCTAAACGTAACTCTTAAGGTATGAACACAAGAACCTACATCTGAAAAAGAAAATCCTTTTCGTTTTAAATTATGCAGAAACAAAAAAAAAAGGTGTTCCAGGTCAGAACGAATGACAACTTCAAAGTAAAATGTCACACACGTGTTGAAGGTGTAGTGTGTAGAAAAACCCTCTCAATCGCACACAATGAAGATATCAAAAACAGTCAACACACATATCCTGATGGATGGAGTGATGCTCATCAAAAACCCACTCTGATGCACAATAATATGAATGGTAACTCTAAAACACATTTGCCGTCAAAATCGTTAACTGTCCAAGAGTGCTACTATGCATATATGCAAATGGACACTATGATTGGCTTTTTTCCACAACAACAACAACTTCAAATAAAAAAACAGAACAAAGTTAGTACAAAAAAAAAAAAAAAAAAAACCCTGAACGGTGAAGGCAAATGGCCACAAAAACACAAACATGTTAAAATTGAAAATATCTTTCATCCCTCCATCATCCTGACACCCTCTACTCTCTGCTGCTTTTTGTTTGTCTTCTATGTATTTAATCTCACTCTGTACATCTTTTCTGACATATCCTGCAAGTGGTGTGTATGATACTGTGTGCTATACCGACATACGACTTCACACACGACACTACAAATGTTCATTAACTGACAGTCGACACAATTATTCGCTAGAATAGTTGAGTTGAATATTTTTTATTCACACAAACACAGAAAATGATTTATATATTTTTCTGTGTGATGGGTACCAAAGTATTATAATAAAAGGGATAAGTTATGGATTCATAAAAATAAATATGACATTTTAATGACATTTTGGGGTACATGGGTGATGATCAGCCCTATCGGAAGATGCTTTCAGTTTTTGCCATATGTCATCATCATCAATGAGTAGAAAATATAAGAATGATACTAACTTGATGACTTCTGTAAAATACATAAAAGTTGTCAAATATGTCTATCTTTTTATCATTACTTCATTCATTTCATTTTTATAGTCATGACCTAAATTGTCAAAACGAAGAAAAAGAACGTTAAATGAAAAAAAAATTACACGCTTGAGAACTAGATTTTGAACATCTATGAATGACAGTAGGACTTATTAAGTTCCAAGTTGTCAAAAGTGTCAAGCAATCAGATGTTTTACATATTTTTTGTTTAATCAATAATCAGTATAATATGTTATTATTCTGAGTATGTCTTTAGTCCATAAAACATATTATAAAGCAGGGTCTCAATCGAACATTTCCTACGACAGTACTATCAGCCAGTCATCAGTTAATCCAATGGAGACCAAAATTCCAACATCAAATTCGTGTCCCGGTCATCGCAATTTAGATTTTAATTAATCTTGGATTCAAATCTTTTCATCATATGAACTTCTCATCTATAAAAAAACTATTAACAGCAATCAACGAATAAACGAAAATTCATCTAATTTGACACTTCGTTTAAATTATCACATTTCCATGATGGCTGTCAGTTTCGTCGAATAATGTTAAAGTTCATAGTTGCCATTAATATTTTGCAGACTTTTAACCGCTACCTCCGTAACTTTCCGATAAGTTGTTATTTATGTTATGTTACTCCTGAGAACCTTCCTAACAGGGGATAATAATATTTTTTGGGAAACTTTAAAAACTTGCGAAAAAGCAATTTTATGCGACCAAATCATGCACCTTATTTTGATTTTGTAGTCATTAAATATTGAATATAAACAAAATGAAAAATAATGAAAAAAAAGAAGTAGGAATATGCATAAACACTCGTATCCCGTACATATAAATGAAAAATATATGAGTGTTCGCATTGTCCTTTCCGAAACAAAAAACTATTTAAAATAAAATGAAACAAAAAAATAAAGAAAAAAACTAAAAAACAAAAAAAAATTCAATTTAAATTGAAATGCTAAGGGGAAACGGAAGGAAACATGGTGCTGGAACCTGTGCCCACAAAACACATAGAAAACGAGGTGGCAAATATTTTTGTGTCCTTCTCAGTATGTTTTTGAAATATTAAAGAGGCGGATGACAATGTTTATTTCGAGGGGTGGTTCAGGGTTGGCATAGTAGTTGTCATTTGTGTGGGATTGGAGCTGCGCTACTGGTGGGGTTGAGGCTCTGGAAATCGGATAGAATATGGATTGAAGATCTCCATTCTCTAATGCATACAAACACTCACTTCTGGTTGGGTTTTTGGACCGTATGGTGGCGGGTGTAGTACCTCTCTTACTCTCTCGTGATGTGTGTTTTTGTGTTTATGGCGCTGTTGATCTATTTTGTATGAACAAAAGTGTACACCATATCACTTTCGAGTGTGTTTTTTTGAAAGGTCGATTTCGAAAATGACGACAATAGAAAGAGGGACAAATGAATTGGGTATATATATAGAAATGAAAGGTGTAAGAGTGATGGAGATGATGGCAGAGGTATATGGGAATGAGGGTGAATAATGCCTTGGGGATGTTTCAATAATATTTCGGAACTTGTTCCTTACTTCCTTCGAAAACAAATAAGCAATTTGTTTTTAGGGCATTCCCATTGTGACGCAAGTTATAGAGATCTGTGTGTGTTTGTGTGTGTGTGTGATATGTTCTATTTAACTTTATTTGTTTTGTTCTATTTTTTTCAAAAAAAAAAAGAAAATAATAAAACTTGATAAAGCTCAAGGGTAGAGGGCGAGCTTAGTATATCAACCTCATATCCAGAAATTAATACCAACTGAAGTTGAGTGTTTTTCAACTTGAAGTAATATGTGACGAAGTTTGATTGAGGCAAAAACCAGCAGGCTTATAATAAGGATCATAAATGTTTTGCTGGACTTGTTGTTTTTTTTTTTTTTTTTTTTTGATGACAAATAGGTTGACATTTATGACAAGGATTAAGGATTAAAGTGGGTTTTAAAATTTAAACAAAGGATAAGTAGGCCAATCCTACTTTCAAGCATTATACTTTTGTTTGTTTAATTTTAAGATTAAATAAAATGTTGGACAGAAACATTTAGGTTTGCTTTGAATCAAATTTAATTGGAAGGTCACTTGAAAATTTCGGGATGATCCTTTGATGTAAAAAAAAAAAAACATCTCAGGATGTTGGAAATTTTGACACATTGTTGGAACTCGGTTGTTAAAAGCAAGGAAAATATTTTTGTTTTTATGAAATTACAGTCCAAGAGGTTATTTCACTTTGTACGTTTAAAATTGTAACTGCATTATTTTGAGCACAAAAGAACATTTCCAAAGATACAGCAAATTAAATAAATAACTGACGAAATTGGTCACTACGGCGTATGAGTAATTTTTTTTCAATTTGTCTTTATTTTGTGCGACCGCAAAAGATAACAAATTAAATGCTACTCACTAAGATTATTATCATTTTTTTTCTAATATGTAAAGTACGAAATTTCATCGAAATCTACTAGATTCCTCAGACATTTTCAGTTTTCATAATTTTGTTTGTAATCTTGATTTCGATGAATCTCCTAAAAAATGTACTTGATTTCGTTAGCGGAGACACATTTATAACACATTGTTCTTTTTTGTATAACAGTTAAAGGATCTATCAGAACCAAGACAATGGGAAATGTCAAACAAAATCTAGTTTCTTATTGCGAGATCTTGTTGATGTGAAAAGGCTATAAATGGGTATACATGCAATATCATGAAACTAACGTAACAGCCTTTTCACTTCAACCAGATTTCACACTAAGACTACGAAATCTCGTTGATTCGTTCACAACGCACATAAACTAGGTTTTTTTTACATTTCTCTTTGTTTCGCTCAAACAACTACAACTGTTATACAAAGGCAAACAATGAGTTAGGAATGTGTCTCCGCTAACAAAATCAAGGAGATTTTGTAGGAGATTTCGTCGTAAACTAGATTCGTCGTAGTGATTGTAACTTCAATCATGTTTTTTTAGGTATTGGAAAGAGTAGATGAAATACGTAATCTATTACTTTTGAGTAGTTTATGTATATGAATTCTTGTGATTCCCTATAATTGTGCATTCCTGTGACTATAGCTAGTAATTTGCTCCCTAAAAAAATCAGATATTAAGGTATCTTAGATAGTTATTCTTGATTTAAAAACTGCCGATCATCATTTACCATATTTATGACAGCAATTAAAACTTTTACCATTCGTTGAAGGTAATGCACATATATCTTATACGAGATTGGCATGATATCAATGTAGCCAATAGTTCTATTTCTATATGACATATAAGTAGGCAAAGCTTTCTCGTTAATCAATTGTCAAGATTTACTACTTAAGCTCTTCTATAAGGACATTCCTTCCATTTTTCGTCTCAATATAATACTCCTTTTATAATAATTGATGGTAAATTTATCTATCCAATCATAGTATCAGTATGTATTAATAACAGCAAAAAGAAAAAAAAATAAATTGTAGTAGAAGAAAAAAAAATCTCATTACTCCATTTCAAATTCAGTCTCAACTCGCAGAATAAAGTAATCTATCGCATAGCTAAGTTATAATAGGATCATCTTTTCTCATTCCAAGGAATCTATCTCTCTGACTTCACATTCACCCGTCTGTTTTCCTTCATCTCCTCTATATACACTATCATAGTCAAACTGATTCTATAAATCAATCATTGTTCTCTTTCTTAACAATAAGAAAAAAATAAAAAAAAAAAACTGAGACATAGCTTTGGCATATACTATAGTCCTTCGAAAAGCATTATTTCATATAAAAATTCCAAGATAACTTACATCACAAAAATCTATCCTTCAATAGCATTACAACAACTTTCTTTGATCTGAGAGTATATATCTTTCAATTCGAATGATTTTTTTCTTGTCTCCTTGCAAAATAATAACAACAACAGAAGTAGCACAAAAAAATAAGGAAGAAAAAAAGGACCCATCGAAGCAGGATGGGAAAAAAATAAAGTTAGATAGAAAAATAAAAAAAAAAATAGAAATATATAATAACAGAACTAAGACCGTTGATAATATGAACAAGAATAAAAGACATCCACTCTACGTTGTCATAATGTTCATTCAATGTTCGCGTGTGCGACAAGACAGAAAGCATTGGGGAACATTGTCCCCCATCATCATCATCATCATCCTCGTCATCACAGCGAGTTTCAAAGTCCTTGTTTGCAGCCAGCATCCATAGATACTATACATAGCTTTAGGATGAGGAGCTGGAGCAGCGTTGGGAATGCCAATTCTTTCTTTTCATTTTTTTTTTTTTCTTTTTCATAAAGAATTACAAGGAATATACAAGGGATAAATGACGATGCCTTCGCAACTTACGGAAGTATATGCCGGAAGTTCCGGTACTTGTGTCAAGTTCTTGTCACAGCAGCTTCTTCTATCAGAGTAAGAATCCTTTATCATTCTGTCACACCATCGCATCGCACTGCGACTATACTGTGAGAGAGCAAAACTTGCTTTTCATGTATTAAATGCCTGTGATGTGATTGTGAGGAGCTGTTGGCTCAATGGGTGGCTATGGGTGCCACGTATAAGGGGTGGGGACCTACACTTTACTCCTTTTTTATGCCTCACTGTTTTTTACTTAATTTAATTTCATCAACCACTGGCTGTGAAAGTGTTGAGGGTTGCTATACCCCGTCACCCCTCTCCCCTTGCCCTCACAGTTCCCTAGTTCCCTCATCCAAACACGCTAAAAGGTTTGAAAGGATTTTAATACAATTTAACTGCTGCCAACATAGAGAACAGAATGCTGCTACTAGTAGCATTATTGAATTCAATTTATTTCATTTTATATGAATCCGTGTATATGTGTGTGTGGGTGTGTGTCTAGTTGCCTGGAATGTATAGTGAATCGATTTATCAAATTCAGCAATCTATACTCTTCACACAAACACACACAACCATCCAATCAAACAAAAAAAAAACAATATCCATACCATATAGCTACCACTTTTCAATTTGTGCAAATCAAACAAATGGAGTAGAACCGTTATTCAAGGGCGTTTCTTCCGTTCAAAAATACAAATCTCCATTTTGAAGAATACCTTTTTGATGTGTCTGTCTTTCTTATAATATCTAATTGACAGGGGAAATGTCAACTGAAAATTGAAATATAATAGAAATGTCATTTTCCTTATGTCAGGTATATAGTTTTGGTTAGATCGAATATACATTATATTTGTACAAGAATATGGGAAATATCTAAATAAAAAAAAGTAAAATGAAAAACTTTATTTCAATATCCTTTATTGGATCGTTTATCCCTCCTTAACAACAACAACAACCGGATATCCTTCTTGAGTGTGATGCCAGATTATGACTATCATTTTGGTGGCATATGTTCTGATGACGTGGCCGTCAAAATAATGTTGTTATGAAGTGGTAGTATTGGCGGGTGGTCACTAGAGCATTTGGAGCCCTGCAAAAACCATGACAGCGCCCTAATTAAAAAGGGAAATTATGTTAAAAGAGTTAAAATGTAGAATAACAAAGATCCAGTGAAGTAAGTGTTCATACGAATAAAAGAAACTCATATGATGCATTTATAATGGCGATTGCTTACTATTCGTTAAGTTTTCGTTCACTAATGTATCAAATTTTCACAAGATTTGATACATTTCTAGAGCGACCGACTGTCATCCGGCCATTTTGACAGCTCTCATCCCGTAAGTTAGTCAATGTGAACACCCCTATTTGGGCTCTAGTCCGAACAGGCTATAAAACGATGAGAAATTGTAACCAGAAAATTGTAAACTTTACTGAACAATTTTTGCAATTAAGTTTAAGAACTGTAAATGGGAAATGTGGTAGACTTTGTATGAAGGTAATTTGACATTCCATGAGCATATTATTTGGTTGATCACTTAGTTGAATAAATAGGGATTGAATACCTTTAATGATAAGGTATATTAATTCAATTGCTTGAAGTTTGCGCACAAGCTATAAGTGTGGTGAACGAAGTGTCAAACTTTAGTTTTCTCATACAAGTTTTGAAAGAACCTCTCAATAAGGTTTTTTTTAGAGAAAAAGCAATACATCTCTGTCTCATTCTGCCTCATATAGCTTCCAAACGTCAAATCAACACTTTGGCACAATGACGTTTAAGTAATCAACAGTAATAATCAAACTTGTTCATATTTTTTTCATGTGAGAACTGTCATTGAACCAAAGTGTGTAGTTTCACAATTTGGTAAAAATCCCTATATTTACCAGATTTACTGCGTTTATGCAGAGCTTAAGCCATTGAATTACTTATGATTTAGTAAGTTCAGACTTCCCGACATCTCAGAGATTTTTCTTGCCAGAAGATGAAAAATGAATCCAATTTTTTTTTCTGCTCAGTTTTTGACAGGCAATTTACTGAGGAGTTCTGTTCAAGTGTTGAGATTACTGAACCCTTATAGGTCTTAAAAACATGAACTGGCTAATTAATTTAAGATATTTTTGAAAATAGCTTTCTGTCATACACAACAGAACCTAGCAATAGCCTTTTCACTTATCTGACTCGTCCTTATGAAGAGAGACCACCCCTGTTCACACTAGTGAAGGATCAAAAAACTGTGAATGAACAACCACGACACGAGCCAAGAAGAAGAAGAAGTTTCAGCCAGCCGACACCGACTATGACGATAAGGACAAGGCGGCAAAATACGCAGAAAGAATAACTTAACGTAGACATGGTAGATTTTTTTTTTGTTGTACTTCATAATAACGCCTGCCAGAGCATCTTCCATAAGATGTCTTTCCGATGTCATATAATCGGAAGCTGAAGCAAATGTTTTTCGTAGATACATAATATAGACACCATCACCCTCAAAACCGACCAGACATCATAGGTTTTTTAGCTATATACGATGGTGGTTTATGTCCTTTCATTTTGATAAGGCTCTTTTCAAGCAACTAACCACACTTGCCACTACTTATCCACACTTTTCTCCTCCTGATGGAGTCTTTACAGATTGTCAATCATAAATTTTAAATTGAAGGTTGTTTATGTTTTGATTTTGATTGAGAGTTAGTTAGTCCGGACAAAAATAACGGTTAACTGATTTTGCAAAAAGAGATAAATAATGTATGTTTAGTTATACTAGCATGATGTATGTGTGGTCTCTTATTGAAGTTTAAACGTTGTTTTCCAAAGTAATTAAAAAAAAAAAGAGAGACTTTGATGTCAAATACATTTTTGACAAATGCGCTGGAAGGCACTCCGGAACGGAGGAGCTACATATACAGCTTAATTACTTAAGTGCCTGCCTGCATATTTATAGGTAGGTAGAAAGTCTATGGCAGACTTTTTCTACTTGATGTGGGTGAGGGTTTTTCGTTTTCTATTCTTTCGAAAGTTTCAACTTCAAAAAAAAAAAAAAAATGAAAGGAAAGAAGTAAAAATAAACTTTTTGCCTACATAGAACTGTCACATTTTGAAAAGCCAAATTGAATCAAAGTTGCCCCCAAAGTAAGATTGGAAAAATGAATAATTGAATATTGTGGGCGGTGCCATCATGTTGATATCGATTAACTATTTTGTTTCGAGGTCTCTCAGGGAATTCAGATTGTTGGGTCAATAAATGTAGCCCGGTACTATAAGGTAAATAACATAAATGTTGGTAAGTGGGAGGGACATGGGTAAAGTAGGCCGTTTGACATTTAACTTTTGATGATATTTTTTGTAGCTAAAAAAAATAGTTGGTAGGCTAGAAACACCAGGATTTGACATTTCAGCATGATAGAATAACAAAAATCTATGATTCCTTCGAAAAGATTCACTTTACTTTAAATCATTTTGATTGTCATCTCCAAAATACAAAAATCAACCTACTATACTGTTTCCATTATAGTCCATTAAGAGCTCCCCATACTGCTCTATACTACCTACTGAGTTTCACCCTCCAATATTATGTCAATCGAAGGTGTAATTAACTGACATTGTATAATAGCACCAACATTTTCGCTCTTTGATCAGAAATAGCACTCCAAATTAATTATGTAAACTGAAAATCAAATCACAGTAACAATTCGATTTATATTTTACTGAGTTCAAAAGTTAATTAGAATGGGACATTCGAATCTACGATTTTCACCCCCAGAAGCGTTCTGTCAAAATTTCAAATAATTTAAATGTCTGATGCCGCAAATTAATTCATCGAAAGTTGCCCAATTATTTTTTTAGATATGTAATTATTTGTGATTAGGGAAAAATGTGCATCAAGCTCGACCGACGTACAGTCAACTTTGAATTTAATTTAGCAAAAAAAAACTACGAAACTAGCACCAAAGCGGTGACAACTCTGTATTCATCTAACAGCAATGAAGGCTGTTAGTCATCGTGTGTGAGAATGGTTAAGTCATCTGATGACAGTTGGGCTCACTGCTAAGTCAACATATATTTTTAAACTGAAAAAAAGTTACACGTGTATGGGATAAGCTTAACAAAAAAAATAACTGTCACTGACAGATGTAATCTTTATTTATTTTTTGTTGTTTTATTCAAATTACTGTCAAATAAAAATCACTCGATACACACAGTCTCACAAGTAAAAAAGTTATACAATGTTGTTTTCTACTTGACAATCAGGAATAAATTCATTTATGTACCTGCACTCCCTCTGTTGGGAAAAAAATACTGTCAATGTTGATTTTATGTACCTAACTAGATATAAAGTAGATGTACAGAGGTAGTAAGTGTTTTTTTCTGTTCAATATTCTTTTGTTTTCATTTGCAACAACCATTTATCTGTCCAGTAGAGAGTGACCCATTTAAATGTTTTTTTTTTTTTTTTATTATTTTTGTAATTTTATTTCAACAGAGAAACACAGAGGTGAAAACCTCGGACGATGATGATGGTTAATGCAATTATGCAGTTTTCTTCTTTTTTTTGTATTTTGTTGATTTTAAATTTAATTAAAATTCATTGTTTTTTATAAATACAATATATTGGCATTGGGGACGACGAAATGTAATAATAGAGAAATATGTTATTTTTATCCTCGAAAACATTTTGATTTCCAGGAAATTTATATAATAAAAATGGCTTTTATGCATTATGATCAAATTAATATGAATGAAAATTTTAATGAATTTACTGAAAAGTGAAAAGGGATTATGGAAAAGTTTGGTAGATTGAAAAATAAAGTTATGTGATAAGCTGGTTTATTTTAGGTATATTTTCGTTGTGTCTGAGAAATTGCTGATTCGAGAGAATTAAATGCAAAAGTGACAACTTTTCCCAAAACGAGACAAATTTGTAGTACTGAATTTATAGGACTACCATACATTACATGCTTTCATTTATTACTACTCATTGTGATAAAATCCGAGTATGGTAATAAATTTCCGAAATCCAAATTGTAAAATTCAACATTATCCCATGTTTAAATTGTCAAAGTCTATACGTGCCTTAACCGTTAAAATATTAAGGTTATGCTTTCACTTTTAATTGGCAATAGTACTTTTTTAACAAAAAAAAAATGTAAAAGTCAAAACCTCCACTTTGACGAAATTTACATCTGTTTACCATTCGAAAGTATAGTACAGAAATTATTTTAAATATTTTATTATAAATTAAATTGATCAAATAATTTTGTATAAGTAGGCCGGCTGATGGAGATAATAATTATAAAAAAAAGTAGCACACCCGAGTTTATTTTTTTTCCAGCCTTGCAACGGTCGGTTTCGTCAAAGTGGTGGCTGCCATTTTTTTGTTTGACAGATTCGGAAAGATTCCTAACGACAAAAAAACTATTTTGACAGAAAAAGGTGACCGAAAACAAAGAAGAGATACTTTTTGCTTACGTTTCTGGTTCTGGTTTAGGGGTTCATTCTTTTGTAAATAAATTAATCATCATTGACTTTTATAAATGTACTGGTAGTTGCCAACTTCAGAATAGTTCCACCGATAACCAGGTTATACTAGCCCTCCAAACGACACTAGCAGAAAAATATGATAACATTTTTGACACTTCAGTTTTTTTGTTTCCAAAATAAGGACAAATTTTTGGATCATTAAACAAAGATCACGAATTGATTCGTATTTATGAAAAAATGTGGCTTATGTGTTTGTATACACATTTTTTAAAGGGAAAAATCGATTTTTGTAATATTCTTGTAAAATCAAATTACTTTAGTGCAAACTACAAATAGAATACATTCTATTATATTTGGTCGTTTTGAAAAAAAAAAAAATTTTTTTATGTGAGGATGTGTTCGTTGAGTGTTTTCTGTTATCAATAGAATGAAAAAACTATTAAATGGATATGAAACCGGTCATTATTTATGTTTAAATGTAAAATGTTAGTGGTCAGTTTTTGCAAAAAAAAAGGATCACCGTTGTTTTAACAAGTAGTCCCATTGGTTTTGCGAAAAACAGTACTTACAAAAAGTCTTTTTCAAACAAAAATCTAACTTTTCTAACACATTTTTGTGAGTAAAGTCCAGAAAATTATTAAATTTGTTTGTTTAATTTTAAACTTTTTGCAATAATTTTTCAGACGAAAAAACTTGTACAAATGTGTTAGACAACATAGATTTTTGTTTCAAGAACACCCCTCGTAACAAAAAGATGTGGTAGTTTTTACCAGAGACTCAAAGGAATTTGCTGTGTTTGATGTACCTAATTGAAAAAATTATATAAATTCACAATCAAAATATTTGCTTAGTGCGAACAGAGCCCTTAAATGAGCAAAGAATAAAATAACATGACAAATGATATGCATTTGTTCTGTTTTGTCACAAATCGCAAGCAGGAAGCATCAACATCATGGTACCAACTTTAAAACATGAATACTCGAACGAGTAAAGGCTTGCCCAAACCAAAGTGTCGCACTGTCGCGTTACAGTGTGACACGCGGTAACAAAATTTCATATGAGAATACCCATAGCATACGCGACAAACAACAAAGCGTTTTTCATATAAAAGCCCTTGTCGCTTTGTCGTACGTTAGTGCGATACTTTGGCTTGGGCAAGCCTTTTACTTTCGTTTTTTTGATACCGTTGTTTAAAGAATTCTTTCTAAGTCACTTTTGCTTAAAATCAGCATCCAATTTTTAAAATTGCTTTGCATTGGTTTTGGAAGAGGGAATCCACTAATCGCGATGTGTTAAATATTGTAAATTTCACTATCGCCATGGATGACAAATGTTATTAAGCTGCTTATCTATCCTGCAGAGAGATTTTTTTCTCAAAGAATAATTGTTTTAAATTATTCAAATTAATATTACTCATCAACAGCAGCAGTTTTTATAAAATGATACTAGAAAAAATAAACTAATAAAAAATCACATCCATGTGTTCACACCCAAAAAAAAAAATTCAATTCAAGTTCATTTCAACCATAAATAAACCAAACCATTCAATATTCACCTTTTCCATTCAACCATTGCATTTTTGCACAATACAATGTATAGAGTTATCCCACTCACTCCTCCAGTTCATTTACTTCCTCAACACTTCAGTCTTCTCACTCACACCTGCATTTCTTCTCTCTTCCACTCAAAATCATTCACTTCAATGAGACAAAGACAGCACTGTCTGTCTAACACAAAAAAAAAACAAAAATCCCAATGAGAAAAAGAAGACAAACGATAATCACCTCGCCGTCATTGTTTTTTCGCGTCGCCCCATCATTGTCGAGCAATATATTTCTTTTATCCACCGCCATTCACCACTCTCAGTCGAACTCGCAAATTGAAAAGTTGTGCGTAATTTTCCTTCACATTTTCACTTGTAGTCTCTCGTTTGATTGAACCAATTGTGCATTAAATTAATTGCGAGTAATATTAAAGAAATTCACAGTTTTACCAAAGAAAATTTTCAATTTTAAAAAAGCAAAAGAGAAACAAATTAAATCCGGAAAATCCAAACAAAACGATAAAAAAAAAGTGAAGTGCAAAACGAGGAAAGAAAGAAAAGAAGAAAAAAAACAGAACTAGTGAATTTTTCAGACAAGAGCGAGCACCGGAGTGAATTTTGCCTCGCATTTTTTTTTTGTCGTCTTCTACTGATTTGACATTTTCCCCTCTGGGCTCCTGCGATCCCCCTCTGTGCACTCACGTTCATTCACTTTTTTCCCCTTTACCGAACTTCCCCGCTGTGTGTGCATTCTTTGCTGCTTGTCTCTGCCGGTTCGGTTGTGTTTTCTTTTTTTCGCTGCTTCCACCATCATCGTTGTCGTCGTCGTCGTTCCGTTCTGCTGTGTGTTGCCCGCTGTTGCTGCTGCTGCGCGAAAAACGAAAAAAAAAAAAACAAATTAAAAAACTGGAATTATTGATTTAAATCGCATACATCAAATCAACGCCATTGCAATTAGGTAAATATTAGAAAAAAATAAAAACAGTTGAAAAATAAAAATGTCTTATCGCAGAGAAATAATTTTCGCTTAGAGAATGTTGCCTTGCCTCCTTGCCCTAACCTAAGAAGAAGTCGTTGCAAAAAAAAAATTGCATTGCTTCAGCTTTTTGGTCGAGCAACGAGCAAAGCAAATTGGCAGAGATTCAGTTTTTGATTGGGACACAAGTAGAAGAAAAGTGCATTTATTATTTATATTCTTAGTTTTGTCGTGTGTTCCTGTTCTGTGTGTGCTCCAAGCTCCAAAGTGCATTAATTAATTAGTAAAAAAAAGTGCTGCCAAAAGTACGAATAGGCGAGTACCCGAGTGCGAGAAGCGCAGGGCGTTTTTCAGAAAAAAAATATATATATTAAATCTTGAAAGTTCGGTGAACAACATGAGAGATGGTGGAGGAGATGTGGCTGGTATGTGGTGTGATTTGCTTGCCTGCCTGCATGTGCAAGAATTAGTTGCAAGAAGCGCAACTATAATTATTTGTGCTTACTTTGCATGCCGTAGTTGTTTGTGAGACTACAGACGACATTCAAGACAACGAAGAGCAACTGCTGTCGCTGGCTGCCTGGGCTGGGTTAGTGCAATAGTTAGTGACGGCTGCAGCGGCGGCGTGTGAGTGTGAAGGAAGCCTATGATATTCATACTTTCCATCCATCCACAGCACAACCGACTCGACATCGACACGCTTGTTTATTACTGCTGCTTCTTCTTCTTCTACTTGTGTTGAATATTGCTGCTTCATTGCTGTTGTTGCGATTCTAGTTGGTTTGTCGTCATACTCATTGTCCAGTGGGGTCACAAAGTGGATAAGGTAGAAATGTACTGACGGCATTTAAAAGTTGGCTTTTGCTAGATTTAAGAAGTTACACCTGTGACTGTGAGTGTTACTTTCAGAAACTGATAAAACTTATCCAGGAGAAGAAGAACACTTGGAGTTCACTCATTCCAAGTATTTGGGTGAGAACTCTTAAAGTAGAGTAAACACTTCTTAAGAACCATTCGAAGCTAATGTGGTCTTGCCCATTTCATCGTATTCTGCAACAGTATTATACTGATAGAGATTCGTCAAAAAATTTCTCTTCAACACTGACACAGATTGATCAATTTAGTTTTTTGCTGTCTTGTACCAGATAAGTGATGAACGGCCTGATAAACTGCTTTCACTAAAGCTGCACGTTATAAGCCGATCTGTATGCTAATCAAGGGGCCGAAATTGGTACCCATTTTATTGAAGTTGATTTTAAAGCACTTGAGCTTCGAACAAATAAGTACACCTTACTTAAAGGCTTTAATTGGGGCTCATTTTTGAGTTACGTTCTATTGACATGTTAAGCTTAGCAAATATATTTTTTGTTGCCACTTCGATTTGCATTTCTTGCAAGTCGAGCCTTGACTTTTCGAACCATTTCATTTGAGCCTGGTAAGACTTCCACTAATTGACTTGTCATTAACAACGATAAGAATTACAATAATTTACTTACCAAATGCAATACAAACCGGGAAAGTCGAAAAAATTAACTAAACTAGTTGGCAGGCATTCCAAAGTCAATCCCCTTACGCCAGCGTGTAAAATAGAGGACATGTTGTTCGTTGAAGCTGGTATTAAAAAAGCTAGTAGGCGTTTAAGAGAATATTATAAAATATCCCTATCCCACAGTCCGCGAGAGGTACCCTTGCTGATAAAAAATCATGTTTACACAAAAATTAAACTAGTGAAAGTACTTCTTGACTGGCATTTATCAAAGTAGAGAATTACTCTGAGGTCAGACGAGTCCTAGATAATTTGTCATGGTGAGGAGACCTCTTCAATATGTAAGACGGCTTCCGAACATTAAATGTTACCCTAGTTTTACAACAAAGACATTTAAACATGGAGGATCCAGCATAATGGATTGAGCATGTTTATAATTCTATGGTGTTGGTCTCATACTCCATATTCAAGACATCATGGATAAACTTGCCTTTATGAAGATTATAAAGGATGTAAAGGTGCCATAAAAGTTACTGAAATGGGTTAATTTAATCACCTAACCTAACCTAACCTACATTAAACTACTATTTTTAGACCGCTGTTTTTTTAAAACAATTCAGTAAAAGAGAAGAAATCAACATAAATATTATTCGTTTTTTTTCTGGAAATAATGTCAGCTTGAAACTCACATGACCATCCATAAATTGGGATCGCTATGGCTTTCTCCACTGGAGTGAGATTGAAACGCCAAATTGGTCGGGAACTATCTTGTTACGTTATTAAAGTCAATTCATCCTAATTTCTTTACTAGAAAAACTAATTATGTTTTAGTTTGATGAGTAATTTTACGAGTATGTTTGAAAAATTGCCTTTTTCTATATGACTTCACTCCGTCGCTGTTATTTTCAATCATTTTCTTGTTTTTCATTCTATTTCTCTCAGCCGAGCTCTCTTTTATCATTAATTTCTGTCTTATAAATATGCCTTCCTTCAAGCGCGACAAAGAAAAAGTACCCGAGAGTATAACTCATAACAAATTAAAAGAAAATTATAATTCTTGGTTGATAGTGTTATCTCAAATCAGGGCTATAAATGTCGTTTTCAGCTTGATAGATAAATTAATTTAACTAATTTTATCTTTTCTTTTAAGAAAAATCTTAACATTTTTCTTCATTTACGCAATAGAATAGGTACTATTGAAATCGCTTAAGCAACTTCTCAACTTCAGGAGCTTAGACAAATCTCGACTTGAGTAACGACTTAGAATTATTGTGGTGCCCTTATCATGAATCGTTAGGAACTAAATAATAAGTCAATTCCCTAGTCTATGATTGGTCAGCTGTCAAATAAAAAAAATTGGTCTAATTTGACATCTAATGGATCACAGACTATATCGTTCTCCTCCAGTTACACACATGAAAGTGGTTTTGTTAGAAAAATAATAAAATATGTACTGATAAACTGTGAAATTGTCTAGAATTTTTTTAATAACATTACACCTTCGCGAAGATTTGCGATTCCTTTCATTTCACAGAACTTATATTTCTGCCGGAAGAAATTCTTGGGAATAAATTTGGCAGGGTAGGGTGATGAGATTTCTTATTCTTCTGAGAGAGCTCTCTTCTACGCAAAACAGCACAAGTTTGTAAGTTGGGAACAGAAAGCAGACTAAAAATATGACTTAATTCGGCAGTCACAGACTGAGTGTGTAACAAACCTATTTTCATCTCTCATTTTTTTACATGGTTTAATACTATCTTGATCCAATCAAATGTATTTTAAGAATTTCACATTGTATGAAATACGTTATGATGCTTCTGTAGACATTCATTTACATTACCGTTGGGTTACCACATAATTTTAATCTTAGTAGAATAATCAAATATAAAAATCTTTACATTGTTAGAATAAAAACACACCCCTTTTTTGCTCGATGCTGGTCTGATGAGGTTCAAATAATTCAATTTGGGTTTGCTGGCATAGCCGTCAAGATAAAAAAAAAAACACCCCAAATCAAGAAAGAAAGTTTCTATTAGAAAAAACTGTAATCAAATGTGATCCCAAACAGATGACGAGATAGTGAGTGGGGTCTTGTAAGCAGGGCCAGGTGTATCAGACTTGCAATATTCTCAGCTTAGCGCACAAAGATAGCTATTCTGCCATCAATACGGCTAATGACACAAGAACGTTAAATGAACCTGTTGCCCAGGTGTCTTGTTCAAACTTCATTAATGGCACACTAGCTTCAATTTGGATATTTTTAACTTGAGATATCCACTCGAATCTTCACAATGTTAACTACCAAGAAATGAATATTCTCTAATGGTGCTCTTAAGCTAATAAACACTTTAAGATAACAACTAAATTTGAGTTAAAATAAGACCAAGAAACAAGCAGCATCTAACATTTTAAATTTGCATTCTCATCATTCAAAACTATTATATATTTCAAACCACGTTATGCTACCGGCCTTTGATAAAATTATCAAAGATCAAGGTCCCTTACCTTCACAACAAAACAAAAATAACGTAAGAAATGTCTTTGTTTCAATCAAATTGTCATTAAACTCCCACAACTTCATTCTTATGCGGTGACCGAAACTTGAATTGAAATTAAAATCAACTGTTTTTTTTTTGTTTGACAATAATCTTGTCCATTAGTTGGACAAACCAATTGCATGAGAATCAAGTATAAAATTTATTTTATTTTATTTTTTTTTGTTCAAATACAAAAATAATCCATTCTAATGCCTTCCATTTATATATTTTAAATGCAAATCATTCACCCGAATGGAATCTCTCACTTTCGGAATAAAAGCGCTCCAATTGTGTTATTGGTGACTGGTCAGATTAGCATAGTGAGTGTGATCCATAAAACCAAAAGCGTAGTATATAGTGTATAGTTTGCATAAAGTGATGAAACCCCAAAGTGCAATAATAATTATATGCATAGCATATCTACGTTTTGGCATTGACAGACTTAATTTAAATGGCAACCGAGACCGAGAGTTGTCAAAACACTATTTTCTCATTCTAATTCCAACAATTAATTGGCTAAACTTATGAGTTTGCCACCGAACACCGAACAAACAACCAAAAACCACAAAAGCATTTATTTATTTTTTTTTGTTTTTGAGTTGATTTTTGTCAAATTGTCTGTTATACTTTGAGTTTGTGTGCATCAATTCCTTGATAAAGAGAATGCAAAATCATCAAATCATTGTTATTTGGTCCAGTTAAAGATTTTTATGTAAATTTGATGAAATTCTGATGGGGACGAAAATAAATTGGTTTTATTTTTTTTTGTTATGACATTTTTGATAACTGAACCGCACTGGTTCTCGTTAATAAAATCTGTCTGGCTTTGGGTGACTTGTCTTTTGCCGATTAGTTTTAACTTTTAACTAATCAATTTAAATAATAAACTACAAACTAAAATGTCATCTTCACTCTTAGAGACAAAAGAATTTACATACAAATGTATTTATTTGAGAAAAATTAAAGTTTAGTAAAATGTCACTAAATTGCATAGGGAGGTAGAGTGATTGTTATAACAGGATTGGACAAAAAATGTTAAGAGAAATGCCAATCAGTATGATGCTTATCTTTCATAACTGGTCCATGTCCATCCTAACTGTTTTTTAGCAACAACTGTCATTATTTTTATAATAATAAACAAGTTTTTTTTTTAATTTTATTTATTGAATGTGTGAATTTTGTATCCTAATTGACTGACTCTGATTTTAATTAATAAATTGTAATAATTCACAAGAAATAAAAATAATTAATTCAAAATTTCAATCAACAAAATATTTTTAACTCCAACCAACCAGTCTTGTGTTAATCTAAGCTGTTTTATTATTAGTTTAAGAGCTTTAGTAATAAGTGTCATAAATTATTGAGAACATGTTCAAATTTAAGCTTTATAATATAATATGATTAATATGATGCATTGCCGCCGGCATTGCAGCTTGGTCATTGGTTTAGAATTTTAACATGAAAGGATAAATAAACAGTTTTGCAACATTAAGGACCAGTTTTACAGTCGATATTTAAGTGGTAAAATGTTTAGATGACGTAGGTCCACTTCCCATTTAATCGCCTATACATCAATATAATTTTTGGTGCGTTCTTAAACGAAGTTACATGCGAAAGGTAATCTTTACGAAATTTGTATTTATTTTTTCAGATTCTATTTCTTTCTACCGAATCTCCTCAAGTATGGCTTGATTACTTCACTACACATGTTTAAATTTTACGAAAGGAAAGAAATTTCTAGGCCTGCGTTAGTGGTGGTTCTGCAAAGACGTACCAAATAGCCTTTATTAGTCAAACGTTTCCAATTTTGAACCTCAAGTCGTTGATGAACATCTTCCACGTGGCTACTCTTTTGTTTCTTCTATCCTCTGGCTTTAAAGACTACAGGCTGCAGCATCAGTTCATTTGCTCTACATGTCCCAGCCATTTCAGAGTTCAATATGTAGCATTTTGAACAATAACACTTCGTTTAAGAGCTTGTATAACATGTTGTTGAACAACTTTTCAATTATATTTGTCAGTTCTATTTCAATTAACAACCAGTAAGCATCATTTTTAGTTATCAAAACAAAAACCATATGAAAAATGAGATATAGAATTCCAATTTTTATCAATTATCAATTGATAGTTGATCAATTAACAGCTGTGCTCAGTTGGACAAATTCCTTGATCAGTTCGAAGTGAATCATTATAATTTTTGATAGATAGTGATAGTGATAGTTCTCAAGAATAATATTGAATCAGCTTTCCAATGTTTCTGTAAAGTAAATACCAATTTTGACAGAGCACCGAGCCTTTGCTAGGGACACCTTGATAAGTCAGTATCAGTTTGGCAGAGATAACAAAACAGAACATGGCACAGGAGAGATCAACCCAACTTACATACATCATCATAAAAGACGAATCTTTTTCAAAATTTTTCAAAAAGTGGCCATTGTAGTTAAGCCTTAAAAAAGATGTGGCAAAAAAGATCACAACCTGGAAATTAAAACTCCCGGAGATTTTTTTTTTGGGAGAAATGCTCCTTATAGAAAGGAAAATCTTCCTTTTTACTTTTCTCTTCTTCTTAATAGCAAAGGACAAAATTACAAGCGAAAACGGAGCGAAATGCCTGGAATATTTCGATTAGAATCTCTTCTCGCAAAAAAAAAAAATCCCCGGGAGTTTTAATTCCCGACAGGGGTGATTTTGGAAATAAAAAAAGAAGAAGTAACTCGAACGTTTCTCTACCAATGACATTTTTATCTACGCATTGTTTTTCTTCAAATTTAACTAGTTTGGGACCAAAAGGTCTCCCCACATTCAACAAACCCTTTCCACACCCATGTATGTAATGCATATGGTGGACTTTTATTCATTTCGGCACGTCTCGTCGAAAGTTGAACCATGAAAGTTATCCAACGGAAATATCAATTTAAAAGAAGATACAAAAAAACTATACCCTCAACTCCAGTTTGTGTCCAACTTCATATTTTTTTGAAAGGTTATAAGTTGGTTCATGTGAAAGCTCAACCATCATTTTCATGATTTAATGACTGTAGAAAAAAGTTATGGATATGACTCCTTTTACCAGCTCGCTTAATAAGGCTGCTGATAGCTCTAAATGTCTCCAAGTATATAAACTCGTTGACTCTACCAATTACCCTACTTAGGCATTTTTATATTATAAAGAAAAATGCTTATACCAGTTCCATGGTTCCAAACTTGATCTATCATTGGTATTGATTCGTATCTATATGAACATGGCAAACATACAAGTCTTCATATATCATCTATTGGAATGGGAATGTAACTTACTTTATTAATCCGTTGCACCTGATGACCACTTGCCGGCCCCACATTGCAATGTTGTTCCAAATAATTCCCCCTGGCTGATTCTCGGGGACTCAATTTGCGCGGCGGCGGCGTGGACGAGTAGGTACAACCGAGGAGACGACGACTACGACTACGACAACGACAACGACGACGACGACTGACTTTCCGTTCATTAAACCCGATTTTCTTTTTCTTCTTTTATATGCCTTGTGTTTGCTGTTTTTGTGAGTCTTTTCTTCTTCTGTGTGCCTATTATCTACACGCTACACGCCTTGTGCCTTCTTTTGCACCACCAGCAGCAGAGGCAGCACCACACAGTACACTCTGCTACTTCTTGGCTGTGTTCTGCTTCGCTCTTTTTTTTATCTTCAATTCTTCGCGTGTTATTTCGTCTTTTTTTTTTAATGGTGGATGCATTTTCTGCTAGAAGCCGAAGCCGGCCTGGCCGACTTGGGACGATGGCACGGAACAGCTCTAGCTGCAACACCACCACCACCACCACCCGGGGGGGTTATTTTGAGTGTATATTTCTGAACTACTCCACCCCATGTCCCCACACTTCTTATGTTCTTCAAGAGAGTCTCTCCATTGCTGCGTTTGGCCTTTTTTTCTTGTTGTATTTTTTGCACATACTTAGTAGCTTGAATAAAATTTATGCTAACTTGCTTAATGCCATTTAGAATTTTTCCTTCGTGGTTGTTTTTTACATTTTATTTTTTTTTGTTTGCTTTCTGATTTTATGTACTCCATGCGTTTTTCAGGTTTCCCCCAGAATAAAATGGGGAGAGAAGGGATTGAAGGATTAGACAGAATAGCCAATAAAATGTGCGAGTCGTCGATGTTTAGATACAACTTGGTTGATTTTTTTTGTTTCTACTATTTCGAATTTATTTTCGTGTACGGTTGCTAATTTGCTTTGCTTTTTTCAATGATGGTTCGTTTACTTCATGTTTTTTTTAGCCATCGTGGTTTTTTTTTTCTATTTTGTTTATGAGTACATTTTATTTCTTTTTTATATATTTTTGTTGTAACCAAGTCGCTGGCACTTTTTTTTTGAGATGAACACAGTGTTGGAATATAAAAGAAAATATGAAATTTGGGATTAATATTTTCAAATCGAGAGGTAGGGTTGGGTTGTGGTAAAAAAAAACCTGTCAACAATAATAAAAATCGAATAATTGGGTAGGAATTGATTAGTCCTGGGCTTTGATTGTAGAATCAGCCCCTGGGTTAGGTACTATTGACAGAAACAGTTTTCAAGATGTAAAAGTAAACACAGTTATCTAACATAGTTTGATATTAGAGGTATTCATGCAAACCGTTTAAACATGGTAAACCTGGTAAGTGTGGAAACCATTTTAAAACTAGTATGGAAATGACAGTTAGTTTACCCGATTTTACACCATGTTTACCAACAATTTACCAATTTGCATGAATACCCCTATTATATTTTAATGGCTAAGAATGTTTTTATTGAGTTGTGTTTTGCCCAATAAAGTGAGTACAATTGTATTTTTTTAAACGGTTTTTTTCTTCTTTCTTCGAAATGTCCTTGATTTGCTTTCCAGCAAGTTTACGCTTGAGGAGACATTTGGCCGCTTGACCTATTCATAATAGAGATTGTGGGTGAATGCTCTAGTATTTACTTGAGTAAAATATCAATAACTTCAATTTTTTCTATGAACCAAGACGGTTGAACCGAAACTCAACAGCAATAAATGACTGACGGGAAACTACTACTTTCAGTCAGCAATTATTGAAAGGGATAGCCTTTATCCCTTTCGAGAATTGCTTTCACAATTTAAATGAAATTTGGGTTTTTAAATTTTCCTAACGACACCTAACATTAAAATGTGACATTCCCGCTTATAGTTCAACAGATTTCAATGCAAGCTAATGCCAATTTTACTATGGAGGTTTGGCCCACGGTGTATAGAGGGCGTAGTATCAAATAATCCCGTGGAACTTGTGGTATGAGTGCAGCTCTTTCAAAATCATTCATGAATTAGTCGATATAATTAAGCTCGAAGGTGCCTATTCCAAAATAAAATTTCAGTTGTTAATAACTTACGAAAAAATGATACTAAATTTGCTGGTTTACGCTCTGGGCCATAAAATGGTCCAATCCTTTTGTTACACAGAAGCAAATGAAACAATTTCAAAAATAAAAAAAAGAAAACCATTTCGAGGAATGAACTGCAGAACCGCACGAATACCTTAAAACAAAAACCCGGATTATTTATAATATCCAGAGATGCTTATTCTATCGCTGGCGCTGTTAGATCAGGGCAATTGCGTGTGTACGGAGATTAACTTATTTTTTTATTACCTGGTGTCTATATCGAGAGACAGAGAGGAGCAGCAGATGAAAAAAATCACTGTTTGATGTTGTGAAACTGTCTGGTTGAATATTTTTTTTTTTGTTTGTTTACTCAACTCCGCGCCACCTCTTTTTTATAGAAATTATTTTAGAAAAAAAAGTATCTTATTTCTGACAAAGAGGAAATTTTGCAGATTGTTTTTTTTTCGATTCGGTTTGGGTTTTTTGCTTCCTCGACATGAGGTACACACATTTACATTTATATTTTGATTAATTAGTTAGAAATTGATTGGTTTGAGATGATTTTGGGTGATGGGTGGGTGAGAGCATAAGTTTAAGTGGTTTAATTATTTAAATTGATTTCGGACGAATGGACAGACAAGCTCTGGCTGGTTGGGCAACAGAAAATATTTTTTTCCGAGATGGACGATCAATATTAAGGAATGAGGAAGGACGTAACTGTACGAATGAATATGAAGTAAAGTACATAAATAATTTTGAGTAGATACTATGAATGAAGTAGTTTAAATTGTTTTTTTTTTTTCTTTTAATTCTTTAAATGGGATTTCTTTCTTTATTCATGGAAAATACTGAAAACGTTGTGGAAAATTTGTGTGTAAACAGAGTGAAGCAGAAGGAGATGATGATTCTGAGTACTGTGAATGCTCTACTGTACGTACAACGGCTACAACTGTGGACAGAGGTTCTTAAATATGTAATTGCTAGATTCTTTACGAATTAAGTTGTTTTTTTTTTTGTGTAAAGCAAATAACAGATTCACTTACATTATAAATAAATAAAACATAAGGGCGGGTATTGAGTATATTTATATTTAAATAAAAGATATAAGGGTGGTGTAGTGGATGAAAAGTCTACATTTATAGGCACATACAAATGCAAATAAGCTTTAGTTTACAGTATTTTATGTAGTAAATCTTTGAAGTTCTTTGGGATTTTCCTTAAAATTTACAAACCATTGACAGAATCGATTGAAATTCAAATTAAGAGCTTTGAGTGATGTCTTGTTATTTCATTGGTTCATTAAAAAATCATTAAAAGTGCACACATTGAGAGATCTTCAAATTAGAATAGTTTGCTATTTCCAAATATTTTTAATACTTAGCAAAATCCTATACTTGTAAATATCTTTCAAGAATGATAAGAGAGTCTTCCAGTAAGTTTGGTTTAATGGCTTTGTACAGTTTCATGCATTTTAAGAGATATTTTTCGGCAATACAATATTCGTTGAAATAAATAAATTTAATTTACTACAACTTTGTTATTCCTTTTTTTCCTGTAACAGCAACTATTTATGCAATAACAACCAAAAAACCAGCAGCAAAGCACAGTATAGTCCTCAGAAACAGTGTCGAATATTTTTATATTTTGCAGATAGATGGATCAGTATTGTTTTAGAACACATTTCTCCACGAAAGGATTTGATATGAGATAGTTTTTTTTAATGAAGTTTTCTTTAAAATCAATATTCACTAACCAATTCCAAAGGTTTACAATCAATGTACCAATTATATCGGATACGACTCCTAGAAGATCTTGAAAATACCAGAACCTAAATCATCTTTGTTTGACACAAAAATCCATTGTCAACCATTTCGATTATACTGAGCCATCCCATACAGCTGTTTGTGAGTCCAAATACATTTCTTTTCTGAAGTCAATTAATTTTGTAGAAATCCTTATTTGTGAGCTTATAATGTAAAAATGAAGCTTAGATGCAAAAAATGAAAGACACTTTTTGTGGTCTAATGTCTGAGCTAAAAAAGAAACACAGATCTTATACCTCTTTATTAAATCCTGTGTTTAGTTCTTCTTTTCTTATTGAAATTAGTCCTGAAGCGTTGTTTCCATTGAAAAGTAGTTTAGTCAACATGTTTGAGGCTATTCATCTTTTTTAAAGGTCGTTGAATTCGCATTTTTTTTTTGTTTGTTTCTGATAAGGGTACTGATCTAATTTATTTATGCTATTAAAAAAGTAGTCGCTATTAAATCAATTTCATTAAAGAAAACAGGAAAATAGAAATGTAAGACAATTTTTGCAAGACAAAGTTCGAGATGCTGTCACATATCGATTTCTTTTAACATTACTAATTAAAAGTGGCACTCAATTTATCTAAGTGTTTTGGGTGTTGGGGCAGGATGCTTTTAATTAAAGGGGGTAAATTGGTTTTGATATGAACCCTAATACTTCAGATACTCGAATGCCATTCAAAAATGAGAACTGTTAGTGAATAATTTGCAGAATTCCTTGACCTTTTTCGCTAGGGTTCATTTCGTTTTTTGATCGTCTTTTTTCTGAGTTGTATACTCTAAGCAGCACTCATCAATGCAGAGTGAGCAAATAAAGAAAATGTTGACAGTGTTTCTGAACACATGATGATTAGCAAACGTTGAATCGCATGTAGTAATTGTATCGCTTGTGTGCACCAAAGTAGCCACTGTATAATATCCGAATTTTTATGACGGAACGGCTTGGACTGCATTACTGCTTGGATATCGGTTTTGTATTTTCGTAATTTAATTGTAGTGGCATTTTTGCTAAAGATCCTAGCTGTAAACTATCCTGTACCTACCTCAAGTGATTTTCATCTTCAAACTCGATAAACAAACTTGAAAGCAAAACTCTTCAATTTTTACTACTCACACTCACTCCCTACAAAAATTTACCAACCATCAGTCCGAAATTCTACAACACTTATAATTTTATCATCACTTTCCAGCTGCAAATAAATGTACAGAAAACATGCGTAACAACCCTGACCAATGTTAAAAAGTATTTAAACACCAGTTTTCCAATGTAAACTATGATCATTCACAACTTTTACCTCCAAAGAAAAAAACACAAAAAAAAAAACAAACTAGACAAAAACAATTAAAAACATTTTTATTTTTGCATTCAATTTTTCTCAATGGCATATATTAATAGGCCTTCCTAGGTCTAGCCAAACTAACAGGAAAACAAAAAACAATGAGTCTAAACCTCACCCCTTTTGTCTGCTCAGCGTAATGTTGTTATGCTTTAAAGACAATTCAAAAATTCCACAAAACGAATGTGTGTCACGCTACCAACAAGATTTAAAAGTGTAAATTTATGTATTCTTTTTATTAAAATGAACAAAAAAAAATTTAAACGTTCTTCGTTGATAAATAAAATCGCTTAATCAGGCCTCGAAATCACTTAACGCAGAGGTGTGAATTTTTTTTTGTCGGACGCATTTCAAACAAACCAGCAAACAAAAAAAAAAATGCCCACAATTTCATTTCATTGACGAAAGACCCCAATTGTGTGCTCTTTTTTTTTTTTTTGTTTCTGTTTTCAATTTCTTCAATATAATTTCAATAAAAAAAAATGAGTTTCTTTAGAAGGTAAAATACTCTGGTCATAGTCCAAATCGTATATAAGTAGTGCCCATAGGTAATAACTTCCGTGTCATGATTATAATCGAATGACAACATGAAACTCAGGAAGCTTTTATCTCATTAAATGTTAAAGAAAAGACTTCCACACATCAAATGGACATTAACTAATTACACTTTATGTTGGCGACAAAGAACTTGGAAAGAAAGAAAAAAAAAAAAATAAAATAAACAGGTTCGATCCATAATCACACCTTGCATTATACCTACTCGTATCACTCGGATGTCAGTGACGATGATGATGATAACAATGAAGATTGCGTAATTTCGTCACCTTTTTGCTGCAGCAGTAAACAATATACTCTTCTCCCGGACCATTTAGCAAGTCGAAAATACGAATCTAACATTTCATTGTGAATGAAATCTTCTTCTGACAAGATTCTTATTGACACTTGTGTGTGATCATCGCTCCACAATATTCTTCACACCCCAGAATATAGGAAATGATATTTTGTGTATTTCAAAGACAAAAATCCCAACAATTCGAAAGTCCAAACAATAAAATCAAAAGTGTTAAGCTAAATAATTTACCTCTTGACCTAAATTTGTATTTTTCCCAAATTGTTATTTTATTGTTTCTGCATTTAATTGTTTAATCAAGTCACGTTTTTTTTTTGTAAATATATTTTAAAATGACTTTTAAGGTTGCCGTGTAGTTTGAAACAAAAAAGTTTAAGAGAAAAAAGATAAATGAAATACTGAAAACTTTCTTGCAATGCTCCTACTAATTTTTAGTCAAATATTAAAAACAAGAATTAAAAAAAAGGTTTGGAGTTTTTCTAGCATTACGTTAGATTAGGAAACTATACTTGACAGTTTTGTAAATGATAAAAGTTGTTTATGAAAAAGAAAAAGTTTACTCACATTTTCCGAAATTTCAAAATTATTTTTCTGTTATCATTTACAGAATTTTGAAATACAGAATATTGGAATACTTAGGTACTTATGGATTCATAAAATTTTGTGTTTACCGAAATCCATACCAAATCTGCTTCTTTGATCCTTCTGACTTCTTAAGAGTGTGGCCAATGGAAATTTAAAATTTCAGAAGAATAAAGTCAAAAAAATTAAAAAAAACTCAATGGCAACTCTAATCACTTTCACGATTCAGCAGTTCATTGTTCCACAAACATTTTTTCAAAAATATAATAACCGAACACACCCTGACATTCATTCCCATTTTCAATGATTTTGTTTTAATTCTCAAAAAAAAAAAAAAAAATGAATGAAAAAAAATTCATATTTTCGAATTTTAATCGAAAAAGTCACACTCGAATGCGTGAATGTATAAAAAAATGTGCGTTTAATTATTGTTATTGCTAACGTTTGTAATATTTTTTACTCTGCTTTGGAGAGGCACAGTGTGCCGGCTCCGCGACTGGTGCTAGGCGCGCGAACGGTCATTGCACCATGGAATGGACTGACTGTCAACATCCAACAAAAACAGCACAACAACCTGTTCTGTGCAAATATTTAGCACAAAGTGTTGTTGCACTTCTTTCAAGTGAATGGAAATAACAACAAAAACAAAGAATGTAGCAAATACTAAACAAAAAAGCAAAAAAAAAAAACTAATAAATATTGTTATCAGTTAATTGCAAATGGATTAAAAATATGTGTGTGCCTTTTGATAAATTTATTTATACCAAGGTATAAAAATAGGTACTCGTCGTACTCATATGTATATTTTTTAAAAACAAAAACACTTCATATCGCCAGATCAGAGTTTAAAGTGGCACAATGTGGTGACTGGAGATACCGTGTGCTGTTGTTGCCTGTGTTGCATTTGAATGATGCCCCCTGCCGAGGCAGTCACAGTCACATGTTGTGATATTTTATAATACAAACCAACAAAAACAAAAATAATAAAATAAAATACTGTATTTTTTTTTACGTAATATAATTGTTCTGTGAAATTTTGCGCAAAATTGTCAAATTACACTTTAACGCTTAACAATCACATTTAATTTTTTTTTTTTATCTTTTTGGCCTTCCATCTGGGTGGATACCCTTTCAATCTTATGTCTATGAATGTGTGTGTGTGTGAGTATGGCAATAACAAGTGCAACATGCAATATCACCATCATCAACATCAACAACAGTATCTTTTTATTGCTAAACTCTCAAGTTTTATAGTTGATGTGACCATACGGTTTAAATTTTAAAAGTAGTAATAAGAATAAGTGTCAAGGACATTGAGTTTGTTTAAAAAAAAAATGAATGAGACAGGGTCTTGGGTTTTATAGGGTTCTTCAATATGACCTAGTAAAATTGAAATATTCCTCAAAAAATACATATTCCATTGAGTACAAAATCATTTTTTTTTGTGGAAATTTCTCAAATTAGTGAATAACAAAACAAAAAATGTTTTAACAAGTTAATCGGTTAAATGAACAAAAAATGGTTGACCCTAGAAGAAATTGTAATACAATATATGAATCTGTAAATGGAGAAAACAATGGTGACTACAGGACTGCCGCCCTATTACTAAATAATTATTGAAGATGGTTTAATTCTCAGTGTGACTATTCTTATTTTGAAAAAAAACCTGTTTTGAACAAATTTTGAGATAAACTTATCGATCGTCCATCAAATTTAAAATGATGTTTCGAATAATATATTATCAGTCTCATCCATCATTTTTTTGTTAGCGAAAATACTTTCAAATTTAAAGTGTCAAAAAATGTACGTACTTTTTCGTGTTTTAATTTATGGTTTTAAAGTTGAAAATATAAAACTAAAAACAAGCATTCTTTTTTGCACTCTAACTTTGAATGTAGGTATAATTATCTTGTATACCTACAAATCCAAATAACTTCCAAATTAGTAGTTTATTATTTTTTTTTTAATTTAGCAACTTGCTTTAATTTGGCATATAAACTATGAAAAGTTTTTACCAATCCAACCGTAGGTAACCCACCGACACAAAAAAAAAGTTATCTAATACCAATTGTCGAATATAAGTTAATAAAAAATTAATAATTGCAGTTTTTGTAATTTATTATTTTATTCCAACAATTTACTTAAAAATACTCAGATTAAAAACAAAATCGAAAATATAGAAAACATCGTTTATGTATCTGAGTCAGATTATGAGAATTATTGTCATTTGAACCAGTGATTATAGAACCTTACCGCTTTATATTTTTACTGAACATTTTGTGTTTATATTGAAACGAAGAAATTACACAAAAATGTGTGAGTGATTTTTGCTAATTCTTCCGAGTTTTTGAAAAATATTTCAGTAGAGTTGGTATAGTTAAATTTTTCATTTCCCGGTCTCGAAACATCAAGGAGTTAGAAATCCTAAAGATGCCTTACCTATTACTTACTGCAAACATAAAATTGCAAAAAGTCAGTTTTGGCGACCGATGATATGTTTTAAAATACCCCATCACTGTGAATTGCATAGTTCTATTTAATATTATAGGCTGCTTAATGATTTTATCGCCCGCTTATAGCTTATTTAAAAAAAAAAAGGGTTTTTTATGAGTAATATTTAATAATTATATCTACCGATATTATCAAGTTTGAATTACAGAAAAATCGTGTTACTATATTGCGTCACGTCATTCGCGTGATGCAAATGTTTTCCGTTAAAATATGAATTTAAAACAGAAGTGTTAGATTTATCAGAGAGATTTCGACGCTTTGGGTTAAGTGTACAAAAAAAAAAAAATAAAACAATCGTCAAAATAAATCAGTTCAAAACGTTGTTGTTTTAATCAAACTTACATATGTACTCGTACACTATTGCCTTATCGTAATTCCCACGATAGTTTTATGATAAAAAACAAAAACTTCCATAATAGTTTGTAATAAAAGTCAAGAGTGAGGTATAAAAAAAAGTATTGTTTATCCATTATATTGTTATATTTATCCATAAATTGTTACTGCCGTCACAACGCAATGTCATCAGCGCTACATTAAGTGTCACAACCAATATTTCAAAACTAATTATCATTTTTGTTTATTCTTCACATAAACTGTATTTATAATTGTACTTTCAATCGGGGAAGAGAAGAAAAAAATTACAATTGCTATTAATTACTTGTTCAAAGATATTTTTGGAGAAAATTGTTTAAAAAGACAAGATAATGCGAACGATATAAATTCAAATAAAAGTTAAAAATCATACAAAATTAAATCAAAACTTAAATAAACAAAAGTACATAGATTTTTATCTTAGAAATTGTTAATAAAAATATTTTTTTTTTTAACCTCGACTATTAGTTCGTGGGGATAGTGAACAAATTAAAGTTATAAAGGAATATTTTTTTAAAATAACAACTGAATTCTTCTTGTTAAAAAATCCATGTAACAGTAAATCAAAAACTATTACAGATAAAAAACTGTAAGAACTTTAAGTGATAGATATTAATATTAGGTCAGCGTCTGCCAAATTTCATAATTTAGTGTAAAAAATTTAGTGTAGAATTAAAAACGAAACAATGTTTGGATAGAATTTAAAAAAAACGACTGATAAAATTCGTTGTTTTCACCTAGCTATACCTCAAAAACTATAAAAGCTTAAAAAAAAGTCTACCAAGTTTCAGAATTTTAGTACCTACTAATAGTTCAGCTAAAAATAAATATTGACTGTTGAAAGAGCAAAACCGCATGTTATTTCTATAAGAAACTTCAGCTCAAAGGCGGTACGGGTAAATATGTGAAATCAATTTCATTAGCATTAAAAAAGTATAATCAAATAACTTTTCAATTCCTAGAATTTATAAAAAAAAAATAATTTTTGTGTTCAATTTGTGTCCTGCAAAAGAAACAGACAACCATTTGGTACGAATAACTTCTGTCAAGTCAATTGTCTCATTTGCATACTCTCCCTATGTTAATATTTACAATTGCCAACCTTTAGGGAATCCTAGGGAAATGAAAATATGCAGAAACAAGTTCTCAGGGAATAAAAGCTTAAGCTTAAACACTAGTGAGAATTTAGAGATCTTAATAAAATTATATGTAGAAACCACAAGTAATCAATTTTGTTCTTTCCAAATGATTTCTAAATTAATTATTAGTAAGAGTATTCATGCAACAACATAAACTCTGCATAAACATGGTTAATGTGGCTAACGAACTTTTGAAAGTTTGGTCTGTCATACAAATTTTGACAGCCGTTTATTACATTTCCCATTTTGTCACCTTTGCCACTTTTCCTCATTCACCACATTGACTAAGTTTACGCAAAGCTTACGTCGGCCGCGTCTTTTTATAAATACCCTTTTTTTTTAATTCTTAATGTGCTCAGCGATAATGTAGTTAGTATAAGAACGGACGCGAGGAAAAAGTAGTCGAACTTTTAACTTCATCGCCAGCGGATTCGTTGGCCCCTTTATTCATGTCTACTAGCAGAACTTATCGTACTGTTTCATCAGGGAAATTCCTATTCGCCAATTATATCGAACTAACAAACAAAAAAAAAAACTCCTAAGAAAACTATTTGGCTGCTTATAAGAAACCCAAATTCCGACGGCATGCATTTACAACTTTCTTACTGTACAGAATTTCTTTAACTTGTCCGTTATAATGTTGTATACATTTTGATGAATAAAAAATACACAATACGGTCACACTATGCTTTATAGAGAAAATCTAATCTGCAATCCCTTTGCACATTTCATGCGTGTCCCAAAACACCGACAACGACAAGACATGTCAAACCGCACCAGCCTCAACGCTCAACCGACCAGCCATGCCAGCCCAGCCAGCCTTAGAGCGTCAAACCAACAATCACAATCCGGCTTCAGTTCTTCTGTGTGCCACATTGAGAGAGCTCCAAGAAATCTGTGAAATGTAACTCTGGATTTTTTTTCCAGTTGTAGTTGTTGTTTAATTTTTTTTTTACCATTTTTTTACTTCGTACTTGACTCAACATAGAACCGGCTTTGAAATGAAAGCATTACTATTACTTGCTTGGCTAGCTTTAGGCAAATCCAAAGAGAAGGAGCACAGGGTGGTTGGTGGTGGGTAGGTAGGTAGGTACTGGTGTTGTATAGATTCTCCTCGAGAAGTGCCAAAGGAATGAGATATACGAAGCAGCGGCAGGCGCAGTGGTGGTGCTGGTGGTGTGTCTAGTATAAATCTGCTGCTGCACCACAACCAGCTCCAACATTCTTTGTGTTTTTTTTAATGATTTTTTTTTTAACTCGTTGCATCCAAGTGCACATATTACTTTGTGTTGTTCTCATGGTGTACTCGTCGTCGTGGCTGCCACAACCGCTGCCGCCGCTGCTGCTAACTTCGCCCAACCAACCACGCCTCACCGCCCTCCAGCTTTATGTCTTTGTAGAAATAAGAAGTACAAAAAAAAAAAAAGAAAAACCTCTTCTCCGGGTGCTGCTCTAGCTACATTCCCAATTCAACATTCCCAGTTTGAAGATGTATTTTTTTTCTGTTGTATCTGAGTTTTCTATTTTTTTTTTGTTTTTTTTTGCTTTTGCGATGCAATGCATTTTGCTTGCACTTTGTGTGTGATTTTCTCTCTAAAGCTGGTGAAGCTGCAATATGTGATGAGAAGAAGCTAGAGAACCGAAGCGACATGATTAAAACAGCTGGACGAGTTTTTCTTCTTCTTCTTCTTCTTCTTCTTCTTCTATCATCATCACTATTATCATCTTTACGGATGTGGGAAAAGCGCATAAATTCCGTTATAGTATCTAGTCCCGTAGTGGTCGCAATATCATCGTCTTGAAAAAAAAAGTAGAAAGACAAAAAAAAAACTGCAACTCTAGAAGTACAAAACAATTTCTTCCCCAGTGACAGGCTGGAAGGCAGAAGAAGTATATAGAAACCAGAAGCACACAAGTAGCAGCATTCTTAGAGCTTCTTTCTCTCGAGCGTCAAGCAGAGGAGGAGGAGGGGACATCGTCGTCATCGTCGTAGTCGTAGTCGGCTTTGCGCGTTCCACATCTTGGTTTTCATTCAATCTCAATTATGTCGATTTGTGTCGTTGTCTTCGTTCTCGTCATCATCATTCTCATTGCTGCTGCATCACCTCCACCACCCTAACGCCTCATTCTCCCCTTGGCGTTGTTGTTCCCGCTCCCGAGTCGAGTCTGGAAAATAATGTTTATTATCACTCTGAACTTAATTTGTTAATAATAACAATATAATTGAAAAAAATAAAAAAACAGCGAAGAAATTATTATTTAGTTATGCGTGCTTACATTGAATGTGAATTATAACAAATTCAGTGTCAAGTGGAGAGTAGATTGACCGATTAAGTGTTTTCTTCTTCATCAATAAAAGAAGATTCTTCTTCTTCTTCTTGGGATTTCTTTTATTGCAACGCTCAAAATAGGACACTGATAATGGACTGAACTGGACTGGATTGGACAACATAAGGGAAGTGTTAAATTAACAGCAGGATTTGTATAGAATTGAAATTGAATCAATTACAATCAAACATCACCCCAAGCAATGTATAATCTTGGATTGGAAAGACCTGTTTAACTGTTAAAAAAAGACATAAAAAAGTTGACAAGTTAAATTTGATGATGATAGGTTTAACACGGATTGTTGGATATGAGCCTTTTAAGGCTTAAAAAAATAACATGTCCAAGATTTCTAGAGAAGTCTCATACTCTTCAACTCTTACAATGTGAAACGTTGTTTGACGACAATTTTTTTCTTATTTTTTACAAGTTTTTTTTTTTGCAAGCCTGTGAAACTAGAGTCCATTCCATAGTTCCATAGTTGTTGAAGCTTCAAGCTATATATTGCGCGCTTGAATGGATAGTAAACTAGTTGTAGTAGGTGAACACCTGTGTGTTTCTGTTTCCAATATAATATTTGATTTAATACGGAGAATGGGCAGTATACGCATTTTTTCCTCTTTTTTTATTTTTTTTTTTTTTGAATGCATATAGATAAAGCTGTTAGGGAAGGCGAAACTTAAATCATGCGTTTACAATTTATTGACAGTTTTTTTTTTGTAAAAAAAAATTTGCTGAAATATGCTTGAAGCAGTTTCAGCAAAGTTGAACAGTTGTTCAGTTTAGAACAGATGTTGAAATCATGTTGGAACCAAAAGTTGCACAAGTAGTCTTAATTTAAATTAATTTATTCAGTCTGCTTCTGTTGGTTTGAGGTCTTGAGGTGTGTTAAAGATTTTTAAAAATTCTGGCAATATGAAAATGTATGTATTTACCTCAATAAATTTGAGTACAATATTGGAGAAAATAATTGACTGATGAATAGTTTAACCAAACCTATAATTTGTTTTTAATGAGCAATTATCATTATCATTTAGCATTTATTTCTTTATGAACAGTTTTGTTTTTTTTTTTTAAATTATGTTATCACGAATCGAAACCTCTAACGCTAATGTTTGAAATTGATTTTTTTGTTGCCTTTCAAGTCTCGCAGGTGTTTACATTATACTCTTTCTTTTGTAAATTACATTAGAGGGCAAAAATACATTGCTTTGATGTTATACAGACAAAATTGTTTTTTTAGTTCCTGATTTTACCCCCTGAAGAGAAATTTATATCTTTCAAAAACGAACAAAAATTCATATTGTTCACATAAATAATGAAACATTGTCTAAAGTTTTCAAACCTATTTGACCAATTTGCCATTTGGCCTTTGATAACTTTTGTTAAGAGAAAAAAAAAATCATTCTACGTCAACTGACGTTAGAGGAGAGTATACTCTGAGGTGAAATACCCTATGTTTATTCCAAAAAAAGGCCTCATTTTTTTTTTCTTTAATAATTGAACCAACATTTCTACAAAAATAATTTTTACAAAAGTTTCATCACCTAATTCAATTTGATTTTTCAATGTGCTTCTACCTGTTTCTTGGTGATCGTGCCACTTCTAGAGCAACTGAAATATCTTAATTTTACACCAAAAGCTCGAAAGACGCCTAATTTCGAAATACACGTTTTTGAAAAATTGACAAATTTCGAAGTTCTGTATTTTTTTTGATGATTCTAAGAGGAAATAAAATGTATGAAATTTTTTAACATTTTTTTTACATTTTGTTGAATTATTCACTATCATTAGGTACCTAAGTTACTTCATTTTTCTAGTAATAAAGTAAGATTTTAAAAATGGAATCTCTTTTGAAAACTATAATGCCAAAAAAAAAATCGTAATTAGGTACATGATTAAGGTTTTGAATTTCGGTTTCTTTTTTATTCTTAATCTCGGTTTTCTCTACTTTCTATCGAAGACTACAGTCTATCGACTGAACTGATTTTTTTTTTTAAAGTTTTAAGGAAATCATTGAAGTGTACAAAGAAAATTTCTCAACCGGAAAGCCACTTATGTCAGTGTAATCAATAGATCTCATGATCATATTTTATGTTTCGATATGTCCATCAACACTCTTGTTAATTTTCAAAAAAAGTCTATGTGCTCTCATTTGTCTTCTCTTCAAAAAAAAAGTCTTTTTAATATAATTTTTTAAAGCTTCGTATATCACATTCCTTTTATCCACCACCGGGCACTGTTCAAATAAAAATAGAGCATTAAAGAAAATAAAAAAAAAACTGTCTCCTTGGCTAGATAGAAGTATGTATACTTTATGTACCTACACATGTACCTATACTCAAAAGTGCTATACTCTGTGCCGGAAGAACATGTTTTTAATTAATGCAATACTATTCCTTGGCAATATTTATGTAGTTAGAGACACGTCCTCATTGCTCAGGCTCATGCTAAGGCAATTGCATAAAATATTAATAATTATTTTTTTTGTTTCTTCTTTGTTTTTTTTTTTACTTTGGATAGAATTATGTGAAATGGTAGATACTTTAAGGGCAAGTTAGGGAATTCAAAATATAATAATCACTTCCATGTATACTTGGTACTTGCAATGTGGTGTCATTTGCCATATAAAAAAAGAATTACGATAAAACTGAATTTTTGATAGGTTGTTACTTACTGGTGTTTAGAATGAAGGTTAATATCTCAAGTGGGGTTACATAAACTCTTTCTGAATTGTTGTCATCTAGTTATTAAAATTATACCTCTGCGAAAGTCAAAGATTGTTCTAAAAGTTAAACGTTGACAAGCATTTGGCTGTTCTCACAAACAATTGCAATAACCAGGTTGCTTCTTAAAAATTTCAAGGAAAAGGAAAAAACAGAAAGTAAAATTAATTTAATTTAAAAGTTCAAGTTACCTCAACTCGGAAATGTGTTTCTCGCAGAAACATAATTGGGTGAAACGCATTTTGTAGTTTGAAACTTTTAAATTTATTTATTCCGCATAAACTTTAATGTATTTCTTTATTTTTCTCAAAACAAAATTTTTGCACTATCAAAGCTAAGAAATTCCAAGAATACAAAAGTAAAACCAAAAGAACCCACAATAGGAAAAGACAAAAAAATTGATCTGCTTAAGCTGTTCACTATTTTTATTTAAAAACATTTTCGAAATTGGCCCTTTGGTCTGAAAGAGGGTTATAGACACCATCAAATACGATTTGTTTCTTGAATTTAAAAAAAAGCAGACAAATTGAAACAAAATACCCTGAAAAATGAGTTATAGTTGCTATTAGCTAAACACAAGGGTTGGAAGAAAATAGCAAACTACGAGATTTCCAGAAAAAAAATCAGCGTTTAACCGTTAAAACATATTGCCAGTGTCGTTTTTTTTATCGATATACAAATTTTGATCGTCGAAAATGAGTTTTGGTATTGTGAATTTTTTGATTTTTGTTCGATCTTTTTCGTTTACATTTTGCTTAACGACTGGCAGTGTATTTTTATTCAATGAAACGAAAAATAAAAAAAAAAACGATTTAATCGACTTTTAGCGCATGGAAAGTTGAACGACACTCGCAATTTTAGTTTATTAGTTTATTCCTGAAAAGACTAACGACGGTCAAAACCAAGCGCCTAAAATGACTGTCCTTAAAAAAAATACCTTTAAATCATGTCTCATATGGCTTGATTGTATCAACATACATTTTTCAGCTTAATAAACCATAACTTCCACCCTACTCCCTCTTTTTTATAAATAGTTTGTTTAACAAAAGTCAATGGGGATATTTTCACGGGGGTTTGGACCTGTCATAAAGGCTGATATTTTGCGTTGATTCCAACCATAAAAATTCATAAATTACTTAGCTTGACTCTTGAAGAAAGATTGATTTTTTGTGTATCAATTTATACCCTGGGAAGATAGACCCAAAAACCCTATAAGTCAATTTCTTTACTCTAGCCTAGAAAACATTTAATTATTTTTTTCTAATTTTTATCTCTAGACAATCGTCTATCAGTCGCAATTAACAGCAATTACGTGCGACCTAGTTGTGCACTCTATTTTTTTTCTACTTTTTTTTATTGGTTTTCATCACACTTTAATCTTTTTTTTTTTTACACATTTCACATATAATTACTTATGTACTAATTTTCTTTCTTTTCTTCTTGCTCTCATTTTAGGTGCACCCAAACTAAAGACAAAGTATAGCTGAAGATACATAAAAACAACATAAAAAGATACATTCTATACAAAAGAAACCAAGCATCAAGTGTGACAACAGTATTTCTCATTAAAACTAGAAGAAGAACAAAATAAAAACCCTCTCTTTGAATCCCCAATAGTGGAATATAAAATTTTTACTAAATTATAATTACTTACTATTGCATTTTTTGTATGTAAGAATAAACAAATTAAAGAAAAAAACAACAAGTACCGGGAGATATTACACATCTACAAGATACACACAAAAGTTAAAAGAAAACACATCTCATCTATTTTATTTAGAGATTAAGAAGAAAGTTCATATATATATATTATATATTCGTATATACATAATCTATATACAAAATAAATAAAACAACAACAAAAATTGAAATATATATAAAAAAGTAAAAAAAAACATTCAAGATTAATATCAAAGAGGAAATAACGGAGGAATACAACAGAGAAGCAATGGAAGACAATAATACCAATACGCCAATCCGAGATGACCCATCGGTTACACTCACAATAAGGCTGATTATGCAAGGCAAGGTATGTAGAGCATTAATGTTAATCGATTTGTTAAATTTGCTCTTGTTTTTTCTTATTTTATTTCAGTAAAGTTTGACCGGCTTGCCGGTAATAGCATATTCGTACATTCGATCTGGCTAATACAGTGGGGTATTTAACCATTCAAGAATTGCATTACCCCTAAGGAAGAGAGAAGAAGAATTTTGGTTTAAATCATTAAAGATTGTTTATCTAGAAAACAACTCGTTCAGTTTTGATAAAAACATTCGCTTTAAAATTGAAATATTCCGAAGTTTATGTCACTGAAAATCTATGGTTGTTGTTCCGAGAAGTAAGACCTGCTCCTCATTGCATTAATATTGCTGATTCCAAAATGTATGTCCACCATTAGCTCGGATAATCGAGATAATTGAATGTCAAACGGTAATCGAACAAAAAAAAAACCAACACGCGAAATGGCAGTTTGATGAAAAAGTTTTGTTTGTGGCTTTGCAGGTTCTCTGGGTTTTAACTACCTTTTTGGGGGTCAGACTTGGTTCGTTGCTCCGCTTAGGGTCTGTAAAGTCGACAGGCAGGCGCCTACATTGTCAGTTTTCTTGAACAAACAGTACAGCAGGTGGCCCGTTTCGACTGTTCTCAGGATTTTAAATCCATTCATGAGCAATAGTACTGTAGGTGGTCCGTCTTTTTTTTGTCGACCAATGTCCGTTTTCGGGGTTTGCTCGTAGCATATAACATACAATTTACGTTCTTTTCCCATAATTAAGGCTACTTTAGTTTCATTTTCTGAACCATATTAGTTTTATCCCAAAGTATTTGATAGCCTGATCAGCTGGACCATTTTTTTCTGCGTCCTTATTCAAGGCCAGTGTATCAAAAGTCATGAGAAAAGTATAAAAGGTTTACAAAGTTAATAGAAAATGTTTAATTCAGTTTCGAATATCTCGAAACAACTAGCTGCTAAAAGAAAAATGAGTAAAGATTCGAAATCAGTAACCTCAAGCTATTAAGAAAACAGTTAACAAGGATAATGCAATAGAAAGAAAGTACATTTTGAGAATGGTTAACCTAAAATTAAATAAAATACCCTACTGTGCGGTCGGTATCAGCGCGAAGATGCAGATTATTGGCTTGGTAATCTGTATGGTGTAATTATTGTTGGCTGCTTTTATCCATTCGTTATACTTTTGGTTGAGATATGTACCTATGGTGTCAATTGAATTAGAACTTATTTTATTTTTTTTTCTTCTATTTTCTAAAGAGGTGTTTATAGTTTATTTTTTTTCTTATTCTAACTGAGTTGCCTATTAGCAAGTTTTGTGTATCCACACATAGACGAGAGCTTGTTAGCTAGCAAGTGACAAGAACGAACAGATGGAACAAATTCGTATTCGTTTATATTTTTTTTTGTTAATTGGAACCTTTTTCTTATACAAAAAAAAAAGTAACAAGTTGTATGACTTCTTGTATTTTTGAATTGATTCCATTTTATTTTGTATTTCTTTTTTAGAAAGTTTAAAAGTTTTTCTAGAAAGTCTTGACAGTCAAATTATTTGACTACTTTAAATAAGATCAATTCGTTTTGATGCAATTAGTATCAATGTGTTATATTGAATTAATTTCTTTTAACATTATTTTCATATAACGGATGAGTTAATATTTCAATGCGATCGTTATGGAAAGACCTTCTAAATAAAGAAACATAAAAGTCAAACGTATTTTAGTATTCAAATCAGTTTATAGAGGTTTTTAGCGTTCTTCTGATCTATTATCATTTATCCAAATAAAAATTGTGAATGTACCTTTATAATGTTTATACAATGTACGCATTGTTTTTGAAAGTATGATTTTGTCTTCAATACATTGCAAGTTAAGCCTGCAAAAAAACTAAAAAAATGTTTACGTTGGAATGAATGTGAAATGTTTCCTGGGCCAAATTCTCAAATTACGCTATGTTTTCGAGAAAATAAGTACTCAAAAATGAAAATTGTAAACTGCAGGTCATTGGCTTTGAAGATCATTAATACATACCTACTTCGAACTGACATATTTTTCGTTTTTAAATAGTAAAAATTAAGTGTATAGTTAAGGGCCTAAACAAAGAAATTCCCAAGCCATCAGTGCTAAATTCTGCGAATCATAAGAAACAAAAAAAAAAAAAACAAATGATGTTTTAAACGATCAAAAGTATTTCAAAGAAGTAAATAATATGAATCACTAGATAAACGACAATTTAGTGAGTCAGTAAAATATACAACAAAATCACGAAATCTACCGCTATTGCTACGTCTATCGTTTATGCGCATTCATTTCTACCCACAATTATGCAAATTTTACTCATATTACCCGCCTTTACTTTTTGCTGTCAACCTATAAAGCCTTGGCTTGTTGTGACCCTATAGATATAGATATATCCTAGTTAAAGAAAAAAAATCATGCAAATAAATAAAAAAAAAAAGAAAAAAAAAATTTTAAGGCCGCAGGTGCATTTTCGGTCTCGCAACTATTTAAATGTCAACAACTGATTTGAATCTCGTGGTTGAATTTGTGTTTTTTTTTATATTTTTCTCTCATAATGGCAATAATTTGTCTGCTTTTAGAGAAAAAATGAATTTAATAATAAAATAAAATAAAAAAAAAACAATCATGACAATGAAAGCTTCTTTTATTGGTTATGCACCGGCAACTTGTACTTGTTACATACATTGTGTATATATGTATTAGGGTGCTTCTTAAAATTTAAGCTTCATAAAATTTAATTTGACACCCTCTAATTATTTTGTGTAAAATTTCGTACAATTTTGATAATTAAGTCGCAAGGACCTTTAAATTTTTGCACATTGTTGGTGAACCCTAGAATTAAAATTTTAAAAAACTTCTCATAGCACCCATTAGTTGGATTCTCGGTATTAAAATAAGATAATGAGTAAAATTTATCTTGGTTTTGGCAACTTTTTGGGGTACCGACTAACAATTTATGTATTTGTTTAAGATTATGCTCAAAAATGTGAAAAAAAAACCTTAAAAAGTATCTGTTGGTATTCCTAAAAGTTGCTGAATTGCGAAATTTTACACATTATATTGTTTAAATACCAAGATATAAGACCCGCGGGTCATTTTATCGTTTTCCATTCTAATTTGAAACTCTCATTAACAAATCTATGTTTTTGGTCCACAATGCTCGTGTTCTTAATAAATTACTCTGGTCTGATAAGGATTTTAAAAATTTTAAAGTCCAGTTTAAAATTTAAAAAAAACTGAAAATTTAAATAATGGAACAAAGTCGGGGTTTACATTCGAAGATTTTTTTTTTCAGTGTAACGAAATCTCACTCAATTACAACAACAAATAATTTGTATGTATTGTTGTTGCACTGGAGAAATAGTTGAATTGAAATGCTCATGCATTACTCATGACTTATCAGAAATATCAAACCATTTGTATAAATTTAATGGTCCTCATTTAACAAACATAAACACTCATTTGTCATCTATTTGATACAAGTATGATTTATGTAAAAATGTATGCTCATATGTAAATCCCCACTCGTAAATTCCACAAATTATAGTTCGAAAGACTCATAAATCTTAGAGGAAAGTGTTGGGCGCCATGGTAGCCAGAAAGATTTAAACAAGACATTTTTACAAATGATAAAGAGTTACCCATGTTTACAGCTTTATAAGTAAACTTTTCTTGACTAACAATTTTGTTTTTGTTAACTGAGTGCTACAGTGTAGTTCTTCTTTCTACTTTCAAAAATACAAAATAGGAAAACAATCACAAAACTCAAAAACAGAAAAATATTTTTTGGCAACTGAAAAAAACTAAGATTTAATGTCAAACATGACATCTGTCAAAAAAAAAAAAAAAATGCTGCACTTGTTTAACACTAGAAATATGTGATATGCATGACCACCTTCATCTTTCAACTACTACATGTACAAGTACTTGTATTTGTACATACATGAAAATAAAAACTAATCTCTACAATCGAAATAATTCTCCTCCTTGTCAGTCTAGATTTCGATCAACGGTAAAAATTCAAAGTCAACTTGTTACAAAGCTGTCAAGATGCCACTTAAAAACCGGGTAACTAATAATATCATCTTCACATCGAAACCAAGAAACAAGTTCTATGAATAAATCATTTTCAAGAATGAATAATAAAAAAAAAAATGAGGGAAAAATCACTCGACCCACAATGGGCGTCTCCAATGATCAATCATAAATATATACCCCATCCATCAAATCTCAAATAGCATAACGCGCGCTTATTATAATCTTCGCACTCATACACCACTGCCACCACCGACCGCTGAGCAGTTTTTCGACTTCTGGAATATCAAACCCAAACAAAAAAAAACAACAACAAAACTGTAATAAAAAAAAAATTAATATTCCACACCTCATTGAAATGCCGATATTATTTATAAAGTGGCTTTTCTATCAAAACTGACGGGACCATTCTCTCTTCTAGACTCTCTGTAACGTAAGGTACTAGTTGCTGGCTGTGCCGCCGCCGGCCGGGTCTCTGTCAAGTATCTACATAAATCTGCCCATAAATACATAATATTTGCCCCAATGATCGCCCAGTTTGAATTGATTACGCGAATTATACACAGAATTCATCGTGTTTTGAATTGTGTGAGTTTTGTATATTTCCCCGACAAACTCTTCGTCTTTTCCCATTGTTAGTGTAGGTTCTGATAGTTTTTTTTTTTTAGTAAAATTTATTGTCAGCCGGGCGCAATGCCAATCCGATGTATCTACAATTTTTCACTGCGCTGTCTATTTTTGCAATTGTAATTTACAGTTGCCATTAATTTGTGTTGTTTTTATTTTGTTTTATTTGTTTGTCTCAAAAAATTACTCTTGTCTTTTTTTTGTCTTGTCCTTTTTTTGTGTTGCTGTACTTGGTTCGCCATTTAATGGTAAGAAGGGTGCTTCCACCTCAGATAAACTACAAAAATAAAAAAAATAAAGAAGATAAGAAGAATACCGTAAAATGTATTCAATCGCCTGACAGTGGGACAAAGGTTACAAATGAGTTACGGAATTTTAAAGTGACTGATATAGAAAAAAACGAAGCTTTAAATGATTTGGGACTCTTCAGCCTCGAAAAAGCGAAGAGGTTGAATCGAAGTAAAACAGTTGTAAAAATTTTTGCTGATCCACAGAAATGTGGGAAAAAATATATCCGAAGCAACAACATCCCCAGAAAAGTGATTAATTCTGTGTACTACTTCAAATTCCACTTTACCCGAGGCTAAAATAAAGTACAAAAGTGCAGTATAAGACTGCATTTTGACATCCAAACTTGGTAAATATCAGCGAAAAGTAATAAATTTTAAACAAAAAAGGTAATTTACAAGCCTCTTTTTATATCCATTGCTTATTTTAATTTCACTACCAATATCGCATTCTTGAACACACAAAAAAAAATATCCGATATTCTTTGCATTCATTGACGGTTAACTTCCAAACCCTTTACAAACTAGTATCTACTCCACTGCTTCAGTGTCACTGGTAGGCTGTCACTCATTTTCGAAAAACAATTTAATTTTCCAGTTTAGGTTTGCCTAATCGAGAGCGTTTGGAAATCATCCTCGAACTTCGAAAAGTAGTTATGAGTCGATGTCGAAAAATATTTAATTCAGAGTCTTTTATATGGCTTTTACACCAAACCAGAATCTAGATTCTGCGCAAAAATTACGAAATCTCATCGAAATCAACTAGATTTCCCATACATTTTTATTTTTCAAAATCTTGTTTGTAATCTAGATTACGACGAAATCTCCCAAAAAATCTTCTTGATTTTGTTAGCGGAGACACATTTATAACACATTGTTCTCTTTTGTATAACAGTCATAGCATCTTTTAGCAGCCAGACAAAGAGAAATGTGAAACAAAATCCAATTTATGTGCAGTGTGAACAATTCAACGAGATTTCGTAATCTTGTTGGTGTAAAAAGGCTATTAGTCTCAGTTGAACATTTATCTGCTCCACTTAGTCTAAACTGTCCCACTGTGTATGGCTAAACAAGAATAGATTCAAAAATATTCGACCAACAGTAGGTACTGTCTTTTTCGCTTGGATATACAAATATTGTCGTTGTCGTCGCGTCTTCGCGTCCTCAAACCAAAATATTTATTCAAGATCAAAACACTATTCCTTTATACATTTGCATGCAATTAAAAAGCACACAAGAATATTGAGCGCTGAGTGCATACTGTGTGACGACTGACGACTACCTACAACAAGCTAAAGAGGATTCTTACCGAAAAGGCCAAAGAAGACGCCAGAGACGTACATATCTATGTATTTAACGTCGCGAGCAGAGTAGAAAATAGCAATTGAAAGATGGGATTATTTTTAAGACAGACATGCGTAGCATACAGAGTAATGTAACAAACAGATAAAACAAAAAAATAATGCCCAAACCGAAATGAATTTAATCGCAACAAACAACAAACCAAACGACCGACGACAACGACGACCGATGGCAACTATACTAGAGAAGAGCAAAACAAAAATAAGTAACAAATAGCAAGCAGTGCCCGGGCGAATTTAATTTTATTACATTAAAATTGGTTTTAATTAATCCACAAGAGAGAGTGTGATTGTTTGTAAGTTTTTGTCATTTGGACATTTTTGAATTTACAAATAAATTGTTGGCTAGCCAGCTAGAGACGACTTCGACGAGGACGATATGTCGTAGATAGATTGCATTTTTGTAGCTAAATTCCTTTTTTTTTCTTTTTTTTTTCTTGCTAAAATAAGGCGTGTCAATAAAGAATTCTATTCTTACCAATGTGAGATAGTGTACTTACTTATCGAGGCCTTAAGTAATTAAAGAAAAAAAATTAAACAAAATACGCCCGCGACTGATAAAACTCAGAAACATAAAACCGTCTTATCGTGTTTTCAACCCAAATGAATGCGTTTTGTTGTTGATGTTGCGAGAGAAGCCAAAAACTAATCAGAATAAAATTTAAAGAATGCAGCACCAAAAAACCATAAATGAATCACTTAGTCTTTCATTTTTTCTTGTATGTAGATATTTAAAAAAAAAATCGCTAATCATTTATTACCACTGACGCAAGGAGCAAGCAAGACAAGCGTCCGTCTTTCGTGTAAAGGCCTTAATTTTTTTTGTTTTGTTTGTTGGTTTGTTTATTTAAATTTCTTAGTTCACCTGTTGGCAGCAGACAAGTGTTCTTGTTGTAAAGCTTTTTATGACACAATTCGTGTCTGGGCTATTTTGGTTAAAAAAAATATCTTTTATGATATAAACAAATTGTTGGCATTATTAATGGAAAAGGTTATTCGTTATATGAACATACACAAAAGGCAATACAAAAGATTTAAAATTTTTGTGTATAAATTATATTTTTTATTTCTTGTGATGAAAGATATGTCTTACAGTAATTTGAGTCCGAATCAATTAAATTAAAATAACTATAAATCTATGGCTGATAATGGTCTGCGGTAGGTTTTTAAAATTATGCTACCTTGGGATTGAAAATCTGAGAACTTTACTCAAAAAGTTCGAATGGATTTTTATTTTCAATCGCAGTTTGACCATACTTTGTAAAGAGCTTCAACTTACCACATTCAAACTTGTAATTGTAGATATGCAAATAATTTGGAAAGAAAAACTCAAAATTTCAGAACAGATTCGTCTGCATTTACCTATAGTTTCATTTTTTTTTTTTTGCTGTTTATCAGCAAAAAAAAAAGATAAGAACGGCTTAAAAATTTTGAAGTTTCTGAAGTAGGTCTTAGAAAATATTCCGTGCAAACAATAAACGAGCGAGTCCATTTTATTATTTCAGTTTTTACAGAAATCCTTTTGAAATTACTGGTTTAAAATAAGATTTTAGATAATATAATCCTGAATTGGCTTAGTTTGGTTTGCTCTAAGGAGTAAGAGGGGTGGAGAGAAATATGCATTTGTTTTTAATTTCATCATTGATAAATTCATTGCATTTATTGAGAATATTTTAATTTTTTTTTGTGCTGAGAATAGAAAAAAAAATTTTCTTTTGAGGAATTAAATAAAAACACCATTTGAAAAAAAGGATACAATTTAACTTGGATCAAATTTAACCAAAATTATAACGCAATTGACACACGACCTAAGCATCTGAATTAGCATCATTTATGTTGACCCATTTTTTGTATTTGTGTTTTGTTTGTGCACTAGAAATTAATCTCTCAAAAACTAAAATCAGCTCCTACAAAAATGATAAGAGATTAGACAAGTTAATTTATGTAGCAAAACAAAAATTACATAACTCATTTTGTTGTCATCATTAAAGTGTATTCTATCACATACATATGTATGTACAATTATTTTAACTAGATGTCAAGAGTGGGTGTTTAGTTAAATTTTTTTCGTAACGCAAGCGCCATCCATCTATTTATTGACTGAAGGTAACAACTGCATCAAACAGTTTTCTTGAAGATGATATTCTTCTTCTACAATCAACACAAATTGTACGTAAATAAATAAAAATACATACATTCTAGCACTGTGAAGCAGAACAAATATTTTCCGCGCCCCCAACTACCAGACAAAGAGTAATCGCTTAATTATTTCTAATTAACATTTTCAAATTACTTATTTACAAACATGTCAATCACTTTTCTCAATCGCCATTTGAATATGAATTGCAATCTGAAAGCAAAGCATCGTCATCCATCATCGTCACAGATGTAATATTTTCTTCTTACAAAAAAAAAAGAACAAATTTTATTCCTTTTCACTAGAATGTACGATACCATAGCAAACAGTTATATGTGTACCCTCTTTAAGAAAAAATATATATCAATATGCCTTTAATAAATGAATCGATTTAATTGTAAATTTACAATGACACACAAATTCTTATCACCAATTTCATATTTTATTTTGTTTTTATTTGTAATTACAGGAAGTTGGCAGTATTATCGGCAAAAAAGGCGAAATCGTCAACAGATTTCGCGAAGAGGTTAGTAATTTCGTTTTAATTTATCTTCTGATGATGCAGTTTTTCTTTTTGTAATTAATAAAAAAAATGTTTTTTTTTGTATGTTAAAGTCTGGGGCCAAAATCAACATATCGGATGGGTCATGCCCGGAACGTATTGTAACAGTTTCTGGTACGACTGGCGCCATCTATTCAGCGTTCACTTTGATAACAAAGAAATTTGAAGAGGTATTATACTTATCGTCTAATTGATTTAAGATCAATAAAACTAAATGAAACCATTGAAAACTTATTTCAATTATGTCTTTCTACTTTTTCTTCTTCTAGTGGTGCTCACAGTTTAATGATGTTGGCGCATCGGGTGGCAAAACTCAAATCCCCATTCGATTGATTGTACCAGCTAGCCAATGTGGATCATTAATTGGTTTGTATTTAACAATCAACTATGCAGAGAAAAGAAAAAAAAGTCTAAAGTGTGTCTTTGTATTTTTTCTTTCCACTCTCTCTCTCTTAAGGCAAAGGGGGCTCTAAAATCAAGGAAATCCGCAATTCAACCGGATGTTCAATTCAAGTTGCCAGCGAGATGTTGCCAAATTCAACAGAACGTGCTGTCACTTTAAGTGGATCTGCCGATCAAATAACTCAATGCATCTATCAAATATGCTTAGTTATGCTTGAGGTTTGGAAATCTCTTTTCAAATTATATTCTCTCTTTCTCTTCTTTACTTAATCAATTTTATTTTGTTTAAATTTAGTCCCCGCCAAAGGGAGCAACAATTCCATACAGGCCAAAGCCACAAGTATCAGGACCAGTTATATTGGCCAATGGACAAGCTTATACAATTCAAGGAAATTATGCTGTGCCCGCACAAGAGGTATACAAATCTAATGCCAATGTTTGCATATTCAAAAAAAAAGAGAATATTACAATTCTTTTTCTCTTTATAAATATCTCTCTCTCTCTTCTATCTCATAACTAAGTTTTTTTTCACATTTTGTTTATATTTCATTTTTTTTTAATTTATTATTTATGGTTTTGCATTTACTTTTATATTTTTTCAATGTATTTTTCGCTTATGAAAAATAAGAAGAAAAAAAAATTAATTAAAAATTAAAACAACTCTTAGTTTTTGCACTTAGGACCCTCGCACACACACATAAATCGCACCACAAAATCGATAAAATTTATAATAAAAAAGAAAAAAACAATAAAAATATAATAAGAGAGTTCTTCTGACAGTGTCTCGACAAAGAGAGTTCTCTTTGATCTGGTTTAACCGGAATAGTATTTAAATTGTGTCAACGATGTGCAATAATCAACAACGAGAATCTATCACAATCACAAACAACGTATGTGTTTGAAAGAAATATTATTGATCTTTTTTTGTCTCCTTGAAGCGTTTATTTTTTTTCTCAACAAAACCCTTATCCAACAAATAATTTACAAAAAAAAGTATATCTCTTGCTCATATTCAGCCACCATCATGTTTTTGTTGTTCTTTTTTTAAGAGAGATATTAATAATTTAAAAATAAATAATCCTTTGTAATATTTTACTGTTTAATAAGAATTTCACAAGAAACCAATTTTATTTACCAATCATTTTTGTTTCTGTCACCAAAAACTATTGAATCATCATCAAAAATAAAAAATAATCTACTTAAATCTCTGTCTCGTGGTGAAGGTTCCTTTTTTTCATATTTCTATCTCTTTCTCTCTCTGTCCAAATATTTTTTTGTTTTCTTTTAATATTTTTGTTTTATACCCAATTGTAGTTGCAGAGTTTACACACTAAAAATGTTTTATACTCCATTTTTTGTTCCTTATTTATTTTAATTTTTTATTATAAAAGAGACTGATGTAAGGGACGTTCGATTTTGACTTTTATATAATAAAAAAAAACATTTAAGTTAACACAATACATATAGTTTATAAACTAACACAATTTCGATACTTTGAAAAGTATTTTTTAATTACTTTGAGTAATATATGTATTTTATAAAAAGTTTTAATATATTTTTTATAATTTTAATCTTTATTTGGTATTTTTCTTTTTTTTCTACTTAAATTATATCTTACTAACATTTACTCCACAACCAACCAAATTTTCCTTATTTATTTTTGTTAGTAATCATAGTTTTAGAAGGCATTTTTGTTAAAAAAAAAACTAGGATTTATTAATAATTATCAAATAGATAATTTTGCTAAGCATGTTATTTGACTTTTTTTATAAATATTGAAAAACCTAAGTCCTTATATAACAATTAGTGGCAAATTTTAGTTTAATAGAGTCAGAGCTGTTTGCTGAAACAAAACTTAGGCATTTATGTTTAACATAAAGTCTTAAGTGACATTTTACGCAGAAGAAAAAGTAGCCCACAAGCGCTTATGTTCTACATAAATATTTTAAGTATCGTATCAGCAAACGGCCCTTAGTGTCTTTAACGAAGCCACTCATATTCCAAGAAGAAAACGGATATAATTAGAAAAACTGTTTCCCGAAAATGTTAACTAGATTCAACGCTATACAATTACCCTTATAACCCTTTGCTTTTTTGCATCTTTAAAACAAAAAAAGACCAAATGTTCCTAGTTTTATTGGAAATACGCAAAGCTTAGTTAATAGACGATCGGCTATTTGGGAGTTTTTAATTCAGAAAAATGTATACCTGTAAAAACTTAAAATGATTGAGCTCAGTAGCTCAAACATCAAGCAACGACAATAAGGCCAGTGATATCCAGAGAAACCCTTTTTAAGTAAGAGACTTGCTGAATTGTAGTCGTAACCCATAATAGCGGCCGCATGCGACTACGACTACTCTACTCAGCAATCGTAAGCATTTAGCGACGTTCCTGCCACCAAACACACAATTACATTACCTATCGCGGGTAGATATCCACCAGGAAAGGTGTTAAATGACATTTTTCATTGCGGTCCATTGATCAGTAATAATTATTTGTTATCTTTCTAGCCAAAATCTGACTCAATCATTGTGTTGTAACTAATATTTTGGACACGGAAAATGGGTTGTGCCATTTCGATCTTTTTTGTTCTACATATTTCTGAGATTTTGTATTTTTTTTTTTTTGTTTCAAAGGATATAAGTTCAGGTTATAACTTAAGGGTATAATTTCATATTGATCGAACCAATTCATTATATTTTTTAAGACCATTATGTGAAGTTTTGTCTTCTTGAACATAATTTAATTTTTTTTGTGTCAAGGATAAAATATCCCATTTCCCTGAGACATCAAATAAGGAGCGTGTTGTTCTGGTGTTTTTTTTTCACCCAAAAAAAAAAAAAAATATAGAAAGGACACCAAACTCACTCGTTAACAATACCACATCCGTGTTTTTTTTTTTTTTTTTAATTTTTACTAGTACCTTGTACAATGTTCAATTCCACCCAAATCAGTGACAACACTTCCCTCTCAACTTCGAATCCAGTATCCTTCATCGAGGTTTATCTAAATCTTGTTTGTTTGTTTATTTTTTTTTTATTATTTGGAATTAAATTATAAGTATTTTACGATCTTTCACAGGTGTTTTGCATTCGTCGGAGATGGTCTTAAAGGTATACAAATATTTGGCTCAATAAAATCCAATTTTCCGTTCATAACCCTCAGTCCGTCTTCTCTTCCTAAATCAAGGAGAATAAAATGAAAAAAAAACATGCCCTTTAAAAAAACTTTTTTTTTTGTACTATGACTCACTCAAAAATTAGTTGGATTATTCCAAATTTAATAAAAAAAAATCTTTTGATTAACAGAAAACACCACACAAATCGAACGTCCCCCTCAACTCAAGCATTAATGTCTTCCAATTTTCTGGTAGAAATTAGTAAACAAAAAAAACAAAACAATATGTATTCTTAAACTAAAAAAAAAACAGAAATATTTAATAACATTTAATTTCAAATTTTTGTTAACGTCTTTTTTTTCTTTTGTTCTTTTCTTTGTGCAACAACAATATTAAAACTCATGAACAAACGAATATTCAAAATCAAATCTCTCAAAAATATAAAAACAACACAACAACAAAATGCTACACGAAAATAAAATATAAAAAAAAAACAATAAAACTAATTACTTACTACCATCTGTACTACACTATACCACTACTACTACTACTCTCAGACCTGTCCAGTGTTTCCACTTGCGTTGGCTGGTGGTTTACATGCAGGACTTTCAGGTTTGACGGATCCTCTATTAAAGGGGGCGCATTTGGCAGGAGCGATACCAGGTGCACATCATCTACAACAATTACCTGATGTGAGTTTTGATCGTTTTGATTGGTGCTGCCACAACCCAAACATAATTTTATAAAACAAAATGTAAATCACCTTACCCCGCCTATGCCCTAGCCCACGACCCGCCCCTTCTGAAAATGCCTCCGTTTATTTAAAGTAACGACACCTTTCAAAAAATCACCTACCATTACCTTTGCCTGTTAACCCGTTTCTATGGCCCCCTCCGATAGATAGAAAATGTATTTCTTTGTTTGTTACCCCTTTATATATGTTTGAAGTATATATATGACCCCGTACGCCCCATAAGCCCCTACTTATAAATTACTCTTAATGAAAAGTATTTGAATTTTGTGTGTACAACTTATTAAATTATTTTGTTTAGACCTCCAAGGTTTTTGTTGGTAATTTTATTTTGTAGAATTATATAAATTTGTATATTTTAAGCTTGTTTGTTGTTCACTTATGTATTTAGAGGAATGTGGTTTAAATTAATTACTAAATTGGTGAATATCACTATCAATGGTAGATAATTGTAGATATTGAAAATGTTTGAACCCAAAACCCCACTAACCATTAAAATAGAAACAAATAATATTACACAACTTTGAATAACATGTATAAATTTAATGTTTTCTTGCTTGAAATTTATTTATTACCTCATTTAACACATTAACAAAACTTTAACAAAGTATTTATATTTCCAACAGAAAAAAACACAGAAACTACCAAATCGGTTTATTTACTATTTGCGTAAACACTGCCTAGATTTGAAAATAAAAATAAAAAGTAGAAAATGACCAAAGTATTGCTTATGCTACATTTACACGACTGGTAACCTGCCAATATTTCGTTAAAACATATTTACAACTCTTATGAATGAGCAGATTCATTCTTTTATGGTAGACTATTTAAATGATAAAAACTTAAAAATTGTAAGAAAATTGCAGTCATTTTTGACCACTCGTGTAAATCTAGCATTATAATTTTGTATACAATTCGAGCAGCAAAATTGAGTAACTTTGCCTCAGTTGTATCGAATAAAATTTTATATCGTTTTATTTTTTAGTGTAACTTTAGATTTGTTTTTAATTTGATATCTTAGCGGCACACTTAAATATGTATTTGATAGTTTTCAATCAGACGGTCAAAATGTTACCTGAATTGGAAAATTTTGGTTTTCTGCTTCTTTTGTTAGAGAGAGTAAAATGATTTTTTACAATTAACATACTCAAAGTTTAAAACAACAACACCAACATTCACAAAACAAACGAACATTTTTTTTCTACCCTTGAAATTGCAAGACATTTAATAAATGCTTGAACAATTGAACGGTTAAAAATTAGCAAAAACTGTTATAAGGATTACAAAATATAAACCACCAATCTCTGGGTTCGGATTCCAGTTACTATCAATGTGTTTGAATTTAAAAAGGAAAATTTATACATTATAATGTTAATTTTATATTTAGTTTGCATTTAATATAACAAAATCGGTTTCAAAATTATAAACACAACAAAGTGGCAACACCTTATAATTTAAGGTATATCCTTGTCACACCCGTGACACAATTTGTTTTCTTGTATTTACTGTATTATTCACTCATAAAGTATTGAAAAGCTGTAGCCCATAATTTCCGGAGGAATGATTGATTTTTTGCTAACTAAATTTAGTGCAACTTTTGTTTTGTTTAAGAATATCTTAACATGAGATGTAACGGTTGTGACTTTCTACCGGCACACTCTTTACATTTTATTTGAGGATGTTTTCAACAACCAATACGATTATAATATATTAATGGACAAAATGAAAGGGTCACAAAATATTTGATTTTCTTAGTGATTTTTAAGAATCTACATTTACGAGTAAGTAGAAAAGAAAAATGGTCGTATTGCGGACTAAAAATAAAAATAAAAAAAAAATTTGAGTCTCAAGTATTCTAGTTTTCAGATCTTTACCCTGCGGCCATATCTGCAAGTTCTGCAAGTAGTCTACATGAACCATGTGTATATTTGCCTGCAAGTATAAATTTTGAACGATTTTGTTTTTTTAATTGTTTCATAGTATGTACTGTACATAGCTGTTAAATAACTTGCTTCTCAACTGGCTTCAAAAGTTTGACGGTATTTCAACTTGCAAGGCAGAAATTGCACGTGTGGGCGGCAGGGTTACCTATTTTTTTTTTATTAAACCTCGCTATCACTAAGCTAAAGCGCAAAATCAAAAATAATTTTTTTTTTGTTTTGTTGTCCAAGTTGGTGAACTTGGACAATTTTTTGAAGCTTAAATTCAGCTTCAATTCCTTATTTTAAAAATTTCTATACGATCCCTTTTTTGCTACAATTAGATAATCAAAATTACATAAAAGCACATGTTCACAGTCGTGTTTTTCAAGGGCAAACCGGAAGATGAAAGCTTATAAAAAAAATAAATGGGAAAAATGTTGGTATAAAATGAACATATGGGCACATAAGGCATTTTGAAATGCAGAATTCAAGGAGACTAATTTCAAGAAAGTCCTACTACAATGACACAAGTTATGTCCTTTTTCATTCAGGATCTTGTATTTTATCAGTCAGTAGGTAACTAATTACCAAAAAAAAACTTTAAAATTTTTAGGACCGAGTTGCCCGTAGATAACACTGTTTAGCAGAAGTTGGACTTCGGCTGGATTTTGTATGTTTACGAACACACATGAATTTTGCTGTCCAACGTTTGTCAGATTTTAATTTTTGTTTGTGAACGCAAGAAGTGCAGATCTTTGTAAGTCAGACGTTTAAATACAAGCAAATTTCATGATATTGGTATATCAGAGAAAATGAAGAAGAAACTAGTAATTTAAATATTCTTATTCGGACATCTCGAATTTTTGTAAAGCTTAGATCACACGACTTGTGTTATACACACCAATTTTTGTGTATTTTTGTTTTAAAAATACACAATGCCATCTGAACAACAATTCGAAAAACTAAATGATACACAAATCGTGTTTGTATGTCATTTGCTGTCATCCAATTTCTCGTTCAGATTGTTTTGTGCATTTTTATGACCAAAAAACAGAATTTTTTACACAAATGTTGGTGTTTACACAAATCGTGTGATACTATATCTTAAGTCCCTTCATAAAATGCTCCTTTCTTCTCCAAAGCACGTTGGAGTTTTTGTTCTCAATTACTTACCCGTATAATATCTTGAACTCCGTTATTCATAACTACATATTTGCATTTTGGTAGTCCCGCGAAAAACAGACCCTGCTTTTTGTTTGTGTAAATGTCTCTCCCTCAGTGTAAAAATAAGATACTTAATTTGTTAAATATTTTGAAGTAATAATGAATTAATCTTGTACTAACAGAAATGTAAATAAAATATTACTATCCTTTAGTTTTGTATTTTTTTTTTTATTTAAGTATAGAAAACTTCTTTTTGTTTTGTTTTCCTTCTCTATTTTTATTTTTGTTTTGTTTTTAATTTTTGTTTATTTTTCAATTTAAAAGTAAAAAATAAAAAAATTACAAAAAATTATTTTTTTTTTGTAAACAAAGACAAACAGAAAATTCAATTGAATCTAATAGAAATGTAATTTTCCAAACTTTTTGCAGGTGGCAAAGAATCCTCTAGCCGGCTTAGCGGCATTAGGTCTTGCGGGTATGGCACCAACCAATACCGGTGGACTCAATCCAACAGGTATAGATATATTATTGTTTAATATTTTAATTATATTTAATTTTTATATTTTCTTAAATTTAAATTTTAGCGGCACTGGCTGCCCTGGCCGGTTCACAGTTACGTACAAGTAACACCAACCGAACCCAACAACAACAACAACATGAAATGACAGTGTCAAATGATTTAATTGGTTGCATTATCGGCAAGGGCGGTACTAAAATTGCCGAAATTCGGCAAATTTCTGGCGCTATGATTCGCATCTCGAACTGTGAGGAACGTGAAGGCGGTAACACCGATCGGACAATAACAATTAGTGGAAATCCCGATTCGGTAGCATTGGCTCAGTACTTAATCAATATGAGGTGAGTAATAGTTTTATTTTTATATTAATATAATTTTATTAAGATTTTTGTTTATTAATTCCTTTATTTAAATGTATACAATATGATTAACTTTAGTTGTAAATAATAATAAATTAAAATGAAATTGATTTTTTTTAAAGAAAAGATCCATACAAAAATAGTTTCTCTCTCTCTCTCTCTCGCTCTCTTTTTTAATTGTTGTTCTTTTATACACATAAACACAAATTCATGTATAACACATTTCTAATTTTTATCTTTTTATTGTGTTTTTTTTTCGTTAACTTTTACAATTTTAACATTTATAAATAAATGACGGTTTGTTTTATATTTGTAATTATTTTGAAAAAAAAACTAAATGTTTTCGAATACGTACGAAGAATCTTTCACAGTCAGTGGCAAGGAGGAAAACGCATCTTGAGCAAAATATATAAATTTTGTTGTTGCATTAATTATGTGTTGCAAAAAAAGTAATGCTGTTTACATACTAAGGTTGTTACCGGTACCCTTCAATGAAATATCCTTATCAGTCCTTCCACCACTCAAAATTCCTTTTATCATCGAAAACAAAAAAAAAAACATATAAGTAGTTTCTATAGCTTTTTTTTTCCTTTTAATAATTATTATTCTTGGGAATAGTCTTTGAAAAGCAGTGATGGTTTTTTCTGAATAAAAAAACTTGGTTTTGTAAAATAGTTTTGGTGAACACTAAACATTTTCGCATGGAAAAATAAGTTCAAAATTAAGTCTGCTTTCATTGTTCGAAGTTAAAATTATTTTAGCACTCGTACAAACCAAAAAACAGTTCTATCGATTTTCATTCAGGCACAACCCTGACCCGTTCTCCTATGATGTTGTTCATCAGAAATAGGATTGGGCCAGAAAACCCAAAACCACGTCTGAATTGATTTAAATTCACAAACTAAAGTACTTAACGGTTTAAAACTGCGTGTTGGAGCAAACTTTATATATATTAAGAAAATAAGGATTAGTACTCTTCTTCCTTCTAATCACTATTCTATTGATATAGGTCTCAATATATCAACAAAATAGCCCATCCTTTAACACAAGTTCACTATAAATTAGCTAATTAAGTCTTTATTTTTTATTAACAAAATTCTTGTTTCTTTAATTAAAATAAAAAAATCCAGAGTGATCGATGATCTTTAAAATAGCATTTTCTTAAAGGACTTGGCCAACGAAATAAACAAAGAGGCACCTAGACTTTGTTGCCAATGCACCAGACTAAAAAAAAATCATTTAAAATAAATCAAACCACATCACCCACTGCCACGTGACTTAAAATTTGTTATCAAAGAACTACTTATATGTATCTTAAAGTAACTTAATTTCTCTAAATCTAGTCTCATGGACTAAAAGGGACAACAGCAAACAACATTTCATACCCAATTGATCCTTAAATTGTTTTCCTAACCACCAAAATAATAATAAAAAAAAAACCCTACTCTCTTTCTCTATCTCAATAAAAAAAAAAAAAAAATCAACCACCTTACAAAAAAAAAAATGTTACCTTACACCAAAACAAAAATCCTTTTTCCTTTTTTCTATCCCGCAGCGTTGAACTCCAGAAGGCAAATCTCCAAGAAGCGAATGGTAATGCGTCAAGTGGCAACCAATCATCAGCAAATAACTTATCATCGAACTCGTCCACTTCGTCGACTTCCAACAACTCTTTGAATAACACAAACAATTCGAATAATAATAATTTAAATAATAGCAACGGTAATGGCAATACCAACAACTCAAATAATACCACATCGAATTCTCTAGCTTCGGCCATTCCATTGGCTCAATTGCTTGCCAAACCAGGCGCACTAAATGCTCTCTCTAGCTTATCAGCTTTGAATGGTCTAACCGATTTGCTTGGCGGTTTGGCTAATCTTGGTCCACCAGTTCAAACAACTGGTGTTCATCGATCAAAAAGCTATCAGCCGCGTTTCCGATCCCATGGGGATAGTACCAATTCTGATGACAAGAGATCCGAACGTAATAAGTTTAATCCTTATTAAGAGCGAGTGCGACAGCAGTACATACATTTTTTTTATGAATCTTAACTTGCGCGTTTCAAGTTATGCGAATAATTGTGATATTCAGAATTATTGAGATACAAACAAACAAACAAAAATAACAGAAAACCAAAATGTTTAATTAATTTTTGCATAACACTAACACCAAGTTTAAGAACATTATTTTAATTAACAAAATTCATTAGTGAAGAAAATAAGGAACGACCAAAACTCCATTCATAACCGCGGAGAGTTCTATATACATACATACATATTTTTATTTTTAAATATACCAGCGTATAAATATTTTAACCCCATTTAGATTATTTGTTTCGATCAAAATGTAGCATTTAATTATTAATCCTTATATTATTTCCTTAATTAATCCAAATGAATTAACAAAATTTAAGAACAATAAGAATAAGCACTTCTTTTTTAATTTAATTAAATTTAATTAGATAAGTGCCCAAGTTACAAAAAAAAACACTCAATACGAAAACAAAATCTATTTTTAAAATTTTATTTAGTAAGCACTTAGTTTAAAATTGATTTTAAATTATTTATTTGATTTTTTTTTTTTGCTTAACGAATGAAAAATTTTAAAATTTAATTGTAAATTTGTAGAAGTTGTATTTCTTATTATTTTATTCATGTATTATTTTTTTTATTATTTATTTAATAATATGTTTAGAATGTCTTATAAACAAAAAAGACACAAGCATATTGTTGAATAAAACAATAACATACATACATTCATGTAATATTAAACAAAATAGAAAAACATACATACATTTATATCTATATAATGGAGTTAAAAAGTTGTAATGTTAATATTTTAAGTAAAAAAGTAAAACAACACTAAATTTAACGATCTTCTTATACATAAATGCAATCAAGCAATTTTAAATAAGTGGAAAAAAAGTATTTTATCTTTAAAATTAAAACAATTTAAATAATAATTAATTCATTGATGGAATAAAAACATACTTATAAAAAAAAAAAAAACATTTTCAAATACATACATTGAGAAAAAATTAGTAAAAACTGTATTTTATTTAAGGTTAAGGGCTGACTAGTTGAAGAACACTTTTTTTTTTAGTAAATTCACTTTAGAAAAAATCTATATCTTTCGTTGCTCTTATCAAAAAAATTAATTTTTGATTCCTATATTTCGACTGCGCAAGTAAAAATTTATATAAAAAGAAACATTATTCAACCTGTAGTAAAAAGAATTATTTAAAACCATGGGCCAATATAAAAACTAGTTTTTTTTTTATTTCAAAGCTATTTCAAAAGTTATAACAACCTGCTATGTTATTTAAAGTAGCTGATTCAATAACGTTAGTCACCCCTGTTACCGATATCGTTTGTATTAAAACGAGGAAAAAACTAAACGCTCTAGAAGCGCCAATGGGGGTTTTAGTACAAATTTAACATCAGCATTCTCTTCTCTTTTCACTTTCGGATCCAAATTGACAAAAACAAAAAAAAACATGCTTTAGAAAAGCAGTGTCTGTGGCAGATAGTAAAAAAAAAATAAGCTTAAAAATGAGATTTTGGCCGATTATGAATTTATAACATGAGTTACAAAACTTGAAAACTTGAACAAAATAATTATAGTACACATTTCATAATAAAATAAGTCCATAAGTTAACAATTTATTCAGTCAAAAACTTTTAAGTTCAAAGGTATTCACGAAAATAGTTATTTTTTTTCACTGAAATTTTTTCTTAATGCCAATAGGAATAAGAACAACAATTTAATACAATGTGCTTAAAACAAAATCTTAAAAAATCTTCTTTTTCAAAACTTCTGTGCGAATATTTTAATACTCAAACTTAATTTACTCAGAACGAAAAAAAATTGACTTAAGCTGTTCTGCCTATTTGCCACAGATATGTATTTGATGTAAGAAACTATGATCTTATTTATTAACATTGATACCTTCTCTGAGGAGAATATGTACTAACTTAAAATTTATTGTACTTCTTAAAAACAAGGATAGTTTAGTTTTATTTATTCTTTGTATGCAAAAAAAAACTGCAATCAATAAAACCCACAAAAAATGTAGGAAAGTTCTTTCAGCTGTTTTTGTCTCTCTACAATTATATCCTTGAAGTCGACTACGGGACGTTATTTTTTTTTTTTTTGTTTTTCTATTCCAATATTTACTTCTACAAAATATAAACCTTGGAATATCGCCATCGCCGCTGTTACCAAAATCAAAAATCCTATCCATTTTTCACGAATATATATAATTATACAAGAACAAAAACAAAAAAAAATATTCAAAGTTCCTCCAGATCCTTTATTAACAACACTCCGTTAAAAGTAAAAAAAAAAAATATTACAATATCCCAGGACAACCATGTTTATTATACACCACCACAACCAACCAACCAAATATCATCTACCATCTACCAACCGCTTACCAACCACCACCAACCAACCAACCAATCAATCCAGCCACAACCTATAAAAATGAATGAATTAATAAAAAAAAAAAATGATTAATGAAAAATGCATTCACTCCATATCCAAAAAAAAAATTCAAATCTTAAAATTCCGGTAAGAATTTTTTTTCCTCCTTTATTTGTTTTGTATACATATTTATATATTTTTTGTTTTCAATTTATTAAAAAAAACAATGACATCTATTTGGGTTTTAATCGAAGTTAATCGAAGATTAAAAATAAAATATAACAAAATAAATGCCAAATCTATATTTTTAAAAATTAATTTGTTTATATTTTTGAATGTTTTTTTTTTTTTTGTTAATATAATTTTCTTATCACATTTTCATGTACCTTTATAAATTAAAGTTTACGTTTTCTATTAAAAAAAAAAAAACTTTTACTCAAATTGATATATTTAGCATTGAATATATGCTTGCAACTTAAAAAAAAAAAATACTTTAAAATACATATTTTTTTTAAAAATAAAATAAAACAATAATCAATACAATAGTGTTAAAAATTAATTTATTTTTTCTTTATTAAAAAACATTTAAAAACAATTTGTATATATTTTCAGAATATCTATGGAAACAGCAGGGCTTCCCATTCCTGGCTATCATTATATTGCACCAAATGCAATTGTCAAAACTCCAATTCATTAAAAACAAAAACGCAAAATTAAATCGTATTTTTTAAACTAAAAACTTTCAAAGAAAGAAACCAGGAAAGATGTTGAGTGTGATAGTTTGTTTTTTTTTTTAAACCTATCGGGCTTACAAAGTTTTTTTGAAAATGAGATGAAAAATACGACGCTTTTAGCCGTAACAAAAAACAAAAAATTGACCACCAAGACCACCACAACTGAAAATAGAAACCATCACCAAGCTGAAATGAGAAGCTAGAACTAAAACAAAAAAAAAAAAAGCAGAAATATCATTTATAAATTAAATCAAAATATTCATTTAACTTTTTTTTTCTATTACTATTATTATTATTATTATTATTATTATAATTATATTATTATATTATATTTTGCTTTGTTAACGTATTTTTACATTAAAACCAGGTTTTACAATAAATAAAACACAAATAAAAAAAAAATAATTAGAAAGCCGAGTAAATTGTAGCTAATTGTGCAAAGAGAAAAAAAAATAAACAAAAAATAATTAATTAGTAATTACAATTCTTCAAAATGAAGAATTAAAAAAAAAATAATAAACAAAAAAACATAGTACATTTTGAATGTTGTGTAGGTATTAATTATTATAATTTAGTGTGTTTAAAATTTTTAAAATAAACAAAAGAATTAAAGCATTAAAATTAGTTTAAACAAAAAGATTTTGAATGGAAGAAGAAAAAAAAATAATATAAAGCTTTAAAAAAATGTAAATGTAGTGAGAAAAAACTTATGAACGTAAAATCATTGTTGAGAATATTAAAAAGAAATAAGAAGGAAAATAATGATAAATTTTACACAAAAAAAAAAACATAACAATAGAAGAAGCTTATGCGAAGAAAAAGACTTTTTAGGTATATATTTTTTAATTAATTTTATTCAGTTTTTTTTTTATTTAGTTTTTTTTTTTGAAAATATATAAATTATTGTATTTATTGGATGATAAAAAAAATAATATTAAAAAAATGTGGTATTTAGGTTAATGATATTTAAAGAACAAAAAAAAAAAACAAATCACTTACCAAAACAAAATCATTTTAAATTAATTTTTACATAAATTTATTATTCCCACAAGGAAATTATACAGGAAAAAATACACACATATTGAAGACAAAAAACACAAAAACATATCTGGAATGTACATATACAATCGGCATTTTATTCTATGAGTCGAAATTATGTTCGTTATTACTTTTATGAGAGGATTTATCACATTCACTGTGAATTGCACAACAATTTTAAAATGATAAAACGCTTTTGAAGTTTGCAAGTTTTTACAATTTTGCTATCATCTAACTAGCTTGAATAATATTTTATTTTAAAATACCTACTATCAAAATTGTCTCTTACCTATTTTTAACGGCCAGTGTGGCTAGACTGCCGTTTTGGAAGTCCTAGAACCTAAAACCTATACCCCAGTACTTCTGTGAAGAAATCTCTTGAGACCGGTTTGAGTACGAACAAAAACCACTACCGATCGCTAACTAGAAGTACCAAAGTACAAAATTCGAATAAAATCGGCCGAGCATAAATTATAACCAAGAGCATGCCGAATACGAATTCAATTAAATTTTGTTCTTGTCTTCACATAATTATGTAAGATTTGACAATATCACAGTATTGAAATCAGCCTATAAGATGTGAGTCGAAAATAAGAAATCTTATGGAAAACGATTTTCCTCTAATTTAAAGTACGTAAATATCCGTTTAATTTTTTTTATAAGGCCCTAGCGAGATGTCCGTCAGAGCGGAGAGTTCTCCAATTAAATACGAATCGGATGATTTTTGCTCTTTGGAAGAATACCTCGAAGCAAAAATGTTCGGATATGTATGAAATCCGAGAACTTTCCACTCCGACGGATACATCGCTAGGGCCTATAAAAAAAACGTACACAAGAGATATTTGAAAGCAATAACATTCGTAACCCTGGGAAACCACCAAATTGAAACAATAGATTAAGTTGATAAATCGATTTATTAGCAGCATGTAATTTTGTTCAATAGAACGTTTTCAATAAATAGAATAGTTTGCGTTAAGTTGTGCGAAAGATTTCCTAAAAATATACCCGCAAATCAAAACATTTTTAAACTCAAAATCCTTGAAAGTAGTAACGAACTAATAATACCATATATATCAAACAAACAAAATACATACACATCTTAAAAAGACATATCGAAAAGTCTGTAAAAAAAAAGAAAACATTTAGAACAAAAGATACATAGAACAAAAAAAGAAGTATTTTATAAACAAAAAAAAAAAATCACTAATTTCTATAAAAAAAAAACATTAGTTGATGAATATATAAATTATATATAGGTGATATATAATAATTTTTTTTATTGGGTGTAAATATTTAAAATACGACATGAGGAATTGATTACATTTTAACGAACACAAACACACACACACAAAAGCTATATTACCAACAATAACAACAACAAACAAAAAATATATCTTTATTGTCCCTCATGTCCAACATTACCCAATCCCATTAAAAAAAAATTAAAATTGTTCAACACATTTAATAAAAATTCAAAAACTAATAATCCAAGATAAGCAAAATCACACTTAGTAGAAAAAACAAAAACAAAATGCAGAGAAACGTTTGTAGAATTATCAACATGAATACAGGAATAAAATTATTCAATAAAAAACCAAAACAAAAAACAAAAAAAAAAGAATAGAATTTAGAAATATTAAAAATAAAAAAAAAACTATTTAAACAAAATAAAATAATGAAAAAAGTAATTTAAAAAACTACTTTAAATGGAAGCAATCATTTTTATCGTAAAACAAAAAAAGAAATTATTAAATGGTGTATCTTATATATATATATATATTTAGAAAATATTTAAAACAAAATGAAATCACAAAAAATGAAAAAAAAAACAGTTTATATAAACTAAAAAATGAGACTCTACGAAGCAACTAAGATAAAACATAGAATCCACTTATGGAAACACACAAAATATAAAGTATTTTTTTTTTTTCAAATAAAATTAGTTTAAAAATAAAATATTTTTTACAATTCTGTTCAAATAAATAAATAAAATGCGTTATAAAAAAGAATAAAATATGTTAAATATGCGCGATAAATTATTAATTAAAAAAATAAATTTAAATTATATATAATGCAATTTTTTTGTTGTTAAATTTTAACAAATTTATTATAAGAAGAACAAAAATTTAAAGTAAATACACACAACAAAGCCACTACGCGATATATTAAAAAAAAAAATAAAACAAAAAAGAGAAAAGCAATTGTAATGGTGCCTTAATTACTTGTTTCCGAATTTTATTTGTGATTATTTTTAAATTAAAAAAAAAAACGTTGTTGATTTGATAAATAATAATTGTAATATTCTGTATTTTTTTTTTGCTTTTTGCATTTTCAATTAATAAAAATAGTTTCCTCTGACCCTCTGTCTCTCTGTCTCTTTTTCTCTCTGATTGGTGATTGATATCTTCTATGAAATATTATAGAAAAGCAAAACGCGTAGAAACTACTTACTTAGCAAAAGCATTCTGTTCTTTGTTATTTTTTGCTTATGCAATTATTCTTTTGTTTTTGTTTTAAATAAAATATAATAACTTAGTAAATTTTCTTAATTTTTTATTTAATTAAATTAAATTAAAAACAAAAATCCCTGGAATATTAAAATGTATTTCTAGTGATATTTTATTTTAGTAAAACTTAATAAAACAGAATATAAAATTAGTTGCGCATGTAGTTGATCTCTGTCTCTCTCTCGATTTCTACTCACAACACAATGTTTATACATGAATATAATATATATATATTACTATACATAAAATTTATTATATTATATTTTCTGGATGTACTGTTTATAATAAAAAAAAATTATTATATTATCAGTGTATGTACATCAGCAGAAAATATTTGCAAAGAAAAAAAAAACAAATATATAAGGTATTTTAGATATTCTTATTTAATATCCAACAAAAACAAAAAAAAAAACATGAAAATATTTAAAACAATTAAATTTATAATCATTATAAGCGAAATGAGAAAACAGTGTAGTTAGTTAGTAGATATGAGTTGGATTTTTGAATTTGTTTTCTTCAACAACAACCAAACAAAAAAAAACTGCTCGAATCCACATAATGTTTTTTTTTTCTCAATACGATAAAATTCATTAGAGTTCACATAGAAAAAATAAAAACAGAAGCAAATATTACATTAAAAAAAAAAAAGTGCATAAGGAGATCAGGAATTTCGGTTTCGAACATTTTTAGTCTAAACTTTATTTATTATTTGGCCCCGACATGTTTCTTGATTTCTTTGATAACTTATCAATTTAATATTATTTATACCAGCAGTACTGAGACTTATTTAAAATTTGTTTGCATATTTTTCAAAGGCTACAAACCAAGACTCAATATAATTAGCTTTTGAATTGAGGTAGAATCACTGGTTTCTGTTATTCTTAAAGTAATGTTATAGTAAAATCTATTATAGAGTATTGTATTATACTACCTGAACGTCAGAGACCAGTAACCTGTTTCTCGTAAATCTCGTAAAACATCAACTACATTATCAGCTGAAATCTAAGATTAGCTTTATGTAAAATTTATAAAAGCACATGATTGAAATTCGCCAATGGTTGAAATAGTCAAGTGGTAATAGAAAGTATGAGACATGGGCCCCAACTCATTTGTATGTTATGTAAGGCAATTGAGTTACCTCTTCGTTGTAGTTGGCGACTTTCTCTTCAGAATCTTTGTTAAAATGTGGGCAAATATAAGAGGGTGGCCAGCTTATGAAAAAGGCGAAGGTAGACCTGCAAATGATGATTTTGCAAGCTCCACATGTGCTCAAAGGGGTCGTATTTATAAAAAGTTTGAAATACACTGCAATATCACATTTTCATATAAAGAAAAAAATAAGCAAACAAACGCGACTCCATTAAACCTTTTTCATGGCTAACATAAAAGTTAATAAGCCAGAGCAAAAAAATAACACAGGGACTTCTGTGAAGCATTTAAAATTTAACGTCTTAATAAGAAATGTTATTTCCGTCGGCCTTTAGAAAGTGAGCTTCAAATAATACAGAGTGAATAAGTAGAAAACTTAATTGAATGATTTTTACCAACCACCTTTACTTTGATTTCAATTTTGTTTAAAGGAGAGTCAAAATTGACCCCAAATTGCTGTGCTCTGCTCAAATAAAATATTGTGGTGAAGAGCAGTTTGTAGACTACCTAAATATTAAATGAATGTAAAATATTCCTTCAGATACCAAAATTTGATCCAGAAGAAGAATAAAAATTCGGGTAAAGTTGGGACCAAAGCAACTAGCATACCTAATGATAATTTTACTTTTCACCACAACTTAACTAGTAAATGTGTGATTTTGTTTTCTTTCCTATTTTCCAAAAACCCATTTCTCATGATCCTGAATCACCCTAATAATGCACTTGACTTAATAATCACATAATAAAAACAAAAGCAACAAAAAAAATGTAGATTTTATGGTTTCGAAGCACTTAAAAAAAAAAAACAACAACAAAAATTCAATATAATATTTATAAACATTTTATTAAAAAAAAAATAAAACAAATATCAAGAACAACAAAATTAAATTAAAAAAAAAAGTAAAAAAGACAATATTGTTTGTAAATATTAAGGGAATAAATGTAATTAAATAAAAAAACTAAGAAAATCATGAAAAAAATTTTAAAACAAGAAGAACCTCTTCCAAAAAGCGTATTCTTCTTCAAAACAAAAAAAAGTTTAAAAAACACACCCTACAAAAATTAAAAAAAAAAAATCACAATACTTTTCATTGTCATCTTTTAGATTAAAATAAAAACAAACACAAAATTTCAAACAAAAGAAAATCTCTGTGTCTCTCTGTGTGTACAATTTAATGCAAAACGATGCAAAAAAAGATAATTTAATTTTAACTTTCATTTTTGAATATAAAACTAAATTAAAAAATAAATAAAAAAAACAAAATGAAATTGATTAAAACTGAACAAATTGGGATCAACTTATATATATGAAATATATATAATTAATAACATAATTGAAAACAAATTATGAAAAATAAATAAATTATATTAATGTATAATTAAGAAATTAATTAAAAAAACAAAAAAAAAAAAAAAAAACTGAATATTTAGCAAGATTTACATTTAAAATAAATATTGAAAAAACAAAAAATACATTATATATACATCATACTAACAATAATTATTATAAACACACATACCACATCAGCAAAGAAAAAAAAAAAATAATTAAAATGAAACACACAAGTTGAGTCTTAAAATATATAAAATAAATAAAAAAAAAAATAAACTTGACATTTTTCTCACGGTTTTCTTGGTTCAAAGTTTCTTATGTTTATTTAATAATAATTCTATTTGTTTTCTTATTTTTCTTCTAAATGATATTATTTATATAAAATCAAATAGCTTAATTAGACGTTAATTGTTTAAGAGAATGAACAAAAAAAAAAAAAAAAAGACGAAATAACATGAATAATTTACACGAACAAAAATAACAAAACAAAAAAACATAAAAATAAGCAATACATTTACAAGTGCTTTAAAAATGATAAATAAATAAATAATTAAAAAAAAAACATTTAATTATATTTTTGTCAATGAGCAATTATTTTATGTTTTCCTTTAGAAAAAAAAATGAAAATAATAATTAATTATGAATAAGGAAATAAATAAAACCAAACAAATTTCCAAAATGTTTAGCGAAAATTTATAGCAAAAAAAATAATTAAAGTTGTGAACAACTCATACAAAGACAATTTTTCAAGCAAGCAACGAAATTTATTCTTTGTCGCGCATTAATAAAGCATTAAAAAAAAAATTATTAAAAGGAAAACACAAAATATTTAATTGAAAAAAAAAAACATTTTTTGTTACTGCTATGAAAGAAAAAAAAAAAAACAAATATATATATATATTACACATTGGGAACAAAGCAAAGGAATTTTTCGAATTTCTTAAAGAAAATTTATAAAATTAAAAAAAAAAATCATAAAATTAAATACAAAAAATAATATTTAAATATATATATTTACTTATTAGTTTTTTAGGCAAGCAATATTTATTAAAAGTATATTTTTATTTATATTTTGTTTCAATGCAATTTTTTTCGTCGTCACTCATAATTTCTCATTTTAATAAAAACAAAAAATCATTATAAAAAAAACACATGAGCTTATTACAAAAAAAAAAAACAAAAATTGTTAAATATTAATATTTAAAAAAAGTAATAATATAAAAAAAATTATTTAGACTGTTTACTCGATTGGGAAGTATATATTTTGTGCCAAAGCAAAGAAAAAAAAAAGAAATTACAAATTTACTACACAAATAAAAAAAAAAATGAATTTACAAATATTAAGTAAAACAAAAAAAAAAAAAAAAAACAAACGTAAATAAAATATATATTATTTTAGAAAAAGCGGTTTTCATTTTGTCGGTTGCTTTGCTTGTTGTTGCTTAGAAAGAGGGATACATTTAACTCAAATAACGTAAAAATACAATTTTAATTATATATAGTTTAGTTAAAAAAAAGGAAAATCAGTTTTAGAATTTAATTAAATTGATTAATTATAAAATGAAGAACAAAACTTAAATTAAATTTTATTTAAATTATTCTCATAAAGATTTTGTTGTTTTTCTTATTTTTTTTTATTTTTCTATATTGGGAAATGTTTTTTTTTTTTCTTGTGACCCATTTGTATTCCACACTTAGATTTATTGCCTTTTGTGATCCTGATCAGGATCATTATAAAAATTAATAAAACCCAGATTTCTTATGGCTCTTTTAGAGTGGGACAAGTTTTCAGAGGTTTGGGCATAGTTATGACGTTGTTCAATTTTACGAGTTCAAAAACAGAATCATGAGTTACTTGAAAATCTAATGCCGACGCAGGAATTTCTTAAGATCTTCCCTATTCCAAAAACGTTGGACTTTCACCGACCTGAAAACCTAATTAACGCTGCATATGACATTATATGAAAGTCAGGGGTTGACTCAGTTATCAGTGGAGTTGTCGCTGGTCAGTTATTGTGTGGGTTGTAGTCAGTAGCAGAATGGTGGATTTTATAGTGTCAGTGCCCCTCAAACCTCCTTATTTATATCACTGTGTTATGCTGCTTACTCCAAAACTATTTGCATTACACAGTTTTAAAAAAACATTGTTTGTCATCTTGATACAGATGTATTGTTCTGTTTGAGCTGTCACCCACTAATTACCATTTATTATGTGACACCCACCAGGTAATGTTGGGTTTGTCTAACGATAGCCAGTACACAGAAAGCAGTAATTTTCCTAACAAGATGTTTGTTAGGGCATGGTCACCTATTCACTATTATTGGGCCTTTGATGAATTCATTCATAAGAATTCAGATGCCCGATACAAATTAGGGTAGTCTTTTAAAATCCCTCGTTTTCGTTGAATTGCGATTACGATTTACAATAACCTACATAATTTTGTATAACGATACTCGGTTTGACTTTCATTTCGTAATCCTCAGTTACTGTTGTTTGTTTTTAAGAAAAGTATTGAATATAGGAGGGCGTCAACGTCTTATAGAAACTAACGAATGGTAGTAGTATAAAGGCCTATTACGTTATAGGAAACGAGATGGACCCGTATTTCAAATTTCAATACGTACCAAAATCCCTTGTTTTCTTTGGATTGTGAATAAGATTCACGATAATCGTTTTTGTAAAAAGATAGGTACTCGTTTTCTTTTACGACTGCTTTCGGGGGTCGTATTTGACTTAGATGTCACTTCATTCATACTTTTTTTATCGGTTTTGGTTTGGTTTTTCTTTTCGAAAGATAGAAAAACATGAGTTTGTCGGAACTATTGTCTTTCTTGGCTGAAGTTCCGTTGCCTTTCAAACGATAAGGAAATCATACTGAAGTAAACGATAGTCACGACAAAGTGAGATAGTGTAAAACGAGGAAGGAGTTATAAATTTGCTGCCAAAACTTAATTAACAAAAAAATATTGGACCTCTGGTAGGGACTAGGCCCGACATTTGCAGAGGAAGTGCTACAATTTTTTTTCTGAAAACTTTCATTTAAAAAAAATCTATAGGCAAGTTAAACATTTGGTACTAGGTCTTGTTTGCTCGATCATCGATGATTAGCTTTCGAGTTTTGATAGAAGCGACCCCATCTAGCAGGCATCTTGGAATTTAAAGCTACCATTTTGAAATATGAGCATATCGACAGTATCTCGGTTTTTTAATCACTTTGGACCACAAACATGTCGTCTAAGTTTACATATTTTGGATGAAGGAATACAGTTACACAATTGTACAATATATCATGGGGCATTTTCGTGTCACAAAACGGCCTTAGAATTCCACGTTTAAAAAAAAAACTTGGCTAAATAGAAACTCTGTGCTTTATTAATCTTTTGGCAAATACAAATTACCATCAACACAAAATAATCAAAATCAAAAAAAAGACAAGATACCGAATATACGTTTTTAAATTATTTTATTATATTTTTTTGAGACTGATTTAATTCAAAATTTTTAAATAAATAAAATTTAAAATTTAAATATAGAAATAAACAAAAAGAAAAATAAACACTTTTGAATTGTTACTAAGGTTACATTTATACATTATTATTACATAAATATATTGTTATCCAAATATGGGAGACGTTATTTTTTGTTCTTTTTTTTCTTTTTAAGCTCTATCCCTTCTTTTATTATAAATATTATTTTTATTAAGTAAATTAAAAAAATATTTAAAATATTTTAGTATCTTATAAGTATTTTATATTATTAAAACAAAAATATTTATACTCGTTTAATATTAAAAAAAAAAAAAACATTAAATGGATCTTCTTTTTTATAAATAAAATAATAAATTATTTTTAATTAAAACAATTAAAAAAATACACATTTTATATATACATATATATATATATATATATAGATATATAATATTATAAAAAAATTAATGTAATGTTTGATTTGTTGGATTCAATAAAATCGTGGTTTTATTAAAAAAAAAATTCTTCAAAAAATAAACTTTGTTGTTTTTTATTTCATTTAGTTTATAGTTTCGTTCGTTTTTCTGATTCTTGATTCTGGTTGGTTCTGATTCTCCTTTGGTTTGTAACAAAAACAAAATAAACAATTAATTTTTTTTGTTTAAGTTTATTTTATTCTTCTATTTATCCAGCATCATAATAAATAAAATAAATATTCAAACAAAATACCGCAATTTAAACAATATCAAATATAAAAAAAGAGCTTTTCATAATTATCCACCATTACAAAAACAATTCAATTATAACACACCCACATGATGATGTATACATATTTACAGAAAATCTTGAGTGATTTTTTGTATATCACTTGAGTTGAAAAAAAATGCAATATCAACAACACTATTTTCCAGCACCTTAAGAGCACTTTCAAAAAAATTTGAAACATTTTTGACAACAACACCAAAATCACATAAATTCAAGTGTGAAATGTTAGCTTAACACTAAACTTAAATAAAATAATATTTTTGTTGCAAATTTTATTTCTTAATTGTTTTAATAAATAAATAAGCTTTTGTGGATAAAGAAAAAAAAAAAAACAAACTAATACATTTTTATTATATTAAAGCAAAAGTGGCCAAAGAATGAGTTTTTTTTTAAATATAAAAATACAAATTCCACCTTAATTTTAATAATAAATTAGCACAACAAAAAATATAAAAACATATTTTTTACATTTTTGAATTTAATAAAAAGATAATGTTTCTTATGAATATGGATAAAAAAATATATGTAAAACAAAAAATAATGGTGTTCAACTTTGATGATAAATAAAATTTAAAACCTTAAATAGAAAAACAAAATAACAACACAACTTTGACGAAAAAGAATGAAAATCTGTGTATATTTTAAAAATATAAACACACACTCTATATACTGACAAATATTGCCAAACAAATAAGAAAATTTTAGGAATGGAAAACTACAAGTAAGAAAAAAAAAACAACAACAACAATACGAAGACAAAAAACTGAAGGAGAGAAAATTTCTTTAAGAAAAATAAAAAAAAAAAAAAACTACAAACAGTAGAAAAAACTCAATAAAATAAAAAAAACTTAACTAGAATTTTAAAGAAATGCAAGGCAATCATATAACTAGAGCTTCAACAAATAAGAATAAATAAAAAAAATATATATATATATATTAATATACATGAAAAAAATATTATTATATGTATACATAGATGTAAAAATAATTTTTGAAAAAAAAAATTACAAAAATTAGTTTCATAATTCATTTATTTAAAATTACGTTTTTTTTATTTGACTAAAAGAAGTGGAATAAATGAAAAAAAAAATAAATAAAAAGAAAATGTTACAAACAACAAAAAAAAATTTGCGATAATTCAATCTTCTTGTGTGTTTTGCTGCTGAGCAACAAAAAAACTTTTATTCCCTCACATTAAATGTGTGCACCTTTTTTTAAACAAAATAAAAATCTAATGAAATATATAAATTAAAATTTATGCAATATAAGAAACAATATTTTCATTGGTAAATTGTTTTTTTTTTTTAATTTGACATAGGATATTTGTTTGTCATTTTAATTTTTTATATCAATACAAAATAAACAGAGGTAATTTAAAAAAAAAAAAAATAATTATTATAAATGTTTTTTGAAAAAAATACTCAATGTTTAGCATTAATATTATTAAACACATTTATAGTATAAAATTGGTTAAATTTGTAGTGATAAACAACGTTTGTTTATTTTTTATTAATTTTATTTCTCACTTATAATTATTATTAAGATTAAGAATTTTAAATAAATAAAAATAAAAATAATTAGGTATACATTTTTAAACGATGGTTAAGTGGATCATTTGAAACACCTAGGGTAGAATAAAAATTATGATAAAAATAGTATAATTATTTAAATCAAAGTTGTTTTTTTCTTTTTGCTTTTGCAGAAATAATAATTTTGTGTTTTATTTTTGCATTTACATAGTAGATATATTAAAATCTTTATTGCTTAAAATTAAATTAAAAAAAAAAAAAAAATAAACTCATAACCAAACATTTTATATAAATTACTTCTCATATTAATCCTTGCACCATCGTTTTCAAACGCGATGCTCTTTCCTAAACGTTCCCAAAAGCCTTGATTGCATAATATACTTCCTCTTTATTCAACAATCAAATACATTTTCTACTCTGAAAACTTTCTTGGTTGACTTGATTTCTGATGGTCATTTTTTCTCATCCATCCGTTCTTTTGTGGATTCAATTATACAAATGCTCAGAAGTGGGATTGTACGTGTTTTGTTAGTTGTTTATGGTTGCTTTTGGGCTTCTAAGGCTGTTGCAATTATGGAGACACTTGGTTTTCTGATTATGAAAACTTTTTTGATGGTTAGAAATTTACAATTTTAAGACCACTACTTCGCGCTAGGGTGCTCCGCGTTCAATATCCTATTATTTGATTTATAACAATTTTGATAACTGAAAATGACAACAGCAAGTTGTCAATTGAAATAAAATTGATAAACATTATCGAAAATGTTCAAATAATTAGGTTTTAAAGTACCGAAATATCATTTCATGTTCATTTAAAGAAATAATACTTAATACTTAAAATAACAAATTTTTGTATGTATTTGCTTTTTCCAATACGAATAAGAAAATGTCAATTTTTTGAAAATTATTGATTTTAATGTTCTGAATTTTCGGTTTCGGTTCTGGATTTGAAATCAAAATCGAGACCAGAAGCACTTAGACATACACTAATGCGATTATTTCCCCTTCGAAATTTGGGGACGTAAATGAAGAGAGAATGTATCCCTCCGATTTTATTGGTGTCGGAAATATAATTTCTAGGTAAATTTTTATCTCATTTTATATATTTTGCTGTACCCGGAAACGCATGTAAATATAAAAGTAGATCTCCCGACATAAGTGACAACAATTTCCCACCAAGTATCAAACATGCAGCGTTTTGAGAACATAGAGTTTTCCTAAATTTTAAAATTCCCACTATCATGGCTCAATTGACCCAGATGAAAGGAATCACAGAAGAGTTCTCAGAGTCCTCAACCTCAGTTCTCAACGAAGATGAGGAAATCAACATGATTTTCGGTTTTTATTTCAAAACACGGGCCAAGTTGGTCAAAAAAAACTTGAGTTTCTGTAACCATAATACTTGCCATTGTTCCGCATAATTGTCCTCATATTTATTTCCAACCTCTATCCCGCAATCAAGACTTAAAAATCTTTTTCAAATTAATTGACAACCAACACAAAGGCAACGTAAAAGCTAAAAAGGTTTTTTCTGATGGCAGAAATGTGATATAGCGTAAAGGGAAAGCAATAGTTCGAACGGTTTCGGTGAAGAGAACCAATAAATAAATTAAATAAAAAAAAAAAGAAAATAATAATTAAATAAAAAATCTATCTACAGCTTATAGTTTTTTTTTTGTTTCTCTAATAATTATTTTTATTATTTTTCTTTCTTGTAATTTTTTTTAATTATTTTTATGTAGGAAGCCTTAAATTGGTGCAATATCAACTTTTACAAAAAAAAAAAAACAAAAAATAAATAATAGAAACAAAAAAAAAAAATTCAATATCAGCAAAGCATAAACTATATTTATCATTATACAACTATGTTTATAATTAAACTATATTTAAATATATTCATATAGTAATATGTTTAAATTTTTGCAATAGCATAATTTCATTAATTGAAATTAAAAAAAAAAAAAAACAAACAAATATGTATACAATTTTTCATGCATGGTGCCAAAAAAAATTTGTTTAAAAATTACTTTCAAATGCTGTAATTTGTTCTTATGAGAGTACATCGCCATCTTACACGATGACGGAAACCTTAAGTTAAATTTTATTTCATGCTTCTAATAATGATAATGATACTTTTATTTGAAAAAGACTTTGAAGAAGAAAATAAATCACAAAAATTTAGCAAACAATAAATCATCTAAACAAACAAACAAAAAAAAAAAAACAAAAAAAAAAAACTGTAAAAAAGTTAAAGTGTTAGGTGTAAAATAAAAGTTTAAGCAAAAAAATAAAATTAATTTATCATTATTAATTATTTTGTTAAATTAAATTTACCACACAAATAAACACTCTGAAGAAACTCATTCAAACAAAATAATACATAATAAAAGAAAAAAAAATTGCACTGAAAATAGTAAACAAAAAAATTTAATTGTAATTCATCATCTCAATTAACAATAAAAAAAATTCGTATAAATAAATGGGTACTTACATTATATTAAAATATTATATTATCTACTACAAAAAAAAAAATGAAAAAAAACTATACAGACAAGAAAGAAAATAATTAATAAAACAAAAAAAAAAAAAAAAAAATACAATATTTACAATTTTATAATTATTTCCTTATTCTTGTTCACAATTTTTCGGAATAAAGTTAGTACAATAATGGATAACATTTATTATTAATTATTATTATATATATTATATATATTGTCACAAGTGTACACTTTAGAAAGCAAATAAAAAGAAAAAAAAATATTGTATGAATTTAAAGTTAAGTATAAGAAAATAAAAAAGTGTGAATCGTTAAAAACAAAAAAATAAAATGATCTTATGCTGTTGAAGTAAGAACAAAAAAATTAAGAAATACAAAAACAAAAACACAAGTGGGAATTAATAAATACATAAAAAGAAGTTAATAAAATGCGTGTTTAGGTATAAAAAAGGAAATTGTTGTTTTAATTTTGTCCAAGGTATTGCTAACTAGCTGATCTATAAGAAAATTGTAAGAGTGCCTCAAGAATCCATACTGTCTCCAACTCTATTTTTTATCAGTTATATTGGCTCTTCCTTGAAATCAAGGTGTAAAGAATCTAAAGATCAGCAGCCGTATCGGGAATGCTGTTCAAATCCAATGCAGAATCCATGGTTATCCGTTGTCATAAGAAATCTATAAACAGTCGTTAAAAGATGTATAAGAAACATATCTTAAGAATGTTTTGGGCCAAGCGTATAATATTCAGGCCTATCACAAATTTGATAGTTGAAAATCCCCGAATATATTATCCCGCTACGAACCCCGCAAAAAAGCATTCAGATAATCCGAATGGAATCGAAAAAAGCATTGCAAAAGCAAAAAAGCATTCAATGTCACTCAATCTGGGAAATTTTTTAAAGAAAAAATCCTTAAAAAAATACCATTTTACTTTCTCAAATCGCTTTTTTTTCTTTTTCTTGCAAATTTGTATTAACCATGATCACAAACTGTTTTTATATAGCATTATAAATGAGCTTCATGGGGGAACGGGTCAGGAATATATAAAAAAATAAATGCCACAAAGAGTTCCAGAAGAACTAAAGCTTAGTGGAGAAGTGACTGACACTCTCAACCAATTCCTGTGCGTTTGCAGTTAGCAAGCAGGAATGTAAGGAACCTACAATTTTCTTAAAATTTGCTATAACATCCCTGTGCATTTTTCATGTTTTAATTTTTGATTGCCTTAGACATTAGTCACACAAAAAAAATCTTCTAATCATGGTTTGTAAAGATTATACAATATACATGTAGGCACATTTATGGTAGTCATCGGTGTTTTGAAGTGGTTGTTTACTGAGGTAATACAAAAATTATAATCACTATTGAATACGATTAATCCGAAATTAGTGCAAATTTTATAGTAATCGAAATATAAAGTCGGTAATTATTGATATAATTTTTTTTGTTGAAATAAACCTTGATAAAGTTTATTTTCACGTTTTGTTAAACTCTCACGAACGCACAAATGTTATATGAGTATTCAATGTTAAGATGTAACATACAAGTGGAATTATTTATTTTTAAAGGTCAATATACTAAAGAAATGTTAAATAAATGGAGTTGAAAATATAATTGAGTGAATTCATAAATGAGTAGGTATCTGCAGTCTACAGAAATTGAAGGTAATTTTTTTTTTTTTGGGTACACACCTTAAATTTAAATCGTGATTTATTACGATAAATAATAAAAAAAAATACAAACCATAAGTGCATTAACGTATTGTAAAGGTTTCAAATAATCAATCAAATAGGTACTTAAATTTTTCCTTGAACTTGAGTTGTAGAAAATACACTCTTCGTCGCAATAATTAATACATTAAAAGTATTACAACAATAATTGGCACACACATATTTATGTTCAAAAAAATATATTCTGAAATTGTATATTTAAAAAGTATAACCTTTCATAATAATTTTCACTTTTAATATAGTATAAACAAATCATTTTTTATTCAATAAACTAAATTCAGTATATATATATTTTCACATAATATTAATAACAGATGTTTTGGCTCTCAAAATGGAATGTTACCCAAATACTTACTTTTCTAAACTTAAATGAATTTCGCCCATTCACCCCCCAAAAATAAATCGAGACTCCAGTATTTCGTAATCGAATTAATTCGAAATTATTTTATTTATTTACAAGTGGTATACATTTATTGTCACTGAGTTTAAATCGTAATTCAATGTTGGGAAGTACAAATTTGGCAAACGTATAATGTAAACAAAAACTTTATTTTAATATTGTGTATGTGTACCAATTATTTTAATCATTGCAAATTTAGAGACAACATTTTAATTATAATTCACGTTACGTTTAATGAGAACTAAAAATAAATACCCAATTGAGTATTAAACTTAAAAGTGCTATGATCTGTTCTGATATAGTCACGCGTGCTATAGTGCTTTGTATTTTCTGTGTGATTTTTTTGATGATATCAATATATTCATTTTATTCAGTCCTATTGTGAATTTCCCCCGGAAAACTTTTCACGTGAAATATTTTTGTATGCCCGGATTTTGAAAAGCTATCATGAGTTTTGCCAGAATCAAAATTCCAAAATTCAATTAAAGAAAAGAGTTTACAATTACTTCCATTCCAAACAAACAAAAAAAAAGTTAAACATAACAGAAATTCTCAAAAACTGAATAACATTTCGCCCGGAATTGACAAAAGGTGAAATTGGAGTTTTTCTGGTGAAATCTTGTTAACGTAAAACTCACAATAGGGCTGATTACACTAGTTTACAAATTTTCGGTTCATAGCGAGTACCATCACAAAAATGTATTTCTTAAATTAATTTTGGTTCGCTTAACAAGAAAAATTTACCCAATGAAGCATTTTCGAGATATAAGCGAAAAAAGTTTTTTTTTTATCTATTTTCATATGCAAGCATAAATATCGATAAGGAAAATTGTAATTTTTGACTACTTTAACTTTTTGAAATTCCATAAAAATGTTGTCCATCTTATTTTACTGAACTTATACTTTAGTTTCGAGAAGCTACCTATATATATAAAACATTCAATGATTGTTTATATATCCGTAAAGGTCATCATACAAAAATCTTTGTTCATATATTTTTAAGATTTAAACGCTGTATACGTTCACTGTGGCGTATACGTACTTTTTTGTTTAAATAATGAAATCAGTTAAAACATTTTTGACTTTTCACAAGCCATTAAAATTATATATAGGATATCTTTCAAAATATTTTCTTATATTTTACTCCGTAAACTACCATTTACAACCGTTTTTTTTTTTCAATGTTTGTCAACTACTTTTTGTTCAGCGTGTGCGACCGAATTGTTTGCCGTAACATAAACTCGCACGTTCTTGATAATAATTCTTCTTAATATATTTATAACTTTTTTAGGAGATATGTTTGTTGCTTTTATATGGATGAAATAAATGATTTTCGCAAAGGTGAATAACATATGATGAAATCTTTTACGATTCCTTTTGGATCTTATCTGCGGTAAACACAAAATTAAGTTCATAAAATTCTTCGTATTCATTTTACGCAATTTAAAATACAATAAAACTTAATGTATCACTTCCGTTAAATTTTTGATGCCAGGCCAGTCAAAATATCAGTTTTCAGATTATTCTCATTGCTTGAGATATAATTTGGTAAAAAGAATGTAAGTCATCAAGTCTTTGAAACTATTTGGTACACAATTTGATTTTTCAATCTCATATTATCTAAAACTTCCAATGCTGACTGAACCCCCCCTTGTACCCTACACCATAGATATAATTTGATATATCGAGAGAAAACATTCCAGTCCTTAAAAAGAATAACACTAAAAAACAGCTGTCCAATTAGAAAACAGATCGATAAAATCAACAACAAAACGTGTCAGTCACTTTTCAAAATGCAAAAAATTATCAAACATCATTAAATACTCATTTCTGTGATTATAATTTTAAAAAGTTTCAACCTTTCAATAATAATCAACTTTAAGTATTACGCATCACTACAAGCCTAAAGTTCACATTGATATCAGTCATGACTCTATTTATTAAATTAATAAAATTGATATTTCCAATAAATGTAAACAACATAGCAAAATAATTGATGATCGTTTAGGCTGTGATGGAAAAGTGTATCAAAAACTGAATCAAATCACACCTGTTAAGCGTTGATGGGATGACACACAAGTCCAGATTAAATGTAACATTCCAACCCAAACCCCACTTTCCTGCTATAAGTGCAAAAGCGTTTAACTTTATGTAGGCAGCCAGACCCAAACAGCAGCGGCATAACACATTTGCTTAAACTTATTCAGCTTATTTCGCTAAGCGACCTCAATCGTGAAGGTGTTTATCGGCTGCTCTTCGAGTCTCAATGTTCTACGCGATCTTTTTATAAAATACACAAATTTTGAGATTATACATAAGTGAGTGGATCCGCTATCATGACCGGTGTTAGGAATAGTGCTGCCACAGCGACATCTACGACGACGCCGACAACAACTACATCCAATGTAGACTCTGAGGATTTTAGTTTAGACGCAATTCTAGTTCGGATTGGACAGTTCGGAAAGTTCCAATTAATTAATTATCTACTAATATGCATTCCTATGTTATTCAATGCAATTTTTTCGGTAACATACGTTTTTACCGCGAGTACAGTAGTCCATAGGTGCGATCATAATCTTTTACTGTCTGAATTTTTGTGATCTTCAATCTTTTATATTATTTGGTCAGATGTCGTGTTCCAGAATGTGATGGACCTGATAGTTCCTATCTAGAGCCATGGATTGAATTTTCAATTCCTCCAAAATCAGCAGGTGATTGGGAGAATTGTAATCGTTATGTAGCCTACAATCGCAGTCTTGAAGCTGACTTCTGCCTGGCTGAGAACTTCAATCGAAGTCTTCAGGAGAAATGTGGTAATGATTTAATATTTCGTGATAAGGAATTGACCATTTCGAATGACGTAAGTTCCGTACAATGCCAATATCAATTGTGTGTAAAGATTTGCTAAAAATAAATTGATAATCTTTATAGTTTGATATTTATTGCTCGGATGAATGGAAGTTATCGATGGTTGGAACGGTCAATAATATTGGACAGTTTATTGGAATACCATTAGGTGGATATTTTGCAGACAGGTGAGATATAAAAACAAAATAACAGATACTTTCTTGTAATTGATGGGAGAAATTGGGATTCCGGTTAACCTCCATATTTCTGCCATCCGGTTCAAACCAGTCATTAAATAAATTGGGGCCGATAAATATTTTTACGAATTTTATGTAAATTCACGAAATGGCATTCAAATTTTTGTTTCCGTTGAAGAATTTTGTTTTTTTTTCAATCAAAAAAAAAAAAAAAACAAGAAATTTAAGTATTTTTTTGTTTTGTTGTTGATATATAATTTAGTAAAAGTGAATTGTGTAATGTAGATAGATAATGTACCCAGGTAATTAAAATTTGTATGCTTCTGATGAGATGTATTTGTGGCAATTATTGTTATCTTGCAACAAAGCAATTGTTACATACACGTACTATGAACGAAAATGAATATTAAAGGGACACTTGTGTGCAAATATTTTTGGTAAAAACATTTTACTTGAAAAAATTAATTCAAAATCGGGGCTGCTATAGTCTTTGAAATGAAAATAGTGACAAAAAGTGAAAAGAAGTGAAATGCAGAACTTGTGAACCACATTCATTCTATAAGTTTTCGAACTAATTTTCCATCTTAAACCTTGGTTTCGAGTAGAAGTGAAATATTCATAAAAAGAACTTCGTGTGAAATTTGGCTTTACATTCCATTACTCCTTTTTCAAAATAATGTTGCATGATTACCATATCTCAAAATTTCCCATACTTCCCCATACTAACTGAATAATGTCATCCATGAATGAAGTGCATCCATACTATCTCCAAAGTATAGGTATGTCAAAATTAAAGTGAAATTTAATACCATGGTTCTGTGTGTTTTGGAAAGTAATTTTCAATTGGAACAAAAAGATTAAAAATCTGTTTCTCTATTCTGTCTCTACATAATATATTTTTTAAGTGGTCTCAAAAATTTATAAAGTTTGAGGAATCGTAATTTGGAGACTATTATGGCTACGTAGTCAATTTTGAGTTAATTGTGTTCAAATTCAGTCACATAGTTGTAACCAAAAAATAATTCTTTAGGGACAAATTTGCTAAAAACTTCATAAGCATTGAAAATTTAGCGGTTCTTGCATTGCGTAACGCGCGATTTTTTCATATATTTTGCCTTAGACTCACAAAATCAAAATGTAGATATTTGTGATATGATGGGCCTGGCACATAAATGTCCGCAGCCCAGAAAAGTATCAAATCTTGTCTTAACTATCTTTACATTGAACGAAAACTTGTACACAACTTAAACAGATCTTCATTTAAATTTTTGCCGAGCTGGGGACATAATGTCCTGACTTGATGGTGAAATATTCAACCCACTTAGCTGGAGTTGGCATCTTTATTAATATTTTTTGTATTTTTTTTAACACAGTACTGTAAATAATTGTTTCAGGAAATCTTATAATTAAAAGATACATTCGTGAGATCTGATCTAACAATAACTGACACTGGACCAATGTCAATGTTGGATATAGTATGCTTCTGGGAATACCTAGCTACAAATTGTTTCCTGGAATCTCTCTCATTATTTGATTGAAAACAATACAAAACAAAATGCACAAATGGGCCGAGCGATTTATTTTCAGATAATAAAATAATTTAGATGCGGTTATTTGTAAGCTATAAATAAAATAATAAAGGTCAGAGAGCACATAATTTATAACAATAACAAAATAGAAATCCAGTTACAAAATAATCAGCGAATAGTTGCACTGACAAGTTTTGGTTTCATGTAAAACTAAAAATATTTAAGGTTTTAATCAAAACCAGAAATGTTGCAATGAAAAAGTACAAATAGGTGATTTTTTTCTTATCGTCAGTAGGACATAGATGGTTTTAAAAGTAAGAAGCTGGTCCAAATTCACAAACGGAGAACTAAGCTCCTTATAGTTTAAGTGGTTTCGATTGCAATAATTTAAATTCAATTTTAGAGAAAAAAAAAAATCGATTTTAAAATGACTAAAACAGCTTCATACATGATTTTGACCTTAAAACGAAGGATGAATGTTGATTTCTTTTATAAAAATAAATTTTTACAAACAAAAAATTGGAAAATCGAAAGTCGTTTGTTTATACCATTTTTAACAGAATTAATGTATGCCATTTTATGCTGGTAGAGGTCCAAAAAAATATGTTCAAATTATAAAGTAAGTACAAATTTAGAATTTGCTCGTTAAAACTTTTGATACCCTTTTCTATCAACAATGACAATGAATAGTATTTCCAAATTTTACATTTTCCAATCAAACAAGTTCATAGAGGGAAGGTTTTTGGGGTAGTTGTGATTTTGTTCATATTTTATATTTTTTGGGGTGCTGAATCCGAATATTTCGTGAAGCAACACGGTCAAAAATGCAAAAAATAGCAAAAATTTCAACGATTTTGCAGTTTTTTGAAAATTTCACCATGAAGGATTAGTTTTTGGTCACAACTGGATTAAAGCCCTACATTCCTAAAACTTTTACAAAATTAAACATTGAAACGTATAGAATTTGTGATGGTTCCAGAACTGATCCTAAGTATTTTTATGGATGAAAACACATGTCAAATCATTCGAAATAAGTGGATTGTGGAATGTATTTCCATATTCTGTCTCCAAACTATTATACATTATTGTAAATCTTGTTTTATTTAACACTTAATTTTCATTCAAAATACTTATTAACAAAGATTTTTATTTTAGATATGGCCGCCGAACTATGCTGGCGGTGGGAGGTTTCCTGAGTGCTTTAATGGGTATAATACGCTCCTTCTCAACGGACTACTATATGTTCTTGGTTTTTGAGTTCCTTGACAATGTTTTTGGCAGCACATTGTATGCAACAGTATTCATCCTCTCACTAGAATTGGTCGGTCCAAAGGTACGAGTTCCTGCCTGTTCTATTATTACAATATTCTACGCCCTCGGAGAGGTCTTACTTGCTGTTGTTGCTAAATACTTTCAAAACTGGCGAACAATCCTTCAAATACTCTACATTCCAGCACTAGGACACATTGCCTTCCTTTGGGTTCTTCCAGAAAGTGTTCGATGGTTGCTCTCGCAAGGTGAAGAAGAAAAAGCCACTAAGATTCTACAGAAAGTGGCAAAAGTTAACAAACGCAAGCTGTCCGATCATAGTATAGATAAACTACTCCTAGAGAATAAGTTCAAATTGGCTCAAGCTGATGAAGGTAAGTTCCCCATTAAAGAAGCCTTCAAAACACTCTTCTGGCGAATTATCAATTGTGCTTTGTGTTGGTTCACACATGTTTTGGTCTACTATGGACTAAGTTTGAATGCTGTATCACTTGGAGGAAACAAATATGATAATTTCATTTATATATCGCTAATTGAGATTCCCGGATTTTTGATACCATTTTTGACAATGGATCGATATGGTCGAAGATATTCATTATTTGGATATCTTGTGATATGTGGAATATGTATTGGAGCTACGATTTTTATTCCAAGTGGTGAGTTACACTTTGAAATTTTGAATTTGATCAAGTTTAAAGATAAATATTTCTTTCAGATTTATATGGTCTAAATTTGACTTTGTTCCTTCTTGGCAAACTGGCAATTACTGCCTCATTCCAAGTTCTGTACTTTTACACATCGGAAATATTCCCGACAAATGTTCGAAATAGTTTGCTGTCATTTTGTTCGATGTTCGGACGAATTGGATCTATGGTGGCGCCACAAACTCCACTTATGGTAAATTACATATTTCAATTCTTATCAAACCAATATTTGACACTCAAATTTTGATACAGGCAAAGTATTATGAACCTTCACCAGCGATTCTCTTTTCGGCGTGTGCCCTTGTATCAGGTTTCATGGCACTTCTGTTCCCTGAAACAACTGATGTCATTTTACCAACAACAATGCTTGAAGCTGAAAAAATTGGCCAAAAACAAAAAGCTAAAGAGGCTGAAACAGGAAATTTGTAGGATTAAGAATTAAAATCATCTCATTAATGTTTTGTTTTTAATTAAAATCTTCTCATTCATCATTCTAATCATCAACAATAAGAAACTCAATTAAGTTCATATAATTTAAGTTTAGGTTTAAGTTAAAATTATTTTATAAAAAGTGATAGTAAATTAAAATTTATTGTTAAAAAAATGTCTCATTATTAACTTTTACTTTGCGTACCTCCACGAGATCGTGTTCCACGCTTAAATTTGATTGCCTGAAACATAGTTATCGAAATAACTACAACGTTATAGGGTTGCCGCCCCCAGATTCCAGTATACTACAGTTTTACGGAATCTAAAGTTACAAAAAAAAATTAAAAAAAAAACTATTCCCTAAAACAACTTGACATGAGACCAGCGAAGAGAGTTCAAGCTTTCCAAAATATTATAAAATGTACATATTTGAAAGTGTTACCGTTTTTTTTTTATCCTCCCGCGAAATCAGCCTAGTTCTATATATCATAATTCAAATGCGCATTCCTCCTCTGTCAAATTTGATATACAGTACATCCTCTTTAGGTAGAACATCAAATGCACGACTGGGTCCCACGTACTTGCTCTTATAAGTTCGAAGTTGCTCTAGATGCTAAAGCTTCTTACATAAACTTTTTAAAAATAAATAAATTATTCTTCTTAAATTGTTTTAATCTCCAAACTAAGTATGATGATGTTGTTCTAGCACTAAAATTTTTCGAATAACTTCCGTAAAAAAATAGTTGTACTAATGTTAAAGGAAACAGTAGTACAGAGCAGCCGACCGTAGTATAAATACTACTATATTAGTATTTTCGGCCATACACACAAATTTTAATCAATATCGTTAGAGTCGTTTAAAAAGAAAAATTGTTTCCATTTTCGTCATATATCAGGTACATACTGTCAATTTTGGTGCTAAATAAATATCCCCTTTATAGAGACCCACTCAATACCCTTAACTACCAAGTTTGAAGAAAATCGCTTCAGCGGTTTAGGCTGTACTTTGAGATACCGACACGAATGACAGATAGAAAGACAGACAGACATAGTAATCATGTTTGATTGTTATCTGGAGTTCAATATTTTTTAGGAATCTTAAACTTGCCCCAATAGTACCGCAATATCACAAGTAAAAAGTACTGAACTCAAAGCACAGCACTGTCTTACGCCCAATTTGTCTCAAACAATTTTGCTGTTTCCTAACTGCTGCTCTTGTTCCTGCATACAACTTTTGTATTAGAGTTCGAATTTCGATCAATAGAAATCCAATGAGTACAGTTTCTTGTCCTGTCTAAACTTTTCAGCTTAACACTAGATCTACCGAGTGTGCTTCCATAAAGCCAGCCTGGAACCTGGAACTCACTCAGAAGACGATAGAAGTTTGTTCAGCAACGCAGTAAATATTTTGTATCAAGAATTCAGAAATGATTTGCCTTTGCGTCAATAATCGGTTATCATATTTATCGGTTCCATATTTATAAACCTTTAAAGTAATTCCATCTAAACATGGAGTCTTACCATCGTTAATAGAGTTAAGCAATCAAAATATGTACAACGAACTACTGAATTCGGTCTGATGATCGGTAGCATCGGTGGCAGCCTCTGAAATAGCTGTTATCTGTAACTCCACCTCCAGCCTATGAACTTGGTAGTAACACAAACAAGTATAAAATGTTTGTTTCATCCAAAATCTTCATTCATCTTCTTTGCTAGTTTCAGAAATATTGACGAACATTTCCGGATTGCTGTGAGCATTCTGGTTAACGGAAATCAAATAATGTACCTTGCAAATACTAGCTGAAAGTATGTTTTTAAAAACAATCAACGACACGCAAGAAAGAGTCCGCTAGTTGAAATAAAAAAATCTGTCAAAGCTTGGTTAAACACACAATTATTGTGAGTTCAATATTTATTATTCGTAATCAATATTGTATTAGTAAAACAAGACAAGCAACGCAAGCAAGTCTGTTAGCTCCTCTGTATACAAAAAGAAAGCTTCAAAAGCTTGGTTAAAACATCAGTATTTTTGACCTTCAATTTACCGAGACTATCATATACTTCAACTATAGTACAATAGTTAATAAAATTCGCCTGGACAATAGCCCCAGAATAAGTAAGAAGCTACAATTAATCAAAGAAATTTTGTTATCTATCGAGACTCTAATACTTTTAACATTATTGTCAAAAGCTTTTTGGTTCAACATCAATTAAGCTTTTCAAAAATCCACCCTTTAATGATCATGTTAAAATACATCTTTACTGCAAATATTAATGTACCTACTAGTCACTTTTGATCAATACCCACTGGTTTTTTTTTGCGATAGAATACAAGCACAAATATAATAATAATTAATCTATATTCCAAAAGCGTGTTGATATCTTAATCACGGCAAATGTTTACAACATTGCTAATACGAACACTACAACAACCTCTCGAAGGTTCAATCACGCAAATGTTTAATTTGTATACCTTATAATTAGAAGACTTTGGCTAACTTTTAGCAGAGTGCTAACAGATTCTCGCCAGTAAAGTATTGTAACAATGACTGCTGAACTGGAAAACGGTTGTGATGCAAATAGAGGATCTCCACCATCAGTCACGAACAAGGACAAAGACGCGGTAGCGTCAGAGGATCAATATGGTTTGGACGCAATTTTAGTTCGTATTGGAGAATTTGGGAAATTCCAAATGCGTAACTATGCACTCATCATTCCGCCAGTGATATTCAACGCATATTTGATGTGTTCATATATTTTTCTAACAAGTTCTGTTATTCATAGGTTAGAAAAACTATTAAAAGTGTTAAGATTTTTTTTTTAATTTTGTGTCAAACGAATTCAGATGCAGAGTGCCAGAATGTGATGGATCGAACAGCATTTATGAAGGACCCTGGATAGATTTTTCAATTCCCCAAACAACAGGTGGAGACTTGGATAAATGTAATCGCTACGTTCCTTACAATAGAAACACCTCCGATATGTGTTTTGCTGACAATTATGACAAAAATTCCATAGAAACCTGCGGGACAGATTTCATATTCCGTGATAACGAACTAACCATATCCAATGACGTATGTTTAACGCACAGAATCTTGATAATGTTTTTCATCAGATTGATAAATAATTAAGTTGTTAATCTAAATATAAACCACTTAACATTTTCTAATTATTACAGTTTGATATTTATTGCTCAGATGATTGGAAACTTTCGCTGGTTGGTACCATAAATGTTGCTGGACAATTTATTGGTTCTCCCTTGGGAGGCTTTTTTTCAGACAGGTTAGTAGTTAAGGTCGTAAACGTTTTATTTTTATCGATTTGCTGTTAATCCTCTTTTTGTCTGTGCAGATATGGCCGTCGAACACTGGTAGCCTTTGGAGGTTTTATGAGTGCGATATTGGGATTAATACGATCATTTTCTCCAAACTACTACATGTTTCTGACCATGGGATTTCTGGAAAACATTTGCAGTGGTGTCATGTATGCCACACTCTTCATTATTGGAGCTGAATTGTTTGGTCAAAAAGCAAGAGTTCTTAGTAATTCGATACTTCCAATGTTCTACACACTTGGTGAAATAACTTTAGCTTTAATTGCTAAAAGTGTTCAAAATTGGCGTTGGATTCTACGAATAGCCTATGCACCAGCTTTGGGTCATATTCTTCTGTTATGGTTTCTTCCTGAGAGTGTTCGTTGGCTTCTTTCTCGGGGAGAAGAAGAAAAAGCTGCTGATATTCTACGAAAAGCAGCCAAAACTAATAAGCGAAAACTGTCAGATGTTACTATTGAAAAAATGATTCTGGAAAATCGGTACAAATTGGAAGAAGTCAATAACACAGAGTTTCCCATCAAACAGGCATTCAAGATGTTTCCCTGGAGGATTGTCAATTGTGCGCTGTGTTGGTTTTCAAATGTTCTAGTCTATCATGGACTGAATTTGAATTCTGTCCTTTTGGGTGGGAATAAGTATGACAGTTTTATGTATTTGGCACTGGTTGAGATTCCGGCATACACTTTACTTTATTTCACAATAAATCGTTTTGGAAGACGATTTTCATTGTTTGGGTATCTTTTAATATGTGGAATTTGCTTGGGAACTACAACTTTAGTTGACAAAAGTAAGTTGGTATTTTTTTTTCTCTTGGAATGTTTCTAATAGTTTTTCTGTTTTTTTTTTTTGCAGATTTGTATGTTGTTCAGTTGTCAATGTTTTTGATTGGAAAAATGGCCATTACGATATCATTTCAAGTTTTGTACTTTTACACTTCGGAGATATTTCCAACAAATGTTCGAAACAGTATGTTGTCATTGTGTTCGATGTTTGGGCGAATTGGTTCTATGGTTGCGCCACAAACTGTACTTTTGGTGAGAAAAGTTTTACTTTTTGTACATATTCAAGCAAATTTACTAATATATAGTTATTTTTGAAGGCAAAATACAACAAATCTGCACCAGCAATACTATTTTCAGTTTTTGCTTTACTATCGGCATTTTCGGCATTATTTTTCCCTGAAACAACTAATGTTGTTCTTCCTTCAACAATGGATGAAGCTAAAGGAATTGGTCAGAAAAAGAATAAAGAAGTGAAATAAGGAAGCTAAAAATGAAGGAAGGTTTTTAGAAATATTGAGGGTTGAGCGTTTAACCTGTCGAATAGATGTACATAATAAAGTTAAATAATAGAATTAGAAGCTTATAAACTAAACTAACAATGTAAAGAAATAAAGCTTGTGGATGCTTTAATTTAATCACGGTTTTGAATTATAACTAAATTTTTACCTTGTGTCAATTTTTTCTAAAATCAAGTTTACGGCTGACCAAGGTAGATGCTTCGGAACACTTTAATTTTTTACTATGAGACCGCTAGATTTATCGGAATAACGTTTGGACTTTGCCTTCTAAAAAAGTTTAAGGAGCTAGCAGACAAGTTGAAAATGATCAAATTTTAAGCAAAATAAGATGGTATGAGCCGGTTTAATTTTGTCGAATTAAATTCATTGTCAACGAACGTAAGTAAACAGTATGACAGTTTCTGTCTCTATCTTATCTGTAAAAAAGATAGAGGCATTGTTGCTAACACTTTAACGTACGTCCGTTCACGTTGAATGCAATTTGACATAAAGTTTGTGTTTATTATCTAATCCCACAAAGCTATTATTTATAAGATTCAACAAAAATGTTGCACCATCTTTATAAATAAATAAAACTATACATTTTGATTTTTTGTTAAATCCAGATACGAGATTTAAGCTTTTCTGGCACGATATTGCACACTGGCACGCCAATTTTTATTTTAATGACGCTTTTGCGTGAATTGCTAGGTATAAGTGAAAAACTGGTAAGCAGCTCAGGTATCTGTTGGTTTTTGGGACAAGAGCTCATCTTTCATCCTTTAAATATTTAATTTTAACTTCTTTTTGTTAGAGTGCTGAGTGATCAATCTCAGTCAAATTAAATAGGCTATTGAAAATTGAAAGGAACGTATATCAATTTGGCGAAAAAGAAATTCGACTTAGACGAAGTTTGTCTTGGAGAGAGTCCACTGTAGTTAGCAAATTTCCGTGTAGCAAAATGACATTGAGTTGTTTTGGATAGTCCCAAAAAAGAGTTTCCATTAGAAACAACGATAAACTCCGCCAAAAGACCACTACCCATTTATTGCGTTGTAATTTAACTTTTTTTCAATCCATTTCTGAAAGTCACAAAGAACAAAAAAAACGCTCTCGGAGCTAAGCACTTAAATGTTAAATATAACAACAACTTAGCCCCTCGGGCTAAGGAACTAAGCCCGGAGAATTCTCGGGAAATGGTTGAAGGTGTTAAAACCTGTGCTGCCACTCATTTCCTGTTAGATCATCGATAAATTCTATGAAAACACCAAAATTATCGATTAATTGTATGAACATAAAAACACAAAGATGGCGTTTGGTGTAGAAAAAAAAATTAATTGTTTTCTTATCTCTTACAAATTATTTCATTTAAATTTTAAAGTGTGTGCATTTAATGCTCTGAAATTTCTTTATAACTATAGTATTGAAATTATTAAAACACAAAATGCAAACAATTCAATTTTTTGTTTATTTCATTTTGTATATTGGAAACATTTTTTTTCTTTTTTTTATGTGATTTCATTCGCAATGCTGCCAAGCGTTTTCGTCAAGCCCCAAAGCGTTTTTTTCTTGACTCAGATGAATATTTTCACATATTCAGCTCGGCATAAATGGATATATCACTGAACGCTGCCACCAAATTTTCAATTAAACACATCTTTTCAACTTTAAATGTCAAAAATATTTCTTATTTCTTCATTCTCGAACCTTTTTTAAAAACTAGTATCAGTTATCCGAAGTTAGTTTAAATTAGAACTCTGCTTAAATGAAACAAATTTTCTGCAATTTTAGTGTTCCAGTTAAGCGGAGTCTACCGTACATTTGTTTAAAAAAAATAATATTTAGCATTTATACAATAAAATGCGATATGATAGCCAAATTAAATCTCTCCAGCTTTCGGCAAGCTTTCATATTAATTGTATTATTCTTAAAACTTAATTCAAGAACTGCATTTCTGCTATTCACGTGGATGACTCAAAATATAAATAATCAAAACGAAAATGTTTAAAAATAAATAAACAAAAATTAAAATCCAGCTTAAATTTAGTACAAAATGCAAGCTTCTCACACCAATCAAAAGAACGAAAGAAATACAAAATAAATTGCAAAATTATTTTTGTACGAAACTCTCTTTCTCCTCTCATAAACTTTTATTTGTTATTTTTTTATCGCTTTTCCACTTCTTCTGCACGTTCGTCAACCAAATTTTATAACAACAATAACAATGATTAAAAACAACACCACGCAACGCAGCCAGTGTTGGTATTAATAGTCTGAGCAGTTAAGTTGCGCACTACGAGTATTTTGATCAGCTTTCGGGTATCCATTTTTCTAGAAAAATATCTCAGATTTATTATATTTCTAACAAGTTTGCTTAATTTAAGAACCAGTGTTGTTAAAGTTGATAAGCAACTTCTATAAATTAGCTGACCTTAACTTGGCTCATATTATTATGAACAAAGAGTGTTATTATTACTATTATCTCCTTATTACAGCAAAAAAAATCTCTTTTGTAAAATATCTATTCAAAATACAACACCTTCCCCCAGACTACAAAAGTTATTTAAAAATCAAGTTGAAAAGCAAAAAAAAAAAAAACATTTTATATTTAAATAAAGCAACCAAATTACTTAATACGCGCTTCAGTGCACATCGACCCGACTCGGCTTATCGAACGTTCTCTAGATTTGTTTTTTCAGTGAGTAGAAAGTTGTTCAGTGCTTTCTATAATACAAAATTGTTGCAGTTTATTAAACTCTTTATTTTAATTAAACCTCAACAAATCTTGTGTTTAAATATTAAAATCTTAAAATGTCAATCATTAAATGTTTCAGCATCCCAAATTTGAAACAGGCATTCAAAATAAATACATTGTTTCGTTGTTGTTAGTTTGTAGGGCAGTTTTATTTAGTAAGATAAGAATACAAGAGTAAATAGTAATGTATCCAATTAGGGCGTAAGAAGTTGCTTTTTTTTTTTGGGAAGAAAAAGTTTTTCATATTTTTCGGCCCGAATGTTTTACCTACACAAAATTTATGAACTTTACGCTTAAATAATAATAAAAATAAAAATAAAATAGACAAAAACCCATTTAATTTCTATTAAAAATTTAATAATAATTTTGTATGCATACAAAATTTTTATATATATAGTTTTACAAAAATGAATAATTTATTGTAAATTAGATTGCTCTAGTCGAAAAAAAAATTAATATAGATGCCACTATCTTTTAAGTACAGATTTCAGCCCGCGGAACTCGAAAATTGCATCCAAAAAATATTTATGGAGAGGTTTTCGAGATATGCTTTTTTAAACTTTTTTCCTATTTTTTCCAAACCATCTTTAGTATTGGGGCCATATCTTGAGTTAGGAATAACCAATCTTCACGAGAAAAGAAGCCCTGAAATGCTGATAAAATCCCATTAAAGTATTGTCTAATTTTTTTGATTAGGTATAAATTTCAGTCTGCAGTGTGTCAAAGAATTTTTTTTACAGAAAACTTCTCATACCAAGTTAGATTTACCTAAAGAAAAAATCAAAAGTAAAAGTATATTCAGTTTTTTTTGTTTTTTCTTATAGTCTGATTCTTGCAAAGAAATCTATGAATAGGTTATTGAGTTATGACAAGAAATGTAAAGAAAGAACAAATCAAAAGTTTTTGTTACTCTAAAATATTTTGGAAATAACTTGAATTTTGTATAGAAAATTTAATTTTACATTGAAATAAGTACACTGCAAATAATCGCTTCTACTGAAAAGCTTTTGTCAGGCGCTATTAAGGGACTATCACAGGTGGGTAGTGCCGTAAAATTTTTAAAGTCTTCAGAACTCGAGATATACGCCTTTTGAGCGAACTACATATTTTTGGAGACATTTTTGTTTGATTTCTTTTTTGTTGTTTTGATATAAAAACTGATTTTTTTGTTCTTAAATAAATTAGGAAAATTGCCTTTTCCAACTCAACAGAAACCATAGAATTCCAAAAAAAAATCTGATAGATTTTGCTATCGGTTCTTAGAGTTATATACACAATTGCATAAAAATTTCTTACCAAAATTGTCCAAACAAAAAAAATTAATAAAAATAAATGAATACGCTTTTAATTTGTCCCTAAAATTCAGCTTCATCCAAGGAATCTGTAATGTTTCTAATAAAAAGTTTTAACATTGTCAAGCACCATGACTAAGTTAACAAGCGGTGCATTTAGACTTAATAATGTTTAAGGAACGATGTCATTCCAAAATCATCGTTGTAAAGTTTGACTTTTTTGTTTGAGTAACTCCGATGAACTCAATACCTCTACACGATCATCTGTGTCTAACAGTACCTATTGTTGTTAAGTTGTTGTTGTTGTTCAAACATTCAATGAAATTGACGGAATAAAGAATGGTCAAGTCTAATAAGCTGACATTCTAGTACGAATAGTACAATAATAAACAATAATAGTACCTATTGTTTGTTGTATTTCTCATATTATGGGATTAGAAATCGCCCTTGACGGTTTGCTCCTCCAGAAAAAAACTGGTGGGGCCGGCCAATTAAAAATTCAATTACTACGTCCTAATTAACTATCAGTAGAGTGGTAACTGTAATATTTATTGCACCAAATATTTATTGTATCAAACCAATACACAAAACTTTAAGAACAAAATAAATAAATAAAATCTAATCTGGAACTAAAATAAAATGAAAGTTTTTTGGGTCGTTGGAGCATTACCCAATAAAATCTAAAATGCGACATTATTCTATCGCTTTTGAGGGCACACTAAAATGGTTGTGATTTTAAGATGTGTGTTTGCTTTGTGATTTCAATAAACTGCTGAATAAACTTATCAGTTTCAGTTGAATAATTGAAGTATAGACGATACGAAAAACTCATTTTACCAAATGTTGTCATTGTTATTGTTGCTGATGTTAAGTTAATTTTTTAATATTCTAGTCACGAAAAAGACACCTACGTCTAGGCAATTTAAAAATTTTACGAATTGATGTACGAAATTTATTAGACAGTATTTTTTAAGTCTTTGGGCTTAGGTGAAAAGTAAATATAAAATGACTGAGAGTAAAAACAGTTGTTCCGATAGCACGAGTTCGGTAAGATCATCTCAATTCGGTTTAGAAGCGATTTTAGTTCGCATTGGAATATTTGGAAAGTTCCAGTTGCTAAATTACTTGCTAATATGCATTCCCATGCTATTTCGAGGGATTTTCATAGAATCTTACATATTTCTTGCAAGTTCGGTGGTTTTCAGGTATGAACTTGCTATTAGTATTGTCTTGTAAAGTGACAACATAATATATTGACTTATTATTCAACAGGTGTCGAATACCAGAATGTGATGGCCCAAACAGCACATACTTGGAACCATGGACGGAATATTCTATACCAAAAACTTCCAGTGGCGATTTGAATGATTGTTTTCGATATTTTCCCTTCAATCAAAGTTCAACTGATGACCATCAAGAATTCTGCTTTGCCGAAAACTTTGATCAACATGCGATAGTAAAATGTGATGGAATGGATTTTATATTTCGTGATAAAGAACTGACCATATCCAATGATGTATAGTAAATTTTAGATGAATTAGATTTTATTATGTTAATCGATTTTATTGAATCTAGTTTGGAATTTATTGCTCTGATGAATGGAAATTATCGATGGTTGGAACAGTTCATAATCTGGGTAAATTCATTGGAATTCCTTTGGGAGGATACTTTTCCGATAGGTAAATAATCTTAAACTTATACATTTTTATTAGAAGATGACACCACTGGTGACTTGCAGTTGATGAGATGTGAGGTGAAAAACATTTTATCGATTTTAAGTAATTGCGTCGAATCAATACTGTTTCCTTTGTTTTTAAAAGTCTACCGTAACTAGTCGTCTACCATAATTAATCGTTATGAGTAACGACACATTCAAGATTTAATTTCACTAATAAATCTCCCCAAATCCTCCGAAGAAGTTCAAGAAAATAATCTAGTACTAGTTTTTATTATATTTAAAGGTATGGTCGCCGCACAATGTTGGCTGTTGGGGGCTTTTTGAGCGCCATCGTTGGAATTGTTCGATCCTTCTCAATGAACTACTTCATGTTCCTTAGTCTTGGATTTCTAGACAATGTCTTCAGTGGAACACTTTATGCCACAATTTTTATCTTAGGTCTGGAATTGGTTGGACAAAAAGCTCGAGTTTTAAGTTGCTCACTATTAACAGTCTTCACTGTTTTTGGAAAAGTACTCTTAGCAGTTGTGGCTAAACTTTATCCGAATTGGCGAACAATTCTTCAAATTTTCTACACTCCAGCTCTAGCTCATATTGTCTTGTTGTGGATTCTTCCCGAAAGTGTTCGATGGCTACTGTCACAGGGTGAAGAAGTAAAGACAGCAAAAATTCTTCACAAAGCTGCCAGAGTTAACAAACGAAAACTTTCCGATCTGACTATTGAACGATTGCTTGTTGACAATCGACAGAAACTTTCCGAAGAAGAGAGTACATTCCCAATTCGAGAAGCTTTTACAACATTATTTTGGCGTATTGTCAGCTGTGCAATGTGTTGGTTCACACATGTTTTGGTTTACTATGGTCTGAGTTTGAATTCAATTGCACTCGGAGGAAATAAGTACGATAACTTTATGTTTATGTCATTGATTGAAATTCCGGGACTTGTTCTGCCTTATTGGACAATGGACCGATATGGAAGGAGATACTCATTGTTTGGCTGCTTAATCGTTTGTGGGCTTTGTTTAGCAGCAACGTTATTTGTCGAATCAGGTAATTAATATTGCTTTGAGAAATATTTTGGGTTTTCTATAATTTGTTTGTTTCAGATTTGTACGGTTTTCAGTTAACACTGTTTTTAATTGGAAAACTAGCTATCACAGCTTCATTTCAAGTTTTGTACTTTTTCACGTCCGAGATATTCCCAACAAATGTTCGAAATAGTTTGTTGTCGTTTTGTTCGATGTTCGGGCGAATTGGATCGATGGTGGCACCACAAACACCTCTAATGGTAAGTTTTTTTTTTTTCAATTTATTTAACTGGTAGATAGATCAATTTTTTTGTTCTTCAACTCAAGGGAAAATACTTTAAATCTGGTCCAGCCATACTCTTCTCAGTGTGTGCTCTCATATCGGCCTTTATTGCACTCTCATTTCCCGAAACGACTGATGCTGTCTTACCAACAACTATGCATGAAGCTGAAGATATCGGACAGAAACCGAAGCACAAAGATTCTGAAAATAATAATTTACCGCGAGAAAGCCAAACGTATAGAGTATCTTTATCTAGTTCTGGAACATAAAATTATTTTCTTGTATTTCATATTTTTGGAAATACATAGTTTAAGTAGTTAGGTAGATGAAAATGTATCACTTAATTTTGTTGGAATTACACAGGCCAACAAATACTAAAAAAAAAACTTTTTAAAAGGAAAATTTGCCTGTTTTTTTTTCAAAGATCTGATTTTGAAATTTATTTTATAATTTAATTAATAAATATAATGCTTAGTTGTTTTGAGTATAAATATTGTCAGACCATAAAATAGAAATCTGTGCCGTAATTTTTATATTTGAGCATTTCACAAATCAATGTAGAGCAATTTTACCTTTATTTCCAATTGAACGACGAATTCTTGTCATCGTTCTTACTGGCTTATTTTAAAAGGTAAGTAAACAAGAATATATCACATATTTTGTTATTATAATGGCAACATTTTAAAACTATAAACTTGATATTTTGCTGTCTTGTTCTTAAGTAGCAAGCATTCAAAGCCGGCCATATCCAATTGAACGAGAAATTATTTTTTTGTTTTTCACCATAAAATTGAATTTGTTTTCTTTTAAGTTATGTTTTGGGACAGTATTGCTTCCTACGATTTAATGTTATAAGCAATCAAAGATCATAAATTGGATAAATTTATTGTTCACCTACTTTAAATGAAAATTTTGGTAGTAAAATCATAAAAAGATATTCTTATTAGTCTTTTTTAAACCTTGCACTGCAATCTTAGAGAATCTAGCTAGAACTCAAATGAACTGTAACTATAAAATGCTTTTCTAATGAAACAACAAAAATATTGTAACAAAATTGTAATCTTATAATTAGCTATAAAACAAATTATGGTAAATATGTATAAATAAGATAAAAGAGAAGTTAGATTTAGTGCAATCAATCGTTTGGGGGTTTGCCAACACTTGAAAAAAAAAACAATAATTTGCTCATTTTATTGCTTCGTGCTTCGTGCATGACATTATTTATAATAGATTTATATTAATCCAATTTGATAATCAGATAATTTTATATCAATTCTTGTTTAACAATGTTTTGTTATCAATAAAAAAAAAAAAAAAACAATTAAACAAACAAAAAAAAGCTCTCCGAAAATGTCTTCAGTATTTCTGCTAAGTCGATCAAAAACTATCACTAACGCCGCCGGCCTTGTCGTTTGATTGTCAACTTTATTGTTGATCGACTTATCTTTCCAAAGAACAAAATAATTTGTGTAGATAATACAATTCTATCGTCATCTTAATAAAGTCAAAACCATAAACGTTATAGAATTGGCATTACAAAAAAGCTCGAAATCCAAAAGCTAACAATAAAATTAAAATAATGATTAGTATGGAGGCCTTCAAATCGTTAGTAGTAAAAGATTTAGGCCAGAGGATCTTTGTATACTAAACTAGCTATGCCTCAAGCCAAAAACGATAAAGCAAGGTCCAATTCATTTAGTTTGGACGCGATTCTAGTTCGCATTGGACAGTTCGGGAAGTTGCAAATATTAAATTACATCTTGCTGTGCATTCCGATTCTAATAAATGCCATTTTGACTATTTCGTATGTATTTATTGCGAGTACAGTTGTTCATAGGTGCGTGAAAAATTAAGACCTTTATTTTGTTTTTTTTTGGTAAATTAAATGAATTATGTGAATTATAACGATTAGCTTGTATTTAGGTGTCAAGTTCCGGGTTGTGATCGGCCTAATAGCACTTATCAAGAACCATGGGTAGATTTTGGGATTCCCAAGAATCTTAATGGCGATTTGGAAAATTGTAAACGATATGTGCCTCTACGTCGCAACGAGAGTCTTGCTGTAGACGTTTGCTCTGTGGATTATTTTAATCACAACATTGTGGAGGAATGTGGAACGGATTTCGTATTTCGTGATAAGGAAGTGACCATTTCTAACGATGTACAGTAATTCTGAAATAGAAATTAAGTTTTTTTCAATAAAGTTCCTTATATAGTTTGGAATCTATTGCTCTGATGAATGGAAACTTGCACTGGTTGGTACGATCAACAGTGTTGGACAATTTATTGGAATACCTCTTGGAGGTTATTTTTCCGACAGGTACTTACATTACCAAATACTGGAAGGCTTCTTCTTACAAAAGAATTTCTTTTTCATTTTTACAAAGGTATGGTCGTCGAAATGTTTTGGCAATCTGTGGCTCCCTCAGTGCTGTAATGGGAATAGCACAATCTTTTACAATGGATTTCTATACTTTTCTGGTCTTCGGATTACTGACTCATATTTTTGGATCTTCACTCTACTCGATAGTTTTTGTGCTTGGACTTGAATTGGTTAGTCCTAAGATACGTGTGATTGGCTGCACAATTATGACAATAGTCTATGCCATTGGACAATGTCTATTTGCTATTGTTGCAAAATACTTTCCCAATTGGCGTATCATTCAACTGATATTCTTCATTCCGGCTTTGTTTCAAATTGTATTTTTGTTAATTCTACCAGAAAGTGTTCGATGGCTACTATCACAAGGCGAAGAAAAGAAAGCTGCTAAAATTATTCAAAACATTGCCAAATCGAATAACCGAAAGCTATCAGAACAAACAGTTGATAAATTACTTTTAACCTTTCGATATAAGCTTGCCGAAACGGATGAGGGCAAATTTCCAATTAAGGAAGCATTTCGATCGTTATTTTGGCGTATTTTCAATTGTTCGTTGTGTTGGTTTTCCAATGTTTTAATTTATTATGGACTGAATATGAATTTGGTTGCTCTGGATGGTAATAAGTATGATAATTTTATGTTTGTGTCATTGATTGAAATTCCAGGGATTTTATTGCCATTTTGGACAATGAATCGTTTTGGTAGACGCTATTCATTGTTTACATTTATGCTGATAAGTGGAATTTGTATTGGAGCGACAATTTTTGTTCGATCAGGTGAGAAATTTCAAATAAAAATCATAAGAAATTTTAAAAAACTATGAACACATATTTTAGAACTATTTTATCTTCATTTGGTGTTAATATTGCTGGGAAAGTTGGCTATAGCTGCTTCGTTTCAAGTATTGTATTTTTTTACTTCGGAGATATTCCCAACGAGTGTTCGAAATAGTCTTTTATCATTTTGTTCGATGTTTGGAAGATTTGGATCGATGGTAGCTCCGCAAACACCTGTTATTGTAAGTCGTTTTAAAATCTTGTGACTTAAAAAAAATGATATTTATTTTTCTCTTTAACAGGCCAAATTCTATGAATCGGCTCCAGCTATTCTGTTTTCAGTATTTAGCGTCTTATCTGGTTGTTTGGCTTTATTCTTTCCTGAAACAAATGACGTGATATTACCATCAACATTGCAAGAAGCTGAACAAATTGGTCAAAAGAAAAAAATTGAAGAGAATGATGTTGAAAAAACGTTATTAAAGCCGATTTCTTGAAAACTGAGTTGAAATGTGTTGATTTAAATTTAATAAAACAAATTAAGAAAAACATTATTACTAGGGACTTTTTCGCTTGTTACATTGATAACTTAAAGGATAGGTATACTGTGAATAAGGAGTTTTGCTTTGTGTCACAGGAAATAAGAGGTTGTTCAAGATAGGGTTTGCCAGTCATTAACCTCCTTCTACCATTAGACCAGGTAACATCAGTAAGGCTAGCGTGTATCGAACGAAGCTTTTAGATTAACTCAAGACACTGGTGGTGTAAACTACAGCGTTAAATTGTCGAAAAACTATAATGGGAAGAAATCGGTGCAGCATAAAAATTGACAAACTGTCTCTAGAACTTTGACAAAAAGATCCTTAGTAGTTGAAACCGTAAACTCGTCAATCTTCCACGTAATTCCGATTGGTCTTCTCTGGTACAACTGATATAATCTTGGTTGAAAGAAAGTATAACTTGCGAAGCATTTATTGTTAAGAATGATTCTCAACAGAAAATTGGTAACATTATTGTTCACAAAAAAATCGAAGATGCCGTCAAATCTGCTAGATTTTGTAGAGATTCCTGTATTGATAGTTTTTCGGAATAAGATAACAAATTATTGTTAATTTTTCTGTTCTGTTTCTTGGAGCAATTTAATTCATACCCGATTTCAATTGTAATTGGTAGCTCTTAAAATGTTTTCCTGCCTGTTAAAACGAGACTTTAAATTCCAATAATATGGACCATCTTCATTAGATTTTATCTTTGCTAAATGATGGCTAGGCATAAGAATAAGTAAACCTACACTTCTTTTGAAGCTTTTTTATTTATTTATTAATTATATCCTCGGGAATAGGTGTGAACTATAAATTTAAGAAAAACAAAAACTTTCTGACCAGTGATATCTTCCAAAATATGCAGGGAGAAGTATAAAGAGTGTCGAAAATGAATTGTCGAAACTAAATGTGAATTATAATTTAACAAAAAAAAAGCGGTTTCACCAGTGCTGTATTCGGAAGCATAGAAAGAAGTGTAAAAGGACTGTTAAAGCGGAGTTGTGCACACCTGGATGGATTTGTTTACTCGCAGTTGAATAAGAGATAGCGATAGGGGTGAAATGCTTCATTTCCGTTGACAGAATTGACATAAAGTCTTAAAACACTTTTGACGCGTGTGTCAATCACTTGTTTATTGAAAAGATGCTTAAATTTTGACTTTACCACATGTTCTACGAGCAAAATTGAGAAAAATTGTTATCTTTTGGAGATTATTTCTGACCTTGAAGAATAAACAAATTTTGGAATATTTTTTTATGGTCCTAAAAATTGTTCTTAAAATAAAAATGCTAACACCCTATGACGTTGCACTTTTATGAATTTAGTCAACTTGCTGACTTTTTTTCCAAAATAAACCACAAAAACGTCAACCTACTCGTGCTACCTTATCATCAGATTCAGATTTATATCAAACACCAGCTAGGGTTATCAACTTTGAAGACAAAATACAAAAAAAAAAAAAAAACAATTATCAAAGCATATCTCTTTAGACTATCAACCAAATGGGAAGAATCTACAGCTTCTTGAAACAAGAGAACCATAAATCTTCTACGTAAAAGTTTGCAGAGCTTATCCAAAAGAAACATTAGCTTCTACGACCTGACGGTTAAAGGGGGGGTTGGTTACCTAAAAAAAACAACAACAAAAGTGTCTTGAAATATGCAAACAAAGATCTGAAAAATATAAGGTTGCTCAGATTGTACTAAAACTTCTCACTTGAATAACGACAATGGCCTCGAATGGAAACGGTTGTGTAAAAGATTCGTCAACGGAATCATCCCAGCCATTTGGAGTGGATGACGTTTTAATACAAATCGGACAGTTTGGAAAGTTCCAGCTGTGTATTTACCTTGTCATATTTCTTGTGGTTACATTTAATGCAGTTATAACGGTTGGATTTGCTTTTACCGCCAGTACAGTCGTTTATAGGTGCGAGTTACTGTTAAACTTTTAAAACTTCATCAAATTGCTGATTCAAAAACTTTGTTTGTCTTTTAGATGTCGAATTCCAGAATGCGATGGTTCAGATAGTCTGCTGTACGATAAACCTTGGACAGAGTTTTCAATACCCAAAACTTCAGCTGGTAAACTTGACAAGTGTCAGAGGTACAAACCTTTCAATTCAACCAATGATGGGCAGCAATTTTGTAATGCAGAAAACTACGATCAAGAAGTCCAAAAAGACTGTGGGCATGATTTTGTTTTCAGAGATGAAGAAACTACCATTTCTAACGATGTGAGTTTTCCCTACAGATAAACTGGCGATTTTGTGACTAACTATTTGACATTTTGCAGTTCGGAATCTATTGTTCCGACGAATGGAAGCTTGCCATGGTTGGAACTATAAATAATTTGGGACAGTTTATTGGAATACCTATAGGTGGACTTATTTCTGACAGGTAAAGAAGTTGGAATCGATACAGTTTTTCAGATTGGATTGAGTTGCCACTCAGTTTTCTTGTCGTTTTTTTTTTGTAATTTCCAGTTCTTTCCAGATATGGTCGCCGGGTGGTAATATTATGTGGATGTCTATTTAGCTCTGTTTTGGGTACTGCACGTTCTTTTTCACCAAACTATGTGATATTTCTCATCTTGGGATTTCTTGACAACATATTCGGTTCGAGTCTTTACCCTACCGCATTCATTCTTGGCATTGAAATCGTTGGACCTAAGGCCCGAGTACCTGCTTGCACAATGATAGCCATGTGTGGTGGTATAGCAGGGTTTCTGTTAGCAGTTATAGCAAAATACTTTCACAATTGGCGTTTGATTGAACGGGCTTTCTATATGCCTGCCTTAGCATTTGTAGCACTTCCATGGATACTTCCAGAAAGTTTTCGATGGTTACTTTCCCAAGGAGAAGAAGACGAAGCTATAAAAACTCTACAAAAAGTTGCAAAGATCAACAAACGCAAACTATCGGAATCTAGTATTGAAAAACTCCTTGAAGCCAATCGTCAAAACGTGTCGGGTGCCGAAACAGAACCGAAAAGTAAATCTTCAGTTTTCGATGCTTTTAAGTTCTTCCCTTGGCGAATAATGAATTGTTCGTTGTGTTGGTTCACAAATGTTATGGTCTTCTTTGGACTGAATTTAAATGCGTCACTGCTAGGTGGAAACAAGTATAACACTTTTATGTGTGTAACATTGATTGAACTACCAGCAATGATTTTGCCACTTTGGACAATGAATCGTTTTGGAAGAAGATATTCCTTGTTCGGATTTATGTGCTTGAGTGGAGTTTTTGTATTGGCAATGTCTTATGTCAGTGACGGTATGTAAACAAGGCGATTTATTCTTTTTATTGCTTTGAATATTTTTACAAGTGAAAAGTATGTTCTCTAGATCGTGTGACTCTTCAACTAATACTGTTTCTCCTGGGAAAAATGGCTATATCTTCATCATTTCAAACTTTGTACTTCTTCACATCGGAAGTATTTCCAACGAGTGTTCGAAATAGCTTGTTGTCTTTTTGTTCGATGTTTGGACGTTTTGGTTCGATGGTGGCGCCACAAACTCCACTTATGGTAAGTTTTCTGTTTTACAAATGCAATGGCACATTTTTTAAGCTAATTCACCAATTTCGACTTATTATTATAAAATCTGTTCAAATAACAAATAATGCGATATATATTTTTGTTACAGGCCAAATATTATGCATCAGCACCGGCAATTCTTTTCGCAAGCTGTTCCCTCTTATCAGGCTCTTTGGCTTTGTTCCTTCCAGAAACAAAAGATATGGTTTTGCCAACAACGTTAGAAGAAGCCAGAAATATTGGGCAAAAGGAAGTTAATGTCGAACCAGAAACCGAAGAAAAACTTTTGGAATCAAAAGTTTAGTTACATTAAAATGTCATAAAACACCTTTCTTTATTTTGAAACGAAATCTCATGCAACAAATAAAATTACTGTTTAAGTTAATTTTTTACTTCTAACGACCAGTACGCTGCTAAAGCGTAACAAACAATCCTATACAAAAATTACACAACGAAATCGCAAACAAAAAATTTAGTTTCGCATCAGTAGCGTACTAGGCTTAAGCGTGGCAATTGAAAATACAAAAGGTCTGTTTGGGTACGCGCCAAAACAACAAATTTCTACTATTTTTGAGTCAAAATCCTATCAAAAAATTCTCTCATGAGAGAGAAAATCACTTCCCCTCTTTCAAAAAAGTCAGTCCAAAGAAATTCCTCGGACAAAAAAATATGAGTTCTGTCAAAGTCATTTAAGACAGGAAAAAAAAAACAAACACCAAATCAAAAATCGAAAAAAAAGGTAAGAAGAGAGTTTCAAATCAAAAAGAAAAATATATAATCAAAAAATGAATGAATTTATATTAAATATGTACATAAATTAAAATTATTAAAATTAAAATGTTAGATATTTGTGATAATCGCGTTCGCATACCTTTGTACAGTTTTTGAATTTTTTTCGGAGAGTTTTCGTGTAAGGCCGGCATAAGAACGATTACCGGGATGGATAGATGAGATGATTATATATCCGCGTTCAAAGCTCCGCTTTTTAACTAGCTTAGATGGTTTCCACCTACCTATTAGTAAGACCATCAATTTTAAGGGATTATAATATAAACGAAAAAGAAATTATGCCATTGTTATTGGTTTGACTCAGCTTCATTTGCTTAGAGGTTTAAATTGATCTTAAAAATGACGACGAATACTTAGGTAAAAATCCAAACTGGACAAAGCTTTTCTTAAGTTTTCTGAAATATTTTGCAAGACAGCGATGGATTTTCAATCAATACATACAAAAATACACTCCGGAACGAAAAATAAAGCCTTAATTTTTCTACAGGCAGCTCAAAATGTAAAGCATATCTGACTACAGTGGGTACCTCATTTCTTATATTTTGTGATCTTGTTGCTTCTTCGATTGTTGTAATTGTTTATACAGCAAATCCTGAATGCAGTAGTTTACGGGCTATGAAACGGATGAATTTTTATTGTTCCTGGGCTCAAATTGGTCCATTTCCTTCTTAGCCGTTAAATCTCTTTTTAATGAAAATATTAAAACTATTAAATTTATGAGGTTATGCCATGGATGCCGTTATTAAAACTGAACCGAATTAAAATGTGACCCAATGGAGACGACTAGCAAATACAAAAAGAATCATCAAAATCGATACATCCAGTCAAGTTTTGAGGTAACAAACATACAAGAAAATTGATACAGACGAATTGATTACCAACTCCTTTTTTACAGTCGGTTAATGAAGCTTAACCGAATCAAAAGTGACGGCATTATTTGGTTTCTGTTTATAATTGTATCTCTTAAATTTGATGCTCTTAATTAACTTTAAGAAATTATCGAATTAGTTAGAACCAGTTTTGAAGTCAACACTTAAGTCAAGGGACAAAAAGGTACTGCACATTTTTTTACATACAAATTATTAAGTGCCACTTACTCGACTATGATACTGGCACACTTATGCAGGCTTCACCTCCCTGTAATGTTATTTCTCATCATAACTAAATTTCGTTTTGGATTTTTTTTTTTCACGAATACAAGAACTGCCATCTACTCGTAGATCGCAAATCGCAAGTAAAAACTTGTTTCAATAGAAATTTATTCAATGTTATGCTAATTTAGCATCTATTGTATTTATTTTTATACTTTATCAAAATTGAGTTAGTTCTAAATAAATCTCCAGCTAAGAACATTCTCACAGACAGCAGACTAAATAAGAAAGAAAGCAAAAAACTTAATTGACATATTTCCTAATTATGGTATTTGTACAGCTGTTAAACATAAACTATACGCGATAATCTATTAATAGAATGTTGTTGAAAAGAAACAGTCCTTCAAAAGGTAGACCAGAATTACGACCATTTGGTTTGGATGATATTTTGGTTGAGATCGGACAGTTTGAGAAGATTCAATTTAGCTTTTTTCTACTTGCATTTGTGTTCATTATATTTAATACAACATTACAATATGGGTTTGTTTTTACTGCAAGTGCAGTCAATTATAGGTGTGTAACTGCTACTTTCGATAGAACAACATGAATAAACAAACTTTTTGTTTATAGGTGTCGAATTCCAGAGTGCGATGGATCAGATAGTCTGCTGTATGACAAACCATGGACAGAGTTTTCGATTCCAAAAGCTGTTGGTGGCAGGCTTGAGAAGTGCCAACGGTACAAGCCATTCAACTCAACCAACAATGAGCAGAAATTTTGTACTTCAGAGAACTATGCACAGAAATTAAAATCTGATTGTGGTCATGATTTGATATTACGGGATGAAGAAATTACCATTTCGAATGACGTAAGTTTGTGGTTAATATTGTGAAAAAAAACTTGAATAGCTGACTGTTTGTAGTTTAAAATATTTTGTTCAGACGAATGGAAGCTTGCGATGGTTGGTACTATTGTGAATTTCGGACAATTCATTGGAATACCTTTGGGTGGATATTTTTCTGACAGGTGAGGAAATATGAGTATTATCTGCAAGGAATGATAGAAATATTTGTAATGTATTTCTGAGCACTTTTAGGTATGGTTGCATTAAGGTCTTGGCGTATGGAGGTTTTCTGAGTGCCGTTATAGGAATTCTTCGATCTTTTTCACCAAACTACTACATTTTTGTCACTTTTGGGTTCCTTGACAACATATTCAGTTCAACAATCTACGGGACAGTTTTTGTTCTTGCACTTGAGTTTATAGGTCCAAAATTTCGTATTCGGTTTGGAACATTATTACTGATGTGTGCTGGATTTTCTAAGTTCCTACTTGCTGTCGTAGCTCAAAGTTTACCGAATTGGCGGTTGATTGATCGATTTTTTTACGTTCCAGCTTTAGTATTCATTATACTGCCATGGGTTTTTCCAGAAAGTCTTCGTTGGTTACTTTCTCAAGGAGAAGAAGAACGAGTTATAGTAACTCTTCAAAATGCTGCTAGGGTCAACAAGCGCAAAATATCGGATGCTAGTATTGGAAAATTACTTGCATCGAATAGACAAAGCTTGTCAGTAGTTGAAATGAAAGGTTTCCATATGAGTGATGCCTTCAAGATATTCCCCCGACAAATTATTATCAACTTTTCGCTGTGCTGGTTCGCAAATGTTTTCATATTTTACGGACTTACCTTGAATTCGGTTCTTTTGGGTGGAAATAAGTACAACAATTTTATGTTTGTGTCTTTGATTGAAATCCCAGGAGCTATTCTAGCATTTTTAACAATTCACCGTTATGGAAGAAGATATTCATTATTTGGATATTTGTTGATGACTGGAATTTGTTTAACGACAATGATGTTTGTGAATTTAGGTAGCCATCGTCTTCAAACAATACTGAATCTCGTTGGGAAATTACTTATCACTGCATCGTCACATACTTTGTACGTTTTTACGTCGGAAACATTCCCAACAAGTGCCCGGAGTGGAGTTTTTGCATTTTGTTTGATGATGGGACGGATTGGATCGATGGTAGCACCACAAATGTCACAATTGGTAAGCTAATATAACGGTCGGGTTACCATCTATGTAAAATTTGTTACTACAGTTTAAAAAAAAAAATTCAAATGCATCAATAGATTTATCAAACTGGCGACAAGTTGAAAATCAGTGACTCACATTAATTGTTTTTGTTTTTCTTTTACAGGCAAAATATTCTTCATCAGCACCGGCTATTCTTTCAGCTTGCTGTGCATTTTTATCAAGCTATATTGTCTTATCACTTCCAGAGACAAAAGATTTGCCAACTTTTTTACCAGATGACAAAACTATTGGACAAATGGAAATAAATCATGAAGCAGAAACCAAAGAAAATGATTTTGTAACACAACTCAAGGTCTAATTTTGTTTATTTTTTTTTTGTTCGAAACAGTACCGTTAACACAGTACCAGCTTAATCAAAATAGTTCTAGACAAATTACTCCAAAGCGTAAAATAAACATGAATATAATTAAAGTTGATGTTTTTCAGATTTTGTTGGTGCTCCTAACTTACAGCTAACCAGTTCTTGTGGTTACAATCTTTTAAAATGTTAAGACCCGAAATTCATTTTTTGCTATCTACCTTGATCCTTAAATGTATCAAGTCACTATCTGGTAAATCAACTAGTAAACTTGGTAAACTAACGGATTAACCCAGGAAATCAAAAGGCCAATTTCACAAATCAATGGCGAAGACATCAGCAGATGAAGACATCAGGAAAAAACAGGCACATTAATAGACGAATTCAACAAATCAACAGCTAAACCTGGCAAATCATAAGGTGGATTGAAAATCAACAGTCAAACTTGGCAAAACCAAAGGTTGAACCTAAAAAATCAAGAGGTGAACCAAAAAAACAATGGACGTTTATCAGCACTTTGTCGAGTAACACCTCAGTCTCCTTTTCATCAACCCATGGATGCGGTGGAAGTTGTTGTTTTATTTCTTTAGAACTGCTTAGCTGTTGAAAGAAGGTTATCATGGAAACTCAAGTTTATACAGCTTGTGGTAAAAGTCCTTGTATCCAATCAATATCATGCTGGAGTTATAGTAGGGGATGAAGAGTGGAGCTATTATTAACTGACTTTGAGGAATTATATCGTTATTGTTGGGGTAGGCTTTAAGGATTTTAGTCATGCAAGGAAAAGTTATTTCAGTATTTTGCTCAGATCGCCAGTCGTCGTTTCTTACCGGACAAAATGGAGATCATGTCACTGAATTATCTTGTTTGTTTGACGATCTCTTATCTACAATTTTTCTGTACAAAGTGCATGTTGCTTGTACTTGTAGCCTATATGGACACTCAGTGTAATTTTTTTTCTTTCTGTGGTAAATGAAATTGCAACATGATAGCTTCTGGCAACATCCCTTAATCTGAAGTGATAAAGTATGCCAAAGTGAGCCACATAATCACAAGATGCCCACAAATTCATAACACGTTTAAAACTATACTACGCACATACTAAACTTTCTTTAAAAAAAACTTGTGTCAATATAGAAAATTATGCGCAAGCATTTAAGAATTATTTTTGACATACAGTGCTGTTCGAAAAATTTTGTTCAAACATTTTCTTAACCATTTTTTGGGCGCAATTCTTGGAATATATGAGAGCTCCGAGATTTTAAGAGGCATTTAGAGCTTCATTTTCCCATTTTCAACATACAGCTTAAAATTTGATTCGTTGGAGAAGATATTATTGTTTCATATAATATTTTGAACCGAATTAAGATGCTCCTGATCCCAGAGTAATCGTTTTTCTCTGAATGTTTTCGGAAAAATACGACTTCAGTACTATATTTAATGCACTAAGTCCAGCCAATACGAACCTTTCCCACTCTGAGCTCCATTATTTTATTATTAAATTTATTTTTCCTGTAGCTGGTTACAGATCTGTATAATATCTACCGAATGCTTGAAACGATCCCTACGGCTGTACAGTGTACAGCACGAAAAACGATCTTCCGCTGGGGTTGAATTTTTTGGTGTTCCTGAGCCTTATTTTCTGCTGTTAGTGCTAGTGTCACGATATTTTCTTCAATTCTATGGCACAGTTTGTTTAGCAACATTTTTTCAATTCTTTTCACTAAATCACTTTGCTTCGAACTGCTATCACAAGCTAAATGAACCTCTAAAACATGAATAGGTCTCTTAAATTCCAAGAGCTGCACCCAAAAAGGGTAGAAATTGTTTGACCAACATTTTTTTTTGAACAGCACTGTACACAACAACAACTATGAATTTTGGTTCTCTTCAAAAAGCCAGAAGGCACAATCTATGGCCCAAAGGATTTTTATACATACTTGTGCCCCCCCTACGGCGTGTTATAACTTATAAGTTAAAAATATTTTTGTGGACTAATAACCCATCCAAATGGAAAAAAGATTTCATCATGAACTTTTAACCTCGCTGCACTTATGATCCTGGGTCCAGTTAACAACAATATCGATCATTCCAGTTAAAACCCACATTTTTAAAATGCTGAATTGGGCTCCGTGAAATAACACCCCAATTTGTATTTATCTCAAATTGAAAAAAAAAAAATATGAATTGTGTTTTAGTTTTGCACATGACTGTACTGAACAGAAAATTTCCAAAATTCCCAGAAATTAAAGACATTAACTAGGCAACAGGTTTACACAGATGTTACACAGGAGAAATCTATAAAATCATTTAATGGAAATTTTGAAATTTTATGACTTAAGAAAAAGTAAGTAAATCCAAAATGTCTTCCAAAGAAAGCGGTTGCGAAAAAGGATCATCAGAACCACGTCCCTTCGGTCTAGACGATATTTTAGTTAAGATCGGACAGTTTGGAAAGTTTCAGTTCTGCTTTTTTGTACTAGCATTTTTATTTATTCTTTTTCATACGGTTTCGAAATATAGCTTTGTTTTTACGTCAAGTACAGTCATTTATAGGTGCGTCATTATCGAACAACTCCGAACTATTTGTAATCCAATATTATATTTGCTTAGGTGTCGAGTTCCAGAGTGCGATGGAGCAGAAAGTTTAATATACGAACAGCCATGGACAGAGTTCTCAATACCAAAAACTGGTGTCGGTAAGCTTGAACATTGCCAACGATACAAGCCATTCAACTTAACCGTCAATGAGCAGCAGTTTTGTAGTGCTGAAAATTATGCAGACAAATTAAAAACTAAGTGTGGAAATGATTTGATATTTCGAGATGATGAATTTACAATTTCTAATGAAGTAAGTTTGGTTTTTTGAATTGCCTGAAACTTTTTTGGTCTAAGTTGAACTTTTCATAGTTCAAAATATTTTGTTCCGATGAATGGAAACTTGCAATGGTTGGTACTGTAAACAGTTTGGGACAATTATTTGGAATACCTTTGGGTGGAATTTTTTCTGACAGGTAAGAGAGAAATTAGTGTGAACGTACCATTAAAAACAAAAATTGACATTTTTCGACCAATTCTAGGTATGGTCGCACCAAGGTCCTGGCATATGGCGGTTTTTTGAGTGGCATTATGGGAATTGCTCGCTCTTGCTCACTCAACTATTACATGTTTCTCGTCTTGGGATTCTTCGACAACATATTCGGAGCAACTATCTACGGGACAGTTTTTGTACTTGCCCTAGAAATCATAGGGCCAAAATATAGAGTAGTTTTTGGCAGTTTATTACGCATGTGTTGTGGCATTTCACGTTTCATTCTTGCTATGACAGCTAAGACTTTTCTCAATTGGCGTAAAATAGAACGAATTTTCTACATTCCTGGTTTAGCATTTATCGCAATGCAATGGATAGTCCCTGAGAGTTTTCGATGGTTACTTGCCCAAGGCAAAGAAGAAAAAGCTATCAAAATTTTAAAAACTGCTGCTAAATTTAATAATCGCAAGTTATCTGACTTTAGTATTGAAAAGTTACTTGCATCGAATAAAAAAAGCTTAGATGGTGCGGATAAGAAAAATTTCCCACTTGTTGCAGCTTTGAAATTATTCCCCTGGCGAATTATCAACTGTTCGGTGTGCTGGTTTACATCTGTATTTTGTTTCTATGGTCTAAGCTTGAGTTCGGCACTTTTGGGCGGAAATAAGTACGATAATTTTATGTTTGTGTCTTTGGTTGAAATTCCAGGAACTATTTTGCCAGCTTTGACAATAGATCGTTATGGGAGAAGATATTCGCTGTTTGCATATTTATTTTTGACTGGAATTTGTGTTGGCGGAATGGTCTTTACCAGTGCAAGTAAGAAAAGAGTACAATCTTTCAATAGTTTTTTTCTTCAAAAGTTTTCTTCCAATTTAGATATTTACCAATTGGTCCTGAATCTTCTTGGGAAAATGCTGATCACTGCATCGTCTCATACTTTGTATGTTTTCACGTCGGAAATATTCCCAACGAATGCACGTAACGGACTGCTGTCCTTTTGTTCAATGATTGGGCGAATAGGTGCCATGGTGGCGCCACAAAGTCCACTATTGGTAAGTTATATAAGGGCCTGTAACACGAAACAAGAAGACTTGTAAACTTAGCAGTTTATAACAAGTAAATCTCAGTGTTTCCATTTAAAACTTGCAATACCTACTTGTTATAAAGGTAGCAACAAATTTCCAAATTGACAGTAGTTGTTGGCACCTAGACTAATTGTTTGTTTTTTATTTTTTCTTAGGCAAAATATTTCGCATCAGCACCAGCAATTCTTTTTGCAAGCACTGCCTTTATATCAAGTTTTATAGTTTTATCATTGCCAGAAACGAAAAACAATATTCTACCAGCAACAATGAGGGATGCCAATAATATCGGACAAAAAGAAGTTAAAGTTGAACAAGAAACCAAAGATACAACTTTTGTTACAAGACTCTAAATCAACATGCAGTGGCTTTAAAATTATTTGCTGGATTCTCAACAATGCCTTCCACTTTAACTGAAACGAGATTGTTTAACACATTTCTTTCTAAACTCTTTCCAACAAAAATTGTCCGTACCAGAGAAAATATGACGTTTGCATCTCAGTTTGGTTGCATGACAATTTTTGGTTGCTGACAATTTTTGTTGGACCGAATATAGAAAGAAACGATGGAATAGAATGGAACTTATCGAAACTAGCAATTTCTTTTTTAACGAAACAAAAGACCTTTAGAGCTTTTTAATTTTTAAAGTGCTTAACATAAGTGGATGTGAAATAGTTAATTCTTTTGTAGCGAAACTGTTTGTATTTAAATTAAAAACTGTTTGTTGATTTAGTACATAAATAAATAAATATTTAATAATACAAAGTGGATTTAAGTTATATGAAACGCAGAAAAATCTTTAATGATGTCTTAAATGTTTGTTTAAATTTACTCTATCCTATTTGACAAAGTCCAGTTATTTCTTTGCAAATGACTCTGAAAATATAATTTCATAACCTTATGCTGCTATGTAATCATTTAGTAAGTTTGTATAACTTATCACTTATCATCAACTTAGTAAATCAAAACATTTTAAGAATAAAAAGAATCGCAAGACAAAGACTAAGAATGTAGACAAAGATATAGAACAATAAATCATCCAGAATTAAGTTTACCCACCTTATCCGTAAAATTACTACCATTGACGATGCTGTATAGATAAAAAGGCGTGAAAGTGAAACGCTCTAATATTTGACAGTAAAGCTAAAATGTCTTTGAAAGAAGCCGGTTGTTTGAAAGGTTCTCCAGCAGAATCTCGTCCATTTGTCCTGGATGACATTTTTCTAAAGATCGGAGAGTTTGGGAATTTTCGATTTTTTACTTTTTTCCTTGCGTTTACTTTGGTTGCATTTCACACGAATATGAAGTATTCTTTTGTTTTTACTGCAAGTACCGTCGTCTATAGGTTTGCCTTTGTAATTTTATTTGACGTCATGTATAGAGTTAAATTTGTAATTAATTATTTAGATGTCAAATTGCAGAATGTGAAGGATTGGACAGTGTTTACGACAAACCATGGACAGAGTTTTCAATACCCAAAGCTGTTGACGGTAATCTTAAGAAGTGTCTGCGTTACAAACCTTTCAATTCAACCGGTGACGGAGAGTTTTTTTGTAATTCAAAGAACTATGATAGACAAAACGAAATAGATTGTGACAATGGTTTGATATTCAGAGATAAGGAAGTAACAATTTCCAATGACGTAAGTTAAGACTATTATGAAAATTTTGATTTGAATGTTTGATATTTTTCAGTTCAAAATCTTTTGTGGAGAAGAATGGAAACTTGCACTTATTGGTTCTACAACGAATTTGGGACAATTTATAGGAATCCTTTTGGGAGGTTATTTTTCTGACAGGTGAACTATATCAAGTGTGAACAAGGGGTTAGTTCTGGTTCCGTTCAAATATCCGTCCTTTACACTTTCGCTCTTTTGAATCATTTAGTCCAAAAGATTGACTCTATTCAAATGAGGGGATAGTCAATTTTAAGTTTATATGGCTTTCGCACCGAACCGTAATCTAGATTTCGTGCCAAAAGTACTAAATCTCATCGAAATCTACTAGATTTCCCATACATTTTCAATTTGTAAAATCTTGTTTGTAATCCAGATTACAACGAAATCTCCTACAAAATCTTCTTCATTTTGTTAGCGGAGACACATTTATATAACAAAATTTTCTTTTGTATAACAGTTATAGCATCTTTTAGCAGCGAGACAAAGGGAAATATCAAACAAAATCTAGTTTATGTGCGGTGTAACAGTTCAACGAGATTTCGTAATCTTGTTGGTGTGAAAAGGTTGGTTCTTGGAACTAACGAAAAAATGACATCTGTTCGATTTCGTTTTTTCAGTTCCAAAATGTTGACGTAATACTATTGACAAAATGCTGATTGTACATTTGATAATAAATCGATTCATATTTCGTATAATTCCTTGTTTAAAGAGCGACATACTAGTGTGAGAGCAAGTATAATCATTTGTATAACAGTATAACAGCCTTTTAATCCTATATCTTTTTGTATCTTTTTCAACGAAATGCAATCATATAGAAGTACAATTGTTTGTATAAAAGAGTATAACAGTACAAATTATATTTTCTTTCCTCTTTTTATATAAAAAAAGATATGCCACAAAATGTGCATAATGTTTAACTGTTTGTATAACAGTTTTAGAATCTTATTTTGAACCACAACTGACCACCAGTTAATTTTTTATATTCAAAAAGTATACGATGTTTTATTTTTTTATCATTTCTAGATATGGTCGTGTTGCAGTTCTAGCATATGGAGGTTTTTTGAGTGCCATTGTAGGAATACTTCGCTCCTTTTCACCAAACTACATAATTTTCCTCATATTTGGATTTTTTGACAACTTTTTCGGTTCAACCATCTACGGAACGGTTTTCGTTCTTGCCCTTGAAGGTTTAGGCCCGAAAATTCGCGTACATGCCTGTGGCTTGTTACCCTTGTTTTCTGGATTTGCTAAGCCTATGACTGCTTTCTTATTTAAAAACACTCTTAATTGGCGTTTGTTTGAGCGAGTTTCTGGTATTCCGGCATTAGCATTTATAGCATTGCCATTAGTACTTCCAGAAAGTTTTCGATGGTTACTTTCACAAGGAAAAGATGAAAAGGCTATCAAAATTCTTCAAAAAGCTGCAAAAATAAACAAACGCAAGTTGTCAGAATTGAGTATTGAACAAATACTTGAATTCAATAGACAAAGTCTGGCGGTGGGTGTTGAAACCAAAAATAATAACAGGTTTCCCATTGGTGATGCTTTTAAATTATTCCCTTGGCGAATATTAAATTGCTCATTGTGTTGGTTCACAAACGTTTTTCTATTTTTTGGCCTTACCATTAACTCGGCTCTTCTTGGCAGCAACAAGTATAACAGTTTTATGTATGCTGGTTTGATGGAAATTCCAGGAACCCTATTGCCATCGTTGACGATAAATCGTTATGGAAGAAGGTATTCGTTATTTGGATTTTTGATTTTGGCTGGAATATCTCTTGGAGGAATGGCTTTTACCAACCCAGGTTAGAGTACCTAATATAAATTTCCAATACTTTTTTTTGTTTAATATTTCTAAAATACATAGGTTCTCGAAATCTTCTGTTGATACTGAATCTTTTCGGAAAAATGAGCGTGAGTGCATCATTTCAAACATTGTATATTTTTACATCGGAAATATTCCCAACGAATACTCGAAATACTTTGTTTTCATTTTGTTCGACTATTGGACGAATAGGATCAATTTTAGCACCACAAACTTCATTATTGGTAAATATTTATATTTAAAATTTTTATTTAAGGCTAGGAGCTTGGAATTATAAAACAATAACGCTAAAGGCTTGCTCGAACCAATGTATCGCACTGTCGAGCGGTAAAGTGACATGGGCTTCCATATGAAAAATGCTTTGTCGCTTTGTCGCGTTTAGTGTGGGTACTCTCATATGACGATGTTTTCATATTTTTTCTTGTTGTATTGTTGCATATAAAATATAATACATACGCGCGACAGTGCGACAAGGGCTTTCATAAGAAAAACGATTTGTCGCTTTGTAATAAATTTGTTTGTCGTCGTGTCGCACTGCTCGTAACAGAGCGACATTTTTTGGTTTGGGATAGCCTTTACTTGTCAACTCGGCAATTTCCAACAAGTCAATCAAGTTTGTTCATACAAACAATTCATTAACTTTTTGCAATCTGCTGAATTGACAAGTATTTCTGTTTTGTTATACAGGCCCCAGATTTTAATTTGGGCCGGCTGATACACACTTGCTAATTTGTCTAAGTGGGAGTCCTGATTTGTTTAACAGTACCTTTCGTTTCCTTTTACAGACAAAATATTACTTGTCAGCACCATCGATTCTTTTTGCCAGCAGTGCATTTATATCGGGCTTTCTAGTTTTCTTTCTTCCCGAAACAAAAGACAGCGTCTTGCCAACTACATTACATGATGCCAAAAATATTGGCCAAAAAGAAATCACTGCCGAACCTGAGACAGAACAGAAGTTACTTACGTCAAAAGCTTAAATTTTCCTGTCAATTTTAATAGATTTAGCTTTACGAAAATTATATTTAGAACCATAACAATTAAGAAATGTGAGCAGTGAATAGCCAGTGTTTCCAATTTATAACAAATATCTCCATTATATTTTTATTTTATATCTCTTTTAAAAATCGATTACAAATCGGGCAGTATTTGAACTTAAATTTATTAAAAAAAAAAAAGTAATAAGTATTTTAATATTACACTAGTAAATTATTATATAAAAAAAAATAAAAATTAACTTCCTTAAAAAAAATGTTTGTAAAACAAAAAAATTAAATCAATACCTATTACAAAAGGTACTTAAATATACTACGTTTTTGGTAAAATGGTAACATTTTTACAGTTCGGCAAGAGAACTTCGCCATCTTTAGATTCCTGATCAAGAACATCATTTGTAATCAAGCTTAAATCCTTTTGACCGTTTTCCAATAATACAACATTCAAGGGTTGCATTTCTACGGGAGCATGTTTCTCCACCTCTGGTGGAACTAATCGCTTTCTAGAAGGAGAAACATTTAGTTTAATTAAATCATTTTTTACGTATTAAAAATAGTTAATTTATTATAAAAAAATAAAAAAAAACAATTTTAATTTATAAAATTATCTAAACTAACAATTTTATATGGACTTCAATGAATCAACGACCAAGACACAAATTCAAAGAGTCGTATTCATAAACTGTTTTTTTAAGTTTCTGTTAAGAAAAACAGAATTTTAAACTATTTTAGTTGTCAGTCATATAAGTCTTGAAAGAGGTTTATAAGTTGTTATTTGCAGTGTGATGAATACCGCCCTAAGAAAAGTTGTTATATGCACTACTGTTGACGTTTAACGACCTGATTGTTTAATACAGCATTTTACTTAGACTAAATAATTTAAAGAACGGGTCACATCCACTTGTACTAAACAATGTAAAGGACGGGTTACATCCACTAAATCCACTTAGACAATGGATAAAGTATTAAAAAGAAATTGTTACACTTGTTTGATTGTAATACCTATCAAAGCAAATAGTGACAGCCACCACCTGAAAAGTTGGATAAGATTTATATAAAAGCTGTTTTTTAATAATTTTTTTTATAAAATTATAATCACACAGTGGCCGGCTGTTTAAAAAAAAATATTTTTTTAATTTGTTTTCATAATAAAACAATTAAAACAATTTTATATGTATTTACTATGCTTTCCAGTGGTAAACACAATTATGTCAATTTTATCAGAGTTTTTGTATTTTTTTTTTTAAATGTTACAATCAATTTTTTCGCAGTATTATTTTGCTGATCAAAAAAAATAGAGATGTTTACCTACTACTATAAAACACTGGATAGGGCTTTTTAGAAAAAAAACAACACATGTTTGTCTCATTCTGCCTCATAGCTTTTAAACGTCAAATCGACACTTTGGCCCAATGACGTTTAAGTAATCAACAGTAATAATCAAACTTCTTCATATTTTTTTCATTTGAGAACTGTCGTTGGATCAAAAGGTTGGCTAGTTTGACAATTGGGTAAAACTCCCTACTGTATATTCATATAAAAATTTGAAGTAAATTGATGTATTTGTATAACAGTGAGCAGTTCAACTGTCAAATTGTTTTGTATTCATATTTGAGTTCTTTAATGAAATAAAGTTGACTTCTTTTTAACAATTGTTATCTTACATGGTTTCTATGCAGGATTTTGACAAATGCGACTTTTGACAGCAAAAAATTGACAATTGGAAGTTGAACTAAGGTTCAGTTTACACTGTGATACCAACTGAGTTTAATTAGGAATTCAAACTGAACAAATTCAGTTGAGGTTAAGTCTGACTATTAGATGGTTAGTTAGAATATCAAAAACTACAACTACAACATGTATAGGTAAAATATAGAGAAAAAATGCTGATAAAAACTCACTTAAAGAGTAACAACCACACCATTGAGATCAACATCATTGCTCCTGTCATTGAGAATGTCCAATATGTTCCAAATCGTGTATATATTGAACCAACACAAATCGGTCCTAAGACCCGTGACAAGCAACCAGCTCCAGTCATCATTCCCATCCAAACACCTTGGGGTCGGGGACCAAGGATCTTTGAGAATATCGTTTGAATAAGCGTCACCCCAATCGGATATCCAATTGAAGTGAATGCAAAACCAATAATAAATTGATTTATGGTTAAGGCTGGCGTTACATTACACCATTCCTGTGTTTTGGGACAACCAAGATAGATTTCACTATCGGGATTATCATAAATTGTGTTATTTAATCCGTGTGCACCCAGTGGAATGGTTATGTTGAAAACTTCTGCAATTTTTGGTGGACCACTGCCCCAAGGAATGTAAAGTACACGTCCGAGGACCATTAGTGAAAATCCACCCCAAATAAGGACGTATTCTTCGCGGAACAACCGACAGAGAGGTTTTATGGCAACAAAAGTCACACACGCAATAACTGCACCCACCGACAGAAGAATTCCCATGTACCACAGGGATAGTTCCTTGGACCATGCAAATTGATCCATTGTTAGTGATGTTCCCAAACTGTTTAAAGAAAAGAAAGATATTTAAAAAAAATAGGTTTTTATGAATGTTTGCGGTAGGGCCTACGTTTCAAGAAGCACGAAATTGAAGACTAGAACGAAAAAGGCCACAATCAATGTCCATGCAGATACGTAGTCCGGTTTCATGGCCTTCCAGGTTTCTTTCTCGGAACTCTTGCCCTGCATTATCATCACTTCCCGAGCTGCAACTTTTCGCTCCTTAAACAAAAATTATAAGTTAATTATACATTTAAGACATTGTATAATTCAAAAGGCAAACTAACCTCAAAGATATTTGGCATAAACATGATAATATTGGCTATGCCCATCAAAACATTGATCCATCCAGCAGCTGTGTACATGTTCAAGATGACACTACCCCAAAGTATTCTATAGCCTTGGCTGCCTAGTGGTGTAACGGCAGCTTGTAACGCCGGACCCACTATAAAGCCCAAGACTTGAGCCAATGAAATCATTGATACCGCACCAGTGCGTTCACTTAATCTCGTCGCAGATGATAAGTACGAACGGCATACAGCAATATTGGCTAAGTGAGATAGTGTGGCATCACTCTTTTAGTACCTTTTGAAGTCTATGAATCAAAAACTTTACTTACCGGAGCTGACTCCAATAAGGAACCTCGATCCCAACATCCAGTATTTCACATGACTCGGCACAAGTTCCAAGGACGAATATATTGCACTTGCAATGGAGAATGTTGTCAGTGAGCATAGCAGAGGTATCCTCATTGTCCCCGATTTATTTTGCCAATAGCCAAAGAGAGGGCTAAAAATCATTTGACCCAAAGGATTGGCCGCAACAACAAGGCCCATGAATTCTTTACCCGCTTTCGGATCTAGCTGGTGAGAGAAATAATTAAGCATTTAAGAATTACGAGCCCGTCTTCACGGATACACTCACCTTATCCAGAAATGGCCAAACTCCGGTTAGGATTATACTAAAAGCAAGTGACATCAGGAACATGGTGAAATAGATGACTCGCACTGATACCCAACGCTTGTTGTATTCTTCGAGTGTTTCCAGTCCATCGTCAACATTTTCGGGTAATTTGGAGGGTTTGATGGTTTCGCGGATCTTACGATACCATTCCATTGTGATGATTTTTCTGAGTGAATGGCTTCAGGTGTAGCTGATATTTGTTTTTGAGCTTAGAATTAAGAGTGTGTTTTTGGATTTTCCTTTCTCCTTGGGATGCCTAAGTATTTAATATTCAGTCTGAGAATTTGTAGGTTTTTGAGTGCAAAGAGATCAGTTTTTTTTGTTTCTTTTTATCACATCATTCTGCAAAAGAAAGTGGGTATATAAATTAGCCTGGAAAATGTTTTTGGAGAACATTGAAAAAAAGAAATCAAAAAGATTTGAAGGAAATCAACGAAGCTTAGATCACATGATTTGTGTAAACACAAACATTTGTGTAAAAATTTGTGTATTTTGGTCATCAAAATACACAAAACAATCTGAACGACAAACTGGATGACAGCAAATTAAACAATCTTTCCCGAAGCTATCTGTCAAAGCTCACTGTTTTGGTAAAGCTTCACTTAAGCTTCGTATAGACCTTGTAGGGGTATTTTGACACAGGTTCCGGTTGTAAAATGTTCTCATTTTGTCCTGCCCTGCCCAACATTTTTACCGAAGCTTTACCCAAGCTAAAATTTAACTTCGCTACCGAAGGTAAAATATTAGTTGTGCATGCACCTTCATCCAACAAAAGCTTTAGTTAATAAAAGCTTTGGGACTTTAAGTCGACTTTTAAACGTTGTAATTTGTTTTTTTGCGAACCTCTTGTCACTATCAAACGAGATTAAAAAATACACAAGACCAACTAAAAACCCATAAAAGAACGTTTTCGTGCAATATTTTCAACCCCTGCTATTTTGTCTACCCCTGCCTGCACATGGGCACCCATAACCTGATGCATAATTAATACCCAAATTACCAAATTTAAAACGTTTAAGTATAATAGTCATCCTATAGGTACTCATTGAAATCACTAAGTAAACGTGCTCTCCGGAAGAACACCTATTATTTGTTCATAAATCCAAACAGTAAATAATATTGATATTTAATAACTTCTTAGATCAAAAGTTTAATCATCGATGACAACATTCCACTTTATGTAAAAATACACCACTTAATATGCAAGCAAACACAGAAGCATACAAAAAGCGTCCTTACCCTTTCAATGCTATATAGAAAGTTGCACAAGTTGATTATAGAGAAGCATTATTAGGTCAATGTCAATTTCATAGAAAATAACCCAAGCAACTCACGTTGTCCTCACAAATCCTTAGAGAGCACACTTAAAACAATTCAAAAAGAAACCACAATAGGTATACTTTTTTCCTCCTTGTTATTATTTTTATCAACTTACTCATACCTCGTAGTTTTGGAGTAGGAAAAGTTCAAGGTTTAATTTTTTTTTTTTCAAAAATTACGAAGGGCTTGCCCCATCCCCCTTAAATTTGTGTATGCTCATACAATTATTTTATTTTTGTTCTATAAAATTCAATACTTAAAAATTACGTATTCGTTCTTGAATAATTACCTGCAACCAGTCTTCACTACAATTCAATTTTTAAATTATATAGCTAGTGTTGCCGTTATCCGTGATTGTGCAGCCGAATTTTACTCTCAGTGTGCATGTTCGTAATGAAAATTAAAACATAGCTGTGTCAAGTGTTTATGTTTAAAGCGCATTACAATTAAATTTAAATTTAAATAAAAAAAGTTACGTATACGCCATAGTGAACCTATAATAATTTTATTTATTTAAGCCTTCATTTTTCAATAGTCAGGTAAAGCTCACTTAGGGCCCCTTCCTAGGAGTAATAATTTTGTTTATATGGAGTTTATTCGTCGGTCGCTCTCATAGATGAGTTCATGCTGGAACACAAAAGAAAACAGAGCTATTATTAGATGTGTTTTATTGGTAGATGGGTAGAAAGCACAGCAATGGAATGCCAAAAAAAAAACGATTTTCCTCGTTAACATGTTATTGTTTTTTTGGTGCAATTTATGGCAAAAGAAAACTAGCTTAGGCGTGTGTTCGAAAACTTGTCAACGAACTTCATTTTCCATTTGCAACATGGAGTGATATCGATTTGCTCTTCTTTTTTTCTTAAATAATATACAAATGAGCTAATATTTTTGTCTTTTCCTGGGTGATTGTTAAGATATAAATTTAGTTAAATCTTTAGAGTTATTTTCGTTATTTTATTTATTCTAGTGTTTTATTAATAAAAAACTTAAATCAACGAACGCATCCGACGCACGTGAAACTGCCAACCTTCAAATAAAAAAAATATTTCTTCAATACGATTCTGCGCCCTCTTCATTTCAATATTTCAAAGCTCTTTAGCCATAGAATGTTTTACTGCGCTGTTTACAAGCAATAAAACACGGCTATTGTTACTTTTAAGTAAGTAGTTAAATCAATGCATTCTATGCAATTATCTGCATTCATATTACATATGTTTAAACTTATTTTCCTTTTTTTAAAAAAACTATTATTTATAAAGTAATTTCCAAGCAATCACAAATGTATCTTGCCAATTCATCAATTCAAATTATTTTACCTAGAGATGATTTAACGATTACTTCAACAGTCATTTAAAATTCTCTTAATTTCAATAGGAATTACCAGCTAAAAAGTGAGTTTAATTAAGAAAACCCGAAAATCGAGAGTAAAAACTCGAAGTTTAAAAGACTTCCCACTGATTCATTATTAAAACTCCCTAAAAGCCTAAACCAACCTTAGTTCACTGAATTTTTTTTCTCCCTATATAGATACTGACAAATAAATTGAATAAAATAATACTCAAATTACATGCCTATCATAAACTCTGAATGGAAAAAACAATGTAAAACACACCCTCTAACCACAATGACGTTATGACGAGATTATCTGCCTCCAATAATAATTCCAATCAATTGGCGCTACTCCGAGTATAATTAAACAGAGAAACAGATGCCGAGAACGGACGAGTGATAGCAATAAGCTCATTTTATTTATGTGACATGATATTTGCACATTTCTATATGGGCAATTCACCTATTGCACATTGCACAATTATTATTACTGCGAACCACAAAGTCTACAAACTACATTTGTGTTGACACAACGACGACGACGTCTCAAACAAACAAAAAATACAACCTGCAGATACTTAAACAACTTCACTTACTTGTCCTTGTCAGTTGTTGACGTTTACCATACCGGATAAATTTAAGAATGTTTTGAGGCTTAAACTAAGAAACGTAGCAATTTCAGTACTATTTCTTAATTTGTTTTCATTTTAGTAACATTCCATTTTAAAACACTCAATCTTTATTCCGCACTGTTATCGTGTGCATGAAGTTTAATCTAAATACACAGTTGTTTACATTTATATCAACTGTCAGTTATTAATACCCATATGTCAACTTTATCAAGTCACTTTAATACCAAGCTGATATGATGCGATGGGTCTGACGTTTGTTAAGAAAAAAAAAAAACAGCTAAAAAACCGACACAGTAAACAAATTGATGCATAAATAGTACATTTTTTTTAAAGAATAAACATAATGATAAAAATATTTGTATTGTTCACATGACAAACCGGAAATGAGATTTGAAGTTTTTTCAAAACTGTATCTTCATTGTTCTTAGTTCTTACATGTATAAGATTTAAAAAAAAGTACTTAAACAAGCTGTTTAACTTTGGAATATTTAAGTGGTCAACCGGAATTAATAAGAAGTTGTTTCTGCATTATGAGGCAACGACCGACTGATTAATGGCAACAACCGGAGGAAACCACAAACATGAAATAGAGTAAAAGCAATGTATTCGAGCATAATTATGTGCATGCAACCACGCATGCGAAAGAATTTGACTCTTGTATGCTCACGGATTGTTGCAGAGACTGGATATTTTTTGGCATTTCTGGTTTTGTATAAGAAAAATGCAATCGGTATTAAGCTGAACTGATTAATTTTAATTATTAAAGTACTTACGGAATTGCATGGCACTAAATAGCTGTACCTACTGATGTCGAAGTTTATGGAACTTTTCAAAGATGTCACCAAAAAATATACAAACTCAAAGGCTTCGATTAACTAAAACTATAACATAACACACTACTTTTGAAAACAACGATTCTTATACCTTCAATGAAAAGGAAGGAAGTTGAAAGAGGAAATAAATCGATTGGTCCATGACCTGGACCAATTTGTGGAGCATTATCAAATGACATTGAGAAACAAAGAGAAAAAGTTTCTATCAACTTTGTTTTGCGAAAAAAGAGATACAAACAAATAAAGTGGACGAATGACCTCTATAACAAAAAGCCTTGAGGAATTGGTTAGTTTTGAATTTTGTGTAGGTACAGTGCTTTGAAAGAAATGTTTTTAGATTCTAAATTAAAAACTTTTCGTAAAAATTCTTTTATTAGTTTAAGAAAATAAATACAACTTATTTGTTTGAGCTATACAGTACGTACTGTACTAAAATAAGCATTAATATATTATCATTGTCATTTACATTTTTTGAACACAAATATTTCGGAATAACTATTATGTAGATACAAAAGTCAATGTTTTATTTATCAGAATACAACCAATAGAATCAACAGGCGGAAACTACGAAGTTCATATTGTAGCCCAAAAAAAAGCTAACAGTCAAAAGAATAAACTAAATCTACTTGTGGTGCTGAATGCATTCATTTCATTAAATTTAAAAAAGAAATACTGCAATTGATAGAATTTACTTGTAAACGAAGCTGTGTTTAGATGTGGGAAGCATTTCCGTTTGCCGCATTCAACTCATAAAAATAAGCTCCAAGCGAATGGGTTGTTTTGCAACTATTGCAGGGATTGTATTAACTTTCCACCAAATGATTGTCATATAATTCAATGGTTATTCATTAGCTGCTGCAAACGAAAAAAAAAAATATTATTTCTCTGAGTGTATGAATTGATGAAGCTCCTCTCATGTGTCATCCAAAAAATCACAATGTAAAAAGTTGACAGTTGTGTTGCATGAGTGCACTGAAAGTATTGCTTTTTCTATGATTTTCCCTTCAAGAATTTGTTTTTGTTGAATCATAATTTATTATTTGACACTTGCCATCATAAAAACAAAACATATTTTCGTAAAAACTAATGAGGTGAGGTGAGTACCTTTATGAACTTTTCCCTATTTGTTTGTCTCCACTTTAAAACAAACAAAAGCATAGTTATTCAAAGCAAAGGTATAGACAAACACGAACTAACTAACAATTCCTATGTCAGAATATTCATGATATCGTTGAAGAAATTTACACTTTTCTGTAGTTAAATTTTATATCACTCTCAAAGTTGTTGAAGTAGGTAGGTATTTAATTTACTCGTACAAAAGTTCGAAAAAAACAAACAATAAAAGTATAGGTAAACATTTTATCATCTATAAACACCTGCAAGAATTTGAGTTAAGTTTTTGATATCGCTCGTTATAAAATGACCTTGAGTACTTAAGGTGATTATTTTTTTTTTATCAAGTAGTCGGTTAGTTGAATAAAAAAATTCTAGGCATAATGAAGATAACAATGTCTATAGCTCTAGGTTGTTAAACTATCAAAAAAAATAAAAACAAAGTCCTTTATGTTAATGTATCGCAACATGATAAAGAAACGCATCGTCAAATCGAGTGACAGTTTTACGATTCTATCTATTCACTTAAAATTGCTAAAAATAATAAAAATAGATTAACGATAGTTGTAGGTGTTCAAATTAGATAAGTATATAAATCAGTAATTAAGAGTAAAAATGTCAATGTTCACCAATAAATCAATTTCATTTGACAGCTTGTCAATTAAAATGTCATTGACCTCCATTGAACTCATTCAGTGATTTTTTTGTTTGTACAATCAGAGTTTAAAGTGAAATTAATTTTCACCAACAATTTATTCCCCTTTGATACAATTTTTTTGTCTTTTTATTAGTGAACAAAATATTACCGGTCATTTTGACAATTTGATACCTCACTTTGTTTGTATAAATTTTAAATAAATAACTTAATTTGTTTGTTATGTTTCCTTCAATTGAATCACATTGCGCGCCGAGTAGCAGCAGTATAACACAACATGATATTATTAATGTGCGAGATGAAAGCAAATCAATTCACATTCATTGGCACGTGGTTGTATTGTAACTTCACAATCATGCACTGCAAAAAAAAATATGAAAAAAATATTTCCAAAGTCATTTAAATTGTTCTTTTCTTTTGTTAAATTTGGTTCAACTTAACCTCAGCTAGACCGTCGATTTCAGGAGATAAAAATTGCTAAACTATAGGTTAAAATATTTGTAGGACCAGCCCTTAAACTACAGGTACCCATATAAAAAACAATATGGAATACACGTAACGAAAGAAGAAGCTTCAAGCAGATCATGTTCCAAAATGAGTGCATTCAGCACATACATACAAAATGAATTTGTTTAGAAAGCTTACATTGCTATCAATTTTCAGATAAGTAAAGACCATACAACATTGTAATGTGGAGTGTGGAGTAAAACACATTTAAAAGTATAAAAAACTTGCCTTATTTATAATTGTGAAATTTGTTCAGTGTATTCATTCTCTAAATTAGATGTGAGATGTTTTTTTTTTTGTTTTTATTTGTTTACTTTGCCAAGAATTTTTCCGATAAAAAAAAACGAAAGTAAAACATTAATTTGTAACCGATCTACGACGCCGCCGCTGATAAATTGTCTGGTTGATTGCAACAATATAAAAATTTGAAGGTTTGTATAAATGCGAATTGTGATTTTTTTTCTCGCTTATAAAACTTAACTTATTTTAATTGATATTTGTTATTGTGTTTAAAATTGGAAGGAGAATTTCCCTTAGGAAACAAAAACAACAAGCCATTACTGGCAATATTTTGGTCAGTAAAAGTGCTGTAGATTGAGTTTTTATCGAAGTGTTGTAAGTATTTACTTAAACAATAACAAAAATGACAAAACACCACTCATGCCACCACATGTGTGATTTTGGCTTGACAATGCAAATGCACTCTTATTTGTTCGAGAAATGAAAAAAACTCACATTTCATCAGTGCACCATTTGTCTTTAAAGTCAGTAAATAGTTTGATGGGCTTAGTGTTTTTAGCGTTTTGTTTATTGCTGAGTACTGATCTAACTAATAAAACACCGGCTGAATATTGACATTTAATGCTTATTTCACCGAAGTCAGTAAGTAGCGAGGTGAATTGAATTTGTTAGTATTTTATTTGTTGCTGAGTAATGAGCTTACTAATAAAAGGTGCCTTTAAATATTAGACTTTTTTAACAGTTATCTGATCATTTGTGTTAGAACTATTAGAATTTAAATTAAGTATTAAATTCAACTGCTTAAGTTGATAGTGCTGATGATTATAAAAGTGCAAATAATGAAGAAACGATTAAAATAAAATACAAACTCGTTTTTATCTTATCAATTATTATTTAAAGAGTGAATTGCAAATTTCAAGTAAGTATATCTAAATCAGAAAATATCTTTCACCTGTAAATATACTATTCAAATCTATATTTACTCGTTCACATAGTATACACTACTTGCTTTTACTTCCTAATTGGTGGTATTAGTTTAAGCAAAACTAAAAGCAAAACTATTAAAGTAAGATTTAGTTTTAGAGATAGGTTGGCGTGTTCACTAAAGTCTTATCATTGTGTAAATCTAATGTAAATATAAGACTCCTCGTTGTTCTTAATCACTTGCATTAAACGTTTATACAGTTTGCATTATCTAGAAGTTAGATACCTACATCAGAAATAATAATTATGATAGCTCATACACAATGTAACGTTAATGTAAACAAATTGATATTCTAAAAAAAATCAAAACATTCATTATGAATCTAAAAATTGCTATTAATGTTACTATCTGCAACTGCATGGTTTGAATTGACACCTCACGTTGTCACGAAATGTAAAATATAACTAATTACATGCACATTTTTAGAGAAAAAAAAAGAAAAGGAATGAGGAAAAACTAAGACCTTTGTACATGCAATTTGACTAACTCCCAGTTCCTGTTAAAGTCTATTTTTACTAATTTTATTTGGCTACAGTAATTTTCGATTCATTTTTTTGTGTTTACTAAGAATGTGTTGAAAAAAATTACCACAGTGATTTTTTTGACAGCTTGTGCCCTTTTTGGAGCTAAAAGAAGCATCTTGTTTAACTTTAGGACCCTGTTGTTCCAACAAATTTCACATTTTTTCATTACAGCATTTATGCAACCGAGTAAACTCTTGGTTAACGTGGAAAATTGCTAAAACTATTAAAAGAACTGTCATTTTCATACCAATGCAGTTGAGTGAATACCCCTGTTGTCATATTTTGTGTAGGTGAGTTTTTCATAACTCAAATGAATCAACTCAAATGCAGTTTTACAGCAAAATATAAACTTTTACTCTTGCACTTTGGCTTTCAACCAATGTCAATTGTATAGTTTTCGGGCTACTAAGGGCAGTATTCACCAAAGCATTCGTAACTTTAGAATCTTATAATAAACCTATTTGGGTATCAAGGAAAAACAGTTACTTATAGGTGGTCTCCACCACTCTTGAGCTATTAGCGCTGACTCCGAAAAACAGCCTCTCAATCCTCCTTGAATACCGGCCTTAAGTATATTTTTTGATCATTGAAATATTGCCTAAATTTTTAGATCTTGATAAAAAGAGAGATCCTATTTTGCATTCGTAAATACGTTTTAAAGACTGAACCATATAAGATCATGTGGTTTATTATGCGGCTATAGTCATCATGATTTAAACAATCAATTAACTGTCAAAATTTTGTTTCCAAACGAACTTTAATGTATCACTTTTATGACAGTTCTCCACATGCATTCACATTCACCTCCTAATACGTTCTAAAAATTACTTAATTAGCAAAAAAATTTCATACATAGTAGCTATATGAACGTGGTTTTATAATAGCATTTCTATATAGTACGGCAAATAAAAATCCAAACAAATTTTGCATAAGGTCATCGCTAGTAGCAGCACCTATTTGCCGCATCAAACGTCACGTTTCATAAACAACAAGTCATATAGAGTAAAAACCAACAACAACAACTTCAAAAACTAAAATGATCATTTTATTCGCACTTGTTACTCTCTCTGTTGGCATGGGCATTCCCCATCAAAACGCAATATTCACCACAAAGATATTTATAATTAAAAAAAAACTCAAGTGTGGTGGCATGTAGATTTTATGTCAAGAGACATAACAATAGACATAGTCTAAATAAATAAAATTAAGTTAAAAGAAAAACAAATAAGTTAAAAAAAAACCATTGCATTTAAGTAAAATAATGAAAGCAAGCAAGTAGTTTTTAAGAGGATTTTTATTCTCTGGAAACTATGATCGCTTCATTATTGTCATAACTTATAATACACAATCCGTTGTTCTCTTATTTGCCGAAAATCATTGATAATTAATCGATGGTTTCATGTTGTCTACTCACAGTAGGTACCTACTATGCGTGACGCCCTCCTACATTTTTCTATTTATAAACAAAATCGAGATTTTATTTTTTTCTTTATTAATTTTTTTTATTCTGGATTTATAATTTCCTGTTTTTTCTTCATTTACTACTCCTTCTCTCTTTCTTTTTCACACTATATTCGAGTTTTAATAAAAAATACACAACTAAAAACTACAGAAAATGCTATTAGCTACCACCAGGGTTACCAACATAACATTTTTCTACAACTACTAGAACCGATCAATAATTCCCCTTTCATATCTTGAGGACATCATATTTTTATGGTATTACTCTTTTTGAAATTTAATGATTACGAAGGAGAAAAATCACAATTAATCTTCTTCGAATTTTAACTTTTAGAAAGAATTTACTTTTTCGAAATCATCGACTACATTTCAATTCGAAATTCTTCGAATTTCGGTTTAAATATTTACTTTTGAGAAAAAAAAACTCGGAAACATAGTCTTATAATGGATTTACATAGTTGTGCACTTTAAGATCTACAAAGAAAGGCAACACATCATAATAAAATCACCAGTTGTGGGTTAGAGATACTATAGATCTTCATTAATGCAGATTATAGGAAGATTATGGTCCAAAAGAACATGTTCATCTGCATTTTACCTGTCTTTCGTATATTATATTTTTCCTGCTTTATAGTTTTCTTAAAATTTCCAGATGCAGATCAATTTAAATCCACCATAAAGGTGCCAAAATAAAGATTCAACTGACAGAAGCTTCATATTTACAATATCAACACATAAAGTACTACAACCATGCTTTGACAGTTGAGCCCACTTTATTTACTGTTCGTATTTTATTTTGTCGATATATTCACGATAAAGCTTAATTGTAATGTCTGATAATTTTGACAGTTATGACAAAAATTCATACGCATGGATTTTTATACAACAAAATGGGTGGTAACCCTGTCTAGCACACATTCAAACTCAGCGTGATCGCGGTCACTCACTCATCCATCTGTGACAAGAATAACAAAACAAAAAGATATCCAGTATTCCTCTCTCTGTTTTGTGAAGGAAAAGAAATCAAAAAAAAGCAAAGAAAAACATTACAAAAGACAATGAAAGAACAACATATAACCAAACAAAAAATAAACAATGATATCTTGTTTGTCACCCAGATCCACTGAATGTATTTTTAATTCACCATTATATTCTCACCTTTTGGGGACGAATTATTCCCCATACACAATATTTATCACGAAAAAAAAGTCGAAATTTAAAAATAGAGGATCACCCAGTTACGCTAGGATTACGATGACGATTGATAACAATCGAAATGTTATCAAACTAAGCAATTAATGCTTCACAACAAAATGAATCCGAAACGCAAACTTATTTTGTAGCTACCACACGATCCACTCACTATGCGAACTGAAGTATAGTGTTGTATTTTTTTTATCAAGAAATGCCACGCCACCGCTGCTGCTGCCGCCGCCGATGCTCTATGCGTTTCGTTTCGATTGATCAACCGCGAATAACTGTAGGTAAAATGGTGTTGTTTAGATCGCGTCAAGTGGAGCACTGCCTAGCCTCTATATCTCTCTTAATCGTCGACAAAACAAAACACTTGGGCTTGAGGCTTTTGAACTAGCAACAAAGAGTACACACCATGCAATAATAACAAGAACAACAACAACTGAAATTGCGAAAAACCGGCAGAAATAGCCTTCAGTTTTCCCTCAATCTCAAGTAGCTAGTTGGTTCAGAGACCGCGATCGCGAAAAGTCTTCTTCTTTGTTAGAAAATTGAAAACAACTTTATTACCCAAACAATGAGACAACACATGCGGCAGCGATGAGTATTCAACAGATACTAATATTGAATATAAATACGGAGTAGAGCTAGCGCTCGCTGATTCTAGCACTAATACAAATTCACTACCAGCCAGCTGTTAAAAAATTGAGATACATTATTCATACATATTTAACAAATACAAGAGTTGTATTTGAACTCACAGAGCACAGGGAAAAAGTCAGATAGGTAGAGAACAACACTAACGTGCGCTATTTTAAAAGTGCAATAACTTTATTTGAAAAATAAGATTTTAGTTGCCATAAAATCTCATTTCCGTTTCCTCTTAATGAACCAAGTAAAATTTGTCTTAGTCAAGACAAGAACACATTACAGCGATTCTATTTTAGTTCGATGTTTTTTTCGAACATGGAATTCAAAGATAAAATTACAACAGTACACACCGAAATTCTATTAGTGTACGCTGAAAAATGCTCGTTAACTTACTGACGGCCATTGAATAAGTAGAACAGGAAAGGGTGAAAGCTACATTTACAGTGTTGGTGAGTGAATCTTAGTTATGGAGTTATCTATCAAAATGGTGCCCTATCTGTCAAAATAGTGTCCTATCTGTCATTTTCAGTTTGTTTTAATAACATTTCTTTTGGCAGCCCACCATTTTTTCATAGAACTGCAATCCGACCCTTTGTCATATTGCATGTGTTTGTGCAACTCACTATAGTAGAAAAGTGCTTCACTTGATAGCAGAACTGATTGATTTAGGAGATCCAGTTCAGAATAAGCTGTCTTCGCTCTGGGCTAAAAAACAGAAGAGCCTATTACGATTTATTATAATTATGATTTACATTGCCAGTTTCAATCTGTATCATTCTTGACCACTCTTTAAGTTGGGAGCGATGACTCCCATTAACTCCGAAAAGAGCTCCTTAAACTATGACAGCTCGGTGAATACCGGCCTCAGAGAATTCATGCAATGGCGTAAATTCTACGTAAAAGTGTTAAGGTTTTCACTACAATGGCCACTTTTTTTTTGATAGGTTCATTTGTTTTCGGAAAAAATTATGCCACTTGAGAATCAAAAATCTTAGGTTTTTGACACATTTTTGAAATTTTTCTGAAGTTCTGAAGGCCTTTAGATTTGGTGAATATGTTAAATGGCTATAATGCTGTCCTATGTGAACTTCTATTGAATTTTGAATAAAGTCACATTCTGCATCACCATGTAATAGCTGATAGCGAAAAGAAAATTGAATATCAATTTCAAAAGCAAAGAAACTAATCTTAACAAAATCAAGATTTTATTAAATTCTTATACATATTTTGAAAAACATTTTATCTCTTTATCATCCCTGTTAACATATGGAAAATAACATCGCCACCATATACACAAACCTCTATTTTCAACTACTTCACATTTTCACAACTAGTCTGCGAAGAAACATCTGCCAAATGTCACTTTCATTTGTAAACAAAAAATCTCAAAATAATCCAATTTGCAACAAGCAACCCGCGCTTCGGCACACCGGTAAACTTGATTTTCTGCTAAAAAATCAACCCAATTCTGTATTTATTCGAATAATTTAACTAACGCATTTTGTGTCCGCGAGTGTTAAGTGTATTTCGGTTCGATTCGTCGCGAATAAAAATGGAAAACAAGCAATCTACCCCGAGCAGCACAGGTGGTCCCATTGATATGGACTACATAACTCTGATAAGCGATGACTCTGATAACGGGGGCAACGATGAAGGCTCTAAACTTCGTACTCCGAAAATTAAAGACGACGAAGATTCCAATGATATCTCGAATGCTGACGAGAGACGAACCAGTCGTCGGAGGAAACCAAAGGTAAGTGCTTTCTCGCATCAAATATCCCCAGAAACTTATACAAAATTCTCAAATCAGGTTGAATATTATGTCAATAAGACTACTGGAGAAGGAATGGATAACAAACCATCTTCAGAGCGTCGCGCTGATGGTTTGAACAAGCCCAAAAAGTCTGAGTACTCTCGCAGTCCTCATCCTAAAGACATCATGGATGTGAGAGAAGCCTCTGCAGCTGCCGCCGAGGCCTACAAAGAGATCCTTACTGGGTTGGAAGGCGCTGCCTTTCAATCGCGAATTCCATTCGACAAGATGACTTCAGCTGAAGCTGCATGTTTCACTGACATCACCAAAACCGGACTCGTTGCCCAGCGAGTCTTCCTCAACATCCGCAATCGCTTACTTCAGATGTGGATTGATAATCCCAAGCAGCAATTGATTTTGGAGAACGCTCTCAAGGACATGGAGCCACCATTCGACAGTGACCCTAATTTAGTTAAGCGCATCCATGCTTTTCTGGAGCGCCATGGTTTCATCAATTTTGGTATCTTCAAACGACTCCAACCAATTCCGAATAAGAAAATTGCCAAAGTGCTTGTCATTGGCGCAGGAATTTCAGGTCTAGCTGCTGCCCAGCAACTGCAGCAGTTCGGCATGGATGTGATTGTGCTTGAGGCACGAGATAGAGTTGGTGGACGAATTGCCACATTCAGAAAGAACAACTATATCGCAGATTTAGGCGCTATGGTAGTTACCGGCATTTGGGGAAATCCAATGACGATTTTGAGCAAACAAACGGGCATGGAAATGGTGCCCATTCGGCAAGCTTGTCCATTGTATGGAGCTGGCGGCAAGCCAGTACCAAAGCACAAGGATGATATGGTAAGTTGTGAAACGACTCTATTGTATTGTTCAACAAAAACTTATACCTCATAAGCCCGATTCTGTTCTTATTGGATCCCATTTAAAAAATCTAACTCTATCCTATTTCAATTAGTCTTATTGTAAGTTTCGCTTCAATAATAGGTTTACCCAACGCATCCAAAACTTTCCCAACCAACTTTTGTAAGAAAATATATTTGAAGTCTCTTTAGCTGGTGAGCCAGGGAAAAAGCTTGTTTTAAAGAATTTCTTTTTTGAAATCTTATTTTTTTTTTAATGAAGAATGTGGAAAACCCTTAAAATTGGTATCTAGTGTTGTTCGGAAACTGCTCCTTGAATTTTGATAAAAATAGTTTGACACTTTTTAATGTAATGTTTAGATGGTACTAAAATAACATCTTGGAGAAAAGATTTTGATTGCTTTGCAGGAAGAGAGAGAGCATCACCAGGAGTCGAAATTGATTTTGAAATCATCATACAAAAATTTTGTCGATTGCATTACTGAAATCAGTTGCGATGACATCTACTTCTTTAACTTATTCTAACGCAGATAACATCTTCGAAACGAATTCTTTAAGGAAAGTTGTGGAAACCATGTTGTTTGGGGAAACAAATAGATCGACAATGAGAGAGTAGTGCCAATGCTTTCAAAGTAGTAAACACTGCTATCAAATAGTTTAGTTTGTAAAAAAGTCTGGCAATGGGGTTATATTTTGAAATGTAAATTTGGCAGCCTTTTTTGTGTATACGAATAATAAAAATATCTTTCCATACTGCAGAAAAAAAAACTACTAGTAATCAAAAGCATAAAGAAAAATGTTAGAGGTTAAGCTATTTTAGCAATACATTTTTTAAAATTGTTTCTGGAAGGCCAGTCATACTTTAAAATAATTTGGAACAGAAAAACCTCAGTTGTAGTTTGTTTTTCTGTTCAAAACATGCCAGAACAATATTATTGAACACAGCTTATGACTGAACGAAGTCAAAACTTCTCTGGCACAACAAGTTTTTTAAATATTTAAATATAAAAATTTGGGTGCTTTAATTTTTGGGACTATTGCTTATTTTTCCACTCCTCAAGCTAAATTCTGTTTGAAATACCAAACAAAAAATTCATTTCTTTTTTTTCAAGCAGCATTTTATGTTTTGAATTAAACGATCTACTCTTCAATGTCCATCGGGACGTAACCGTAAATTACACCGGTGAGATATTACAGGCTACTAAAATCAGTTTTGTCATAATTTGTTGGTTTTTTTGTTGTTATTGCATACATAGTTGCAGTCAAAGGAAAAAAGTGACTAACAAATTTGTAGTAAATTAAATTTACAACAAAAAAAAGTACTCAAAAGCAAAATATATAATATTGATACATACTTCTCGAGATAATAAACTTTGAAATGATTCTCAATTTCATCAAAACCGCATTTCATATAACAAATAAAAGCTTATTAACTCGATAAATATCAATAATAAAGATTTGCTTTTAAGGACTTTTTTATTAGAAATTTAATTTATGTTGTAATTGTGCTGAATGGCTAACCTTATGTTTTTGGGGTGCTAAGCACGAAGCTAAAGTTGTCCAGCAAAATTTCTCACGGGAACATGAGAAGTCATGGAAAAATGATGATTTTGTCAACTATTCCTGGTTTTGCTCAAAGAAGCGATAATTTTGTGGAAATTCACTTTTGTAGTGAGCTGTATTGCCTCTGGGTTTTGCATCTGGTATTGTGAGGCGCGAGAAATTATGTCAATTTTTCCTTACTAAAATTAAAAATCATAACAAGAGAAAATGATTCAGTACAAAGACAAAATATTTTTATTGGTGGTATTCATGCAATAGCGTAAAGTTCCCAGTTGCATGAACGCCCCTTAAAATCGGCAGTGTAAATTCTGAGTAATTGAATCAGAAGTATATGTTTTTTTTGTTCTTTTATTTTTTCAAAAACATAAATACATAAAACTATTATTAATCTAGAAACGATATACGTACGTTTTATGTTAGATTATAATAAAATAAAATGCAAGGCTGGGTCGCACGAACTTGCTCTTGTAGTTCAAAGTTATTATATGGATTTATATATTAAAAAAAGAAAAAAAATATATCGAAGAAAATCATTAGTTTCATTTCACAATTTCGCTTCAAATAAATGTCAATTTTTGCGCTTTCGCAAAGTGCAACTTTAAACTTCAATTTGAAAATAGAATCTTAAAAAAAATGTCAAATGGCGTGCAGAAAATGTTATTTTACAAAAATTCAAGTATGCAACAAAGTATACAAAAGTATGCTAAAACTGTCTCATATTACTAACAAAAATGGTCCAAAATACAGTTTCTTCAACCGCTACGTCTTCTTGTTATTTATTTCTGATTAAGTCATTCCGCTGATACATCTCTTGATCTTAAAATAATTATTAGAGTGACAAAGGAAATTTAAATTTCCCACCAATCAAAAAAACAAAAACTGAAGCCATTCTCATGATCACCGATCCATTCAGCTCAGTTAAGTCATAAACAATTTTAATAAAAAAAAAAAAAAAAAAAAAAATATGGATGGCACTGCGATCGTCGCCGCTTGTCCATCCAATTGCCTCATAAAGTAATTCGGCTGTCGTATGTTCTTGCATTCATCGTTGATTATACACACATCTCTGTATTTATTATCTATGTAAATTGCATCAAAACCAAGGTGGTGGCATGGTACTTCCTTGAAGCCATCTGACAGACACGACATATGAAATGATAATTCCCAAACTCAAACTGTCATAAACTATCAGAAAAGGGTTAGTCTTCTTCCTGGCCCCTTGCGTCTTGAATATACATATTCTCGTTTTTATTTTTTTTTTTTCATTTTTTTACTTGAGCCCTCCTCCATGCCTAATTGATCTTCTCTGCCATTCTCCAATTCCGATTGAGAAGTGCTGTCATAATCCAATAAAACTGAAATTCAAATATCTCGGCTGTCAGTTTTATATTTGAGAGTTTGTCTGATGCTAATGCTGATGTTGGTTGCCCCCGGCCTCTGTCCGCTCCCTTCATTCGACAGTCGAACTCGATTGAGATGTTTCCTAAACAAAAAAAAAAAAAAAAAAAAAAAAATGTGCGTGCTTGCGTGCGTTTTACGTCTACCCACTGGAGAGTAAGCACAAAGCTTAAACCCATCGTTTCGTTATGAGCATAAGCTATACACACTCATGGGGCATGTAATTAATTGGCTGGGCTCTCGAGTTTCGAGACTGGAACTCATCTCTCGGCCAGATCTAAGAAGCATGGCCAAGATGGTCGTTTGCTTTCTTTGTGATGTGGTTGGTTTTAATTAGATGGCCCTCTCTGTGTTTTGTGTGTGTTGTTCAGGCGGCTAACCTGGGACTGGGACTGGGCCAGACCAGTCAGTGTGGCACAGTCAGTGTTGCCCATTACAATCAATAATTTCGTTATTAATTACTGACGAAGTATTTTTTTGGAACTTGTTAACAAGTTGTAATGGCTCGTTATATTTCGCAGGTCAACATATTTGTTTGGGAGTTTTTTTTTTGTTGTTGGAGAAGAAAAAAAAATACTGGGAGTGGTCCAATTTTAAGAGTGGAAGCATGGCGACGATGTTTTATTGCCCAACAGAAGAACATCAACACATGAAACCTGGAATTCACGGAACACAAATAATTTCGATTTTTTCCGAAGGCGGTAAAGTTGTAATTAGTTTGTGTGGGCGATTGATTGGTTGTTAGGTTAAAAAACATGATGAGGAAATAAATCCTGGCCAGGGAGAATAATGGCCCATGAGAACCAATTGGTTTTTTTTCTTATTGGAAATCATTATTTGTTGATTGTGGAGTTGAAAGATCGTTATGAATCTTTTATGATGAAAAAATAAAAAAAAGGCACTTGACAAAAAAAATGTAATTACAATCAAACATGACATTAGAATTATAGATAAGGCGAAAAAGTGCGGGTCCTACAATTCTGTCTGTCTGTTTAAAAGCCACAAGCTAAAAGGATGACAAGATTTACTTAACACGTGGTATCTAAATTTCGATTCAATTTCTGTAGAGTCGTGAAAGCTTTCTTTCAAGCACTTTAAAAAAAAAACTTTCTTTATTTCCTTACCAAGTGTTTTAATTGGAAAATATGACATAATTACTTAACTAAGCATGATAAACTACTCGCAAACAAAAGCCATTAGAGTAATTACAGATATTTTCAATAAAAAAAAAAACAATATCAACCGAACCAAATTTCTGTATCCATAATTGAGTCAAAAATGTTGTCTTCATATTTATCTCGATCAATATATAACTTAATTTTCGTGGTATAAAATCCAATGGGAATAATTGGTGGTACACTTCCCCTATTCGGCTGCATTTTATTCAAATAATAATAACCCTTCAAAAGAAAACAACAAAAAACTTATGTGAATATCGTTTTTGAAATTTGAATTTCCAATATTACTTCTATAAACTTACCTTAGAAACTGGACAATTTAATGGAAAATTACCATATCTCTTTATATTGTTAAGCCAAGTCTTTCCAATGGCTTGAACCATAAATCCATCCATTGCACGACACACATCAAAATTATATGGATAAATAGATTGGTAGGTATTGGTTTTGGTGTTTTTTATCATCATGTCAACATTGAGATTTAGTTTGTTGGGTATATTGATCGAAAGATTCCACATTAAATCGAAAGAGCGTCCATTTGATTGTGGAGTAATTCGAAGATCAAGCCAATTCGATATTTTCGGATTGAAATTCGTTGTAATGTTTAAAAATCGCACTTGAGTTCTTTTCTTAATTTTGTTTTTGTTTATAAACCAAAAGAATTTTTAAATTCAAGCTAAAAAAAAACTAAGGTTGGAACTTGCCTTTCGTACACCATCCACTGATATCAGGGCGCCAAGAAAAATCATCAATAAAAGTGTAAATGACATATGAATCGCAATCAACATTGTTTTAGTTACAAAATAATGAGGAACTATTTCAAGCAACAATGAATTTGATATTTTTAGTTATTTAAATCATTGTGCTTTTTAGCAAAAGAAATAAGATAATATACTATTTTATAATTAGACAGATGGCCAATGTTCGTAATGATTTTAGATATTTTTGGTAGTTAATTCCACAGATTAGAAAATTATTATTGAAAGAGATAAGCTAATATTCAAACAGCTACAAGTAATGATTTTGGGGTTATAAAATGATTTTCATTTCAATAACAACTTTATTTTATTGTTGTTGTTACATAAAGATATAATAATGTCATTACCACTATTATTAACTACTTATTTTATGACTAACGATGTCAAATTTTTCACTTAACTTGTTTTTAATAAAGTTTTTTTGTCAATACTAATTTATACACATCTGGGAAACTCTTTAGAGCGTTTTTAGTTTCTAATATTTGCTTAACCTAAATACCTAAGAAATTATCTAAGATATAGCTAGGACCCGAATAAATCAAATACAAGGTCAGTACAAAGGAAAAAAAACAACCTTTCACTTATGAAACGCTTGTGGTTTTTTGCAATCTTGATTCTAATAAAGATCGGATTTTGTTTTGGGAGTTTTTATCAATCTTACATTATTTGTACATGTTGTTTTGACACTTCTTGCACAAAGTACTTTACCAATAATAAAACACCCTTTCATCCAAAATATTTAAATGGACCTTATGGCTCTGGATTATAAAATCAATTGAAAGCTTTGTACCAAATTTTATAAATGTACCATTATTAAAGGTTTACGCTAATATTTTACTCGTTGCACCGCTCCGAAAAAAAATGACAATAACTTTTCTTAAGGTGATAATATCGAGTTGATGTTGCTTTTATTTGACCCTGCATGAAAAAATACCTGCAAAGCATGTCTCATATCGTCACCGTAGTTCGAATACCACGTAACCCAGAAAAGTCAATTTTTGAGGAGACACACAAAACTGTTTATAGGGGCAATTAAAGACCTACAAATGTATTTGATGTTTCTCAATGTAACCCGCTGTATAACCTGCTATTATAATTATTATAATTTTATTTTAATGTCGTGGGTTACAAGGTATTGGACTCAAAAATCACATTTTTTTGGATTACGATGTATTAAAACTACAACGACGATATGGCTGGATTAATTAAATTAATTAAATTAGCATAAAATTTGATTTAGAAATGACTAAAATAGCTTCTTTAATAAATTTGACCTCAAAACGATGTATGCAATTTCATTTTTTCTATAAAGATTCATTTTTAGAAAAAAAAATTGAAAATCTTTATAGCCGTTTTTTTTTCAACTATTTTTTCTACATAAAATCTTTTTTAAAATGTCGTAAAAAAAAATTTAAAAAAAAAACGGGTGCACAGGTTAAATTTGTATAAATACTGAAACTAACTTGAGCTTTTCTCTTTAGATAAAATCAAAATCGCAAATATTTAATTCATTTCATTTTAGAATAGTGTTAAAAAGTTTGTTAGTATGAATTATTCATCGTTTCTTTATAAAATTAATCATTCTAAACAACCAAATTGGCTTCATACATCTTCCTTTTTCATCGTCTATACACACACATACATTCATATACATGTGAATTCTCAATTTCTATTCCATTAAATAACTTTTTACTTTCAAAAACCCATATAAAAGCTACCTATACGGGTTCATTGTATCTTTTCCTTAAAATAATAACAGCTTTTAAATTGATATCTAAACACAATACAACTCGATCTCAAAAACCCATTGAAACCTTTATTTAAAACCCGTTTTCGACCTCCTTAACAAGTTTTTCTTTCATTATATAATGTCTAACCAGGCTAACCTAACCGCTTTCAGTCAATTGAACAATTTTGATCTTATAAATTTCATTCCAGAACTATAATTTATCTAAAACTTTTTAAACATCTGCACACGCCTTTCAAATTTTTGATAAATGTATACATTTCCAAAACTCAAACTAAAAAAAAATAAATAAAACTATAATTTGTACCTTTTACAAATTTCATCCACCAACTCTATGCTCGTGGTGCAATCAATTTTGGTATCGTTTCGTTTTTTTTTTCTTTTTTTCTTTTGTTTTCCAACAAACCCCTTTACGGTTCATTCACCAAGGGCATGTTTTATAGTTTTCCTTTGCTTCCGCATTCTTCATGGTTCAATATTCCATTTTTTTTTTTTGAAAACTGCAGGAGGGTTGCACAATGAAAAAAAACCTGCATAATTCTTGCCATGATAAAGCAAAAAAAAAAAAAAACAGGATCAAATTCAGGATTAATTTATTATCCTTTTGCAAAATAAAAAGCAAGTTCCGCGCAGTAGCAGTGCAGATCATTTATATTTGTACGAACTATGACGGTAGTTTGCTTCATTGTTTTGATTAGGAACCCTCTTCAACATATGTTGCATTCCCGAGAATGATGACTTGCACCAAACCAACAAAACAAAAAAAAAAAGGACGAAAAAGAAAAAAATCGATCGTAAAGTGGCTGACAGGCATCAAGAGTCCTGAATACGTCGTTTAATTGGGCGAAATTAAATTTCAAACCTTAGGGTTTGGCGCACCCTTTGAAATTCGTGTTCAACCCGAAACCTCCCTTATCTCTTTGATTGTGATCTCGAATATGCGTAACCTGAAGCCAAAATGTTGAGGTTTATCTGAAGAGGTGTAGGCTTTCAAATAGAGTAATTTTTTTTTATTAATTCAAGGACCAATCAACCAACCAACCCCTTTTTTTTGTTATGCAAAGAAGGATGCAATCCGGCTTAAGGCAGAAGAATATTTAAATTTCAAGGACTTGGGGAGGTTTTTTTTTTCCTTTATTGTGATCTCTATTTAACTTGCATATCAATCTAATATAATTATTTTTTTCATATTCATTTCAGGTTGAACGTGAATTTAACCGTCTTTTAGAATCAGCCAGCTATCTATCCCATCAGCTGGACTTTAATTATGCCGGCAATAATCCAGTTTCCCTCGGGCAAGCCTTGGAATGGATTATCAAATTACAAGAGAAGCATGTCAAAGATAAACAAGTTCAACATTTGACTAATGTGACAAATGCTCAAAAGAACATAATTGACAATCAAACTAAAGTTGCTGAGTTGTCGGAAAAAATTCAAGAATATAAAGCAACTGTTAAGCAATTGAGTAAGACTCGACCACCCAAGACACCAGAAACCGAACAAACTTGGATTGATCATGAGTTTAAAATTAAAAATACTCAATATGAATGGAGTAAGGCTTTCAAAGAACTGGAAGCATTGAATAAAGATGAAGAAGTTCTTCAGGCAAAGTTAAAAGAGATCGAAATGAATCCACCGAGGTAAGTTAGAAGCCAAGTCAGAGAGTCAGGTTTCGAGATTTGAATGAGTTGTGTTCTTCAAAATTAGGATTTGAATCACCAAGTCAATTTCCAATTTATTTTTTTATCATTTTTCGACTTTAAGATGCTAGCTTAAAGTGTATGGGGTCTCAGAAAACATGTACTAACTCATTCTTCTATCGAAGACACTTTTAGTAGAAAGTACCATCCACGTCCTTAGTTAGCTGACTGAGATTGTTGAGGTTATTATTCACTTGTGCAGGCTATAGTGATGTCATCCTCTTTCACGTGGTTAAATTCGAAGACTCGTGGGGGTTATGTGTTCATACTCTCCAAGTGCTATAGTCATCTCAGCTTTAGTAGTTTGAGACCGCACTTTATTCTGGTTGATCAAACCATCACATTTTCGACAGGATCGGCTACAGAAGATAGAGAAAGAATGCAATTACTTTGCTTTAATTTACTCTAATTTTGGTGGCCCTCACAATCAAGGATGTACTAAGGCCCCAAGCAACATGCCAACCAGTTCTCTCACTAGCTAGCCGTCAGTTACGCACAGCAAGCTGGTTGTGGTCGTCCTCGACGTGTGAGCACTAAAAATATTGCGTTGCCTTCCTCTGCTGTGTACACCATCTGGGTTGGATTCCACTCGTCGGACAGACGCGTTGATGTCCGTACATGTCCCAACCATTTCAGCCGCTTTAGTTTCAGCTATTTGACCAGATATACACACAGGACCAAAAACCACCCAAATAATCTTTGATCCGAGCCCATGCTTCTGGCCCGTACAGCAAGAATGCGATGATTACGGCCAGCCAGTAAAGCACTCCTTGTAGCCTTATGGTCTGAATGTGATAGAGTAATCCATAGAAAACAATTGATTAACTCTGCGGGGTAATAAGTAGCGATAGCCTTCTCAACTTCCAATATGAAGTTTCTTATGCGGAAACTAGTTTCGCGAACGCCTAAAGGCTTAATAGAATTATTTGCCGTGAGCTCGTCCTCTTTTTAACTAAAAAACAACAAAATTAACCGCTTTCCCAATTTTTTAAGGACCAAACTCTATGATATCTCAGAAACCTTATCTGACTAAGTGTCTTTCGTTTATTTTATTTGAATAAATTTTAATATGTACTTTTTATTTTCCAGTGACGTATATCTCTCATCGAAGGACCGTCAAATTCTAGATTGGCATTTTGCAAATCTTGAATTTGCCAACGCAACACCATTAAGCAATTTATCCCTCAAGCATTGGGATCAGGATGATGACTTTGAATTTATCGGCAATCATACAACAGGTAGGTAAGTGTTTAAAAAATGAAACCTAAATAAGTTACAAAAATAAAAACCAGAAGTTGACACTTCTTGAATTAAGTGCATCTCGCGTGTGCCCTTTTAATATTGATATTGATACAATTAAGACCTCTTTCCCACAAATACCCCGCAGCGGGCATAAATTAATTAAGTTCCACACACTATCCCCCCCCCATTAAAAGAAGACTGATGATAATTTTTTTTTATTCATCCACTGTACTCAGTTTTGTTGATGTGGTGTGGTGAGTGTCGTGTGAGCCTGAGCATAAATTAATATAAAACCCATTGGAGTTTTATGGCTAATGTTTTAATTAATTCATTTGTAAAGCCATTGGCTGACTAAAAAAAAAATAAAGACAAAAGCAGGCTTTTATCTTTTTTTCACCCTTCATGGTGATGAAGATGCATTTCAGCAATCAGCTGAATGAAAAATAGACTTGGACTTGAAGTCGTCTTCCGATCGATGCCCCCCAACTGTGTGTGTTGGTTTCCTTTTGTGGTCTTTGACTTTGACATCCGCATTATTTGAGTTTTTTTTTCATTATTAATAGTTTCTATATTTTTTTAAATTTATTTTAAATTAACTAACTTAGTTTTTTTTGTCTAAAGGGAAGTTAGGGTTTTCTAAAAAGAAATGCAAAATGAATACGTTCCACAATCATCCACAAGGCATATTATGGTGTTTCTACACCCAAATCATTAATTAATTTTGGATCAAGTTCATGCAACCAGGTTGTGGACTTCAATCCACATGTCAAAGCCAAATTGAGACCAAAGAATCTATCATTTATTCAAAAACAAAAGAAACAAACCGATAAAAGTTTTTCGTTGTTTTTCCATTCACAATTTATTTTCTCCCAAAAAAGTTGAGATGAATAAAAAACTCTTTTTCTTTTCGAAAACTAATTAGTAGGTGCAAGAGAATTAATTCAGATTTTTGTGGCGCTGATAAGATTGGTAATGGAACATAAACGAAAACTTGTGCGTCCTAATGGCCACATAAATTATAAACATAATGGCATATTACTGAAGATGATATGCGGGAAATTGAACATTTTTCCTTCATATTCACACGGAGCTTAACAAAAAAAAAAAAAAACTTTGAAAGAAAACAAAAAAAGTAGAACGTGAAATGATTTTATATGAATATCATTTGTGATATCGGAACAGCTTTTTAATTGAGAGAAAGATGAATAAGTTCATCACGTGGGTTAGTTTAGGAGAACAAATATCGATTTCTTATTATTATTTTTTTTTAATCAAAATTAATATGATTTTAAAATGCAAACTAGGTTTTTGGCTTTCGGGAAGGAAGGGAGACGGGTTTTTGCTTTTTAGTACAGTTAAGTGGGTAAAATGGATGACATGAATGAATATATGAATGTGGGCTTTAATAATAAGTTTTTTTCGATTGGTGTTAACTGTTGTCAGAAATCGTGTCACAGCAGTTGATTTGCATAGAAAATTAAGAGATTATTAAGTAAACATATAGATGATGACATTAATGTTATTATTTTTTTTTTTTTTAATTTAGATTTTTCCTGTTAAGGCACACGTGCTGTGCTGATTAAGTTTTTTATTTCTCTTCTACAATTATTAATGGCGGAAGAAATTACTCGCAAAATTGGAGCAATAACTTCGTATTTCGAGTTTGATTAAGAGTAAAAGATTTTGAACAAATGTTTAAATAGGCATTTAACTCTAAGATGTTTTATCAAAGTACACGGTAGTGCCCAGCCAAGTTATACCAACTTCGGCAATACATCCTTATTTACAGGAACACACTCAGGCCTGTGTAACTTTTTTTTTTAGCTCGGAGCGCTCTGAGCACAAAATTAATATTTCTTTTTTATCTCCGAGCTTGTTTGGGGATCGCTCGATGAGCTCGATAAATACTACCGAGCAGATCGCGGCTAACTTCTTTATTTTTTTTTGTAAATGAATGACAGGCGCTCAGGTTATGTTCAGCTCAGATCGAGCTCTGTTTGCTCAGGGCTAAAAAAGAAAAACGGATAATGGCATACTTTGTGGTGCATGGTGTTTTTACGATGTATATCAACAAATAAATCGAAAATTTTAGATTCTTGTTTCAGGGGGCGTAGTATTCGCCCATTGTCTGCAATATGATGCCTACATGATGCACTTTTAAGCTACGTAGAAACTTGTAATTTGACAGATAAAACAAAAAAAATTATATTTTTCAATATGAAGATGTGGTATCCTCCGCTATTATCAATTTTACACTTGTGTTTTTGTTGTGATTTTATTTTCACTATGCTAAACCTATTAATTTTAAATAAGCTTTACACAGCAGCGCACAAACATTCAAGCTGTTTTGCATCAATCGGCGAAACACTTTCCACCAGAAACTTCTTTAAACAAAATTTATCGCAGAAAGTACAACCGTCTTAAAATCAATGGGAACATAAACCTGAAAAAAATCTAAATAAGATTTAAAGACAATAGATAACATGCCTTGACTCTAAATCTTCGATTATGATACAAGATGAGGAGTACAAATATATACACTCTCCGGCAGAATATTTTCCAGAGTAATCAATGAAAATGTAACAAAAAAAAATTGTCTTAAAAAAAAAACATAAAATATTATATTCCCAAATGTGCAAAAGTTCTCCTTTCTATTTCGTTTTGTATCAAATTTGTCTTCTTCATTAAAATTTGTTTTTATTTAGAAGAAAATAAGGCGCTCAACTGAGCTGCATAAACCTGATCTCATGAAAAATACTAAAATGGGACACACTTAAGTATAGTTACATGCTTTTATAAAATATCCCAACAAATGCGTTCTCTAAATAAAAACAAAAAAAAAAAAACTTTGTGAAGAATTTTCCTTCAAAAAAGTTTCAAAACGGACATTTTTTTATGAATCCAATGCATGCCCTAAGACATCATAAAAAGCAAGTAAAAATATTCAAGATTCATATTTTTCTTTTACAAAATAGTCCCATGGATGTACTACTCGTACTTACATTTACATTCGCGCTGATGAAAAGTGCATAAGCAAAGTTGATGAGATCATTTAATCCTGACAGGTCTTCAAGGATTCAAATTAAAGCAATAAGGATTTTTTTTTTGCTTTTAGGGTCTGAGGGGAAATTCTAATTTTTTTTTAGAAAATTTGTCTTGTTTGTTTTTGTTTATTTTTGCGAAACTTTGAATTATTAAAGAACAAAACTTTTAAGAACAAAATCCCATAAAATTATGCTCATCTAACATAATTTCAAAAAAAACACTCCATGTTTTTTTTTTATAGATGAAATTGTGGAATGTAGAGGCAAGACATAAGGCATAAGAATTCAGGAATATACTACTAAACGGGGATGGATTAAAAATCTAAAAATTCTTTTGATAACTTTTTGTCAAGTTTGACTGTCAATTTGTTTTTTTTTTCTTCTTTTTTATTGCATTTTTGTTTGAATATTTAAATTTTATGAAGTGAAGACGTTTGCGTTCCAGGAGACCTAACTTGTTGTTTCTATTTTTAAAAAAAATGTGTGTTTCGAAGATGAAATCAAATTTAGATAAAAAAAAGCACCTGGTACAAAATAGTGGTCTGAATATTTTCTACCAATAAATGTCAACCTGAGTGTTTGAGATATGCCAACATACTAATGATGGAATTTGGTTTTTATAAAAATTATGATACAACAACAATTAATTTTGAAATGCGTGTTTTTATTTTGTAGGTAGGTATCATAAAAAAGTATAAATGTCAAAAATGCATTCTCTATTTGTGTTTTGTAATCCATTATGATGCCTCTGGGGATTAATTTGACTGCAAATATATTTACAAATCAAAATATATTTTTATTTATTTTGTTATTTATTTTTATTTTGACTATTCCAAAATGCACATTTGTTTGTAATAAATTTGATTTGATATTAAATTTATAAATTTGCCTGCCGACTTTTGAATTTCGAGAGGTGATTTTAATTTGTTTGTTTTACAAAAATTAAAAAGAAAAAAAAAAATGGTCGTTGTACCTTGGGACTAATTAAAATTCAGTTTTGTGAAGAATTTTAAAATAAATTGCGTTGGCATTTTTTTTTTTTTAATATATTTATTTAAAGACAAATTTCATTGAAACTTGGTTGTTCTATTAAGACATTAACACAAATTGAATTATTGACAAAATTCCTTTGTTTTAATTTTTTTCAAAATCCACAGTTTTTAAGGGTAAGGTGAAAAAAAAAATGTTAACAAGGTATGCATGTTGGGAAAAATTAGGAAAAATGAGATATGAAAGGGAAAAAGGGCGAAAAAGTGGGGTGGATTTCGAAAATCGTGTTTTTTTTTAGATTTCTTATAAAAGTAGAACTCATATCGAAAAAAGTTTAATTCAAAAGTTGTAGGTCGTAATAAGATAATTTGTACATATTTTGAAAGATACGATATCAATCGAAAATTAGGCTATACAAAATTAAAAAAAAAAAAAAAGATAACAATTATCTGTTTATTTTTATAGCTATCGCGGGAGCAATTTTTTCAGTTCAACTTGCCGCATTTTTTTTCAGTTCAACTTGCCGCATGCGCCAGGTTTTAGTAATTATATGTTTTGCTTGGATATTTTCTAACTTCTACAAAGTTTCAAAAATTAAAGACATGAATTATTTAAGAACACCGAATTTTTATTATTTTTTTTTATCACAGGAGGCAATTAATAAAAAAATAAGACAATTACCTACATTTCTTTTTATGAACGCATGTGTCAATTTTGTCACTGCATAGATCAAATTGTAAGTAATAAATTTGCTGCACTCATTTCAGATTACAAAAAAACTTGGAATTTTTAGTCTCTATTTTTGTTTTATAATTAAATTTAGATGATCTTTTAAATATTTGCATTCAAAAAATATACAAATATGTATGTGATTTAAAAATTGATGTCCAAAATAGTGTGTAGCGGTATTTTTAGATGGATTCTTTTTGGTTCTTGTTTTTCAAGATTAAGTAAGAAATTAAAACGTATTGAAGAAAAAATGTCAAAAATTGAAAAAAACACAAAAAGAACATTTTTTATCAATTTTTCCGTAAGTGATAGTAGTTTATATCAGTCAGTGAGAAGTGGTCATAGAATCCAAATCAAACTTATGCAAAAGATTTTGACTATCTGAACTCGATAATAATTTTCTACAAGTCTTGTACAGTTTTATGCAGCCAAAGCTGAGTTTTTTACAAGCTTAAATCCAAAGATATAGTTCAAACAAGATTTGGCAATATTCCGGTCTGGAAACATATCGTCCCCCTCAGGCCAAAAGAATGAATGTGCAAATTTTCGAGTTATTTGGTTTATTGAATTACCCTTTAGGTGATCTATAATTTACCAAAATTTAGAATATATGGACAGAAAGGAAATCGCATTATTTTATAATTTCAATACCATGAATGTAGAGTTTATTCTCATTAAGTTCAGCCAAAAACATAAATGTGATAACTAAGAGGTTTAAAAAAATTTTGTTTAGAATAGGGCTGATGATGTTTCTACCAAACACCACACATATACCTAATATAAAAGCTTTTATTACAAAACTTTGTTTTAGCACTTACCATTGAAGAGTAATTTTCTCCTCTATGCGTCTTTCGAAAATTCATTATTAACAATTTTTGATAAATTTTCCAAATATCTATTAGAAAATTAGATTTTCCATTAATAATTCAAGATTAAGACATGTTTTCAACGCTTCTTTCCAAAAATTTAATATCATTTGGCAGACAAAATTCTTAGAATTCTTCTTTTCAAAATCCTAAACCAATAATGATAGGGAATGTTACTCTGCTCTTGAAATTCTTTATTAAATTCTCAAAAAAATAATAATAATGTTTCACAAAGTTAAGATAATTGATTTAAGGTGTTAGAAGAGATTTTTCATTGAACATTTTCTTTTTCATTCTTTCACGCTTCTTCAATTTACTACCCAATATAGCAAACCAAAAGAAATAAAATTAAATTAAATATTTAAAAGAGTAGAAAATTTGTATTCAAAAAATTTTTATCGAAAAATTATGCATTCATTGAAAAATTGTGTGTCGGATGATGATTTTATAATTTATTTTTCTTACAACAAAAAATCTTGATGTTTTCCTTAAGAGTTTTTGCAGATTTGCATTTAAATTGTCATCGGGAGACATTTCATTTGTCCAAAAGACGACAAATGGCGGTGATTTGGATTGAATTGCATTATACGAGTGTGGAGTGTGTGTTTGGGTTGATTGGAATGAACATATTTAGCGCCATTTAAGATATTTATTCTCATATGGATCTGTGTATGAATGTGTATAGATTCATTTCCATCTTTTGCATGGAATCAGTAAGTCTCGTGTATGGAGGATTGGAGATACAAAAAAAAAAAAAAAAGATTAAAATAAAAATTATAATGTGGGAGGTCGAATAAGAGAGAAAAAAACATTGTTGTTGAAATTCGTTGACACGACTCAACGACTACGACCAAGACGATGAAGAACAAGATGCGATGCACAGACAAGAGAGGATCATTACTGGAAATTTATGGCAACTCATTGCGGCAGCGGACGCATTGGGCCCGATGTCAAAATAAAGTGTCGACTTATTGAACGTTTAAGCTTTAAATTGGAAATTTCTTCTTCTTCTTCTTCTTCTTGTTCTTTATTTTTTATTTTATATTATTTTTTTCCAAGCGAACAAGACACGATAATTTAAATTAAGTGGTTGTTGATTTTTATCGTTTTAGTTTTTTTTTTCAGATATTTAAATAAAATTCATGACTATTGAGAAAATATTAAAATTCGTTTGATTGGTTTTTGTTTTCTTTTTCGTATTCGTATTCAAATTCGATTCGATTCGACAGAATAGAATGAATTGATGCATTCGACACCTTTGGACATTTTTGTTCTTCAATAACACCCAACTGGAAAAAAGAAGAGAATAGATTTTCTATAATAACAATGAGCTTTGTTAGTTTATTGTGTGGTTAAGATATATATTTCGTAGAAGGTGTTCAATTGCCTGGGAACCTTTCTTCAAAAACATTTCTAGAGATATCGAGTTTCGTGAATTTTAGTATTTGTATTTAAAATTTCTCGATAAAACCTTAAATGTAAATAAAAAAGGTTATTTACTTAATAATAATCGCAATATACTAGAGTTGAGCTAAGTCGTGAAATTTAGTGCACAGGTATAATAGTGATTGCGATTTGAAATTCACTGCGATTTTAAACAGTGAACGTGAATTGTGATTTTTCACAAAAGAAAGACTTGCCATAACCAAAGTGCGACAGTGCGACACGAACTTTTATATAAAAAACGCTGTGCGCTACTTCGCGTTTGGTGTGGGTACTTCCATTTGACGCTGTGTAAATAAATGTATCCGCACTGTCGCACTTTGGTTTGGGCAACCCATCAAACGAAAAAGTTCCAATTGAAGAACTTTTTGCATATGCTTTTTTAAATAAGAAGTACTTGTCTTGAACGATATTTTTGCTTTACATAGTTTGCACTTGGCATATTTTTCGTCAAACACAGTGAAAAAGTTCCACAAAAAACTGGTTTTGTTTCTTGATTGCATATTTTTATTCCTTTTAACAAATACAATAATTAAATTATTTTTAACTAATTATAAAAAAACAGGACGATCATAAAACGTATGGGCTTTCTCTTTTCGTATTCACAAAGCAACTGATTAAATCGTTATATTTAAATTTCTAACCCCAAGATTCATCGGACAAAAAACACATCAAACCTTAATAAATCTTAAATCGCTCCCACTCAAACGTAAACAATAACAAAAAAAATAAATATCAAATTCAAAACAACACAGATACACACTTACTTCAAAGTTCGAACCTCACTCAATCCTAAAAAAAAAACAAAAGAACACGATTCTTTCACACGGTCATATCATAAACCGAACCGTTGAAAAAAAAACTAAAAACGAAACTGGTTCTGCTTCCTTCCTTCTCACTCCCAAACAAAAAGCAAAGAAAAGAAAAATAACCCAACCAAAACATAGCCGCACGCAGATTATATACACACTTGCACTTGCGCATTTGTTTATTTTATTCATCCCTTCGATTTCATTTAATCTCGTCATCGTCATCATCATCGTCTTCGTCGTCATCGTTGTCATCATCGTCACCGTCATCGTCGCTCTCGTCCTCGTCTTCACTCTTTCAATTTTTTTCCCAGTTTGCAGTTTATTTCACAATCCACCCCTTTCTTGTTTAAAGTCACAACTTAGAAATCATGCATCATATTCATACCCAACAACTTCACTCTTCACTTGTTTTTTCACAATTCGCATGAGTTGTGCCTTTTTTTTGTCGTTCTTCTTTCTCTCATTGGCTTGGTGGTTGATTTCAAATCGTGAAATATTTGAAATCGTGAAATACGCGAAACCGTGATTTGTGCGAAATCGTGAAATGCGCGAAACCGTGATTTCACATATTATTTTGAAAAACTTCACAGATCGTGAACGTGACTTTTTAGTCACAGGTATGAAATCGCAGGTATACATTTTTCGCTCTTCACTACAATATACCATGCCTACCATATGATTTTTATATCAATTTTTTTTTTTATTGAAATTGAAAATCTTTTAAAATATTTAAAGAAGCGTTGTTTAAAAAAAAAGTTTGTATGCCATTTTAAAGAATATATTAATGCACATCTTAGACCAAAATTTCAAAAAAATACAGTTTTCGAAAAATTGATTTTCCATTAATGGATTTTTGAAAAAAACCAAAACTTTTTTTTTTTTTTTTTTTAATTTTAATAACAAATAATTTTAAAATTGTTAAGAAGCTTCCGTATAAAAAAAAAATCATAAAAATTTGTTCACTCGTTTAAGTGAAAGTCAAAAATTAAAAAAAAAACCGTTCTATAGGAGGTACCGTTAGTCGAATTTTAACAAACATTTTATTCATAACAAAAGTATGACCCTACCAACAAAAGCAGACACAAAAATTTTAATCAAAATCGTTAAAGCCCTTTTTGAAAAAAATTAGCCCTTCCTTAATATTTATATTATGGCAGGGTACTGTAAGTGTGGGTCCTAAAAAATATTAGATAAACTTACGCTTACATATTTTTAAGGACTCGTCTAAGAGCCATTCAATTTAAGGAATTCAGTTAAAAACAACATTTAAAACATGAAAATTCCACGAATTTGTATGTAATAAATGACAGGTGGATAATATACATTTAATTTTCAATCTGTTGCCTTTAGATCCTTTTCATACGCCCAACTCTAAACATTTCTAAAGAATTACATAATTGGAGTCAAAAAAAAAAAAAAAAGAAACTGAAAAAGATACCCAAAACCTACGCGCAAGTAGATATTATTTTCCATCATTGTGTGTGTCGTGTCTCACGACTCTTTTCTTTTTTTAACAGATGTCAAGGATTAAAGTGAAAAATAAAAAAAAATGCTTACCGCTTAAAAAAATATTCCCGCTGCCGTCAGATTGTCTATATATTCGATGACACCCTGCGCTACTGTTTTCTATTCAATATCAAATAAATTCAATTAAATCTTTATACAACTAACATAAATTCGAACCCGTTTTCCTTTTTATATTTTTCGTTTTTTTTTTTTTATTATAAGAAGACATATGCCTTCTTAATGTCGGTCTATTAAATTCTTTAGAAAAATAATATAGTTTCTCAAAACATTTATTGACATCTATCTACTCCTTGTCATGTTGTTCTCCTCCAAGTGGTTGAAATTTATTTTTCAATCCTAAAACAACACCGCAACGCATAACACAACCACCGCCCCTCATCATCATCATCAAACGTAACATTTCAAAATTTATTAAAAAAAAGGTTCAAATGTGAGAAGACTCGAAAGAACAAAAAAAAAAAAGGATCAAGGTGATCCTCTTCGATTCTCAAATTGATCTTACCGACGAGATTTATTTCGGAAGGTTTAGGTACTTTGTGTTGGACTGGCGAAGATCAATTTCGTACCGCATTTCCAAATCCAATTATGATCCAACATTCAAAAATACTCCACAAGTCTTAGCTACACTTGGATGGTTAATTGTCTTTTTTGTTATTTTAGCTTTGATCCCAAAACCCCGATCGATCGGTCCGATCTTGTCGATTAAGTACAAAAAAAAAAAAATCGATAAAATGTCCCGTACCTAGATTACTTGGACAGAAATAGAAAAAAGGATACCAAAACAATAGATGGTGTGTTGGAAACATCAATTTTACACGGCATCTTGAGGTTTTATAGTTTTTTTTTTTGTTGTATTTTTATGGGAATTCTTTTTTGCGGATCTTTCATCATCTGACACAGCATGTATTCGGCCAAATGGAAAAGTTGCGTTTTTTTTTTTATAATTTCAGGTGACAATGCTAATGGATGAGTTATGGTTAGCTAACGCCTATAATCATGTATACCCGCTTTCGACTGAGATCACAGGAATTTTACACCGATCTGCCGCCCCTGATCTTACTTTTATTATGGTCGACATTAACCGTGCAAAATTCATTCGAACAGATCGTTTATCTTCTTGCTCTCCAATGTGAATTATAAGAGAAAAGGAATGTGTTCCTCTTTGAAGAAGAAGACCACTCCCTGAAATAGATTCTCAGGCAAAGCTTCTTTTTTAGATTTTTTCTTCTATTGCTAACAATCTGCTGTTGCTGCTGTTAGTTTCGTGTTTGTTTTGTCTTCCTATTTTTTATGGCAATTAAATTGAAAATGTGAACAAAAATTCTGCTGGTCTAGATCGTAAAAAAAGGCGCAGGTCCTCCTTATTTATTTACTTTTTTTTTTAAATTTAACTGTTGTTGTAAATTAACTTCTGCAAAGATCATGTACTAATCTAATAGTCTGAGATTTTGTGTTGTCTAATTTAAATGGAGATGATGCACCTGTTGATCTTTAGTCTTAATAATACTAGTAGAGTAATTAAAGCAAATTATCTCGGAACCGGGCTTGACTTAGATGATTTTTGTTTTTAAATGTTGGTATTCAAAAATAGTTTAACAGTAACCGGTTAAAAATTACCGCTCTTATCGATTTTTTTTTAACTTAACAACTATTTATTCTAAAGTTGATTTGAAATATTATTTAAAAAAATGTATTTTAGGCTTTCAAAAAACATACCTATAAGTCAATTTTGTATTTATAAGCCAACGTTTGAGAAAATTGCCCCACTCATCTGAACGGGTGAAAATGGACCCTATCCTCACTAGATATTTTAATTAAACAGACCTGGAATATTTTTGGTATATTTTTAGTATGTGGTATATTTATTTTATAAAATTTTAACAAATTTTTTTGATAAGTTCAAAAAAGTTTCCTGATTTGCAAAACTGTTGGTGTGTATGTATAAGTAAAAAAATATTTTTTTCCGAATAGTGTTCTTATTTTTTTTTTAATTTATTACTCTAAGGGCAAAGAGAAGTGCGTATAGCTTTTTAAATTGGCAAATCTTTGAACACATAAAGTATGAACGAACTAAAAACAACCTCAAAACTTTCTCGCTATGATCATTCCATTAGGAAGAGAATAATTCTAATTTTTTGGTTTCATTTTATCATCCCCCACCCCTCCCTTCATAAAATTCATATTTATAAATGAATTTATAACATTTCTGAACAAATGAAGGGTGTTGATTCCGTTTTTGGAACATTAGCTCTGGTTTTAATTTCTTAATATTTTTTTTAATATACAGTTCATGTTATAAAAAATAAAATCCACGACTACTTCGCACGAAAATCGTTAGAGCCGTTTTTAAAAAAATATTTTTTTAATATCTGTATTAAAATTGCCAAACCTTGTTTTAAAACAAAGTTGGTATGTTATTTTCAAGAAAATATTAATGCACATCTAAAATCAAAATTTCAAGAAAAATTGATTTTTCAAAAAAAAAAATTTATAAAAATCGAAAAATTATTTTTTTTGAAAATTATGATATCAAATAATTTCAAGTTACAAACTTAATGTATGTATGTGTAAAAAAAGCCATTAAAATTACATACGAATTAGAGTAATTATCATGCATACATTGACTGCTAAAATCATAACTCTTTGTCGGGTAAAAATGAGAATACCTACCCATGCAAACACAACCAGGCCCTTCCTTACCTACCACGAAAAAAACTTAAATTCCAATGTGGCAACCATTCACTTATTCACCGAAAGAACAATATCTTCTGTATTCCGAGGAAGAGAATTAAAACATTCTTAACTCTTCAACTTGGACTATAATGTAATGGTGTTTCCGCTAGAATAACAATTTTTCAGATTCTAATCTTTATTTCACTCCAGTTTTTTTTTTGGGGGGGTAAACAGTTAAAAAAAAAAAACAAAAACAAAAAATATTACCTCATTGACGACGCGTGTGTATGTGCGCAGAATATGAACAACACTTCCAGTTTTATGATCTAAAACACGTCCACTATTGTAGACCCTACAACAATGGACTCGAATAAAAGTTAAACTAATAAAAATGAAAAATTGAAATTCAGATACAAATCTGTTTTTTTGTTATTTATTTTAGTTTCAAAAATTTTAGGGGGTCACGCATATAGAATTTTTTTTTTAAATCACCTTCCGTTCTTCAGTTTTTTTATTTTTTTTTTGGTTGCCGTGAAAAATGTCCCAATTTAACAAAAAAATATATAAATTCTAATTTTCACTTAATTTGAAAATGAAGGCTTTTATGTTTTATAGTAATTCCACTCTAATGAAAGGCAGTTATCAGCAGAATTGAAATCTTTATTTTAAGTTAAATGATGTGAAAGGATTTTAACTCACGAGTTTAGTGTGTTGGGGAGCATGCGCAGCGCAAGCATATTCAAAAAAATTAAATTATGTATTTCGATATCTTGAAGTTAATTGTGTGTGGAAATGAAGGTTTTATGTTGTTTTTTTTTTTTGAAAGCGGAAATGTAATCCTTTTATTACTTTACACAAAGGAATTTTTTGACTTTTATTAAGTTATCTCTGAGTATAGCGCCGTTTGTCGTTGTCATCGCAGCACCATCAAGAGATCTTAATTGAATTTTATTAATCGCTTTCGATTAAAATGAATTTTTGTTATTTCTAAAGCAGATGTTTGTTAGGTGTTGCTTGATATTAGGTAGGACGATGTGACCAACAGAATCACAAAAGGGGTTGATTGTTGATTGAATTCATTGTATTTCTTGATGCACATGCACAGGCACACTCAACAAACAAAGAGGGATATTTGCATATTGCAACGATTACCCTTTTATCTTGCACATACACATACCACAAGGAAACCATGTAGGACCTGCATTCTTTTTTTTATTTTAATTTGTGAATATTTGAATGAAATTAATTGCAACCTTCGTGCTTGGCAAAACAATTTGAAAACCTAATTCATCATGGTTTTGATATTTTTTTGATGAAACAAGCAGCTGCAACAGAAATGATGGATATTCCGTTTGAAACTGTCAAAATGTAGGAAGCAGGTATTTTAAAAGGAAGATGCGATGAATTTTCTACTTTTAACTACTAGCTTCAGTGGTGATTAACTTTGCTCTACATTCTTCCACATCACTATCGATTTTGATCAATTTTCATTTGTAAGATTCATAGTGTAAAGATCTCATTTTTTTAACATTTTAATCGGTAAAACGATAAACCATTATGGAAGAAAACACCGAAACACATTTTGCTTATCTATTCCACAAAAAAAAAAAAGACATTTTTTAGCACTCAACTTTATCTGATTGCATATTTTAAGGCCCTCAGATTTTTTTTTCAAAATTTATGTTTAAAAGATTTTTGTGTCATTAGCCTTTAAAGGTAACATGATTTTGAATGACTTTTCTAACACTTACTACTTTTGACTGAGGTCTTAATGTGATTTTAATGTTTCTTAAAAACAAAACAAAAGCTCCTATAAACAGTCTATAATCTTAAAAACTAACTATAAACACAAGCTTATACAACTAAACCGCTTTAAATAATTCAACCAAAAAAAAGCTGTTTCATTTAAAAAAAAAAAAAAAAAACTAACAGATGATCATTTAAAACAATAAAAGAAACGCTTTACCGCAGCATACCACCCAACTATCACATGGATTTATATTTTTTATTTGATAAATTTTATTACTTATTTATCACCAGAAAATCACTTATAAACGCGAGTAATAAAACGATTTCCTTGCTTTTGACTGGAACATGATTATTTTTTTTTCAAAATCTTACACTATTTTTCGATCGAGCTTATAACATGACGTAGCCATCACCTTTATTGTTGAATGATTTTTATTTTTTTTGTTTATTTATTTTTTCATCTAGTCTAGTGACTTTGTCTGACGATTTTAATGTCATCGATGTAGTTTTTACGATCACGAATTGTAAAATACTTATTTTTTTTCTCTTTTTTTTTGGGGAATTTTTATTGTATAACCGCCCAAACACACATCAAATACAATACAATTTCCTTAATAGGGGGAAAACATTGTTAAAACAATAAAACAAAACAAAAAAAAAAAAGCTTTTAAGATCTCTTTTTTATTGGGTTTTATGGGAAATCTATTATGCGGAACCGAATGTTACATAGGCGGAGGTAATAAAGTTGAGATTTTTTGAGCCATCGCTTCAGTGACGAGTGACATGATGTTATATTTCCAAAAAAAAAAATATCATAAAAATTGTGTTAAAATTTCTATATTTGGTATTATTTTTTTATAAAATCGAGCAAAGCTAATTGCTTACATGCAAATTTATCAGCTTGTCTTTTCAAATATTTCCTACGAGTTTTTTGCAATCTACTATACACGGTGCTTCAGCATGGATTTTCATTTTATTTCTCATTTTTAGTTCATTAAATTTGATTCGTTTTATTAATTTAATGCATTAAATTTTCAAAATCAATTTCCTCTCTAAGGATTCACCGACACCCTTCAATTACCATGTTTGAGATTACCATGAAAGATTCATTAGATCTTCCAATTCGGAGATTTCTAGACTACACTGGTCTGCAACGAAAATCGTATTCAAACTAAACTATACTTTTCTAAAGCATTTCGGCAAGCTGAACCCAAATCCTAAGTAAAAACTATCCTAGCAAGTCACGAGATAGGCTAATATGAACATGTCTAAAACTCGTTTTTTTGTACATTTTACATCGAATTTCCTTACTGGGAAATACTTTATTATAAAACTATTAATGAGATTTGAATAAAATGCATTTCATCTGTCTAAATTATTTTAAATAAATTCAAAATTCGCTTTGGGCGCAAAGATATCGCAAAGTGAAATTAATGATTTGTCCAAAATACTATCTTTAGTCCAATTAAAGCGTTTTAAGAGGTGGAAATTTTTGAAGTTATAATTTTCAATGGCTAACTTTATGGTTTTTGGGATGATGAGCACGAATCTGAAGTTATTTAACAAATTTTTTTATCGGAAACATGAGAAATCATTGAAAAACTTAAAAAAATATGTTTTTTTCTTATTGTTTTTGGTACATAAACCAAAATTTGAAAATTTTTCGCTAAAAGCTATTATGTATAACAAATGTAGACAAAACTACCAAATTTATGTCTTGACCAATTCTTTGTACGACTTCTGGATTCTTCAAATAATTCTTTTTAAATAACGGTTTAAAATGTGACTACACATTGATGAACAAAAACAAATCTGAAATGCTATGTGGAACAAGTCCTCCAAATTACAGCCGAATCGGCTCAATAGTTTTGAATATATACCAGGGCAACCGAATCTCAAAGAGCTCTTTTCTACAAAACAATCACCGTTTTCAAAAATCGATTAAAAAAAATGCATGTGATAGAATTTTTCTGAAACCAGACTTAGATTCACAAAAGTCCAATCTTACATAATTTCAAAAACTTACATATATGACAAATGACAAAAAAAAACATTAATTTTGCAGATCAGTGTTATCGGAATGAATTGATATCGTAAAGTCCATCATCGTTCTACCATTATTAGGTGTTTCCGAAATTCTTAGTCTTCCCTATTAAAGTATGTCAATTCCGTGGTATTCAGTCGCAACGGATTTTTCTAACTTTTTTTCAACTTAAAACACAAACATAATGGAGTAACCCACATTTTTTTGATTTATTTTTTATTGTAATATTTTTTTTTGTTGAATCCAAAACCTTCCTTGTTCATGGCGGCCAATACATACAATTATATCAAGTTGCGTATTAAGGCAAATGAATCATAAAAATTTAAGTTCAACATTCAGTTTTATGCAGAACTTAAATATTTATTATTCGTTTGGGCAAACGGCAGCTATTGTTTTAAGACCTAATAAATCTACTTCTAAGAGTTGGACATCTAAGTTCTAATCATTAATTGAACGCCGCCGCCGTTGGTTTTACGACTTTTCTTTAGCAACAGCATAATGATGTAACAAAATCTCGAATCAATCAAAATCCTCCTACCTTACGGCTTAACACAATTTTTTTTTTATTTCGATTATTTGAAATGACTCGAAGTTAGTTATACTTGATGAACAATAAAACTGTACCAATACTCTTATAGAAAACATGTCAGCTAATTAAGGAAGAAAATCTCTCCACACAACAATCCTAAACTCATTTATTGAATGCACGAATTTTATTGCTCGACAGGGCGTTAATTTTAGCCCCTTTTTTAGCTTATAAAATTTTACGTTTGTCCAATTTATTCTTCCCCCCACAAAGACTTTAACACAAGAGTCTATCTAATCAAAATTTACTGAAAATTGCCTCTAAAAAGTCCTCGCACTCTCTGTGTCAACATTTTTATTGTTTGCTGTGATGAGTTTCTGTGTTCGTGTTCTTGCAACCTCAATAGTCTCATTAAACCGACAAAATATTTTATCTAATTTCCTATAAAAAAAAAAACAAGAACTCAAAGTGCCTATAATGCACACGTAGAAATTGTATATTACCAAGCCATCATCATCTGTTTTGTCTACCTTATATGAGTTGAGTACGTTTCAAAACTTATTGCGAAAAATAAAATAAAATTAAGCTATGAAAACTAACTAACGATTGTTATTGTTAACTCATAAAAAAAAGTTGATGAAATTGTTCCTTCCCACTCTCTCTACTAATGATGAACTAATTATGTTCGTTTTGACTGAAGGAGAAGACTAGAAGTTTGTTTTTTTTTTTTTTGTCAGGAACGTGGAACGTGGCAACAAATCTGAGCAGGATTCTCTACATTTTGATATTTCCAAAATATTTGACAGTAAAAACTCCCTTTCTGAAGAGCTCAGAGTTTTCTTTTTTTATTTTTTTTTTTTTTTTCATAAAAAACGGTAGCTTTATAATTGCGTTACAAAAAAGTATAAGTCATCGAAACTGACATAATATTAAATTTTGAAATCGAAAGTTGTCAAAAGAAGTGTCAAACTATTAAATTTGATCCTACATATCTCCCCATACCTACCTTAGAGCCTGGGGTTGAGCATCATTTAGGTCTAAAGCAAAATTAAAAATACTATTTTTTGGAATCAAAAACTCTTACCTAGATTGAGATCCTCTTGGACCCCCATTAAAGAAAAATGTACTATTTTTATTGAATTATCTTAGAAACTAATGTTTTAAAATTAAGATCCTTAAAAACTAAGGTCCTTCTGAGAACAAAATTTGGTTTTTAATATTAGAAATCTTTTATAAAAAAGTAAATGATCTCAGATGCTACATTTTTAAAATAAATTCTCTTAGAAATATTTTTGGAATAATTGCAATTTAATATCTAAGACCCTTCGAGTTATGCGTCCCAAAAAATAAAATAACATCCCAAAAATAAATCAAACATAACCTCTCTTTTTGCTTTTCAGAAACCAAGAGAAACACCCACGATATTATGTTAAAGTTTTTTTTTTCATTGAGACCATATTTCCTGGGTCCTAATTTCATTCAGCCAAAAATTAAATCCTATTTTAAGATATCTTAATGTTGATACAATTTGTACCACATTTTAAGTTTTTTATGTACATAAAATCGATAGTAAGACAAAACCTCATATTAGAACTTTTACTGTAATAAGAGGGTCTAGAAAGCCACTAATAAGTTTTCAAAGTGGATAAACTCTTTTTCGAAATCATTTTGAGTTTGATTGAATGAGATTTTTTTTTTTTTGTCTTTTTCTGTGTAATTTATCGCCACAAAAAAGCCTAATGACAGGTCTCTCTCGTCAATTTATATTAATTTCCAACACAGCAAAATGACACTACCTACTCTGCATTTGATGGTCATCCTTTCATCATCATCACGATGTTGGTTTTACAGTTTTTGTTCGAGTTTAGTTGACAATAATTTTCTCATTAATTCAAATTACAATCAAAATGACAGTGTGGTGGCGCGTTGGCGAATACCGCGACAATGTATACAGCGCCTCCACCACCTTCACCACCCGTGCGTCGTCGCCGCGCCACTCGTTGCCGCCTTCTGTCACTTTGGCATTCAAGAACACTTATTTTTATTTTTATGTCAATTTGAAATGGAGAAACATAAATTGTTGATTATATGTTTGTCAACCATTTACAACAACATGCCCTACCAGGGGCGAGAGAGAGAGAGAGAGTACACAGTACAGGGCAAAGAGATGGTATCTATAAATTCGGACAAATGTCAAGTTGATTGTAATTGAGCGCATGACACTTGTAAACGCGACCAAGAGGCGAGTATGAATATACGAGTATGTTGGATGTAATTTTGAATGATTGCGTTCAGCATAACAAAAAAAAAAAAAACAAATAATGTTAATATGACATCGAATGTAAAGATCGATGACAGTTTAATGTGAGTTATTGTTTTTTTAGTAGTCGATTTGTCAATGAATTGGCAAAAAGAAAACATTTACAGTTATACTTTCAACAAAAAAAAAATGATAATAATAAACTCATGACATTGGAATGTTTATGGAAATGACAGCTAATTTATGAGAAGAGAGCAACAGTCATTGGGCTTGATGCTTTTTTTTTCTGTTGAGACATGAGACTTGAAAGTGACAATCAAACATAAAACGCAGATCAAATGACAGATGAGTGTATTTTTTGTTTTTACGACAAGGACAGAAATACATATTTCTATGTTTATTGTAGAAAACGAATAATAAACTGAGTAAAATTGTTGCATATTTTTTTTTCTCTGTTGTTATTCCTTTGGGCGAAAAATGTTTATTATGTACCAGAAGTTATAACTCTTTTTCACCACCAACAAAAATCATGTTCTCTTTTAATGGCCCACATATTATGAATTATTTATGCAAGTTTTATCGGGTATTTATTTTGTTAAAAGCCATTTGCCAAATCGTTAATAAAAGATATGTGATTTTATTTTACGACTCTAAAATGCTCCACTATTTGCATTTTTAATGAATGAACACATCCAGGAGGTTATTTTTAATTAAAAGTCTTGAATTAAAGTAACGTTAGTGTGTTTTAAAAAAAATAATTTAATGAACACATAAAAAGTTGTTAGATTTTTATATGGTTTGTTAGTTTGCAGTTAATCATAAGGAAGTCCTATATGAAAGTTTAAGACCAGGGAGAAAGTTTATTGAGGTTAACAAGTGGGTTTTGTGTACAAATATTAAATTTAACTAAGAGAGTTAGTGCAAACATATTATTATCTTAAAAGAATCATAATTTTTGAATGAATAAAAATATTGTTATAGTTGTAAGGGAACTTCCTAGACTAACAATTGATAAGTTTCATATAATTTCTCTAGATACAGGACAAGTTAGAATCTTCGGTCAAAGTCACAATTCTACAAAATAATTAAGAGAATGTTTAATTCTTAAACATGCCCAAATATTGTAGATTAAAAAAAAGTAACATTGATAATTCTAAACTTTTTCAAATCATTCTGAAAAGAAAAATGTTTGCTAAATTATTAGAAAAATATTAATTTGTTATCAAAACCAACTGAACATTTTTGTAATATTTTAACCTAAAAATTTATATTAAAATAATTTTTATTCAAAATTAAATAAGAAGTCAGAAATAAAAAGCCTTGTACCGCAGAAAAAAAATTTAAATACCACAGAAAAAGCGAAATAAGTCGCGGAAAAAATCGTGGAGAGTTCCGTAAAAAGTATATAAAATACCGCAAAAAAAGAGTAAGAAAAAATGTCCGGAACAATCGTGATAGATTGCGTAATACCGCAGAAAAATTGAGTAACATCGTGGAATACGGTGCGGCACTTAAAACCGTGTAATACCGTGAAAAAAAGTGTGAAATACTTCTGAAATAATACATTTGAAAAGAAAAACAACCGATTTAAAATTTAATACTTTAATGGTTTTCTTATAGATGCCATGGTCAAAAGTAAACTAAATTGAAATGGGACCACATGAGAAGGACCAGCTTTCAAATAAAAAAAGAATAATCAAACTCGGTTCACCCAGCCAAAAACTCTAAGGTATACAAACCTCCTCCTCTTCTTAAAAAAGAAGAATACCACGGAAAATAGCTTGTTGTAAGCAAGAAGTGAGAAATGTTTTGAAAGTTATGGAAAAAAGTGTGATGGTTTCTGAGAGATGACTCTAAGTGTTTTACTGCTTCTTTAACAGAGCAAAGCTTCTTCATACTTGTATAATGTATTTAGCAATTGTTATTTTGATTTATATAAATCAGAAATAAAAGTGCTAATGTTTCATACCGTGAGACTAAATTTGCTGTTAATAACATTAATACAGATTTTTAAGTAACCTGCTAAAATTTTGTGTTCTCCAATTTCTTTTACTCCTAAAAGTAATATAATTTTCGCTAAAATAACACTGACTTATATGTTAGTACAAAAAAAGACCAGTTTCATAGGTAACTTATCTCCTTTCTAATACACAAAAGCCGTACAAACAAGAAATTCAAATAAGTTTTTAATCTTTCTATTTTTTTTCATTTTTTAATTATAATTTTCAAGTATGAAAAATCACCAATTTATTACTCTGATATATCAATACCTTAAATTCAATTCCACCAAATCAACTCTAATCTTTATCTCTTCTTTCTCCTACTTCAATATCTTAACCACAATTCATTTATTAATCAATTAGTAAAATTTAACTTCCCGACGCTGCTGTCCCCTCAAAAAAAAAAAAAAAGTTTCAAACTTAATTATGTACGAGTATATTCAAAAAAAAAAAAAATTCAAAAAAGCACACAAATCGTCTTTTTATTTTTTGATATAACAATTAATTTTCTAACTAAGCGAAGCCATAAAAATTCACAACTTATCACCGGATGTTAAAATAGACATCCGGAATTTGTTTGCTAATTTTATTTTCCATTATAGAATATGAACAAGTAAAAAAAACAGTAAACAAGGAAAAAAAAAACAAATACATTAAATAATTAAAATCTTAATCAAAAAATAAAAACAAAATAATTTAATTCCAAACAACAACATTCAAAAGATTTGATTAATTTTCTTTTGTTTTTTTTTTGTGAAGTTTTTTTTTCGCTTATATTATTTTTCTTGAAAAAGATATCTTTTTCTATTTGCACTCTCTGAAGGTATCGCTCGACAAAGGCGATGGCAAAAGACTCCCTCATGTATTTTCTTTATTTTTTTTTTGTTGGTTACTTTTCAAAGAAGAGATAGCTTCTCAAGTGAATCCTAAAGTCAAAAGCGATGAATTATTACCTTTTCGTTACTCAAACATGTAATTATGATAAAAATCTAAAAACAATTTGCCATAAAAAAAGGAAGTAAATACTTACACTACAAGTTACTGGATTGGGCTCAAATTCTTAAAACCACTCTAATGTGACAATCATGGGTTTCCCAAAGATCAACAATAGCTTAAGCGGAATTGTAAGCTGAATTAATACCTTCGGTCAAACAATTAACAGAAACAGAACTATTATCATTGTTTTTGAGATTTTCTAACTAGTTTTTGTGTTCCAACAATTTTGAGTGATGTTTTGAGTGAATCATTGACTACTTTTGGGACTTATGGGCTCAGAATAATGGATTACTCACCGTAATTTCTAAGATATTAATATTTTTGAATTTGAGTACGTGAAATATTGAGTGAAAATTTCAGAATCCACTCAAGAGCACAAAAAGGTACATTAACATTCAAATGTCAAACTAATTTTTTTTTTAATTTGATTTATTAGCCAACGCAGAAATACAACTTAAAAATTGAGTGAAATCAATTTAACTTGTTCTATGCGATTTCAGAAGGAGTAAATCAGAGAATCATTCATTCAAACCAATGGAAAACGAAGTTAAAAGTTTGTTTCATGTTTGCTATGCTATCAGCAATGTTAGCATTCAAACCACTTGCTTGAGTTAAACTTTGAGTGAAACTGATTGAATTTATTGAGTAAATTTTTGCGTGGTTTCGAGATAAAAGATTTTTGAGTTGAACTCAATTGGGTTGAGTCAAATTATGAGTGGAAATCTCATTTTAGATTTAAATTGAATAAATATCGGTACCTACGAAGTCTTATTATTGTTTTTATATCAAATCTATTTGCAATAGTGAGTGAATTTCACTGAAACGACTGAGTAATTATAAACGTGACATTACGAGGCTATTAAAATATGCAAAAAGATAGTTTAAAATCATTAAAAAAACAAATCTTTTGATTCCCTTATGCTCTTGAGCAAATTTCAAAACACTCACTCAAAAAAGGAACTCAATTATTTCTCATAGTCCAAGCTTCTGACAAAAAATTCAGTTAAGAAGCATTTTTAAATAGACTTTATAAGTGAAAAGAAGTTTCATTTCAATTCAAGAAAAGAATTGAATTGACCTTTCTCAAATGACCCGAAGTGTAGAAGCAAAATTTCAGGAGAATCAACCACCCTACGTTCGTTTTGTTCTTTCAATATTACCATCATCAAATATATACTCGTACGCCAAACAAGCAAGCTCTTCTGCAGATGCACAAGGCACAACACTTCACAGAGAGTTCAGAATACAAAAAAAAAAACAAAAAAAGCGACCGAAGGTTATAATAAAAACAACAACTTTGGCCCATAAATCAAAATTAGTACGTTTGCTTCGCTCATCTGTTGGTATAACGATGATAATTAGCAGCGTAATTAATGATTTCTGTATTTCCCCTAAAAAAACAAAAATTATTCAAAGCAAATACATAAACGGCACTAGCACTGCGTATGAATTTGGACCTGTTTGAGTTTTTGGTGTTTCCGGTTAACCATGTTCTGACGTTGAAGTTTGTTAGAGACGTATAAGAGCAACAGACCCGAGTGCAGCATCTCCATCATCATATTGCAAAAATTATGCGCTCTTTTATGTTTTTAAAACATCCCAAATGTCGATGGGATGGTTTTTTTTTGTTTGCAAATTTTGCGAATCCACCCCAAAAACCGTGTGTTTTTCTTAAATTTTGAAGTGAAAGTGCCGCAGGCATGTCCTCAAGGGCCAGTTCTGTTTTTTGTTTTTTTTTTGCAGTCTTTGTTTGTATTTTTGTGTAATTTCTGCTGATATGAGAAAATATTTTGTATTTTGTTTTTTTTTATTTGTGGGAAAATTTATTTCATTTTTTTTTTTTTTTTTGAAAAAAAGGGAGCATGTATGATCTTATGGTTGGATAATTACAGGAATATAAGAGCATATTTCGTGGATTAATGGATGAGGAAGTTTGGTTAAATTTAACCTAAGGCTATTGAAATATTCAATTTTATTTATTTAATGGGAAGCATATTATTTTTAAAACATGAAACTCATCAGGAACCAGGACGTGAGCGAACAGAGTTGAAGTGGATTCTGGAATATATACACAATTTAAGGAGATGGAAATTTTCAGTTAAAATCTGTCAGAAAATAAACAATTAGTCTTAAAGTACCAACCACTATCATTATATTTGGGATTGGGGTTTATTAAAATTTGGACTCCAAACGCAAATGGTAATTATGCTGAGAATAATTTACGGTCATCAAACCAGTCGAAACATAGAGCTCCCGTAGTGTTTTGTACAATTTGATTTATTTTTAAACATTGGCTAAACTCTCTTATAGTCACATGCCTCAAGATATTCGTAATATGGCATGGGAAATATTTTGAAAAGTCATATTTTTAGATGCGATAGGTACCTACAATGTATGAATATTCTTTAAAGAGTTATGAATTCTTGAGTAAAGTCTATCTTGACATAACGTTTATAAAGAATGTGAAAAAGCTTAGTCTTAAAGTTCTATAAGAAATGTTTTTCCTTATTTTCTCAATTTTGGTATTTATTATAAGATAAGAATATACTAAAACTAAAACATGTTATTTTTTATAAATTATATTTATTTCAAATTTAACGACATATTTTTCATGAAAATCGATTGCAAATTGGCTGACACAAAAAAAAAATAGAAAAATTGCAACCTAAAAATAACGTTTATGTATCGAACAGCTTTTTAAATTCTTTAAAATAGGCTTGTTGTTAAAATCGGTACATTAACCCTCAAAAAAAACCCTTGCATATTTATTTATTTCTTAAACGACTCAGCCGATTTCAATCAAATTTTTAATACAGAAGCTTGTTAATACCTTTTAAATTATTTGACATCAAAAATTTCAAAAAAATAATTTTTGAATTTTTAAATATAATCATTTTTTTGAAAACAAAATTTTCTTGAAAACGGCATACCAACTTTTTTTTAAACAAGGTTTGAGAAAATTTATAAAAACGGCTCCAACGATTTTCAATTTTTTTTTTTTTATTTATATTTTTTAATCAAATGGTGTACTTAGTTTGGAGCTCAAAACAATTAAAGATGAGGTTTATTTTTTCTTAAAAACTTTTTTTAAAGATTTTCGTAAGAAAATATTTTTTTTTGAAAAACACAAGCAACAGCAACTCTGAACAATGCGTTCCACTTCTTGTTATGGGCCATTTTACCACTGTGTGAAAATGTGGCAATAACAAAAATATCCTAATGTAGCAAATTAAATGATGACATTTGCCGATCTTACATTTTTAATTCGACATAGGACTGTGGAATTAAAATCGTTCAATTGCCAAAATTAGTCCGAGTGAAGATAATCGCTTGCGTGAACTGTTTTTCATTGCATTCCAAAGCCTCTATTTTGAAATAAACTTGTTTGATTGCCAAATGTCAATATTTGATATGCTATCTTAGCATATTGCCCCTGCGGCCACAACCTAAGATAGTGGTAGAATGATCCATAACATGTTGTGGAACGCATTCAACTTCCATTCCACCAAAGGTTAGTACTATGAATTCATGGAATATTCCTTAAAATACCCTAAATCCACTTTTGAAGGTATTGAAGAATTCTTAAAAAAAAAACAGCTGCCTAAATTTTGCATTATTAATGAAAATGCGAAAGTAAACATATTCTAAAAGTGCAACTTTGAAACCAAACAACTGCTACATATTCAACCGCAACAAAATGTCCCAGAACGATTTATATTAATGACCGTTAACACCCCACCGAATTGAATGAAATTAAAAATAAATCAATCTTTCATCGTTTGTTGTTGTTTTTTGCTGCTGCATCGTGTGAACTTGCTATGCATTAAATTTTAACTTGCATATTCATGAGTCCAATTGCAAAAGTACCTAAACTCAGGGCTCATTTATTCAAAGTCGACTGCTGGTGCTGGTGCTGTTGCCATTACAATATGTAAGCAATCACGCAAGGGTCTCATTCTCATCCACATTCCCAATTCATTTGTTGTTTTTTTGTTCAACTTTGCCATAATTAGCATTCTAGAACTGACAAAACATTTCAGCATGCAATGTCTGATGTCCCACCAAACCGAACTGAACGAAAAAAGATGACCATTAATTTTCGGCCATTTATCGGCCAGGGCCCTGAAATATTTTACACGAACCAAAACAATAAATATATATAAGTCGTAGAAGTCGGCACATGTGCGCAGGACATGCAATGAGGAGCAGTTTTCCAAATATACAAAAGCAGGCTAAGGACAACGGAAAACCGCAGGGGTGTGGTAGCAGACTGACCGGCTAGTCGCTGACAACTCATTGACTTATATTAGAAGAAAATTTCGACTCTTTCACAGGACGATGGCTAATAAATTCAATTAAAAGCTGAGGGACAACAAAATGTCACCCCATAGGTATAAACGAAGGACACTTTATTAGACAAACATATTATAGTCAATGGCAAAAGGACATTTTTGTTTTCGGGGAAAATGAAATATGTCCACGAATTAAAATAAACAGCTGCTGCTGCTGCCGTTTTTATCTGATATCATCAACAATAACAACACCCAGGACGAAAATCTAACATCAGAAGACATTAATTTCTGTTGTGACAAAGTCACATTGTATCCTTCAAAGTGTCGCCTTATTTGTGTGTAAACAATCCAGAGGACAATATGGGGAATTATTTCCAAGGATCAATATAATTTGCGGTTGTCATTCGTTCGTTTGTATTTTATTTTTTTCGAATGCATGGCAGCAATAAAAACAACGACGACGAACCTTTTGTTGTAAATTGAGAATCCTATTTCAAGGATCTCACTCCGGCTTCGGTGGCTTTTGTTGTAATAAAATCATAAAATGATTAACTGCCTTTCGGGGGCAGGTAGTCTAGTCTAGAGCGACAGCAGAGGATCATATTTATTTTCTTTTTGTAAGAAGCATGATCATCATGATCGATGAAGCAAAAATATGCAGACTGTGGGTCTCAAGAGGAGTATCCTGAAATGTCCTTTCTTCGTAGAAAAACAAAAAAAAAAAAAAAAACTAAAAACACACAAAATTCTTCATGGTTTCGCCCACACTTCTTCGATCGGTCTATGTGTCGTGGAATGATTCATACGAGTTGCCTGATGTTGCTTGTGCCGCCACCGTGCCGCTGTGTTGCTTTGGTGTTTCATTTTCGTCCTATAATCTTAGAGTCGCTATGCCACATACTTCATTCCTGGAGTTCCTCCTCCTCAAACTCTGTATACAACGAACCTAACATCATGTTTGTTCAAATAAACTTCTCTGATTTACAATAATTTATCGTGTTTCGTTTAAATTGTTTTATGGGAATTTCTTTTTTGTTTAGTATTTCGACTGCTTGCTACTCCTCCCGCGACCGTTTGCCGCCAAAGAAACGAATCATCTTCAAGATGAAACATCATTTCGCAGGCAAGAGAAATGTTTCCATTTGATGATTAGATAAACCAAAGTCCTCGTTTGTTCTTAGTTTAAGAATAACATAATTCCGAGAGTATATGGAATCTCATTAACTCTTTTTCATGCTGCTGATGATGATGCTCTCATAAAATTCAAAGATTATTTTGTTTACACTCTTGGTCAAAAGTTTTGAAGATAATATTTTTTTTTTCTGATCTTTTTTTGTACTTAATTTATACTCAAACGATATTTAAGTTTAGGTACATGGAAAATATGATAATTCTAGTACCTACATTGTTATGAAAAAATTTACAGAATTTTGGACTTTACAATAATTTTGAACTACCAAACATTTTTAAAAAAGATTTAAGGCACAAAAACAAAACACTTAAATACAAATTAAATATTTATCTCAAATTTTTCCCGAGATTTGCGAAGTAAAATTTTAGTCAAAAAATGGGAATTAGGTACCTACTTTTTTTTAAAAAAGCTAAGGTGTCAGAATTTTAAAAATTTTGAGTCATTGCAATATTTTCTTAAAATTTTTATTTTACATCAAATTTTAAAGAATAATAAGAATAATAATAAGATAAAACTTGTGCTTTGGAGCAACGTGAGAACCCATCAAAAAACAATAGGAGAGCAGAACAAAACTGAGCCTCCTCAGTTTTGATAGAAATATCATCCTCGATTAAGAAATAACTTTTAATGCCTAATACTTTTGCTTAAGGCTGTTTCTAAATCTTTTATTTGTAAGGCTCTTAGCTTTTATAGCATAACATACAGAAAAAAAGAAAAAAAACAAAGAATAAAATAAAAACATCGATCATTGGCGTGTTTAACTGCGGTTAATGTTGAAGGCGGCCGATATGGTTAAAGAACCCATGAATCTTCACCGTGATTTATTTAATTTTGATTTGATTGTTATTTCTTTTTTCCGTTCATGTGTTGTTGATGTTGTTGTTGTTTTTCGGTTGTTTCTAGAGCGATTAATAAGTTGCGTAAAGAAAATCGGTTCGTTTCTTTTCTCAAATTCTTATTAAAAATGTTAATTTCTTTCAATCAGAAGGAGAGAATATACCCAAAGGATATTCCTGTTGTATGGTTATGGTGATTTAGTGTTATGTAAATGCTTTTTCAGGTTTTTTTTTTCAACATAAAAACTCTTTAACTCACTCTGTTTTCAACGACAGATTGATGAATAGCGCTACAATTAAACTAAAACATCTTTTTTTTTGTTCGTTTCTTTAGTGATTTTTATTAGGTTTGTGGTATTTTAATTTTGATTGCGGGTATTTTGGGCATTCTTAGGTGGTGATTCGAAAACACTTTGTGTTTTAGTTCTTAGATGCAAAATGGATATATATCTTCTTTTATTCTTCCTAATGTTTAATGGGGTTGTTAACATTGAAAAGACTTAATGTCACGCAGGTACACATTAGATAGTCATTAGTTCTATGACTTGGCTAAGTCATAAATTTAAAGAGTCTTTTATTTAATTGGCAATGAATCATGGACTAGGAGGAGGCAAGTGTTGTCGGTATATCATTTTCTATTTAGTATATAGTATTTAAGTGGTACAGAATTGTTGCTTAGTAAATTTTTCGAGTAATTTGTATACCCCTTATCGATTCTATAGAGGAAAACCGTACAAAATTCTAGTTTTGAACGCCTCATTTTCAAAAAAAGTAAAAAAAAGTCAATTTTTTCAGTCTTTTAGTAATTTCGGAACTAAAACCTTAGTTTAAAAAAAAGAACATTATTTAGATCAAATAAATTTTGTACATATTGAGCCAGGAAATGCCTTTGTGAAGCGACAACATTTTTTTGTGAAGAATCAGAAGTCATACAAAAAATTGACCAACACATAAATTTGTTAATTTTGTCTACATTTGTTCTTCATAAACGGTTTTAGCGCAAAATGTTAAGATTTTGGATTATGCACCAAAAACAATAAAATAACAATTTTTTGTAAGTTTTTCAATAATTTCTCATGTTTTGCGCAATTGTACAGTTTTCGCCAAAATAAACCTGTTTCTGCTGACATTTAGCAGTTACGGCTGAGATTTGCCGATTTCATCTAAAATTTACTAGTTTCACGAAGATCTACCAGTTTCGCTTCAAATTTACCAGTTTCGCATAAAATTTAGTGGTTTGGAATAGGTTTACCAGTTTCGGCTGAGATTTACTTACCAGTTTCCACGGAGATTTACCAGTTTCGCCCGAAATTTACCAGTTTCGGCTGAGTTTCGCTTGATTTTTACCAGTTTCGCCACAGTTGTACCACTTCACTTTCTTTGAAATTTAATAGTTTCGGACAAGATTTACCAGTTTTCTGAAAAATTTAACAGTTTTGACAGAAATTAATCACTTTTTGCTGAGATTTACTAAGTTCGTCTGCGATTTACAAAGTTTCGCCAGTTTCGGTTTTTCCTGAGATTTTTTAGTTTCGGCTGAGATTTACCAGTTTCGTCTCAAAAATTTAGTACTTTTGACAAAGATTAATCAGTGTCGCCTGAAATTTGCTAGTTTCGCCTGAAACTTACCGGTTTAGCACAGGTTCACCAGTTTATGCTGAGATTTCTCAGTTTTTGTTGTGATTTACCAGTTTTGCTTGAGATTTACCAGTTTTACCTCAGATAAAGCACTTTCTTTGAAATTTACAAGTTTCGTGTAAGATTTACTAGTTTCGCCTGAAATTTTAAAGGTTTTTTGACAGACAATCTTCTCTTTTGATTTGCTGAGACTTTTCATTTTCGGCTGAGATTTTCTCAGTTTTCGCCTGAGATTATTATCAGTTTCGCCTGATATTTATCATTTTCGCCTGAAATTTGCCAGTTTCGGCTGCGTTTGTTTCGCGGGGGGTGTTTGTTTTTTGGGGGTTTATTTCTGGAAGCCCTTAGTGAGGTTCTACGCGCAATTTTCTAATAAATTCCTTAGAGATTGGCCTGCACTAGCTCAGCTAATTAATTTAAAAGAAATAAATAAATAAAAAAAACCTGCCCTAGTTGATAGGTAGGGCAAGTTGTGGCTGATAAAAATCTAACTATTAATTCTTTTAAATATAAAAACTCGTGTTGTGTGTCACCTTTAAGATATGCGCAGAACTTTAATCTTCCTTCCCACCTATAATGTAGCACTTTAAAAACGCAGCTTTTTTCTCGCCCCTCATCCATCGCCTCCCTCCTTCCCATCCTAAATCGAAACGAGTATTAAATTAAATTTATCCAAAAGGGATATAACGTAACTGTCGCTTTAGCATTAAAGTTTAAACAATTAAGATAGCGCAGTATGATGTTGGTTGTTGGTTATAAATGCCGCCCGTAGAAAATGCTTCTTGAAAAAAAAAATACTCGTCCAGAAAAGTTATGTGTCCGAAGAACAAGAGTATATGAGACTACACACATCTCAAGTCTTTTTCTTTATCTTTATGGGGTCTTTTGAGGTCTTTTCTTCCTCTTAAAAAAGTAAACAATCTCATTTGAATAATACAAGACTTGAAACGATGTTCGACTGTCTGTCTTTCTGTCTGCTTGGGATTGGGATGGCTCTGGTTAGGCTTTAGAGAGTGAGATAGGTTTACGGATTTAGCCTTTTGTTTGGTTTTACCACAGATTACCAAGACGTTCGTAAGTTTTTTTTTTTTTTTTTTGTATTTTGTTTTCAGTATCGAATTGAAGAACATTCGGTTTATTGTTCGTCGATGGAGTTTGTTGGTTTAAAAGTTTTTTTTTTTTTTTTTTTTATTAAAATCTTATGGGGAGTAGAGAAGAGAAGGATGTTGCAAATGGCTATCTGAATTGGGAGAAAAAAAAAACATTGTGTAGTTTTCGGACACCTTGTTTGGGTCGAATTTGTGTTTTATTTATACATAAATTTGCTCTGGGAATTGAATTGATTTTTTTGACTCGAGATGCAAAACACCTTCTCACAACTTTGGATGCAGAAGTGATTGTTATTGTTGGACATGTTTGTTTGTGTATATATGGGCTATTCAATAGAAACGACAGATATAGGCTTTAATTTAAACTTTTAATGAAATGGTTGTTTATATTGTCTGCAGTTAAGTAGGGAATTTCATTGCAAAGATATAACCAATGGGTTTCAATTTTTAAGTGGAATTTATTGCAAAGGTCTTTGTGGCCTACTTTAAAATTTTAGTATGGAATGACGTACATGTTTGCAAATTTAAAAAAAAATTAAAAATGTTACAAAAATATATAGTATCAAAGGTTTTTTAGTACTTCATAAAAATTTAAGATTCTGCTTTTAAAAATGCATTAAATAGTGTTCCCAGAAATGATAAAGACATACAAAAATAATGGATATGTTCCCGAAATGACTACGGTGGTCTTAAAACTATATCAATCTGAATTATACATTCGATGTCAGACAACCCTTATGTCCCACCATACATTGTTCGTAGAATTCGGTTATATTAACGTTCCCAAAATTTTCTATCGGCTCTTGGTCTATAATTTCGTTACTAAAGAAACTCAATGGGGTAGTAAAATTGTCGTTTATTTGTCTCTAACTAGTTTCAGTTTTGACATCAATTTAGCATATTGATACTTTAACCACTGACTGGTTCGAAAAAATGCTTTGCAATAGCACCTAAAAATCCACAATCGCACGACGCCATCATCCAAGAATAGCCACAAAAATTCTTAATCTTTTACCCATCTACAATGAGTGATTTTGATTATTTCAAATTGATTGCAAACATTAAATATGGTTTGCCTAATGAGTTGATGTTTCAATTTTCTAAATAAACTGATGATCAAGTGTGTTGTCATCTTGATTTAGGGTTTTTTTTTTGAAAAATTATATAAAAATGTAAAATTTACAAAACCTAAGAAAATAAATTCATCAAAAGAAAATAACCCTTCAAGACCCAAGCCAAGACTGATGGTCTAACATTTTTTATTCTCATAAAACTAAATGAATCAATTCAGCATTTTTGTGTAAATTTAAAAGTTGTTTTTGTTTGTCGGAATTTCTGTTATTCGAGTATCGCAAAACATTAATTTTATTACATTTTATCTGCGCCAGTATGTAAATGATCCCAAAAAAATGTCTCGCTTATTATATTTTTTATATGAATTTCAAAATAGAAGGCTTGAGTGAATAAAATATAACCAATTTATAAAATATTTTTATTCCAAAACTTCATCATTTGTCTAAGGTGAGAATATTTTGTTTTGAGTGAGATAAGAAAAGCCATTAAATTTTTTTTTGTAAGTTGATTTAAATTTTAAGTTATTTTTTGTTGTGTTTAGCATAAATGTTGTGTTTATCAAAAATATAAAATGATTTGCATTTTCTCGTTTTGTGTAATTTTTTTTTTTGTTGATTTTATTGCCTTACCTTGTTAGTGTTTGAAATTATAAGAATTTATGATGCGTTGGTTTTTGTTGAGCATTTCTCTTCATAATAAATTGAATTTAATTAACAATTATTTAGAAATAAAATCTTTGTTTTCTTTTTTTTTTGTTTATTTTCTGTGGGTTTTTGAAATCACAAAACAAATATTCAACAAATAAACAAACAAGTTTCTTTTTTGACTTAAATTGAAATTTAAAAAAATAAAAGCTTGTTCACTTAATTGCTTCTTTGAGAAACCTACGACAGGCGTTGAATTGAAAATTTGCATTAAACAAATAAAATAGATTAATGGCTATAAAATTGGAACTTAATTTTGTACCCATTTGGGTATAATTTGAAATAAAAATATTTTACATGAAATGTCAAAGAGGCGGAAGAAGATAACTTTGACGATTATTACCCATATGTTTGAAGAAACTCAAGATGTTTTAAGCTGATTGGTGACATTTTAAGTCGACTTAGTTAGACTTTCAAATTAGATTATTTTTTTTTTGTTGCTAAATTTGGCTAAATTGACTTGATGACAGTTTGAATGACAAGTCTTGACATAATTTTATCATAAATTGTTGTATTTTGAAAGCTTTAGCTATAGCGGGGTGCTCTCTCGTGCGCTAGACTGATCGATATCAAGATATCTCTAATTTCGTATCTTAATTCGAGATATCATATCATCATGACGTAGGAGCTGGTAATAGATAGTGAGTCTTCTGACTGAGCTCTGGAATATTTTACAAACATGTTTTGTATGGAATGGAAGGAAATATTGCTTTTCTAAGTATTGTTGATGATCTTCTTTTGACTGCTAGTTGAAATTCTATATTTAGTGGCGCAACTGCTTGTGAGAACATAATGAACTACAATCTCAACAATTCCTGAGTGCTTGTTGTAATAGCCGGTTGTTATAGAGATACAACAGTATGCTTGTTAATCCTTCCAAAGAAGAGGTATACATATTTAAGTTAGATGTCCGACGTGACATTAGCCTGGTACATACATTGGCCTTCTCAAAAAGATACGTCAGAAACCCCCTAGTTCCTGTTTGGCGGATTTTTGAAGCATCAGCGTCCACATAACTCGGACTGCCGTCTTATAATAATCGGGAAGAAAAAATATACATCATGAAGAAATTGTTAGCAAACTGAAAGTTCTTGATGTTTGTCTGCCGGTTATGACAGCTCAGATGTGTAGAATTTAAAGAATTAAGTATGGGTGCCACCTAAGAGGTTTCGAGCTGTTAGCTTTGTGTGATTACACAATTTCGTTTTTGTTAACACCAGTCGGTAATCAGCTAATACTTCAAACTTTTGTCTAGACGCAAAGCCTACTAGCTGGCAAAGTTAAACATGTTGGACTTTACTGAAAGTTAAGGGGGGCTATTCAGCAGCTGTTATTAGTAAGGTTTGATCTGTGCTTAAGAATCCTGACTTTTTGATATAAAATAGGATTTTGTAAGCATGATCGGAGACACTATTAAATGCATTTTAAATGTTGAAAAAACTAGGTAATTTTAGTAAAGATGAAGCTTATAGATTAGTGTTTCTATGCTTAAACTTACTCCATATCCGGAAAACTATTTAACAGTGAAACAATAGCTGTTTCACATTCCAACATTTTGCTTATTACTTGTTGAGGAAAGTTAAATAAAGTTAGTGGCTTGTTAAGTGGATTTGGCACGATCATTGTTTGTTTCCGATTTCTGAGGGAAGAACCAGTTGCTTAAGATAATTGTGAATAGTTTCACAGTTGCATGTGGAAGAATTTCAAGAACGTAGTTAGAGACCCCATTTCCGGGCAAAAATCTTTGCCATTGCTTACGAATTCCTCAATTATAGGTTATCCAAGAGATCTTTGACTAGAATTGATCGGATTCTGCTTCTTCCAATTTCGGTTGCAGGGTCTGTAAAATATGTGCCTCGACTTCGTCCCAAAACGATCGGAGTGAGCATTCCTTTAAAGTAACGAACGAACGGTTCCACTTTATTCCCCATTGATATTCCTTCAAAGTTGTAACTAATAATACTTTCTAGTATTGGTGGTTTCTTTAAAATAATACTATTGATGTGCTTGAAGTGTGGACAAAGATTCTGCACGAACTCTGGAAGGTTCTGATCCAATTATAAAGAAACTATGAGTACTTAATAAAGCTTGAGCATCGCTATTGCCCATAATTAAGCTCGTGACATGTGCACTTTAATATATTCTTTAAAATTATTCCAACTCCTAAGGCCACTCCTTTCTGCCAAAAAACTACTCATGATCTGTCATATCATGGCCTTAATTGGAACTCTTCATCATTATTATCATTTCGTGTGAAAAATCACTCAAAATTCTACTCCTCAAACTAGGTTACACATTATTAGCTTCAATTTACAGAAAACAGAAGAAAAAAGAAGACGAAGAATTTCCAAATAGGTCCTTAAATAGTGTTCTATTCTGTGCTCATCGTGATTACATCCAACAATCAACAATCCCACACGAATGGAACACGAAATCGAATTGAGAATAATGCACACATTGTGCCAGCCAAACGCATCATTAACGCCTCAAACTGTCAATTACACCGAAAATTACTTGACTACTACTTGCATCACACCACAGCATCATCCTCATCGTCATCATCATCCTCATCAACCTCAACCTCATATACACAAGGCGACGACGACGACTACGACTACGACGGACGCCATGGAAAATTCGTCGTCAGTCGTCCTAACCATAGCTTCACGATTTTCGAGCTCAGATGAAACAAAAAATACAAATTCATGCTCCCATACGCTGCAGGCAGCCAGCTAAACCAGCCTCACAATCCGCATGATGAAGGCATGAATTTACTTTTCCTTTAACTTGGCCAATAATGAGACGAAGACGACGACGACGATGATGATGATGATGATGCTGCTGATGCCAATGACGACAGTAGCTAGCTCTAGCTGCATAGCGTGTGGAGCAAACACACTCCTCTCTCCACCTCGCCATCCCTTCTCTCATCATTATCGTCATCACCCTTTTGGATATCAGCCTGCTATCCAGACCTCAGCTTCATCCGAGCTCCAGCCAGAGCCACCATTCCACCAGTAGCAGCTGTTGCAACAAAAGGCCTCATGGAGATGGTAGTCGCAGAGTGAGCGCCTGCCGGAGCATAAGCGTAAATATTGATTTAATGAGGTGCGATAAAAATACCTTCAAACGGGTTCTCCTCCATCACCAAAGTGGAACCTATGTACCAGGTACCTTAGGCCCAGCAGCCTTTATTGAAGAAATTGCTGTTAAAAAAAAAGTTTCGTTACTAGAGGACCAACGGGAAGGTGAAAACCAAAAAAAATTCGCGCGAATAATTTCGTTAAGGCGTTGCGGAAGTGCGAGCTCCAAAGTCCGCTCAAATCGACTAGAAAGCTCAAATTAGCGAGCGCGTTATTGTGGCCTTGTTATAGAGAGAGAGGTGACACTGCGCTGGTGGTTAGAGGATTATGTGGCCCCTATCGCCTATCGTCGTCGCCGGTCGTTATAGAAGATCCAACGGTCTATTGTCATCGTGACACCATCAACCGCATCCAGAGGACAGTAGTTTCTCGCTTCAATAAGATTCCAGTTCCATGCGAGTGAAGCGAGAAATTCATGAGCGAATTTGAACGCAAATCGTTTGACAGAAGGCACATTTTTGTGTTGTGCGAAGTCCAACAAGCTATAACACCGATTGTTGAGGACCTCAACGACTATACGAACGACGACGACGACGACGACGATGATGATGATGATGAGGATTGGCTGCGAAACCTCGGCTGTGGTTAGGTTAGGTTAGGTTATATAGGACTTAGTCTCCTGGTCACCAAATTGCATCTGTTTTCTATGGAAATTGTTTCTGCATGTGAGATGCGAAAATTCGATTGGCTAACCGACAGCCTTAGTCGTCGTCGTTGTCGTTCTCGGTGTCAGTATAGTTTGGTGCGGTTAACTTTGTAGCACAAAACGGTGCTATCCAAAGGTGCCAAGGCACATAAATAACTCTTCATATAGTGTGGGTACCGTAACAAGTTGCACATTATTACGTTTCGTGATTCCGAAAGGGAGAGGAATTTTCTGCTATCACTATCCTATCCTATCCTATCCTGCTGTTGCTGCTATAGTGACGATGTGCATCTTGTGTGACAAACAAAATAGTTTTACTGTGCAGTTATGTGGAAGATTGAAAAAACAAACAAAACAATAATAAAAAAAATTAAATTGCATAACTGGGTCGTATACTCGTACTCGTATTTATGAAGTTGTTGCAAGGTGATTGTACAGATTGCATATTCAACACACAAAATCAACTAAAGAAAAATATTAGGGCTTTGACATAAAATAAATGGATAAATGTTGGTACCTAACTTTGGTGCACAGGTGTTGCTATGGTTGTCAATTCGTTAGCGCTAAAATGAGACTTTGCTATGCAGTTTTGCTTATGAGGGGTTCCTTTTGACTCCTTAATAACCATAGAAAGGCCTTTGAGGAGTCGTGTTTAGTTTAAATTTATGGAAGACAAAGTAACAGTTTTGCTACTTTGTAGGGTTTTTAATCCCGATAGATCTTGAATTTTCAAAAAAAAAAAAAAAAACACAGAAAATTAGGCACTATGAGAAATTTTGTGTCCCTGAAAAAAAAATACCCCTGAGAGATCCCGCGCCATACTACGGCATAGGGGAAAACACGATCAAAAACCCGATTAAAAACGAAGATGAGGCAAAATTATCAAAATCTGTGAAGAAACTCAAAAACTAAGACAGGAAAAATACTATTTGCATTAATTTTAGCAGAAATAATCTGAATAATGTTAACCTACTTCTTCGCGGGTAATTGTAAGTTGAGGAAACACCTCAGTAATATTGGACTGATAAACAGTACAAGGCAACGGACCTGTAGGGCACTCAAGTGCCAATGGCACAAATATCTGGACGCCACCATATGACAAAAAACTACAATTTTTCGACGTTCTCCTAATGCTTAGATTCTTTTATTACCAGCTAAGAGGCAAGAGTGCTCAAAGAAATCTTCTGGTACTCACATGGGAAACAATATATCTTAAGGTCAAAGTGCAATTCCCCAAACTTGTCCTTTATAATCAAGAGCACATTTTTATCACTACTAAAAAATTGCGAAGTGCTTGAAATATCCCAGGAAGCTCACTTGTAACAATTTACGTTTCTTACAATTCACACTCAAGTTATGCAAGAAATATTTATTGTTATTTGGGTCGAGAAAATTGTTCTAATTATCTCGGAGCGACCAACGGGAATATTTGTACACTTACTGTCAACTTACTAACAATTGTCTGAACAACAGCTACTTCCCAAAATCATGGAATTAAGTCCGGATATCGGCTTATTTAACTTCTTTGCTATGCAAGAAAAATACTCTGGAAGCACTAATCTTAAAGAAGATTAGTATTTTTTGGGGGAAAAAACTTAGTTTTAGTTAAATTTTCGTACTACCTAGACGGACTTAACACTTAGCAATTGTGTTTTGTGGACATAAATGTTTTCGTTGGGGTCCCACAGGCCACAGTTCTTTCCTTAGGGTTCTCTTTATGGAAGTGTTATCCCAACAACTAATATTATGCATTTACTGATTTTTTTTTTCATTTTGACAGTTATGAGTTATGACCCTATACATAATGTATGGAACAGCTTGGCGGTATCACTAATCTACCACATCTGCTGCAAAACTCTTCAGAATGAGCGGTTCTTTTAGGCAACAACAGAAAATATAAAATAGACCGAAGCGCCTTTAGTTCGGAAGGATAAAGTCCATCAATTGGGATCAAAATGGATCCAACAAATTAGAAAATACTGTACACAACAAATCAAAAGCCTTAGTTCTAGCACTGTTTGTAGATTAGGGTCTCTCTTTTCACTGCTTACCCCTTAACCGACACTCTGACAAATAGCTGTGATCAAATAACCATGAGAATCGATCTTTCTTAAGATTTGACACAATCCTATGAAACTCGACCTTCTGGTCGTTATTTCTTAAAAAAAAAGATTAAAAATGTTATCAGCGTTTAAAAATCAACCAACAACAAGCTTAATTCTTAAAAAAAAAAAAAGAAAAACGCCGCTGGGGCTACTTCTTTTTTACAAAATCAAAATTCTCTAAACCCTAAAAAATTACCTAAGTACTGCCAATAATAAATCACACATAATAGCTAATTCCTCCCTAATTCCCTAACAATGTGTGTCCCTCTAGCCTGGCACCTTGTAAAAAAAACGCGGTATACAGACATTCTCTTTTGATTATGAAAAAAATGATGTCCCATGTCCTTTATTTTTTATTTTCAAAAAAAAAAAAAAAAAACAGAAAACAATTCACCTTTGGCACAATAATACGGTTGGCCCCTTCTCTAACCCGCACCAAATTGATAAACCCAAATTTCACACAAATTTTATTTTGATATAAATTTATTACCAACAAAAATATTGTTCGATTAGACATTAGAATAATTCACATAATAACGAATCATCCCCTTCAATCAATCTACTAATTCAAACAGTGGGACAATATTTCTTTAAAATTGGATTTAAATGAAGAAAAAAATTATCTCTTAAACGATTTACCGTGTGTTCATTTAAAATATTGCGTTCTAGTAGACATTTTGGGGCTAAAAGGGTAGTAAAATAATTAAAAACGCCCATAACCATTTGTATTGAAATGGGTCTTAAATATTTGAAAACTGAACTAGTCTATGTAATAAGATATAATTTGCGGAGGTGATAAGGGATTGCTTATGATATAATCTCAGTAAATCCCCGCCTATTGACACGCCCACTTTTTCAGAAAAAGAAAAATACTCGTAAAAGTTAATAAAAATCAGGGTTTTTCTGTTCAGAAAAGTTTAAAACAACTTTTTTTCAAACAATAATTTCAATGAAGAATTTTGCCACGCCCACTTTCTAAGAATAAAATTTTTGCACTTTCTTAACTGATCAAAAAAAAAACTTAGAAACTGAAATATGACTATAGGGGTCTCAGTTTTTTTTTTTCTTAAAAAAAAAAAATAAGAAAAAATATTCCAAATCTTCACATAAACTGTCCCACTGTATTTGTCTTTTAAAATGATATTTGAACCCATTACTTAACTTTCTCAAAATTTTCAATTTCAAAGAAAAGAAATAAAAGGAACTACCCTCAGGGGCGGTGCAGTATAAAGAGCCCTGGGAAATTAGCAATGGCAATTACTTTGCTAACTGTGCATCATTGTGAAGCCAAAAATTAGCCGAGTCAAATTTTCCATGAGAAAATCAATTTTCCCTGCAGGATCAGATCAGTGAGGGGTTCGAAGACACAACGGAGACTCCGCATCGATCTATCGAGAGGGAAAATATTGAAATTTATTTTATTTATTTTTTTTTTCGATTAATTTCTTGTTGTGACATTCCAAAGTCCAAACACAGACAAGGAGACGCATTTCCAAAAGGATGCAGCTGCAGGGTCTGTAATTTAATTTAATTTTTTTGCTCTTTCTTTATTTTTCTCGAGTCTCGAGACGCGATGGCGATGTTCAAACAAGTTCCTCCTTGTTGGCTTCTAAATCGTCAAATCGTGTTCCACCTTCGGTTAGCGCCAAACATTCGTATAAAGTAAAAGCTTGTTTGGTTATTTTTCTCTTCATTTTTTGTGTCTTCCTTTTTTTTTGTGGTTGTTAGTAAGTCTTGGCTTGTTGCTTGTTTAGGGTCGCATCTTGAGAAACGACCCCCTGCCATTAAGTCCTCGATTATGGTAATTACGCTTCGAGTTGTTAAAGATCTGCGAAACGCGAAACGAATTCACAACTTGTTGTTAATATCCAGAGGCGTTTGCCAGTTGTTTTTGTTGTTGTTGTTGCTGTTACTGGTGGTGGTGGTGGTGCTTCCAATACAATTGTTGTTTGTCAGTGCTGCCTGCCCCCTTGTATAGTTGCATGCATCAACAGCATAAGGAGGTGGAATATGATTGGGACGCATAGGCGAACAAGACCAACAACAACAACAACAACAACAAAAAAAGGGAAGATCGTTTGTTAAGTGGCTAGGGTTTTTGGGTGGCATGGCTGTTATTTTTATTTTTTAAGAGCCGGGGGAGTGTAGGAAATAATATGGCAGCTAATTGCTGCGATAATTAGTCGAAAAGTGGGGGCAGGTTTTCTTCTCGGGGAAAAGTCGTGTTTTGAATATTTGTTCGTTGGATCTTGTGGTGATCTTCCAGGGTGATCTTTTGGATGTTTTTCTTGTTGTTGAATCTTCAACAGAACTTAAGTGGAGTGGATTTATTTCTATAATTAAGTCTACGATTAAAATGATTCATTATTGACTAGACGCAAACTACCAGAGAATTCAGTGTTTGGCAATTAGCAAATAAATTATACGGTGATTGAGGCAATTAGTTACTAACATTATGGTTGGGCAAATAACCAGCAACCACCACCGCTGCTGCTGTCGACGATTAACCAAGATCGATGAATATCTTAAAAAAAAAATATAATAACAATACTTAATCTTTACAGCTGTCAAAATATATAATCACATTTTAGGCATTTGGTTTGTGTTTTGTTGTGCTGTCCAAAAATTAATTCAGTAAATAAAGATTTTAGATTAGAGGTTTGATAGAGGCGACTTAAAATGTGCCTACCTAAACCTAATCAATATTCGCATAATTTTACAACTTTAAAGCTATAAGCCAGTCGTTGATTAGCAGGTTAATCGGTTTTTATGTATTTTTATTTGATTTTTTTTGTTGTGTTTTCTCTGAGAGGGATAGTTATAGGTTTATCAGAAAAATTTAATTGGTTTGAAGATTTCAGTAAAACCGGTATTTTATACTAATTCTTTACAAGTTTCTTCGAATTTTGAAGAGTCCAAAAAAAAATTATGAGCAATGATCAAGATTTTTCAGTTAAAAGCTGCTTGTGTCTTGAGAACTACTTCGAAATTTGAAAAAAAGTTCTAATTCTGTCTTAAATTATTTTATTTTTTGAAAATTAATTTATTATATTCTTTTTTATGAAAATACTAGCTGACCAGGCAGTCGCTGTTCTGCTCTGCAGGGTGATTTTGATTTTGTACTTACATCTAGGTATTGACTTATTACATTGTTAATAAAGTTTATTTGTTACTGAAACAGAACTACAGACGCTACTGACCCACACACATATACAGTTGTCCATTTGAGAATCATGGAACGCAAAAGTCCGAATAAAAAACCTGTAATATCGCGACAAAAGTGTGGAAAGTTAAGGAAAACACATGAAAAGTTACGACAAAAGTGTGGAATACCTTAGAAAAAAAGGTATGAGGTCGTGAATAACAGTGTTAAATATCAAGGGAAAAGCGTGGTGTTAGAAGTTCTTTCACCACCTTCCCATTATTTCGCTCTTTTTGTCACGCTATTCCGTGGTAATTTGCATATTTTTCCGCGATTTTTCACGTTTTTTTCTCGAATTTCCAAGATTTGCTCTTTGACTTTTTTCGCTTTTTCACGTATATCTAACGCTTTTCCCGTGATGTTTTTTTTACCGCACTTTACACTTTTTACCGCAACTTTCCATGCTTTTCTTTATAATTTTTTTCGTAAAAAAAAACTTTTTTGGGTTAGGAAATAAAAAAAAAATATTAAAATGTGAATTAAAATTAAACTTGTTCTTATTTAAGTATACATAAATGCCTTAAATTTATGTTAAGTTTGAGAACATAAAGAAAAATATAGAATTTTTCATCTTTTCAAAATGGTGATGTGCTTACTACTACCACTTACACACACGAAATAACCTTGAACCCGAAATTTGATTTTATTTCGCTTTCTGCCCAAATCGGCTTAATTTCCATTTCCAAATCAATAACGACCCAAATTTGATTTGGAAATACATCAAAATATTTTTGAACAAAAATTTGGTTTTATGTCGCAATTTTTTATGCGATCGTTTTTTTAATATTTTAAAATATCTTCAAAAACTAACTCGATTTTTTTTTTATTTTTCCAGAGTTTTTAAAATGTTTAAAAATATTTATTATCGATAGAACTTGAGCTTATGGGTGAATAATGGTTGTTGGTAAATCTTATCACAAAATCATGTTCTTTTGAATTATTATTGTGTCCGTTTTTTTGTTTTTATTTCCAAATGACTTTTTGGTCGATTCCGTATCAGGTTTTGTAAATTTTCCATTTTTATTTAAAATTTACAAAAAAAAAAAATTTTGTTGATCTAAAATTAATCTGTTTTAAATTTTTTTGTTTTGTAAAATATTGTTTTTTTTTTTTTTATTTACAGATTTTAAGAATTTTTGTTTTAGTTGCCAACTTTCAGCACTATTTTAAATAAGTCGAAAAGAATATTAGTTTGAAATCATTTGAAAAACACCTTAAAATCGATTGCTAATTTAATTTTACAGTTTCAAATCGGTTGCAAACAAATTACAACACTGTTATTACAAATTAGTTTCAAATCAGTAGAAAATCGCTTTACGAGTTTGCTTTTTAATTCTGTTCGGATCAATTTTCAAAGATTTAATTTTGAAATAAATTTAAAAAATTAATTCAGTAAAACAAACAAACAGACCGAAAGTGTAAAAAATCTGTCAGATACATCAAAGTTTTTTCTATATTTCTTAAAGTATTGTGTAATTAATATTTTTTTTTTTTTGACTATTTTGAACGTTAAACAGAGCAAATACATACGACCTATACTCGTTCATATTTTCATAACTATCTTATCTTGATAGATCAGTGTAACTTATTTTTTTTCCTGTCTTCTAACTAAGTTATTTTTAGTATAATTTGCATATTAAATGAGATATTTTTTTGGGCGTGATCACAAATAATGATCGAACGTCGATTTTTATAGTAGCTTTTTGTTCCGAAATAAAAAAAAAAGAAAAATGAAAATGTGATTAATTATAAAAATTCGATATTTTTATGTGCCAGATAAGTGTTTTTTGTTTTTTAAATTAATTAATTTAAAAGGTGTTTTAGAAAATTTATCTTAGGTCTGCCCATTTTGTTGAGGTTATAAATGTCTTTATTGTGGGCAAACAGATATTTGTTAATTTTTAACTTAAATACCAATATCAATCTTTAGCAAATAAACGCTTCATTAATAAATGTTTAATTTCAAAAAAAATATACAAAAATGCAAATAGCCAATTAAGAGGAAAATAATTTGGTATTAAAATTATTATGTTCTTCAAAGCTTTAAGAAAAGATTGATTAGAAATCGATTTGAAATCATAATTAACTAAGAAAGCAGGCCAATTAGCTTCTACAAAATACAAATCCTATAGAAAAGAGACAAAAAATCGAAAAACAGTTTCTTAAAGCGAACTCTTATTTTTAGTGTTTTAGAAAGCTTTACATTGGGATATCTTGCAATATCGCAAAATATCGCAACAACAGATGGTTCTAAACTACTAAGGAGGTTCAAAGGTACATTTTAAAATTTATCTTATAAAAGGATTGTCCCCGGAAACTCAATTGTTTGGACACTACTTTAGGGTGTTTCTATTTTCTAATTATTGAATAATGTTTCGAAGTTTAGCGGTAACGCTAACGTTTTTAAATGGAAAACCACTCTGACGGATATAATTTTTCACATGGAATGTTCTAATAGTAAGAAAGATTCTTTGCGAATTAGTTTTTTTATATTTTGATAAGTTGGCTTTCAAGTGCAGCATATTATGGATGCAAATAAATAAAACTTGGCACACAACTTGACTTGAGACTTGACGAGTTGCAAAAAGATCTCAAGCTTACAGGTTTTTATCGTCAGTTTGTTTATTTTTTTCTCTCTCTCTCTCTCTGTCTCTCAGTTATTTTCAAATTGAAGTCGGTGTTGGTCGTTTGCGAGATTCATCCATGTCGTCTAATCTTGCATGAATCGCACTCAGTGTCAAACAATAAATAAACGCGAAAGGTGTCAATTATAATGAATGCACTGCCAATTGCGATCGTGTCTAGATGTGTGCGCGCGCACAGTGCGCGCATGGTGACTGTTAAAGCAAAAGTCGCGGTACAGCGGCCTTTAGGATGCCTCGAGGTGCTAAAATGCCCGCAGATGGACAAACAAACAAAACAGCGATTGCTCAACGACGACCAAAGACGCTGACGATTCGACGACGCGACGATCAACAAACGGACGAATCGACAAACGGACGTGGAAACGAGTGTGGAAATGAAAAAAAGATTGCACGCGGATTGTATGCATCTGAGCACTTGTGGTGCGCATTGTGTGCATTGAGCGCGCAGCGACCTTGGATTTTGTCAAACTTGACACTTTACAGCGCGACGATTTATTGTCGTTGGAACACGATGATGGCGATGGTGTTGGGGCTTAACTTTGTTTGGTTGGTTGGTTGGTTGGTGCTTTAGCTTTTATGCGCCCTATGTCGCAATGAAGCTTGACAGTTTGGACAATTGCAGGATGGTGTGAGGATGTGGACAGAATGTCCAGCATAGATTCGTACACGTGTTGAGGGCTTACATTGTATTTTTACCTGCGAAAGCGGACATGCAGAGATGGGAGGAGGAATGAACGAGGTGATGTTTGTCGGTTTCGATCTTGTGGTGTTTTAGATTTAATTCCCTTTCATGCCTAAGCATTTCTGGGCAATTGGTTGTGTGTTTTGTTTGGGAAGTGCGCTCGCTCTCTATAAAGGTGCGATTATCACGCGAAAAGGGCACCATGGTGTCGAACTAATTAAAACCAACTCTGAGTTGAGGTGACATTCCAAGGTGAGAATGACAGAGCGCGGTTTGTTCTTCTTATTTTTCTTTCCACACTGCCGGACAAACTGTATGGACAAAAAAGACATGTATCAAAGGCGCCATCAGTTTGTTTCAGCAAAATGTCATCTAAAAGGTGAGACCATGGAAATGGGAAGGGACAACATTTATTTGTTTCGTATTTTGTTCTCGTGGCAAGTTTGAGTGATGAATGTGTCGCAAGATTGTTTTTGAACAATTAAACAGCCAACAACAAAGTGATTTTGTTGTGTCGAAGACGAAGATGAATTGATAGGTTTGTGGTTGAGGTTCTTGAATGAACCTTATTTTTGTTTTCTGTTATCAATGTGTTTTTTATAAAACAGACTGACAACACTACCCCTGACAAAAAAAAAAGGAAATGTTTCAGGCGATTCTTGAACTTAAACCTCAAGGCTCCAGAAATCAAGATAATAGTCTATCGCTGGTCAAGATAGCCCGACTCACGATAACTCGACTCATGTAAGCGTTAATTAGGAATTAAGACGGATGTAACTTTGCAAACACCCAAACTCGCGCTTACCTTTGGAAATGAGATTTTTTATTGTAGAATTCCTTGGCGTAATAGTTAGTGTGATGGACTATAACGTTTTGGTTCGATTCTTAGCCATCTCGATTTTTTCAGGGGTAACTATAACTATTGCCTCTTGCGGCGAATTGAAAAAAAACCTCCAAGAGTATCTTTTAGTTGTCACGAAAAGTGTAGGTTCCTCAACTAGTCACACGCACTCATGAAATGATTGAGAGTGTCAGTCACTAGTCCCTGGCTCTTCGCGATCTACTCGTGTCACAAGTTTTTTTTGTTTTCTTAGACTCCTGGTATCCTCCATACTGAAATGTCTTACGTTGTATCATGAATTTTCGTCAAGAAATAACCACAGAAATAATTTCGTGACCAAAATTCATAAAAAGCACCACTTTGCAGCAAAAAGTGGCGCTTAGCGTACTTTTTAGGCTAAAAATTGAAAGTTCCTATCGTTATCGTTAGTAATCGTGTGCCCAATCTCAAGTTTTCGACAATTTCCAAGTCCAATTGCAATTCAATTTTTCGTGGAAACTAGTTTCAGTACTACTTTGACTCCGTTAAAAATCGGCAGTATGATTTTGTCTGAGTAGTACTTCAAAAACACAAATTTTGGGCTTCTAGCCAATTTCCAATCTGGCTGAAGACTTCTTAAGTTTTTTTTTTCCAAGAATCATGACGCAAAGTTTAGGCTTCATCCAATTAATCAAACAAATAACATTTCCTACAAATGACGGGTTGATTCTGAGTAAATCGTCTGACCCACATTGACAAAGAAAATAAAACTAAAAATCATTCTTGTTACCCTTTTTGTAATTACTTGTTCCACCCAATCAATCAAAAATTTCACAAAAAAATTTAGAAAACACGAATATTATTTCTGAAAGGACTCTTCGTTCTCATAGTTTCTTACAGTTTGACTCGCAGGTAGACAACGCCGACGACACGTTCACCAATTTTTCTATCCATGTCGACTTCAGACTCTATACAGTCAGAGACCCTCTACTTAAGTTGAATTATTTATTACCACACTTTTCAACGATTTCTGGCATCGTCCTACAAAGGAATTCCAATTTTGTTTTTTTTTTTTGTTTTCTTCATTTTTGAAGGAATAACAAAAAAAAAATCGATTCGTCAGTAATCACAGCTCACCCATCAGCGGTAACGAGGCGAAAACGGTATAGGACAACAAAAATGGCTTACAGGAAGATTTAAACTACAAAAAAAAAAAAAAAAATGATAATAACATCGAAAAACATTTGCATCATCTCATAGCAACCATAGCTGATGGAAGAGCAAAACGCGATCCAGACCTCCGTTGTGGCGGGTCTCGCCATATCAATCTATCTCTGTCTGGCTTATGGGCTTGTTGGGGTTTGGAAAAGTCGCGCAATCTCTCTAGGTATGTTCCAACCCCCTTATTAAATTGATTGCCGTGTTATGAGGCTCTAATCATCGTCCTCTGTATGCGGCGGCGGCTGCGATGCTGGGCACCAGAGATCAACAAGCACATCACCAAACCAACAAGCCAAACAACACACAACAACTCAGTCGTTATAGTATAAAGTGGCTTGACGATAGTCTGTGTCCGATCGATCAGTCGGTCGCGCCGCGCCAGTCGCAGTTTATCCAGACGTAATTTTGTTGGTTATTATTATTAATTTTTTTTTTTTTTATTTTTTTTTTTTATTTTTATCAAACCTTTCAGCTGTTTGCCCTGCATAAAGTCACTTGGACAATAGATTGGTGGTGATTATTTCGATTTTTTTTTTTTATTTTTTAATAAAAATTCTCTTTCATTCTATGGAGGTTTTTTGAAATGAAGTTTGGACTCTCCTTTAAGCAAACTAATAATTTTCTAGGAACGCCCTCGAAAGGAAACAAGGAATACGGAAAAAGGTTCACAATGTGTCCAGTTGGGCTCTTGAAATCACTATAAGGGTCCCTTTGTTGTTCACAGTGAGTGCTGCAGGAGAAGACTTGAGATTTAATAGGATATTTCTTTTGTGCACAATGAATTCCCTTCCAGTGATTACACAAAAACTGTCTGTATGAAATTTTTGCATCTTTTAGGGTCTTAACAATTTCAGTACATAACTTATTCATGGGAAGTTTTTGAGTTTAAAATTTTAGCAAAGCACAAAGCAAATAGACAAAAAAAATTACAAAAGCGTTCCTGATTATCTGAAGTTTTAAGTCCTACTGAGGTCTTAAAATTTTTGGGATTTAACTTAAGGTTACTGAAAAATCAAAGTCTAAAATTGACTACAAAGTTGACGATGAAATTTTTATCAAGCAAGGAAGGGTTTTTTTGTCAAAATTGTTAATAACTGTAGAGGTCTTAAAATTTGTCAGCTAGTAATTTTAAAAATTGATCAAAATTTTGTCAGGAATAGACAAGAAAATTATGAATACGAAAGTTTGTTTCTGGTTTTCTAAAGTTTTCCGAACTGTTGAGGTCTTAAAACTGTTCTGGCTGTCTAAAATTTTGTTTTCATCAAAACTAGTTCAGGGAGAGATGTAGAATTCAAAGAGAAAAAAAAACAAATCAGTAGGTAATAATTGTCGTTTGAGGTCTTATATTTTTTCTGAGATTTTATTAAAATTTGTTCAGGAGTAGACGAGGAGATCTTAAGCCAAAAAATTTAGTCGTATTTTATTGAATAATGTACAATTTTTTAATTCGTAAAGCGTTAGAAAGTTATTGCTTGGAAAAAAAGTGGTACTAATTTAACTCTCTAGTATTTCTAAATCTTGAGGTCTTAAAATTTTTGGTTTATTGTTTGCATTTTTTAAGTGTTAAATTCTAACAAAATTGACTATAAATGCAAAAATATCTAGTTAACAAGAAGGTTTTAGTTTTTGTACGAGTTTTTGTTTAAAACTGTCCTGGTTTTGTGAAGTTCAAGTTTGATCAAAACTGGTTTAGGGTTAGATAAGAAAGTCATAAATATTCCAGATCGGTACTATTTGTCGAAGCTTTGTATCAGTTGAGGTCTTTAAATTTGATAAAAATGTGTCAGTAGGTATTAAATAAGTTCAGAAATTTGGAGGAAACAAAAGAATTCTTTAGTATTGAATTTTTCTAAGTTGAAATTTTATTCAAAATGGTTAAAAAGAAAATGAGTAAATCGTTAATAAATAAAATCGATAGGTACTTGTTTTTTTACATTTTGAGGTCTTAACATGGGTGGATTGGTGTTTGGGGCCCCTGGAAAGTTTTATTCAAACTTGATTAAGTCATAGATGCGAAACTCGTATACCTAAAAAAAAAAGACTTCTTGATTTTCTAATGATATCGCTACTCTAGAAGTCATAATTTTTATAGTATATTACTTTGGTTCCTCAAAGTTCCGGAACAAAATATAAGCTAAAAAAAGTTGATACAGCCAAGAATACTCGTAGATAAATAATAAAATCCATATAAAGACGAGATATCGTGTTTGAGACCCTACAATTAAAAATTGGTCACAAAGAATATTGACGGAGAACAATTGCCATACTAATAATAGTCAGTTTTTTTGAGTACTTTCTCAATAGGTATTATTATATGATACATGAAAATACTTTCGTTTTTGGACCTCAGAAATATTTGACAGTTAAAGAACAGTTTAACGAAGTTACAACAACAAAAGCAATATTTTTACTGACCTATAACCATCTTTTGATCAAAATTTTGAGTATGATTTTTTATGACCCAACTGTCAGCCCTACTGTATGATCATAGATCTTGGTGGTTCTACCTCTGTGGGTTCTTAGTCATCATCTCGTTATGATATTTTCCATGAGAGTTATGCCAAAGAGAAATCTTCACCTCACGACGACCATCACCGCCATCATCATCATCATCGTGATCCGCTCTGGTCTTCTTGTTGATTGCAACAAGTCATTATCTTCTACCGACGACGAAGACAACCAAGCCGTAGCCGAAGGTTCTCCGTAACGTCCCCCAGCTATGGCATAGCAATTTGCCAAGAGTTTGGCTCTTTGAGTTGTTGTCTTGGTTTTTTTTTTTCAATTTTTCTTTTTATCAAAGTACACGGACCCCGTTTTGTTGCAGAGTAAACAATGATTTGCTTGAGATGTGTAATTTTCTCGTGTTTTTATTCCCATTTTTTCCGGCCGGCCGGCCAGCCAGCCAGTCCTGTGTGCGCGGGAAACAGGAAAACCTTTCCAAGCATTTCAAAGAGTGTCTCAGTCCTTCAAGAAAGTGCATCACAATCGTGCAACAAATTCAGTTGTCAGCAACTATGGCTATGCAACTCTTGGTTCAAACCTCTCTCTCAGCTAAGCAGAAGCCATTTTTTTTTTCGTTGGTATTCAATTTTTTCTTCTGTTTAGTTGTTAAATATTAATTTTTCGGTCTGTGAACCTGATATTGAATTTTCTGAATTTGTATGTTAACTTTGCCGGCACACGCCCACTTTTTTATTTTTTTTTCTTCGACTGTTGTTCTCTTTTTGTTGCGCAAAGAAGCAGCAGCCTTTCATTTCGGGTGGCTCTTGATGCCTGTAATTAAAAATCAACTCAACAAGGTTATCAATGACTTTTGTGTTTCGAGTTAACCATCACCAAAAGATCGGTCCTTAGTTCTTATTTTTTTGTTGAAGAAGAAAGTATGTAATTTGGAGGAATTGCCAAGTTTGAGTGATGGATGACATTTATGAATTAAAAACGAAGAAGAAGAAGAAGAAGAATAAAATGGGCGGCCAACCGTGTGGTTCATTAAATTTTGCGAATTTTATTCTCTTCAATGTCTTTTTTGTATTCTCTCTTCTCTTCTCTCTCTCTTTTATACTATGTCAAGGGGAGGTCATGTTGTTTCATGTGAAAAGCAATCAAAATATCAGTTCATGCGGTATCATCATTTTATCTTCTGTCAGAATCTCTTCTTTCGAGAGCAGGTGATTGTGTTGAGCGATCAGTTTGGTGGATTGCGGACAGCTTTCATTACCAGAGAGTCCAATAAAGAAAAGGATAAGATCAGTTGGGGTCTGATTATATAGGTTTTTTTTTTTTGAGTAATTCCATCAAGAAGATTGAGAACAGTCATAACTCAAAAATTATTCTTTTTTTTTTTTTGTACTTATTCCCATAAGACCCATGAATATCCTTTTAATTTAACGAAAGAAAAACAAAATATAAAAAAAAGAAAAAAACTGACTGCTGGTAAAAAGATACCATCATCGATCACAGTTTGATCATCTATCAAAACAATATTTCGGGAATTACATCATCTTACATGAGGACGGCAATCCATCATTCGGAGGGTCTTTTGTCTAATTTAAAAGATTTTCCATCATTGATCATGAAAAGAAAGGTGTGATTATTTTTATTTAACAGCAGCAGCAGGGATAAGTACTCGAAATAAGGATTTGAATCTTAATGGTGTCAGGATTTATTTTGTTAGACAAATAGCTTAGAAAATTCATGAGGGTCTCCTGGGATTTTTGTTTAGATTTGGGGAAATGACTTTTCATTGTCCTTCAAGGACTAGCTTATAAATAGAAAAACCTTTAAAAATATCGCAACTTAATAAAAAGCCACTGTTATTCAATTAATCAAAACCAAAATGTAATTCCTTTTGCACTCCAGCATACCTTCGCCTAGTAAACAAAAATACAAAAAAATTATTTGGTACAAACAAAATTGTAAAACTTAGGTATTTGCATGGAAGCCAGATGTACTGTTAAAGTATTATTGGAATTTGGCACCTTTTACAAAATCGAATAAAATTTAAAATTATTTTCGAGATTTTAGTTGAATGTAATAGTAATACCCTAATTAAAGAGACCTTGCGTCAATCCCGTAGTTCTGAATTTTTGCTGAGTTGTTTATGATGTTAAGCAGATGTTAAAGCCAATTTATCGACCTCTTAAGACGGACGCAATATTGGTAAAATTAAAAAAAAACTGCGAATTTTTTGCTCTTTTTTCAGTAATTGGCGTTCTTATCTATGAAGGGCTAGTTTTTGACTATAAACTATGTTCTAAGGTTTCACCCTCTTAAAATTTTCTTTGATTTAGCCCAATATTTTTCTCTAGAGCCAACAGTTTTTAAAATTTAAGTCCTTCAAAATTTAAGAGTTATCTCATTTTTAATTGTGATACTTAAGAAAATTAACTCAAAGAATTGGGAATAGTCCTTTGAATAGACGAATAATAAGTTCTCCTTGCAAATGGATACCTAATTTCATCTTCAACTGATTGTTCTTCTGAAGTTGTTGTTTTTTCATAGAATTCTTTCACTAAGTCCTTAATATTTGTAAAGTATTGTCCAAAAATTTCTTGTTCATACTTCATATACTGTTCTATTAAAACAACACACACAAATAAAAACCTTCTCATGTTCTTGAAATAATAAATCCTTCCTAATAACTGACTCACAAAACTGACCAAAATCCCACTTAAGCTGTTTTCCTTCAAATGAAAACAAAAACCATTATTTTCATCTCAATGAGAACAGCTTTTCTATATTCCTCCAAAAAGGATTATTCATAAGGATGACCACATTATTTTATGTTTCCTATGTTTACTCTATCACTCATTCACTCACTCACTAAATGATGAATGATAATTCTCTCATCACCAAATGTAATACAGTTTTATTGTTCTAAAGCCCACCACCACCCAAGCATTAGCGCTGTTTTGGTTTTGCAAGTGACATTTCTATTATCTGCTCGCTGTTAAGCCGCGGTGCCTACCGGTGTAATTAACTGACAGTGATATGTGTTACTGCGGCGCGCGCGATGTTGTGTGTGTTTACCACGGCTTATGTCAAATTTCTGGAATCAAGGGGTCCAACACTCATTGAGTAAAAGAGAGAGAAAGACAAATGTTACCAATCTGTCTTTTAACGAAAAGTAAATAAGGTAGAGGTTCCGCGAAATTATATGTGATTTGGTGGATTTAGATGAAGGCTTGTCAAAATATGGGGATGTATGGGAAAATTCAAGAAATCTATCAAAGAAATAATGTAAGTGGGCATATGGTGTGGTCCTTTAAATGATTTTGTCACAATTTTCTACCTAATTGAGTTTGTAGTACTTTTTGACAGAAGAATTATTATAGACTGATAGGTAGAGAGTTTGTCAACGGGTGGTTTATGGCTTCACAACAAATATACAGATGTCAATTGAAACTGCCAAACACAGTAAGACATTATTGTGCAAATTGAGAAAAACAGCAAAAAAGGACATTTTTATCCATTCAACCCACAGGATGCCAATTGTTTTGCTGCAAATATAACAAACAACAAAACAATAGAATAAAATCCAAGAAATTCATAACACAGCACGATGGCCTTTTAATAAACCAAAACTTATTCTGTGGGTGTTCTAAACCTTTTGTTCCAACAAAAAGAAAAGAAGAAAAGATATGTTTATTGACACGAGCATTATAATCCTTAAAATTTACCTAAACACACAGGATACAGGACACAAGACCCCAGGACTATGCAACAAGAAGAAAAAAGAAATTCAAGAAAAAATGGAAAGATGAAAAGAAAGTTGCTAATGAAAAACCACTATTGGTGGTCTTTACGGCGAATTCCTTAGTCTTTTTCTGCTCAATCATATATCTTGAATAGAGAAGCTAAAATAAGAAATACCTCGTAAAGGTACCTGTTTTGTGTAGGTTGAGCGACCATAACACAAGAAAATAAATCTTTTTTTCTCTTTTGATGAATTCTGACGAAGAAGACAAGACATGATTCCTGGAGATTTTGTTCTCCCACTCCTGTGGGACACGCGAAATAATTGCAAACAGGAAAAAGTAATTAAAAAAAAAGAAGAAAAAAATCCTTAAGGGAAATACCCATTTGAAATTTGAATGCTTCTAGTCTCTGTACTTTTCGATAAGATCTTACGCTCGCCTCGTTTTGTATTAAAGAAATCTTTTTGTTTATTTTGTTGTTGTTGTTGTTGTTGTTGTTGTTGTTGGATGATGTCTCCTGAAATTGAGTGATGACATGGAAGATTTCATGTCTCATGATATGCATTTTAACGGAAAATTGACTTCGAGCGAGAGGGAGGATGCTGTTTATGTACGAATATTTCTCAACTGACACACAAGCGACACGTGCTGCTCGACTTGATTGCTTAATGAAGTGGAAGCTGCCGGGGATTTTAAATGGGACCGTAAAATGTTTTGGTCATCATGCGTAGGAGTTTGATGTTTTTGATGCTAGTTTTAATAAAGGATGTCATGTGAACTACTTATAATTAAGTTTCAAAAAAGGATATCAGTTAATTGTCCGTATACTCCAATGAACGAACATTATAGGTCATAGTTTCAGAACAACACGTGCGAAACATTTACTAAAAGGAAGCAAATATTATAAGTTGGGTATCAAAAGGTTCAATGTCACGATGATAATTATAAACTATTACACTCTGGCTGAGTGTAATAGTTAAGGATCTTGGTGTGCTGGTTTTCAATTCTGATTTTAAAACTGCTCTATCATTGTGAGTACGAAAATAGCCAAACGAAATCACTTAAATATTCACGCACTTTGTCAAATATTCCTTTGCATTTTGAAGAAGTATTGTAAAAGACCATTTTGCAAGTTGAAACAAATGTACTTTTTTACAAAGCAAATAAATATGACTGCAGTATTATGGCCATGTGCATTCTGAAAATGATCCACAAAAATCAATTTCAAAACACAACAGCCTATTTGTTTATGCTTTATAATACTTGCAGGAAAATCATTGTTTGTGACAAGACGCTTCTGTAATCAAAACTTATTGTTAAAAGTTTTTACCTACAAATTAAATTAAAAAAAAGTATCTTCCTACATACTTTGCAAATGATTATGCGGAGTGTTAACTTAACCTGCGAATCCTTATCAAACGTTTTGTCTCTGGTCAAGATTAAAGAATCAACAACCAAAACCACCAACTAACCATCGGTCTTTTAGCTTTTTATAGGATCCTTCATTCTACAGTGGTTGTGGCTGTGCTCATTAAGTCACCTTTAGCGAAGTCAACCACATTGCATTCCTCTTCACAAAAATCTGTCATCTGTTGCAAAAACGACGATGATGATGATGACAACCACATCGAATGAAGCTAATCCAATATTAAAAAGGGATTTTTTTTTGCCCCAAAAATATAAGAGACAGAAATTATTATCGCGTTCGGTGTCAGTGATATTCGTCCTAGAAATTATAAGGCAAATGACATTACACGCAAAACCACTGTCATCCTCATTTTTGAGAAACAGAAAAAAAAACTTAAAAAAACAAAAATAAACAACTTATGAAATGTGGATGCGGAAAGCCATTAAAAGAAGTGGAAAGACCGCGTGCAGTGCATATATTTTTGCACACACAATCCTTGAATATGAATTAAATATGTTGTTTCTGTTTTGTTTGCTTGAGGACTAATGTGACAGTCTTGCCAGAAGTGATCAGTATATTTCAGAATTTTTCAAAAAAAAAGAGTAAAGTTTGACTCAGTCAAAGTTTTGTATCTTCCGTCAGTCTCTTCCTTCCGGCCTGTTTGTCTACTCAACTAGAATTTTACGGACTTCTTCGTGCTGATGAACGAGAGGCCTCAACTTTAATCAAATCGTACAGCTGGATGACAATATAATATCTATTATTTGCTAGCTGGCAACTGATTTAAAACTAGTGTACAACCAATTGCAAACTTATTTGTTATCAATTTTGTTAATTTTGAATGATCTTAAACTAATTTGCAATTCGAAACTTATTTGAGACCAATTTGTAACTAATCTGCAATTGACTGCAGGGTTTTTGATTTTTGCTGAAGTGGAGACTTGCGAAATTTAGAATATCTCATAATTAGAAGTATTTTTTTCAATGATATGTTTCCAATCGATTTGAAACTAATTTGCAATCGATTTGAAACTTAATTGGATTTGGAGGCAATCTCTTTGAAGTTACTTTCAACTGGCAACACTATCTGTCGATAAATTTGCAGTGCATGAATCCGACACGCTACCATTCTTGCAAGAAAAGACATAATTCCACAATTCACATTTAGAAGAAGACATCGCATGTATTTTTTTGTTTCTTACCACATGGCAGCACAGTCAGCGGCAAGACGCGACAGCTTTTTGCCTTAACTCTTCTACTCCAACTTCCACAACGTCCTCCCTTCACCTTCCAGCTGAGAGACCTAAAGAAGACGCAGTCAAAGTCATCATCAGTGCGCGGCATCGGGAGTCAGACAAGCGTTATTCTTATATCTTAATTGAAATTTTGTCAAATTACGTTGACAGTTTTAGATTAGATTATTCCATCGAAGCCGGAGAAGATTCTTAAATAGCTAGAGGAAGGTAAGGTAGGTAATAATGTAACAGCTCTGTATGTTCTTTTATACTTTATTGGTTTCCCTTTTTGGGATTCGGTTCCTGTGTTCCTGTGCGTGCATTCGTGTGGTGTGTGTTTGTGTCGAAGAGATTGGTGTCATTCTTAAGTAGTCGCCTTTTTTTGTGATTTCATTAGCAGAAAATGAGGATGCAGGGGGTAAGCTGGTATTTAAGAACCCAAGAAGGTTACTTTTAAAAATATATTTATTTTTTGTTCTTGTTGTGCTTTGCGGTAGCTATACATTTATGTGTGTCGACTTTAAAATTAGGAATTGGTTTTAGGGAAAGCTTTAAGATGGTAACAGGGTGTAACGAATTTTAAGTTTTTCTAAGAGAATTGGTCGATATTCTGGTCTCTTGGTCTCTGAAAACTGGTCTTAATTTTTTGGTTTTCGAGCCACAAATTTCATTAAGATGTTTATTAGGCACATATTGTACACCAAAGAGCTTTGGCAAGATTGAAAAACTTTAATCAAGGAATACTCGAAGTAAAATAAGTGTTAGAGATTAAATTTAGTAAACAAATTAATTCTTATATTAATTCTTACAATCCTATTAAATCTGAAACATCTTTTTTTTTGTTTAAAGCTCATTTTTACAGAAAACCCTACTTTAACATTATTTATTAACAATTTGTGTTACTTAGCAGCATTGATGGTTTTTTTTCTATTTCGATTTTATATTAAAAAAGGGTACCCTGTATTTAAAAAAATTTAATGCTGCGTGTCATCACGTCTTCGTTATATGTCGCGCTTTTACAGACGAAGAATTGAGCTCGTCTGTTTTTTTTTATACCTAGTCGTTGTATCGTTTTATATGATTTCGTTGAAGAAAGGCATCGCGTTAAGAGGATTTATTTGATGGAAACACTCTTAAAAGGGGCGACACATTTATTGGATATGATATTGTTGTAATTAATAACTGTCAATTAAATGAACGAATTAAATGTAACAAAAAAGTAAAAAAAAAATTAAAAAAACTGAATGACATTAAATTGGGTTTATTTTTAGAAAGTTATTTCGCTCCTTTTGAAAATTACCTAGGGTTGCGTGTGTAAATTCTTGCTTTTAAAAATAAACTATATTCAATATTTAAAATGGAATGCATGATAAATGGAATGCATAATATTAAAATATTGAATCTAGTTTATTTTTAAAAGCTATAAAGTTTACAAAAAATTAAATGTCGTAGGTAACTGTACTTATGAAATTGAATTATCACGAACATACATATTCTGTGGTATTACACTGTGTGACAAGAAGAGTGTAAAAAAATATACGCGGGCGGGCTATCACGATTTGTAGAGCTTGTTGCACCGATTGCAAAACGGTATGTAAAAATTCCATAATACTCCCAAAATCTGGAGTTAAGTGCAAAAACGGATTTTTTCGAACTAAATCCATTGTAAAAAATCTAGATTCGTCAAATTTTTACCCATTTTAGATTTTCTTTACCGTTTTGCAAAGAAGACATTAGGACCTTTTCAACAATGTATAAAAAAACATGTGGTTTGGCAAAACAACCTTAACTGTATAAATTGAAAAATTTCAAAAATTCGAACAAAACGAGATAAAAACAAAAGGTTTTAACAAAACCATGTTTTTTACATTGTTTTTTACATTGCTTAGCAGTAATCGACACCAAGTTGTGTGGGAGTCTTACCTCACTAAAACCACCTCGAAATCTGAACCAATCTATGAAAGATCGACAATATTGATTCTTCTTTCTTGAATTGGCTTTTATACCATTAGCTGATGTGGTTTGGTTCTCCTTAGTTTTCGAACATTGCTTCTCGTATTTAATACGGACTCCATTTCAGAGTTTACATGACTTTGCAGTCGCTGATTATGTGATACAGCTTGTTTTTTTACAATTTCTGTAACCATTTCTATTTGTAGGTCACGATGCAAAACACTCTTTCTTATATACGATGGTGCATTTACTATTCTACGAAGGACTTTGTTTTGGCATTTTTGGATGATTTCGGTATCTGTATAATGACGTTATAATACACTGGAATATCCCTTGTTTATAGCAAATACAAGGTAGGTCCTAGGACACTTCCTTGTGGAACACCGCCTTCTATTTTCTTTAGTTCTGAATATTCCGTACCGTACTCTAAAGAGTCGGTCTGAAATATACGATTTTAGTATTTCATAGTACTGCCTGTGTAAATCTCTTTGCAGTTTGTACTCTAGACCCTCATGTCATACCTTATCAAGTGCTTGAGCAAAGTCTAAAAATATAGCCGAACATACTTGTTTATCTTTTAGTGATTTGACTCAGATGATTTTGATTTGACAAATGAATCATGTTTTAATTATTAGAATAAAATTGTTAAACAAATTTTATATTTTTTAGTAGGCAATTCCTAAATATACTACTTTTTCGATTACATTTGAGTTTTTAAGTTTTTACCCAAAAAAACTGAAATCTTTTCTGTAAAAAACCGTAAAATCTATTTAAATAGTTCTTATCTTTTGAAATTTGACTTTAGAAATTGAAAAACTTTTATCAGACTCTAGTGTGTCAAACCACTGCAAGTTGCATTAACAAAAAAAAGCCTTAGATGACTGTAGGCTAGGCATGTAACTAAAATCAAATTATTACTATTAAGAAAAGTTTACAAAAACCGCAAATGCGTACCGCTTCTAATACATATAATGTTCTTAAAAAGCACAACTTCAACTAATCAAATCATATTTTATTTGATAACTGTTATACTTATCCTAAAAAAACTATGATGTGTATTTCAAATCATTTTTATGCTAAGTGGTTTGCATAGATTGATCAGCATTTTGCAACGTTTAACATTTTGTAGCCAAATTAAATTACAAAAATTAGGCTAATGTATACAGCTTTGGGCTACTTTCGATGTGTTCCCAAAAAAAGGTTTCACCTCCTTCCTTTGCTTGATGTGAATTTAATTATAATTATTCGTACTAAGTACCTACCTTCTGCTACTCAACAACTCATCAGCACCTATTTTACAAAATTGGTAATAAAACGTGTCCATAGATATTTTTTGTTTTCTTTCATTTATAATTTAATTGTAATTAAATTTGCTCACATGCATCAACGTTCGGCCGTCGTCGTTGTAAAATGATTGCCTGGGCTAATGGAAATCAATTCTCCATACAAAAAGTCAAAAGTAAACTCATTAAAACCTCATAGGTAGGTCTGAGTCTTAAGGTGGAAGCAGAAATAGATGGATATGGGCAATTATACGAGATAAAGATTTGTTTGTAAATAAAAAATCCAAAAACAAAACTAAGAGACATAAATAGAAACAAAACATACATCTCTCTCTCTCTCTCCTTATCTGTCTATATAAGTTTCGGTCGACCTTAAAAGGTTTTCATTTTCAGCAAAACAATTACAGAAAAACCAATTAAATGAGATTTTAATGCTTCGCACTTAAATCTCTGATGTGATGGCTATACTCAAACCCAAACCCCAGCCATCATGGCACACAGTCTCTGAGAATTGGGAATCTCAGATTTCTATTTACCCAATCGGTGTGTGCTGTGATGTGATGTATCTGTGATGGGATGTGTGTTTCCATTTTCAGATACCTTGGTCCGTTTCTCTGTGCAAAATCCTCAAATATTTGTTTTTGATTTCGAATTTCAGTCATTAATTGCTTTTGACATAAAAAAATTGTATCCAATGGATGTTTGTGTAATAAACACTCGAGACTCAGATATCACTTTTACCTCGAAAAATCGTTAAGTTTTGTATCTTTTTCTTATGGTGAATGACATTTTCTCTTCGAAGCCTGATTTGGATGCGATGATAGTATGTCACAGACAAAATAGGTCCTACACGAAAAACCACATGTTGTTGGGTCATTAAAGGAGCTGTAGGGAGCATTATCAGCTTTCACAGTGACATTCGGTATGTCTGCTTGTGGAGAAAATCATAAAATTGTCGAAAATGACAATATCATCTTTTTTATTGAAAATAAAATGAGTTTTGTGAAACGCATCTGCGAAGAAGCAATTCCATTGGGATTGCAATGTGACGCAGCCCGGAAAGCCATTTTTCTTGGTCCAAGAAACAACTCGGTGAATTGTCGTCACATCTTGTAACCGAAGTGATGAATTCTTCTGGGTGCGTAGAAATCTTCATTTTGTATTGTTTCAGGCAACATAGAGAGAGAGAGCCCACCTAAAGCTAGAAAGATGCAATAAAAATACGCTTTGTCTATGAGGGGGACACAGTGATGCACATCAGATGCTGGAATTTTATATATTTTGTTTTATTTTTTTTTAAACAAAATTAAATTTAACAGTATCTCGTTAAAAATGTCAATTTTGTCGAACATGGAACATCGCACGAAGATTTGTGTTCTCTTTTTTTTGAGAATTTTATGGCTCCGAATGGTATATGGGAGGGGATTTTTCGAAATATTTAATGACGACGCGTTAAGATGGTGTCAAACATTAAGTATATGGCAATTTCGAAGAGGTTATACATTTTAATTTGATTATATGGTTTGAGGTTGTTTTTCAGATTTTTTTTTTCTCTTTTTGTTTTTATTTTGTTCTTTTGTTAAGTGTTGAAAGTGTCGCATAAAAGAAGCTTTATAAACGCCATAAACAGGTGAATATATGGGGGAGATATCTACGTTAAGCGGTATAACTATTAAATTTGCTTTAAGAGTTTTAGAGTAGATTAACTCTATTAAAGAGGTCATTATGGGTTTTGTCATTATTTTTTTGTGTTATTTTAGAGATAAACAAAATATTTGTGGGCGTGTTTAGGGTTATTTTATTGAGGACCACTTAAGATTTTTAAGATGCGCTGATTATGATCTTTGATTTTCTACCAAATATGGGCTTTTTTTTAAGTTTATGGTGCGAAAACCTGTTATAATTATTGCTGACCGACGCACAGTGAAAATTGAAAATTTATTTATTTACTGGGTTAGGGAATAATGGAAGCTTTAAAAGTCGAAACAAAATCTAAAATCGGTCGAAAGACACAGTTGATACAGGTAGTCAAAGTTTTCTTATTTTTAAAATCAAAGAAAACATTTTTTTAAATGAAAATTGTAAAAGTTTTGGTGTAAAAATCTAAAAACCAAGTTCAAAATTAATATTTTTTTTTTATTTGAGTGGATTCAGTAGCTTGCTCGATGTTGTGAGCGCTCCTTGTAAAAAAAATTGCTGAATCAATTTTTACTGCACTTTGTCGATCATTGCCCAGTCTACAAATCGTTCAGCACTGCCTTTGCAACTGCTAACTACATGGATTTTACTATAGCACGACTGTAAGGTGTGTTTTTGAGCGAATTCAAAAAACCGTTAACTGTTTTCTGACCACAGAAGCTGGAGGGATTTTTATTAAAATAGATCTAAAGAAAAACGACAATTCGTTAAAATTGATCTCACTAAAAAAATCATTTTTTCTTCTGTTAAAATTACCTCTACGAACCGAAAAATAATTTTCTAAAAATTTCCAATAACCTTATCTGATTAATATAAAGAAGCAGCAGCAGCATGCTTCACCACTTAATTAACCGTTTGGTCGCGTGACTTAATCTTTTCAAGAATTTTTTAAACGATCCAAAAAGAATCGAGACAGCACACACGATATGAGAACGAAACGACGACGCGACGACGATAGTTCTATAAACCCCCAAAAGTCTATAAATTTATCAAAGCGTCGATAGATAACACTTCTTCGATACCCCATATTACTGAAAATCTAAATCTAAAATAAAAAAAAAACCTAAACAAAAAATTTAATTCCCTCCAAGCTATTAAAACCAAAAAAAAAAACATCTTTTCAAAAATCGCGTGTGCTTTCTCATTATAAACAAAGTTTCATATCCATCATCATCAGAAAAAAAATAAAAAAAAAGACCTAAAAACTATACAAAGTCGAAGACCTTTAACTGCGTAATTAAAAAAGGATTCTCTCTTATTCTCCATCGCCAACTAAATTATATATAACATTCTTGAACCATATCACAGCTAATTAAAAAGTTTATAGCATTTAAAGATAACAATTCGAACTCCAATTAATGCTTCCATGAGTAACTTTATAGATTTAGTTTGTAAATAGTCTGGGTATTGGGGTTTCCTTTTTGATAAATCTGCTCTCATTGAAATCTGAAAATAAATATATAACAAAATACTTTTTAAAATTGAACTAATTTTTCAAAAAAAAAAGTCAAAATTTCATCAAATTTTAAAGATAATTTTAGTCTTTTTACCAAAAATAATATTCAAAACTTAAAATTTTTGTTTAAAGAAAAGAATAAAAAAAAAGGAAAATTGTTTTTATTGTTTTTTTAATTTTTTTAATGTTCAATTTTACACAAAAAGTTCCAAAACTCCTCTCAAAATAATATTACAAAAAAAAAAATTCCTCTAAATTTTTTTTTTTCTGAATCTTATTTACTATACAAATTTTGATCAATATTGAAATTTTGAATTGCAAAATTTCGTAAATTTTTTGTCAAAAAGTTAAACAAAAATCAATTTTTGTATAATTTTGAATAGAAAGTTTTAATTTTTTCATGAAAACAGTCTTGTCAAAATTTTCTTATCTCAGCATTTTTTTATTCTAGGGATAAGAACCCCCTCCTAGTTTCAGAAAAAAAAATGTTAAGGCCTCATAACTGATTCTGATTTTATTTTCATTTCAAATTCTGATATTTTTTTTTAATTAATTAAATTAGAATTTAGAGTTTAAAAAAATTTTCAACAAATTTTTGATTTTTCAAATTGTCCCAAATTGCAAACAAAAACTGTCAAAACTTACACTGAAAAGTTTTGTCGTTTTGTAGTTTTTGAAAATTTAATGATGTTGCCAAAAATTTGAACTGAAAATTCTTTGTTTTTAATAAAATAGTAGGGATACTAATGTTTTTAGATTTTGATCAGATTTTTTTTTTTTTTTTTTGAAAAGAAAAACCCTATCCCAGTTATCAGACCTCATACAGATTCTGATTTTTTTATTAACTCAAACTTTCTTATCTGGTATTTTTTTTTTTTTTTGGAAAAGAAGAAGAAGAACCCACTCCTAGTTAAACTGATTTTGATTTTTTTATCCAAATTCTGATAATTTTTTGAATTGTACTAAGAATGTTAAAATTTTACAACTATTTTTCGATTTTTTAAACTATCCTAGATCGCAAACAAAAATTGTTAGCAGTTTTACTCCAAAATTTTGCTGTCTTATGTTTTTTTTTTTTTTTAATTTAATTGATGTTGCCAAAATTTTGATCTGAAAATTCAGTATTTCAAAAATATTTTTTTTACGACGTTGATGAAATTATTCAGAATACAATTTTCAGAACTTTTAAAAAAATCTCTTCTGGAGTATTGGTCAGAAAAAAACTAAATTTTGAAATATTAATCAGTCAACTTTAACTCTGAGACTTTCAGCTATAAATAATAATCTGAGGTGGCGGGCGGGAGAAACCAAACTTCATCTAACCTTTTGATTAGAATCTATCTTTGCCTTTCAATCTATGATTGGCTGTTGTATCTCATTTGAATTTTTCAATTTTTTTTTTTCAAACTCAATGTATGCCAATCTGTGATGAAAACAAAAAAAAAAAAAAAAACAACAAACATTTTAAATGTCAACCAAACGGGCAGAAACAATTCATCTTTTTGAGCCTCCAGCAAAAATTTTCCTATGCCTGTCCTATGCATGTGTACGTACATCTGTCATTCTGTCTTTCAAATTTTATCAGATGTAAGCTTCAACAAGCTTTTCCTTATCTCTTCGATGAATTTGTTGTTGTTTTAGTTGTTTTTTGTGTTATATCGAGGGGTCACGACGACGACCGACGCAAATGAAATGTGTCGATGTTGTCCTAAAAATTAGATGATAGACTGTTGTTGTTTGAGGGTCTATCGGACATATGAATGAAGGTACACACAAAACGCGGGGGTTGTTAGAGGTAAAGGACAGATAGGTCAGTAGAACAACACGGACAGGTGTTAAACATGACTATGAAGGCGTAGATATCAAAAAAATTGTTTGTTTTTTTTTTTTTTTATTGATGATTTGCCTTCTCATAGTGCACATACCTACTCCTACATAGACATCGAGAGTGACATGGGATCTACATATAACACGAATAATAATCAAATACAAACACATAACATATTGTAGGTGACATTTTATGTCAAGCAGAAGGAGGACCAAGAGGAGGAGGAGAAAGATTGAAATCGATGTCGAACGGAAATGTGAAAGATATGAGATTATGATTACGGAACAAGCTGTCGTACAATGTAACTCATTATGATTGAATTAGGGGATGTTATGTGGGAATTTATTAGATCTATGCATGGGCCAATAAATTGCTTTGATAGATATTTTATGGTAATGGTTAAACGGAAAACTGTTGATATAGTATAGGAAGGGAAAATTGTTGCAATGATATGAATATTGTTGACAAAAAGAGGTTGAGTGTAGCTATCTGATATAGAAATTCGGGAGAGACTTTTCACACCTACTTGAATCTAAAAATATAGAAAATGTTCAAATATCTGATTTGTCAGAGCTTGCTTAAAACCTCAATAGCTTTTAATTCTAGATCCCATTAAGACACATTTTCGTTTATCAGAAAAGTGAATATACATAGTTTTTAGTTAGAAATTTTAACTTTTCAAATCATTATACTAGAGAAAACAAAAATTATTTCCTTATTCTTTTTTTCTTCTAAAATATTTGAAAAAAAGTATGAGCTAATCCTTAAAAAATAAGATCAAAAAAATTATTTCTATACTAAATGAAGCTTAAATTTTTTTTCTTTCCAGGTAATTGAAATTAAATCAGACAACAACAGGCCAGAAAAAAATATATAAAAAGGCAATCTGCGGAATTATTTCAAGTGAATATATTAAATGTTTTGTTAAAAATAAGGATACTCACAGTAAAAACGATTAATAGATCGTGTTAACGTCAAAAGTAATTCGAGGTCAAATCAAAAAAATAAAATAAAATGCACCACTAGGTCGCACGTACTTGCTCTTAGGGTCAAAGTTGCTGAGGATGCTAAAGCTTCATATATAAAGTTTTTTGCAAGTAAATACTTACTTTTATTTAAAAAATAACCTCAAAACTAGGTATGCCATTTGATTTTGTTAAAAAAGATTAATTTTCAGAAAAAAAAATTGAAGATCCTTTTAGCCGTTTAAAAAAAAAATATTTTTTTATATATAAAAATTCTTAAGCTTGGTTAAAAAAAAAATTTGAATTTTAGAAAATATTAAAAGTCATCTCAAACCAAAACTTCAAAATAATTCATTCTCGCGTTTTCGAAAAATTTATTTTTGAAAAAAAAAATGAAACTTTTTTTTTGAAAATTTTGATAAATGTAAAATAACTTGAAAATTGTTGACAATCTCTTGTGTGAGATTGTTATCGAAATCCGTGGAGTTACTTACGAGAAAATCAGAAAAGGGAAAAACGGCTCTATGAGAAGTACCGTTTTTAATCGATGAAAAAATATTTTTTTTATTTCAAAAGTACGATCTTGTCTGTTGTATTACACATAAACAATTTAATCAAAATCGTTAGAGCAGTTTTTGAGAAATAAAAATAAAATTTCAATTTCCGCTCTAGGGAATTGCTAAAAACCTCAACAACTTTTAACTCTTTCTAGGTTTTTTAAAACGTTGGCTTTAAATGTTATTAAATATTATCACAAAAATGGCATGCCCACAAATCTATTAAAAATTGTATAGCTACGTAAAAAAAGTTTAATATATAAAAAAAAAGAGGTTCTAACGATTTTCAAAAAAAAAAAAAATCTAAATATTCATATTTCTGAAATAAATCAAATTGTATTCATAAGTTCGTTTTCATGCAAGAATCTGTTTAAGTCACTTTAAAATCGAATTTTATGTTTTTAATTTTTTCCAGAACTGCATTTAAAAATTTTATTTAAAAAGTTTTATCAATCTTAGCAAACTTTGGAAAGTATGTGTTAAAATTTTTAAAACACATGTTTAAAGTTTCGTCTAGTAGATATTCTTGGAGTTTTCAGTTGAATATTGAAGAAACTGGGACAAAATGCCAATATATTATGGTCTAGAGGTCTTTAAATCAATTATTAAACAATCAAATTGAAATAATACTTGGCTGATAAATATGCACACAATAAAGTATTTGTATTATTAAACATTTTAATGAGTTTTACAGTAAACAAGAATTAATTCACATTCAATATAAATAAAGTATTAAAATATTTAAGTTTCCTATTAAAATTGTTGATTACCTATAGAGAAGTCTTCCACACAAAAAAAAATCAATTAAAATTTTAAATGTTAACAATGGAAAGGTAACAATCAAAATTATACCTCACTGTCACACTGCCACGCATTATTGGTTTATTTTGTGTGAAATTATGTAATTTTCCACAAAAAAATCACCTTGCCATTCCTCCAGAGAGAATAACGACGTATGCCAATATTCCCAAAAACCACAACCTTCCATCCATACCAACATATATGAATACATTTTTTAAAAAACAACATTGATGACCTCAAAAACCTGACTGATAATGGCCATTGTTTCGAAGAACTTCCAATTAAACCATAACTTCCACCTATTTAATGTTGTTTGACTTCAATTAATCGCATGCCAATCGAAAATGGGTTTTTCTCGCTCCCTCGCCTCGCTTCTGAAATATAATCATTCATTCGAAAGCGTTAATTACATTCTTTGTTTTAAAAATTAAAAAACAAAAAAAAAATGAATGAAAATTTATCCCAGAAACGAATTTGACTTCACGATTTAACTTAAAAACGAATGAAACACAAAAACAAAAAAAAAACAAGAATACTGGGCCAGAAGCAAAAATAAGTAGAACGCAATTAATTAACGTCCTTGATTCATGTGATGGGCCACGCCCAGAAAAACACAAATTAATTGCATCATTCTTCCAGAATCATTGTCATCATTATCATCATTGGGAACCATTATTATCCTTGACGCTGCTGCTGCTGCTGGCTGGCTGGTTTGTGTAGCCACGTGAGTGTACCATGTGCTGCCCAGCTCCATCAGCTTTGCTGCGTCGCGTCGTCGTCAGTCCCGCTCTCTCACCAAACTCATAATATTAATTCTGTGTATTTAATTTGCATCGAAAATGTAATATTTTATGTCAACACACAACCGAATTGAGCCAAAATATCTCAAACCAACAAAAAAAAACTGCGAAAAAAGGAGAAAAAAACAAAATGGTGACAGGCAACACAACATTTCCATATTATCAACACGCGAATTTATCCTTTATTTTCCTGGGACCAAATCCCTTCCGAAATGTAATTAATGATCCCAGGGCAAGGATTCAAGTGTAAACAGGCTACACACACACTCGAATTGAATGCAATTCCCTATTCATATCCATTTCAGAGCCGACATACCAACCGACACACAGGAACAGAAACAAAAAAAAATAAAAGAGATTTCAGAGGCTTGCAACTATAAAGGAAGCACAATGGAGAGCATGGAGAAGGTGTTTCAATTGTGCCCGACCGGATGAATCATGTCTCAAAGGGATGCCGCCGCGCTCCATCAGGAAAACGCCTACACTCTCTCTCGCATTTGAAAGAGTTCAAGCTTGACATGTAGCGCAGCTTGCTGCTTTTTTACTTTATGCGCGCCGTTCGTTCCCTGGCTGCTGTCATTCATCGGAAGTGTATATGACGTTGCCGCTAAATATCGCTCGCGATGGTGTCTCTATCCGCTTGTTTTGTTGTTCTACGAGAAAATACACAAAAAAAAAAGGAGCCACGTTTATGAATAGGAAAGGATCGTTCGTTAAACCGAAACCCCAGGATCAGTTTCGCCCAGAAGAGTGTGTTTGTGTGCCCCCGAACTAGCTCTCGAACAAGACAGACATTCAGTCTCAGGAAAGGCAGAACAAACAAAAAAATTAAAATATATATTTCAAATGAAATAATCCATTCAAGCCGCTTGCTGCTGCTGCCAAGTGAATCGGGAATAGAAAAATAAAAAAAAAGGATGATCCGGGCATCAAAAGCCTGCTTGTCTTGCTGCTTCTGCTGCTGCATGTGGCCATCAGAGGTGAAGATATGTAAATAATACTCTGGGAACCGCACAAGGATGCGCGATTTTTTTTTTTAATTTTTGCAAAATTTATTTTTTGTTTGTTTGTGAATTGGAAAATAATTCCACTCACATTCGGCGCACTCGTTATTCATTCATCTCAACAGCTATTACCTATATACGTAGGTACAGAACAGTTCCACTAAGAGGATATGGTTGCCAAGTAGGACAATCGTACGATTTATTTATTAAACAAAAAAAATCCTGCTAGAAAATCATCGAAGTAGAAAATTAAAAATTTCGAAAATGGTATTTTTTTTTTAGAAATTTTGTATTCAAGCCCTCGAAGTAGTTTTTTGCTGACAGTCGATAAAAATATCAAAAATTTAAAACAATGACAAACCTTAAAAATCAAAAACTCTCCATCAATAGCTCTCTTCGCAATTAAGCACCTTAGAAGAATGTTTCTTCCAGATCTTCAGCACTGATTGTGTATCTCTCGCCTTCGCGCTCTCATCTCGGCAAGCTTCTTAGATGTTCTTAGATAGATGTTCTTATCCTGCTCCGCTCCGGTACAGCTATCAATGGATTCGACAGGCCTCTTCTCGTGTTCTCTCTTTTTTTTCCTGGGAAGCCGGCCTTCCTCTCTTCTTTTTTTCCCGTAGAGCTTTCGGGTTGATCACTCAGCGGCTCTAGTCTTGTAGGCCTCGTTCTCGTTAGCTGCATACTGCCAGCCGGTCTTCTTCATCGAACCAGGAATTTATGTTGTGGTCGCCTAGTGAAACCCGGCACATCAGTAGCGGAACTTTTGATATGCCTGTTGAAAATGTCTTCACTTGTCGTTTGTGCTTGCTACTTATGGAATCATGGAATCATGGCTAAAATTTATTTATCTTTTTATAACGGTTCTGATAAATCCATATACCTCCCCCCTCTTCAACTCTTTTTGGAATAAATAAACAATTAGGGACTTTTCTTACATCTTTGGATGGTAAAATTGAGGTTGGTATATCCAAACCCTGGGCAATATCTTTTCTAGACCACAACCCAAAAACGCTTCTTTCTTGTTTTATAGCTCAAGAAGTTCTCCAGTATCTACTTGGCAACCTTGCGAACCAAATAATGTATAAGTATGGCCACAGCACGATGGATGGCTTGGCTTGGAATAAATAATAAATGGAAGAACGAGAGCCTCAACTTGAGCTTGAAATGTGGTGGTGAAAACTTAATGATTGGTTTTTTGCAGTGCGCCAGAGGTTTTTTTTTCTTGCGTTATCCGCACTTTTCCACGTGTATACTTTTAAGCTAGCTTAATCCAAGATTCAAACTAAGAACAATCTTCTTTCGTTTTACTTTCGATTTAAGGAACTAAGTTTAAGGGGCAAGTAAAGGTTTCAAAATAAAATTATCGTTCCAAATCATTATCTTCTTCTTCTTCTTTTTTAAAGCTTAATACAAGCTTAATACAATAAAGCTTAATACAAGCACACTTAAATGAGCCCCTAACCTTAGAACTAGTATTGGTCCCAGCGTCGGAACTGAAGATAACAGCCGTGTGCTTGACAGATCGTTACTCGACTACTGCTCTACTGGGAGTAGTAACTTTCCCACCATTAACCATTCCCTTACCATACGAGTCCAACACTGGTATATCTATCAGGGTAGGTCTCTAGACTACTAGTCTTTTCGACCCCACTGAAAAATGATCACACAGTTTTTATCTTCCTTGATCACCGAACTTGTCCTAAGGCTCTGAGCTCCTGTGTGGTAGTCAGAACTCAATATAGCGGAGGCCTGCTAGATATTTACGCGACGAGGCAAGTCTCTACAACCTAGACGAGGGCTTTATTTGTTTTTGTTGTTTTTTTTTTTTTTTTTTTGTGAACTGTCCGATGCTTCTGTGGATTTATATCCAGAGGAAGCAATAATTACACACGACTAGAAGTCATGCTTGGACTGGTTGTGATACCTACCTTCTGTTATGTTTTTTTGTTCCACAAAATTTATTACGTTCCTCATGGTGTGTTTGTCAAAAGTGGCAGGTCATTGAATGCACTGTGGAGCCTCTCTTCACCCTGAGACCCTATAGATTCTTATATCTTCTCCATAATCATAATCAAATTGTTTAGATTTTTTTCTTTTTCATTTTTCGAATCTCAACAGAAAAAAAAATTAAATGCGTTAGTTCACACTTTTGCAAAATGGTTTTAATGCCCCGCAAAAAATGAGAATGAAGACTGCTTTGAAAAAAAATTAACAACTTTTGCTTTGCCATCATCGTCATCGCGCATCGCTTGCAGTGCTTGCGCTTGCTGCGAATGAGACGCTTTATTGTGTACAATTTAATTAACAACGCGATCAGTGTAATAAGAGGGCGGTGATAAATTCCTTGGAGATTGTGTTAATGCGTCTTCCATAAGAGAAGCAACATGTATAAAAAAGCAATAGCAGCTGTTAGGAGTTAGTCTTCTAGTTGAAGCTGAAACTGAAATTGAAGCTGAATTGGAGTAAGAGTGCGCACCGATGAAATTAGCTGCCAACGGGTTTGATTATGAACAAAATATACCGACTACGAGCCGATGTGGCAGAGCAGTGGCGGCGATGGACAACGCCAACGAAGACACGTTTGGGGTGGAGTGCGATGATTGTTTTAAATTTGTTTTCTTGAAATTGACTTCGAAGAAGAAGAAGAAAGAGGAGGTCTTCGCACTGACTGCTTGTACCATACAAGTGCAGTCAGCCAGTCTAATGGCAGATTAAGAAGGCAGATGAGCCTCGGTGATGTGTGGCGTTGAATCTAATTTTATATAAGCTGTACATAATCTCGTTTCAATCGATTTCAGCTGTCTTCACTTTTTAAATGAACTTTTCAAAATTGTTGGAGTGTTTATTTGTTATAAGGGAGCCAAGTTTAATATTGCAATGGCATTTTATTCTTTAAGGGATATTCAAGTTTTATAGTTTAAAGAGTTTCTGGGCGCAATATGTCATTTCCATAAAATAAAAGACCCAAATTGAACAATGTTTTTGTCAAAAACAGGATCAAGTGGTTAAATTTCAGCAACGGATGATGTGTATTCTATCTTTTTTTCGAAAACACAACCCCAAATAGAAGACAGCCTTATCGTAGCTTGAGGTCTGTGGAATTCAAAGTCGTTGCAAAAGAAGATGAAAGAGTCTAATTGGATGTTCTGGCTCGGGCGGCGGAGTACTATTGCTTAATCCCATCCATCAGTATGTCGACCGGAATTCCGCATGTTCAGTGTTCAATGTCGGTCAGTTATCCAATCCTTTGTCTGATGATCCTAATAGTCCATCGCAGTAACTTTTGTAGCTTTAAGCATTTTTATTATAAAGTTGAAGACTTCATCTGATCCAGCTGACTTCCTTAGAAGTAGTTTTTGTGTAGGTACTTTTACTTTTCTGAATTTTATAACAAAGATCCTTAAGCCTTTGTTATAGAACAGTTCCCAGTAATTTTATTTAGCAGCGAAAATGCATGTCATCCATAAACCTTGTGAATTATAAAGATTGAGCGGCAAAAATCCACATTCTAAGGTGCACCTAGCAAGAAATAAATTCGGTTCACAAGAAATTCATGCACTGATAAGACCTTAAAAATCTAAATTCCGTTCAATCTGCTAATCAAACTACTTTCGGTGCCAGGCAAAGTTTCTGATACGGATTGTCAAACCTAAACAATTATTTTTTAAGACCCTAACATCCATACCAAAGCTGTTTCTAAGCCGATACCTATATCCATTTCTCCCTTCGACCCTAATACTGTACATGTATAAATTCACTTTTGGCATTATGAAATACCCTGTATACTAAGTTTTCTAGATATTAAAGGTCTTAAATTTTTTGTTGTCTCAAATTTCACAGAAATAAACAATTTCTGCAGAAGAAAATAAAAAAAACCGTAATAAACTTCTACTATTTTGAACTCTTCACCTAGTAGGGTCCTAAATTAAAAATAAAACTGAAACCGTAGTAAATTTCCTTACGTAAATATGCCTCCGTGACCATTGACTTTTAAGATCCTTTCAATTATACGTATCAGATCAAGGCTTAAATAACCACAAAAAAGTCCTTTATCCGACACAATCCCTTTCAATTACTGCCAGAATTAATTCCAACACGCAAACTCTCTCTCCATAAAAATAAAAACAAAGTATCCAATAAAATAACTTGCAGCCTTCAGATGTCAAATTAATCAATTACCAAGACCACAAACTCATAAAAAAAAAACTCAACTGTTGTCGAAAATAAAAAAGTGCATATGCGTGACGCAAAGATCCCCATCACACTCTCCAGGATATTCAACTCATGGACAAAGCAATTACATTGCGTTCGCTTGCATTTGTGAAATTTAGATTCCCTTAAGTATATCAGTCCCCGTGGTTTCCCGCAAACATAAGTACTCATATGAATTACATGACTCAATTAGTGATTTTTACCCTATGACTTCTGCTGCGTGCAGCAATCATAGGTATACTTTAGGAGAGCAATTTTCTTGCTACGCACTTGCTCGACATAATTGACGCAATTTTCAATTCAATAACAAAGTGGAAATTCAACTTCCTGGATGAGACGACAGATGGCGCGTAGAAACAAAAAAAAAAACTGCATTCAAACAAAATGGCAAACGCATATTTTTGCCTCAAAATGGATGACGAATATTTACAACCACACCTCAAACAAATCGACGCACGGGCAAATAGTCAAACAGGATATGGCTTTTATGCTAAACAGGTGAAATGCCCATAAACCAGTCGACATCACATCATCGGAATGGTTGACGCAGCAAAGCGCGGCGTCAATGATGCTCGATCCAGCGATGGTTCGTTGTCCGTCTCGGTGTCGTCATGCGGCGACAACTTGCGAATGTGTCAAAGCCAATTTGTTGAACCACAGAAACAATTTACACTTCGCTGATGCTGCTGTTGCTGTTGCGCTGCTTCCTCATCATCATCGTCCTCGCCTCGCCTCGCCTCACAACAGAGCCCCCAGCTTCGACATCACTCAGGTTGAGTGACTTTTAGAATCGACAAAACCAGATTGCAAATGCGATAGAAAATGCTGCTGCAGCGCCTTGGCCACTGATGAAGCAGAAGCAAGGACCATAGGCATGTGCGCATCACCAACTTCAACTGCAACTCCACCATCACCATCACCTATGCGAGGGCCCAGATCGCCATCTCTCACATGACTAAAATTGGTATGCAAAAATGCCCTCAGCTGCGCTTAGGAACTTCTATATCTAGCTTCTGCCGAAGTTGAAGTCGCAACCGAAGCCGAAGCTGATGCCGATGCCAATGCGGCCGAACAGAAGTCACAGGAAGACGTCTCTTTAGCGAGAGGTAAGTTGTGTGCAGCTATATCTGCGATAAGTGGAAAGGAAATGCGGCACGGTTCGACTTATGCGCTGCGCGCATGCGTGAGTTAAAAATCTGATATTGTAATTGAAGTTCCTAGTTTTTTATCGGGTCCTTGTTGATGCTGTATACTTTTTTTTCTGTTTTTGGTGTATGTAGCTCAGCAACTTCGTGTTTCTTGTTCGAACAAACTTGCTAAAACGCAACCTTGTTAGCGTAGAGGTTGGCGGCAAAACAAGGCCTACAAGAAGGCTTTGCAAGAGCGCACTTGTTAGGAGGAGGGGAGGGAAGCTATATGTGTGTAACCTCCCTCTCCCAATTGGAGTACAAAATCTACATAAAGCCTATTGTATGCGCTTGCTGGTTGGTTCTTGTTTCATTTTTTTTTTCTCTCAGCGAGCACACGCCGACCATGACTTTGTGTCCAATGTGCTTGCCCAAACCTATCCCCCTTCCGCTTGGGTCCTCCTGATCGCTCCGCGTGAATTGCCCCTAAAGCGATCAAAGGGCATGTGCATAACAAGCTACAAATTATACCTTAAATGATCTTGGATAAACTTTTGCGCACACACATTCGGAGCCAGAGCACGATGATGATGATGATGGCGACAACGAGAGGGACGCGCAACGTTTAAACCAAATACGTTGGGCGAACCAAACGAACGGAACGAACACACAAAAAATGAGGCCTTATTCTGCCAACTCATTGAGCGGAAAAGTGTTCCTCCTCGGTACCCATATAATGCCAGGCAGATAGAATTCCTACCAATAAAAGTGGAGGATGCAAATAAAATAAGAGGTGCCCCTCTCATATCCTGGGACTTGTGTGTAATGGCTGTTTTTTCTCTTTTAATTTTTTTTGCTTTGCTTTTTTGAAGAAATTCAAGAGACGAAGGGGCATGAAATCATCTCATTGCCATAAGGCCGCGCATCACTGCTACAATGAGCACGCAGTTTTATTTGCTGCACGAATGCATCATGTAGATGAAAGGATGAGAGATATTGCAGGGAGGGTAGGTATGGTCATGGTCATACACCATAGAGGTGAACTTCTTCTTCTTCTTTTTTCTTCTCTTTATACTTCGACTGGGACTTCCACTTTTACTGCACTTCTTTTGTATAGGAATCATGAGAATTTTTCTTCCAAGTTTTTTTGAGTAATGCGAGTTGGGAATTTTAAAAACGTGCGTGCGCAACACTTCAAGTTCAATTAGAATGAACAAAATTAGATAATTTACAAATTTCTACGAAATGAAGACATAATACGAGTCGCAACTAGCAAGTACCTTCAGAAAAAAAAGACTATCTATGAATAGAAGTTGGCGGCGCTTTGAATGTAGATTTTTTTTTGTTTTTTTTTTGGAGGAATGCGGAAGATTGGACGGTCTATGGACGGCGGCGGATAGTGTGTCACATGATGTCTTGGAAAGTGGATTTTTTGAAGTCTTTGAACGTTGAAAAGTCTAAAAATAAGGTAAATTCTCTGATGAATTTAGATGCCAGTCAAATTGAAGAAGTCTTCATTCAATTTGAGAATGGAAACAATTCTATAATGTTGCCAAATTGACAGTAGAAAATGCTAAACTTTAATTAATGACGAAATTTGTTGAAATGAAGCAATTATCGGATGTGGATGATGTCGTGGAAATAGACTGTTGAAATGCCTTTTGTTTGTTTTGAACTATCAACTGACACTTTCTTTTCTAATGTTTATTGAAAAAAAAAAAAATCGGGAAGATCAGCTGTACAAATTTCTTCACTTTCTTCTTCTCTTTGAAAGAAAGTTATGAAAAAAACAGCTCATCTTCATTTCGACTTAATGCCATTTGTAAAAAAAAAAAACATTCAAAATACCATTTCTTCGTCGGTTTCAACGCTTGTCTTCAATGACACTCCGTTTGTTAGCCCTCTGGAAAAGTTTTCTGCCAACTCTACGTCGCGTCGATAAAGAGACGGTATGTATTCTTTTTTTTCTTCGAAATTTACTGGAGCGTGGAAATCTGATTGTTGGTTGATATTCCTCGTCTAAGACCATACTGGAAGGGCTCAATCAGGTCGTTAGTAAAAGGTTTAAGGAAGACAAAATCAATAGCCGACAGAATTTTGTATGCGATGTTCAGGACACTAATAATTCTGTAGTTGTCGCAGCACTTTCTTTCTTATTGATTGGGCACACCATGCTGGGTTTCCATACTTTCATATCGATAAAATGCTAAAAATCAAATGATAATATGCTCCTGACCAAGTTCTCTTCAGCTGCCTTAAAAAGTTCGGCCGGTAGGTCAACCGAAGGTATGCGACTTAAGTTTGGTGTTAACTTCTTCTCAGGTTGGAAATCCTCATCAAACCAGGAGTTTCATCAAAGGCAGTACTTCTGATAGCAAATAAACAATGCTTCCATTGTTCTTTTTTTTTTTGTTGCTGGTTTTGGCTTTTCCGAGAGATTGAAAGGGACGCGATCAAAAAAAGTTCTGACAGTCTCTTGCGATACAAGCTTGCCGACGTCGATGTTTTCATAGTATCCGCTCTTTGCTGGAGTGCCATGGATATCCGCATCGAAACTCTGGATTCTAACAGACCATGATCTGAGTCTGTGTTAGCCCGTACGCACCTTTTTTCAACTCTTTGAACAATTGCAAAAACTTCTTAATAATTTATCACCACAATTGGAGTACCACAAGGTTGAGTATTAAGTCTACTCATGTTCGATTTGCTTATCGAAGAAGTATTCTTCCTCAAAAATAAGCATCACAACAACCAAATACAACGTTTTTTAAAGCTATTGATGTCTTTTTTATGAAAACTGTTTCCAACGTAAATTCCCGAAGTGCACTTTATGAAAAAAGGGTTCAATCCAATACTAAAACGATGTTATCTTTCGCACATTGTGTGCAATGAAGCAATAGGAAGCCCCCGCAATAGCTTCAGCAATTCCATTATATTTTATTCCACATACAACAATTTCAAACAACAACAACAAGAACAAAAAAGTCAAATAAAAAAGAACCCTGAAACCTTCTTCTTAGAGAATTGTGTTCCTGTAGGGAAAGGAGAACAAACAAAAAAAAAACTCCAAGTGGACAAAATAGACTACAGGCCATATTGCAGCTGTGTTTATCCTATAAAAGTCAAGGCGTTCTCTTTGCGCGCACTCTCAGCCCAGGTCTAGAGGAACTCAAATCGAATCACAAACCATAACAACCTCGTTACAATGTCATTACATCTGCCTACCATTTTATACCACAGCGTGTGCATCATCATCATCATCGTCGTCATCCTCGTCGCATCGTCGTCATCATAGGCAAAGGAATGACTCCAACATAGAGGAAGAACATGCAGCACATTATGTCATTGGACAACAAGGTGTGGGTGGGTGCCTGTCCAGGGGGAGCACAATAAGATCGAGTGGGTTGCATTTACATGTCCTTTTCACTGATGTGGATGCCTTGTGGTGGTACACACAGAAGACGCATGCGCGCGAACCTTATACGGAATCCTAGCACATAATAGATCCCTCACCATTGCCTCGGTTGACAGATTGCCCATCAAAAGGAGCCACATACACTCAAGGAGCGGGAGCCACCACAAGCCATCAGCAACAGCAACAGCAGCTGTAGGATGTGATATTCCATACAGCAAACGGCAAAGAAAAAAACCCCAAGCATCATAGAGATTAGATTTGATTACACGTTCCGTTTCGGATGGAAGAAGAGATATTGCCTCGAAAGAGTTGCAAAACACGGGAATGATGGGGAAGAGAGAGAAAGCAGATCTTGTTACATGGGTGATGTATTTATTTGCCAATAGGGTCGTGTGGGTGGAAAAATTTAAGACGATTGTCAGATTGCTATGGTAGGTACCCTACGCTTGCAAGTTCCCTCTCCAACCAGAACATGCTTATATGAAGCCCTGTCAATGCCTAACAAGACTTGGTGAAATCAATTTCTGATCCTAACAGATAATCAAGATTTAAGGGCACTGTTATACTTAAGCCCACTCGCGGAATGCGAAAATGTAACTTTATGAAAACATGTCTCAATTGGGCGACTTCGAGTCGACTTGGAGACGACCGACGACAAGCGACACAATGATGACGACATCGACATCTCTTAGGACAGAAGACACCATATATTACAACGGACACAACTAATGGTGGTCAGTCTTAAGGGTACCGACACAAATCTGTACAAAAAAACAAACAAACGTTCTCTTCGAACTGAGCCATGCAAAGAGCCAAAAGGAGTCGGGACTCGGGAAAGATGCAACATATTTATTTTGTGTTGCTCCACTTCGACACAATACCTCCTCCCGTCGAATCAATATTCCTCCAAGACGAAACAAAGCACAAAAGCCTCAAAACCCAAACGAAGAATACAAAAAAAAAACAACAAACTGAAGTCGAAGGAATGAATATTTGCATATAACATGGCCCGAAAATTGATTTTCCATGTTTGGAAGCGAACACGAAACAAAAAAAATGGAAAAAAGGTTTTTTTGATTTTTTGTTTGTTGTTGTTTTTTTTTTCTCCTCATCGAGATGTGTTGGATGTGATGTTAACTACGGAATTGGTTAGTTGCAAATTATTGGATTGGAATGTGGTGCAGCATACATAATCCATGAAGTTTATTTTTTTTGTTTTTTTTATTGTAAATGCTGCGCTGTGCTGCAGCATATGCAAACGCAGTAACAAGAAAAGGCTTCAATGTGTTGTTTTTTTTTTTTTGTAATTTTATTTTCAGGCTTTACAAGTTGAGATGAATATTTATGAAGACCATAAAACTGTCAGAGGGATTATACTCTAGGAGTCAGAAATGGGATGTACCTTACCTATATATATGCTCGTACTGCTGCTGGCCTAATTTGTTCAGAAAGTTTATGGACTTTGCGCGGGTTAAGCCACCGCAAGGTGGTACCTAAATGCAAGGTGAAGATCTAAATTTTCAAAATTAGTGAACGAATTAGAAAGTGGGTGTAACTGGATTAACAAACTGAATCGATTTATGTTTTTTTGAGAAACTAATTTCGTTTGTGGATTGCTTAATTAGCTTTCTTCTTGTTTGTTTTTTTCTAACAAGAAGCTTATGATCTTCAATTTGGAGAAATGCTTCTGAAGAGATGAGGCGGGAAAGTTTGATTAGAATGGAGGTAGAAGATATAAAAATTACAAGTCTGGGAACCAGTTCAAATGATGAGTTAAGCAGGTCACTTTTCGATGTTCGATGAAATGTCTGTCTTCTATCGATTTCTTTAATAGGTTTCCAATTAAAATCGTCTAATTTAGAAATAAAGTAGGCTCTCGAATAGTAATTCATTTTGAGTTATGAGTCTATTATACCAAAATGTTGGGTTAAAATGATGCCTGCTTTCGGGTGAACTTCATATGTGAGAAAGGTAGTCTGATATTTTTAAGATCACTGAGTTGTTCACGCAGTACTGACCTCCCGAAGTAAGAAAGCTTGTTCCTACGAAGACTGTTTGGCCTTACAATACCAGAATAGTCCAACTAGTATTCGTAAACATTGGAAATGGAATACAGGATCTCTAAAAAAGAATCGTGCTTACGTAATATCTTCACTTGAATATTAAGTGACTTAATGAAAGCTCTTAAAATTCTGTGACATAATTAGGAAAAATATGGATCTCGAATCCTTAAAAATAGGCACTGTAGCTTGAATCAGAAGTGACTGTTAAGTACTATTCATAATGAATTCCAATGGAAAGGGCGAGTCCTATCATAATTATACAACGCGACGTATGAGACACTACATTATGGTAAGAGTACGCGAAGAAGTCATTTGTATATAGTCTTTAGCTCTGAAACAGAGGCCAGCGAGAACCTCACCCAACACACTCAAATAAAGTGAAAATATTTAAGCATTAGGGATGTTGGGCGGTGTCTGACTAGCGCTTAAACTCCTGCCCAGCAAGACAGGCATAGGCTGTACTCCCAGCAGTAACCAAAGCTTCCTTTGTTTTGATATCGTGGTTAGGCTAACCGTTAAGCTAGGCATAACGGCAGGTGTTCTGTTCATGTCAAAAAATAAATATCATATATGGCAAAACTGGCTCACGAAGAACCTAGGCCTAGTAACTGACTCTCTCAAACATTTCCTGTGTGCGTGTGGCCTAGCAGGAATCAAAGGGAAATTATATTTTGTGCCGGTTCCGAACGGACTTACTAGTGAATTATAGGCACAATTGTCGTTTACGTCTTCCCATTATGTGCTGTCAATTCTTTAACAACTTAAATGTATCTCCTGACAGACATTTCGGGCTATTGCTCGCTATAACTGAGTGCCCTACACTGGTGAGATAAGCTTTATGTACAACTGATATGAAATCCTAACATACTTTGGATTATTCCCCGTTTAATTTGCTTCTTAACAAATTTATTTTTAACCGTCACCGATGAATGAAACATAATTTGTACTTAAATGCAAGTGAAGTACCTCAAGGTTCTATTTTGTCACCCAATCTTTTTGTCTTTTTTATCAATTACATAAATCAAATTACTTCGATTCATTTCTAAATTCCATTTTCTGTATCAAACATTAAAAGTATAAACCAACCCTCCCATTCTAGAACTAAAACAAGATACAAAGAAACCTCTACATGAAACTTTTGTATGACAAATAGCTGTACAAATCTTCTTATCCAATCATCAATTTGAATTCAAGTTTGAACTTTTCAAACCTAATTATCCACTTTGGCTTAACTTTTTTCTCTTACTCTCACTCTCTCTCTCAACTTCTTTGACTCTCTATGATGCTTAACTTAGTCATCATTTTGTACTACAACAACCACACTTCAAAGAACAAAACCGTTCATTTATTTTCTAACAAAACTCTATTTCCACCAGATGTGAAGACAAAGTTTTCTTTTCAACTCGATGGGTGTTAGAAGTGAAACATTCAATTTAACTGACACCTTTTGAGTTTTTCCTTTGCTTTTGTTTCAACTTACAAAAAAAAAAAAAACACTCAAATAGTTACGGTTCTTTCATTTTCATCAGCCTCTGTACTACCTATACATCCAGTACAGTAGTTAGTCATTCACATTTGCACGTGATGAATTCTTTTAATTTAATTTAATTATTTCAACAAGGTACGACGACAGTCGACCACGCACACTTTTAACCCCTCTCTTCTTCACCCACAAAAGTAAAAAAAAACACACTTAAAAAAGAGAACAAGGCTGCAACGCTTGTTTCAACAAGACAAAAAGGCTACGACTCTCCCCATCTCATCAGAGGAGAACGCCGCCGAGAGAAAAGACTCAACTTGGTGTGTAGTCGAACTTGTTAGAATTATATCAACTCATTAACTTGGGCTCCCCCAAAAAAGAGGTAGCGCGGGAGTTGAAAAAGTTTTATCTCAAGTCTTATACAACAGAAAAGTCGGGCCAAACTGCATTTTTGTGTGATGGCGAAAAGCATTATGGTTGTTGTTGGTTGGATGTTAGACCTTTTGCAAACCATCATTCAAGTTAGCATTCCGTGACGGAAAATTGAATTTCATAGCAAGAAGCTGAGGCTAACAATGCATATATTGGTTATTGCTGTGTGCCGACAAAGTTGAAGGAGGCAACACGATAGGGAAGACTTGCAAAGTTTTTTGGAATTAATTATGGGGCACCCTACTTTAGAAGCTTTGAAAATCTTAACTGTAAATGAACAAGAAGAGTTTAAATGATAAGTAATTTTATTTGACGTTTCTAGAGTTTGGACAAAGAAAGCCCAAAAAGGGATACTGTTTCCGGGAAGGAGGTGGAAATCGCACAAGAGAATTTTCTATAAGACTGAGTGCCTCAGATCCTAGCTCTTCAGATTCGGTAGAAGATTGTAGGTCTCTTCCAGAGTGTAGGTCACTAGATCTTCTTCGAGCTGTAATGCTAATTTTAAATTGAAAGATACGTGAGTTGACTTGGTATTTTAAAGTGATGGTTCCACAGATAATTGTAGGTCCGTTTAAGAGTGTAGGTGACCAGACCCTGGTTCTTCACGAGCTGTACCGCATTTTTTGTTTCTGGAAGATACATAAGAGAAAAAGCTTGTTTTTGATGGGGTGATCATTTTAAAAGAACCTAAGATTCTACAAAAAACTTGAGGGTTCTTTTCAGAGTGTAAGTAACTAGGTCCTAGTTCTTCAAATGCTGTACCGCCATTAATTTTTTATGGGAGATATTTTTTTAAGAGACCTCATTCAACTTCATACTCCTAAATGAAGATTCGACAGAAAATTGACAGATCACTTCTAAGTGTATGTCACTTCACATTCAAAAATGAAGAATAGACAAAAAACTGTACTGCTTCTTTAACAAACCCAGCATACCCTACAGACTGAGCTTATTGGATATTGAAAACAAAAATACAATGCTTTTTCCAAGACATAAGCCATGCGATTTGCAGCTTAGTGGCAAGTTATTGTATAGGTAGATCTATAGGCGATATGGAATATAGTGGAACCTTAACCCAATCAGAGAGAGGAGTGGACGAATTGGACACACTCTGTTCAATTAAGTTATTTCTCTTTGGGTAATGGATACACCACGGTTTGTGACGACTACGACGACAACGATGCAAATGACTCTTGCGAATGAAGCGGGCAAGTTTGGTATAAGTTTCCACCATCATCATCATCATCATCATCAACATCGCCATTGGAAGAACAGAAGAACCTCCATCTGTGAAGAGTGTACCTGCCATTTGTAATAATAATGTATTAACCGAAGCGAATTGAATGTAAAGTGCATGCAAAGAATGGAGACCTTGGGCTCCATTAAATCACTGTGCGCGCACAGTGAAATGATGCTAAAGAGTGAGTAGTAGTTCTGGTGGAATTGTTGTGGTGGTAGATATGCTTTTAAGCGGAATTGTATGTCCCATATCCGGAGAAGAAAAAAAAAAATTAGAGGCTGCTATTATTACAGTGGAGGCATGGACATGGACAATATATTAAAATCCAAGGAGACTAAAGTTGAGTCAATGGATACTTTTTTTTGTTTTAAATGAGCGTAAAGGATTCGATTAGAGAGGATTAAAATAATGGAAAGTAAGTAGAATTGAAGGGCTCAACTATGTTGACTTGGTCCATTTTCGAAACCTCTGAAGTCTAGGCAAACGTTGGTAACTAACACCGGTTTGTCTATCTTGAATTGATTTCTAAGGAGACTCATTCACGTTCTCATATATCTTATAAGATAGAACGGGTTATTAAAGAACCTTAACAAACTCGTGTATTTTTTCTTCATTATTTACTTGCAACTTGTTGGGCGCTACTTAAATAAAATGCAGAAATATTATAAACAAATATAGAATAAGTGATTCGTCAGTAATTGTAAGATATTTTAATCTAATTCAACAATTGACTCGCGTTGGGCGCCATTAATATGATAACAAGCAAATACTTTGGAGTTTTGATGAAGCTTGGTACAAAAACATACGAAGCTTATAAATAAAATAAAACATTGTCAGCTCCATGTAAGAAAATCCACCGGCAACGGTTGAGTTTCTCTCTAAATTGGAGAATCCTGTTGTTGGGCGCCATTTAAAAAAAGGACAAGAGAAGACAATTAAAATATTTGATAGATGGAAATAAAATATGCTCGAAATGTGTATCAAACCGAAGCCTTATCTTACTCAAACATATTTCAACACAATATTTCTCTTCAGTAGTTTCTACAACACTAACGTAGGGCACCATAAAAAAAACTCTTACACTTTGCTATGTTGTACCCATACCGGGCGCCGTTTTTGGAAGAACAAAAATGTTAAAATAGACTTTTGAATGATTATTGTACAAACTATTTAAGCACATATTATGCACTTCAATCAGAAAGCTCTTAATTACGCTAGGCTCATGTTGGGCGCCATTTTTCTTAATAAGACCGGAATATGTAAATTTTGTAATCAAGTACAATATAGAATATTTTAATTTTGAATCTAAAATAAGTCAAAAATACAGTTTGATCTAGTATAGCTCTACAACCTACCAACTTTGAACAGCATTTAAATTACAAAATCCTAATATTTTGGACTAGTTATGAAAAATATTGCAAAAGTAGACTTAAAATTTGAAATAATTAAGAATCAAATCATTAATAAGAATACACTAACTTTGTCAGTAACACAGGATTATTTTGATCTATTACACTGCTAACATTTATTGGGCGCCATTTTTTAATAAAATGAAATTTTTTGAGATTTGTCCTAGAAAATATTGTGAAAATAGGCTCAAAATTCGAATCAAATGAGAATCACATTATTGTTAAGAGCTGTTTTATTTCCATATAGATCTAAACTACAATAGACTCGCGTTGGGCGCCCTCTAAATAAAAAGAAAAATGTTCACAAAGTTAAAACAGTTTGACAAAACTAATTAATTAAAGAAAAAGTTGAGCTATTTGATTGCATTATATTTGTCTTAACGTAGTATTTCGTTTTTCTAAAAAAAATGATCACACATTAAAAATCCATTTTTTGAAATTTAGTTTGAGTTCAAACTATCACTTACCTACTTATAGCCTTTCTGCTGTCGATCCCTTGTTAGCAAAATCAACTCCCAATCAAAATTTTACTGCACCTGCACTCGAATTGACATTATAATGTAATTTCTATAAAACAAAACAAAGAAAACCCACACCACCATTACCAAGACAAACAATGTTTCTAATTACATTTTAACAAGCCCCTTTGATCATTTATCGAGAACCCTAATATTTGTTTTTTTTTTTTTCGTTGGAAATAAATTACATACCGACACAGCTAAAACAATCCATCATTCGATGTAGGAGTCAATTAATAACGACTTAGTCAGGCCATTCGAAAAGGATCTTTCTTCGATTCGAGAAGATCGTCGACGATCAAGTCACCACCAGCTGTTATAATTACACCAAAAATGAAACAAGCTAGTAAGTCTTTGTAGTCGTCCTCTACATTCCATAGCCAAGGACCAGGAAGTCATTAAGGTTCCACAAATAAAAATTACAAAAAAAAAAACTTTCCTTTCATGATGTGGATGTTGACTTTGATGATGGTGATTATGATGGTGTCATCTTCGTTTTCCAAAGACACGAAGATGAAAATTCATTACAATCCATTATCACCCAATCAGATCACCCAAAAATGCTTCCCATTGAGCTCTCTGTTTGGCATCATGGGGGGAAGATTTGGCTTCCTGGATTGTTGGAAATACAAAAGTATCTTATCGTGCACGCGGCAGCCTCAAACTCATCGCAAAAAGGTGCAAACTCATGTCATATTCAATTACAATCATCACCGTCATCGGTTTCGTCTTAGCGTCCTCATCTGAGTCTTATTCTTCTTTGCTGCATGCAGCATGCCCCAAAAATGTGATTTCTCCTTTTGACTCGCATACTGAATGGGACCACTGATTAGCGAAATGGCCCGTAAAGATACAAAGATATTTACAAAAGCTGGAAGAGATGAGATGATGAAAAAACTACTCAAGACCGTGAAGACCGGGTTTGGTGTTGTTTTGGTGCTGCACGCAACACTGCAGCCGCCAACCTATTACCGTCAATGAGCACTGATTGATCAGGTTGTGTGTGTGTGTGTGGGGGTTTGGGGCTTAACCAGTTTAAGGCTCAAAGAAAAAAAAACAGCGGAATGAAAGGAAACGTTTTTTTTTTTATTTTTGGTTAAAAAAAATCGCATGACGTGCAGTCAAAAGGCAGTTTAAGCCAAGTTCGTGCTTCAATTTATGATTATTCTTTGCGTTTTAAGCTTTTTTTTATTCATTCGGGCGGATCAATGATCTGAAGTTGAGACAAGCTTTGAGCTGATATCTACGCCGCCGCTCACGAAGCCAAAACTATACAACCTCAAAAATGTATCCAGCGACCGTTGGGCTGTTTGCTGGTTGAAAGATTGAAATCATCGCAAAAATCTTGCAACAAAGTTAATTGCAACCAGAATATGGTCTTCCAGAGAGAGAGAGAGACCTAAAACTGATACCGTATCTAACTATTAAAGATGTTCGGGTTTCACTAAGCTCTCCATCGCTTCTTGGTCGTTCATCGTTCATCGTCATCTTAGTTGTGTTCTCTTCGTCATGGATCACAATTTTTTCTTGATGGGAAAACCATCAAATGTCGATATCATCGGAACGGAGGGGTGAGGGGAAGAAAGGATTCCGCAATCACTTTTGCAAATGCGCGCCAATAATTCCCGTGCACTTGCGCGTTGCACATCATCGATCGGAATCATTTCGATGCCTGTGTGGTGGCTTGACTTGTGCCCAGGTTTTTTTTTTTTTGTAAAAAAATATGAAGGAATTTCAACTTCGCCAGTCAGACCATAGTTGGAAGGCAATGTAGCGGTAATTAAATAATGTATAGAGGAGGTGGAATTTCCTTTAATAAGTCAAGATGGGGTCATTAATTGGTTGATGTATTTAGAATGCCTCTTGTGAGTTAATACTTGGAATGCCTGCTGGACATACTACAAAGGCCAAGATTATACTTCCGCTTAAGGAGTATGAGAGTGATTCGGCATTGAAGAGATTATGTGATGATTAAGAGGTGATGCTTGAGGCAAAAACATAATACTTAAAAAAAACAAGAATGTGCAGCGAAGCTTCAAGTGAATCTTGATTTTAAAGAATTTATTTTTAAAAGTTGGAACACTGCTAACTTGTTTTCTGCTCCTCCGATAAACTTCTTTCTTCCCTTTAACTCTTGTCTCACCTCACGTTGGTGGTCTTGAAATGCAAAAAAAAAAACTAGACAGAAATTAAGCCTTATAGAGTTCTTAAAATAATCTCCATCCAAAAAACTATTTACTCACGTTGGGCGCCATTTAAACAAGAGAACAAGAAAACTTTCAAATTTTGATGTAATATAATAGAACATTAAGCTGCGAATTTATATAAAATATGAATTTCATGAGTTGCTTGGGGCTGTTTCAATCCAATTCAGCCCAAAAATTATTAAGGACTTACGTTGGGCGCTATTCAAGTTACAAAAAAAATGTATTAAAAATATTTATAGACACAAGAACATTTTTTTTTTTTAATAAAATAAACGTGTCTTCCGTTTTAAGAGTTAAATACTATGTAACTTCAAAATACTTGACCAACGTTGGATGCCACTCATATATTAAATCACCTTTTTCCTGCTTGTAATTCCCTAAAAAGTAAATATGGACCAGAAATCGACTTAACTAAAGAGCTCTGTAAAAAGTTTGTAGCTTTTTCAATTGGATTTTTTTAGTTTTAAAGTGCTCTGAACTCATATTGGGCGCCACTTATGTATTTCAACTTACATTCTTAGGATTTATGATAGAAATTAAATGATAGTCTCAGTATTTTCCTCTAGCTATTGCAATTCAATAAAATTTTAACATTCAAGCTCCTCATGTTTTTTGTACTTGTGCCGAATTCTCCAAGAGGTTTCAACCTAATAGTGGCATACCGACTCATATTCGGTGCCATTTAAATAACAATAAGTAAGAAATAGTCAAAATATAATCTTGCAATAATCATTCTAAAAGAAGTGTAAAGTTTTCTTGACTCCTGTTGGGCGCCATTTAAATATTTAAACACATATAAAAAGTAATTTTAGCATAACGTTTAGCATAGACTTATATCAAGAGGATTATGCAATGGAAAAATACTAGAATTTGGTATAAAATCGGTACTTTTTTCGACAGACTACCGTTTGTGACCAATTAAATACAAAAAACTTAAAACTAAACCTCAGTGTGGCTGCTTTCTAAGGACCTCATCAAAATCGGACAACATTCAAGCTTTAAAAGATCGTCAGCCATAAATATATAAACTTCCTCTTGCTTCCTAATTTTAAATTTAAAAACCTTAATCAAGCCATTCTCCTGTCAGCACGGTCAAGCTTTAAGTAGCACAAATTTCCTGCTTTCAATTTTAATGCCTGAACACAAGGAACAAAATGCAGGTACATGAAAACAGCTTAATTCTAAAACAACAAACCTTACCCTGCAGGTAATTCTCTCAATTAAATGGATAATTTTGGCCGTTGGCCGTATTTAACTACTCGCAAGCAACACTCGGATTTGAGCGCTGCTGGCAGCCTTGACAAATGAATAACGTCTATCGCCCTCTCTGACTAAGATTTACTTTGTATGTGTTTAGACTATATAATATACTTAATCATCATATTCTTCGAGATGCAAAGAAAAAGGTACATCCAATCATGAGTTTCTTCGAGAGAATATCACTCAAGGCAAAACTTCTCAAGGTGATTATCTACATATCTCTACATGAATTCGCTTGCGATAAATCTGGCTTCTGCCTTCTTGTTCTTGTATATGCTCTGGTCCTCTGAAAAGGCTTGTTGTATTTTTTTATTTTATAACAAAAGAACGTTCCGCGCATAACTGTCTAATTAGCAAAAATATAAATGACCACGCCACGACCCAAAGAGAGCGAACTAGAGAACAACCAGCTCGATGAAGTTGATGATGATGGGTCTCGTTAAGATTGTCCCGGCGAAGTCTTATGCACTGGTTCCCAACCCATCCTCATCGAGCTCCCCATGCAACTGCAACTACGAAGATGATGATGATGATGATGGTCTATGAATAATTGCTCATTTTCTTCTCCATAGTGAAGGCATAGTCATAGCAGTGGCATGGAATCTTCATGTCATCTTTTGTGCTGGACGAAAACTCGGTGCAGTTCTGGAGAATAAACGGACGGACGACCGACGATGAGGCAGGAATCAACAGCCCATAGCCAATACTAACCGAGTTTCTGGAATTTATCGCGCCGCTTAAGGTATTCCTGTGGCATTCGTCGTCGGTCGTTTGGATGGGACGAAGTATGTTAGGTTGGAGAAGCTCGTAGAACCCTTTCGTGCTCCGTTTTGCAAACCTCTGTGATCAGATTGTAACACAAGCAGTGCGGCGGTGGCGACTGATGGTTGCCTTTTCATATTCTTCTCCTGGACTTGTGCACATCATGGGCTTTGTTGGTTGGCTGTTGGTGCACATTTTTGAAGCGATGACTTCCAGCGATTAATCTACTGACGAGCTGGCATAAAGGAGCAAAATGAGGGTAGGTCGGGGGAGTCCACACTCACGACGACGACGACGACCATGATGATGATGATGAGGAGGACGATGATGGAATACTGGACGCGGACCTTTTGGATCGTGGATATTTTGGCCTTCTGAAGAGAAATCATAACAAAAAATTGCAGACTTCTTCGTTGCATATTTCGTGTTCTTTTATGGCAACAAAGTAATTCAAAGAACAAGAAAGAAAGAGAAACCATGCGCAATGGCGATGATGATGTTGGAAATGATAAAAATTAACCAAGGCAAGCATTTTCAATGGCATGGTGCATCCGAATGGACTCTTTGGCTGAGACTATTATCCAGGTACATGAAGCAGATGCAAAAGAGCAAGCAATATGCAGTGCCCGCGGAGTCCACTAGTGGGTCAGGCGATATAGTGGATAGACACGAGAATGCAGTACCTTCACGGGCAAGATTAGGCACGAGTAAGGTTTAAGGCTAAGGGTACGGTGGTATTTTGCAGATAAAGTTCTGCACAAAGAAGGTTGACACTTTTGGGCTAAATCTGGAAAAATATACAAAAAGTATCAAGATTTGACCAAGGTTAAGGATATTTATATTATGCTTAAATGTAAAATGTTTTTACTTCTGCAACCATTACGAATCCTGTTTTGCAACTAATTCAAGAATATCGTCTGCAGAAACACAATACAAATTATACCCACGTTGGGCGCCATTTTGGATTAAGAAACACAAAAAGATGCCATTTTTTAATAGATTCAACAAAATATGCTGGAATTGAAATGTTTTTAAAAGTAACGTTGATGTATTTTAATGAAAACTAAATACAAAATAATTCTTAAAGTTCGTTGGGCGCCATTTTTAACAATTAAAATAAAAACGAGAATCTTACATTTGCAAGATTAATAATACCATCAGGTTGGATGCCATTGAAAAAAGATAATATACAAATAAGGGACATTTATGTAATTAAAGTCTATCAAAAAACCTTAAATTGGTATCAAATTGAAGCTCAGCAGAAGCTTAGATAAAAATTATACTAAAGTCAAGGTTAACACCATTTAAAAAAAAAAAAAAAATTTAAATCGAATCTCATGTTAAAATATTGTAATTGGAGTGAAATGTATCCCAGTCTTACCGAGACATTTTAATTTTAAAACTAAACGCTAGAAATAGGTATTCACGTTGGGCGCCATCAAAAAAAATGAATGGAATTTCATAAACGGATAATCAAGAAATATTAATGAAATTTAAGTAAAATTATAAGATTGTCAGTGACATAGATTTATTTTAGTCCAAAATTGATTATTAACATATAAGAGTAACGTTGGGCGCCATTTTTAATAATTAATAACTAAAGGAAACGTCTTTTGTTAAAGTGTGTAAATTAAATTAAAACGTAAATTGTAAAGCGGAAACTGATATGAAATCAGTTTTGGTCGAACTAAATATTTTCATTTTATTAAAATATAGTTTAATCGATCATTGAAACTACGTTGGGCGCCAATAAAAATGACGAAAAAAAAAAGACTTGCGTTTTGGTCGAATGTAACTAGATTGACAGTTATACAAGTCTTGAGTCTTCGTTGTTTCGTGTAGATCTTACGAAACAACATAGCATAGATGTAATGTATGTCTAGAAGAGTCCGAAATAAAAGCACTAAATATACTTAGTACTAGATAAAAAAAAAAAAACACAGAAAACTGGCAACACTTGACAATTTACTTCTGTATCACATCATGAATACATTATTGCTCATATGAGCTCTTCTGACGAAAAGCAAAAAATACAATAAAAAAAAAACAGAATACTTACCTCTATACCTACATTGCCATGCTAGCCCTGTTATTAACTTGTCGTTTTCGAAAACAAGATGAGAAACGATTAATGCTTGCTCGTGGCCAATTTTGTTGGCTATATAGGTACCAAAGAAACAACGGAACGAATGACGATGATGAAGATCGACCGATGCGACGCGACGCGACGAGCTGCGGAACAAAAAGATGCTGTTACAAAGTGAAAGAAAAGCATCTCGATGTATCGCAACGATATGGTTCCTTAGCTCCAATTCATGTTAATTCGGGTCCCTCACTCACCGCTTGAGTTGTTCTTGTAGGTATATCGTACCTCCAACAAGCCCAGATTGTCCCAGATGCTATGCTCGAAGAAAGACAGACTTTTGGTAAAACAAAACAAAAATAAAAGGACAAAACAAAACCAAAGGAAGTCAAGTCTCATTCTACAAGTTTTTGGGTGAAGATCATCATCGATCGCGCAGAGAGTCAAGTCAGAGTCACTCGCGATTCTTCTCGTCGTCGTTGTTGTCGTTGTGGTTGTTCTTGTTCTCATCATCCTTGTCGTGGTACTCGTTATATGCTCGTCATGGGGTCCCTCTATAACATCCATTTCCATATACAAGTGCACTTCGATCCAATGCTTGCTCCAGCTCAATGCAACTTGATGTCGTTCAGGTAGCCGCATAATTTAGCTGCAATTAAGCAGCCAGATCCATGCTTAACTATACCTACGGACCAGCACCAGGTGAACAACACACACACAAAACAGTGAAACCGCGACGTGATACCCCTCGCGACCTCGTATGTTATTAACTTGGCCAATAATTCATTATCAGGTTGTTAAAGGTTTACAATTCTTGTTCTTTTTTTTTAGTTTGTATCTTTTTACTGTAAGCCGGGCTTGAGATTGTTTGTAAGACGCGCGTGGATTCGCGCTCCCTCGCTCCTTCAGAGAGTCATTGCGTAGGCATATATATTGAGCAACAATTGGTTGAGGTCTAAATTGTCTTCAAGGAAGGACCTTAAGTAAAGTGCCGACCATCAGGCTAACCAACCTGGCAACCAACTGACCGGCCAACACTCGGTCTTGCCAAACATCATCCAACGTAGAATTGTGTGTTGACAAGATAATGATGTGAGTCATCCGGCTTGCGGAGAGATAATTGGTTTACAAATAGGCACCTATCAGCCAGGTGATTTAGCAATGATCCAAGGATTGGAGACTGTCTTCAAGTTTTTTTTTTTTTGTAAGTTTTGTGGGAAAAATATTTTTTTTTTCTTCTGTCGGACCACCCTATGTTTAGTTTTAAAAATGATTTTTGGAAAATTTTACAGATGACGACAGTCCCTTGAGATCATTCCTCATCATTGGCTACAGTGTGTAGGGATAACCTTGCATAGTCATTGTCCTGTGAAGAGTGCCGCCACACTGATCCGTTCTGCCACTATTCATGATAGCCACTATGTATAGGAAAATTGTGCCACATCATTGTAGGGGTTGACTGGTCAGCACACTCTCATAGCTCGAGAATAGAGAATTAAACTCTGTTGAATTTGATGTTGATGATGATGATGGAAAAAAAGGTTTGCTATTTTTGAACAATCATCCTGATGATGTGGTCGAGGATATAAGGTGGTTTTCAGTCGAGACAATTGAATAGTTTCTTTTCGGAGAGGATGAGTGGGCGACCAACATGGGAAACTGACAGTTGAAAATGTGTGTTCTGTTGATGTTTAAATCCAAGGCTGAGATGGATAGTTCGATTAGTTGATTTGTAACGGTTGAAAGCATTTTATAAGGGGGCCAGAAGAACAATAGAAAATTCTGAATGGAACATTATTCAAGGAATCTAATGCTTGGTTACACATTGTGCTGTCCTTAATGAAAATCTATTATTTCAATTTCTCAATTTCATAGAATTGAGAACGAAAAAAGTTTTTGTTTAAGGTAAAAATAAGTGCTGTCAAGTAAAGTAAATAGTTCTGAGGAAGGCATTTTAAAGTGTTGTTTTTTACCTCAGATATAAATTTTATTAAGTACCAAGAATTTGCAATCAAAGCTTCTTTTATCTTTTTTTTTTAATTTTTTGACTGGCGCCCAATGTGAGATCAAATTATGTTTGCATTTGCTAAAAAAACATAAAGAAGCCTGCGTAGCTCATCATTCACCATGAGGCGAAGTATATTCTCGGTTAATGTTATGAAAGCTAACTACTTTGTCAAAAAGCGGGACATGCTTTTGAATAAATCTATCTGCTTTGTTAACGCGGTTGATGTGTGTGTACTTTTGAGCCTTATGTTAGGTTAAAAATGTTTGCAAGACAAGTATATGGTTTAAACTGTTCATTCTTTTCCGTTTTTGTTTGAAATAAAATTCAGTCAAACCAACTTATTACTAGTTTTTCGTTTTTTTTTTTGTTAATTGGCGCCCAACGTGAGTCAGTTGTTGCAAAAACAGCTTGAACAAGGGATTTTGTCAGGTACGTTACTTGTCATGGCGCTGGGTGCACTAGGATCAAATAGTTTCTTCCACCCAACTCGATCTCTAGCCAACTGTCTTAATTTTGCATCTAAGTCCTTTGAGAATGCTTATATAATATGGTCACTTCATCGTTAATGATAGATTCGTCTGTTTCGAGTATGCTTTGAAATAACATTCAAGACTATATGTGCTGAAGCTTTGATGCTCATGCGCACATGCGCACTTGTCTTAATTAGTCCAAAAGTTTTTATCTTCTCTGCCAAATATTTTCTTTTGGGTAACAACACAAGTTTTATATTTCCTGGAAGCTTTCATCTGCCTGATAGAGAGTCCATTTTTCTCAAAAAAAAAAAAAAAAAAATATTTATGTACCTCGGCACATGATAGTGTAAACTGTATCAGTTTGGGCCTTAGATTCAATTTAACATAACTTGCAAACATATTAAACCTACGTTGGGTGCCATTTTAAATGTGTTTTTTTTTATGATATTTTTCGGAATATTCTATTGAAGATTCTGAAACAGTTGCATAAACAATAATTGAAAACGGGATTTCAAAACAAATCGAGCTACCTCATAGTCTACCTTTCTAATTCGTGAGACAGTCAACTACCGAATCCATGCATGACAGACCGTAAAGTCAATCTTCCATATACACAAGCTTTTTCTTCTATTCCAATTTTATTGTTTTTTCTATTTTTATTTTCTGTCTTAACTTGTTCCATATAATTTTTGCCTTGAATTTTTTCTCCTTCTTCTATTCAACAAGATGTTACCCTCAGATCCATTGCTAGTGGCAATATCTTTTCTTAGCCATTTCTCACTTAACTCATCAGAGTGCAACAATTGCTTTGCTTTGCCTAGCTTGGCGTCTTTTTAAGTTGAGCTTCTGTGTTCATTTTCTTATTCTCTGTGTACAAAAAAAAAAAGAAGAAGATGATGCAAAAAAAATTGTAACGAAACAATAAAAGTGTCTTCTGCACGTCTCTAGCTCGCCTCGACTCTCGAGAATAGTTTTGTAGGGCTGATGCCATCCTTTTTTTCTTTTGTTTATTTTTTTGTATCTACTTCAAGCTTGTCCTTGATTTGATTGTTTTGTTGTGCTGCAAGACAAAAAAAAAATCACAACGCACACACAAAACAAACTATTGCTCCCCATACAGCGCGCATCCGTCATGGACGCTTGATAGTCATCTTGGGGTTTCACTTGGAGCTATGTATCTACCTAGTCAGTGAAAATGGAAAGGATGATGATGGTCTCGGGGAGGATGGATGGTTGGATGGTCGAGTGGTGGTATCACCCAAGTGATACGTGCTGTATAACAAGTGATAATAAAACAAATCCATTGTCTTCTGTGTACAGCCGATTTTGCTGGCCGGTTAGAGAAGTCTTGGAACAATCATTCCGATAGGTTTTTTTTTTGTTTCTTTCTTTGGTTTTTTTTGCTGTGGAATTTTTTTCGCGCTTCAACATTTGCATACAACATAAAGAAATGTGAACAGACATTGTAAAAAACAAGGTTGTGATTGAGCCCAGGATCGGATTTGACCAGAAAACGCAAGGGCTTGATTAATATGTTAATTTTGCTCCCAGTTTACTATTCAAAGTAGGCTTGTACCAAAAAATTTCAAAAATGATCTTTCACTCAAATATATCGATGAACACTCTATCAAATCCAAAGAAAAAAAATTTAGAAAATGATGTATCGTACATGTGCCCGAGTTGGGCGCCATTTTAAATAGAAACAGCAAAATTGCCTTATACAAAAAAAAAAGGAATTTGTAGGTTTTGTCGATGCTATTTAAATGAAACTAACTAAAAGGTATATGTAACATAAGTCAATGCTAACTTAATTCAAGGTCCATATTGGATGTCAGTTAAAATAGATGGAATACCAGATGATTCTTACCTGCGTTGGGCGCCATTTGATATGTATCTTATAATTGAGTACATTTATCTTCCACAATGAATCAAACAATTCTTGATATGTGCTAACTAAGCTTGAGATTCATATTACATGCATGTTAAAGTACGAACAAAAATAAAAATTGGTTTTGTCTCACGTTGGGCGCCATTTAATACAATACCAATAACTCAGTTTATTTTTATCTTCTACAAGACCTAAATAATTTCCTAAGCGTGTGCTAACTATGTTGGAGAACCACATTGGGTGCCAGATTAAATGGAAACAAAACAAAATTGTTAGGATTTGCCTTACGTTTTGCGTTATTTGATATAATACCAATAACTAATTTCAGGTATGTGTTATATAGACTTGATACATATCTTAGGTTAAGTAAGTTTAAAGTGCCTGACACTGACACCCACTTAAACTAGAGGCAAATTTAATTATAATTACATTTCCATATTGGGCGAAAGTTAAAATAGAAAAAAATACCAATCTTGTAGGTTTTGGCTTTCGTTGGGCGCCATTTAATATATAAACTTCCAGTAAGTTTATTTATTTTTGACCTTCGCCAAAACATAGTTCTTGTGTATGTTACATAAGTCAATGCAAATCTTATTAAAATTTCATATTGATTGCCAGCTAAAATAGAAAAAAAACTGGTGGTCCCTACGTTGGGCGCCAATTAAAAATAATCCCACCCTGAATGAGAGGACACAAATTGGTTGGTTAGGCGGTCAGGCGGCCGTGTCTACGTGATGGTTGTTCTTTTCTTGTTCTTAGAAGTCTTGGGTGGATCTGTTGAAGGTTTTTGTCTTGTTCTTGTAAAAATTTTTTTGTTCACAACCAGACAGAAGACGAAATCTATCCATATCTGCATCTTCAAGGGTCGCGTCGCATATCTATGTGCAAAAAAGAGACAAGATAAAGTTGATTTGTTGAATGTCAACTCATATATAGAATTTGTATATTCCTTCTATATCTTGTCTCTCCTTTGGTTATAGAGGGGGGGTTTCCGCTTGTCTGTCTTTCTATCTGTCTGACTGTCTGAATACCTTGTCGGATCTCATTTCACTTCGTTAGAGATTAGCCTGTTTTTTTTTGTGATATTTTTTGTTTGTCTGTTCGAATATATTTCTTTGGTTACGGTTGATTATCGCGTAGCAGTGCTCCACAGCAGCAGCAACAGCGGCAGCACAAGAGAGCGAGCGAAAGGCTCAATGCAAATTATGCGGTTGAACATTTGTTCCACCCCTTCGTTTAGCTGGCAGCATCATTCAGCGGCAAATTCGAGCTGAAGACCGAAACCCACACTCTGTAGTGCAGAGACTATACACAGCTCTTCGACTCTTGTTTATATGTTAAAACATTTTATTATGAGAATATATGTCAGGTTTAGCACTTACCGCTGATTTAGGTTGAAATGAATTGTTGGCGGATTAACTCACCTGGAAAAAGTAAAAGATACAACAAAAAAATGAAATAAAAAATTGAAATATAAATGAAATTGAAATTCAAGGTGCATTCGAGCTGAAAGTGATTTGGTATAAGGTTTTTCTACCTCATACTGAACCGAATGAGGATCGGGTGTAGGTTGGAGTTTATGTTTATTTGATGGGGGAGTGCTGTGCTGATGGAGGTGGAAAAATGTTTGTTAATCGTTGAAGCGAATACAGATTTATTTTTATTTTTTTTGTTATTCTATTTCAATGGAATTGTGTTCATTTCCAGAGGAATGCATATCAAAATGCCTAATTTCCACCAACCAAAAAAAAAAACTAACAAGAGACACACCTAATTGTTGCACTTTAATTCTAAATTTCGACATAATTTAGGCACGCAAATGACAAATAAATGAAAAACAAACATATACAAGCTATTAAAACACGCATTTAATGACTGTGAACATCTGTTTTTGTGTGCTTTGGAATACGCTTTAAAACAATTAGAATTCAAAGCTTATGACATTTTATTTGGAAAAATTACTGAGGTGAATAAATAAATTAATAAATTAAACATTTTATGAGGTTTGTTTAGGTATTTTATTGAGTTTTTTTTTTTTTTATTAAATGATTCGAAGTGGGTCATGATAGGTAGGATGTTGTTTTTAATTGTATTTATTTTGCACAAATATTGAATTTGTTACTTAATTTGTGTCAATTAAGTTGCATTTTCGTTGTCAGCAGCTTTGATTTTTGCCATTTTGTTTCCATTAAAATGTGATTGGCGTTGGGCGCCATTTAAGGGCGAAAAACAAAACCTATTGACCTTTGATAATTAACTATGACCTTTGATACCAATGTATTATTATAATTTTTTCAATCAAACTCTGCTCCAAACTAGATAAGACTTACGTTGGGCGCCATTTAGGTTGAATTAATAAATTAAAAAAGGTAATTTAACAGTGGTATAAGATCTCGAAATATACTGGAAATCGATATAAAATAAAATTCATTTTTTAAAGGAAGCCGAATATGGTCTGTAAGCCTTCATGGTCTGCGTTGGGCGCCATTCAAGACAATGACAAACAATAAAAATGTGTTTGAATGAAAATATGTATGTGCGACCATGTACTGTAAGGCTAATGAAAACATTCGAAGAAATAGTTTAGCTTATGATTAACGGTAAATTTTTGTCTATAAGTTAGAAGGTAAAACATCGAAATATCAAACAAACCACCAGCTAAACCTTTTTCAGTTAAAAATTCATTGCGAAACTCTACATTCTCATAAATAACATCTTTATACAGCCACACCCTTAATTGGTCTTAAACAACCAACTAAACCAGCAAAAATAATTTGCTTAAAAAGGAGAAATCACTTTGCGAAAATGATATGCAATTTACCGCTTCACAAAAAGAGAACAGAAACTTAAAACTCCTATTTCAGAAAGCCCCCCTCAAGTTACGCCAAAGAAGCAAAAGCCAACTACAAACCATATTTGCTGCTACAAAACGCAGTAAAAATTATTATTAGTTAAAAACCTGCATCAATGAGTCGTACCGCGCCACCAGCTACCACCATCGCCGCCACATTTATTCCGTCAACGCTTAGTTAGAAAAAAAAATGACAAGAAGAACAGAAAATAAAACCAGCTCCGCATCCACTTCATAAATATACCAGAAAAGTTCAAATGAAAAATGAATCAAATAAGCGTTGCGGCTTGCAACAAACACCAAACCCGATAGAGCTCCTCCATATTCCGTTGCATCGTCATCATCATCATCTTCGTCGTAGTCGTCCTCATAGTCATCGGTCTTCATCTTGGTCGCCTTGACTGAAAGGAAGGCGCACTCTGCGCAAATACTCACTAATATATCCATCAAAACAAAAACAGGATTAGCAACTAATCGCTAGCAATCAATCGGGAGGATTCCTTCTATCATCGGTCAACATATGGAATGGAAGCAGGCACAATCCATATGTGCCATAGCCTGTCTCTGCGACAGCGACGTCCGCATCCGCAACAAGACACACATTAGACAAAAACTATCCGACAAATGTCATAAATCATCACCGCTGCTGGAGCACACACACACACACTAACAGGCTTCAGCGAAGTGGTCGTTGGCCAAAGAAGAGAGCCAGAAAGAACCTTCTTCCATAACCGGTGTCCCTGCTTCTCTAAATAATTTCCACGCTATATTGGCCATGGTTCACAGCATACACATATGCGGAGCGTCTTGAGATGATGAAAATGATGATCTGACAGAACGCATGACAGATTGACGTTTAAGTGCAATTATAGATTTTTGAATTCCATGCGATGGCGGGCAATTATTGAAATGGGCATAGCTGGGAGCTGCTGCTGGGCTGTTGGTTCTTGATTGTTGATCGAAGAAGAAGAGTTCCATCATAATAACTGTTACAATTCCGGCGGCTGATTCTATTCGGAATTCTTCTCCAATCTTCTTCCCGACTGTACAAAACCAACAAAGAAATGAAGAAGAAGAAGAAGAAAAAATTGTGTGACCGACAAATCCAAAAGGTAATAATTCAAAATTAATACACGCCAAGCCTCCAAGTCTTTTATACTCTTCAAACTGCCCGCAGCCTTAAGGCGCGCATGTGAGTATTTAAAAGACAACCTTAGATGCGATGGATCAATCAGAAATGCTGGTCGAGTCGTCATGATAGATGATGCGATGCTGGAGGATTTCACTTTTAGTCGAAAACCTCGTTTCCATCTTCCATCAGCAGAGACACGAATTTGTTCTGGTCGATTGCTCAGTCACATTTGTTTCGTCTCACCTTTTTGCATGACAGCAGCTCTTGGGACAGTGGCGAAGGAGGCAGACCGACCATCAAGGAGCCAAAGTTTGATGGGAGACTGTGTTGTCTTTTTATATGGTCACGTCCGAGGCTTTGGAGTTTTTTTTTTTTTTTTATTTAATGTAATCAGCGAAATGGCGGTGAATGTGGTTCGTTTTGCATGTTGTGGCTCCTCGAAAAAAGATCTGCAATAGCCAGTGGTATCTTGTTGTATGTGAAGTTGTTGGAAGAAGTTTGTTCTTTTTTTTTGAAGATTGTTTGGAATTGTTTGTAAGCCATTCCGTCAAAGTTATTGCATCCCGTCAAAACAATGTGAAGCGTAGCGAATAGGATGGTCTTTCTTAAGTTTGTTGTCGAGGTGAAGGATGGAACTGCTATTAATGAACAGGCTTTTGGAACCCAAATAAAGACAACGATTCGTAGGAGATTCATCTCGAAATAGTCAAGGCGACAATAATTAAGCTCAGAAAACTTTGCGGGGGCGCCTAGATCTTAAGGTGTAAAAATTTAGCTATCTTGGGGGCCCTTCAACTACGACTTGTAGATGGCAGTTGAGGTAACAACAACTAAGCTCGGTAGAGTCCTAGCTCCTTGGGTATTGAAAGGACGTTCGAACTATGATTTTAAGGCTTGGGATATTACCTTACTAATTCGGTGAGCAAATTTTGATTTTCCAGTAGGTTAAGGTGACAGAATTCGTGATCGGTGGACTCCCGTAGGCTGGGACCTAGCTTGAAGACGTTCCAAATAAGATTTAAAAGTGATTTATCTCGAAGTAGTTGTAGTGACAGAATTTTAGCTCTGTTGGTATGCTGCAGTTGGTTGGGAACCTAGCTTGTTGGGTGAACAACTGGAAACGCTGTTACTACCACAGCAATTAAACATGGAAGATATCATTTTTTAAATATCAACGGTAGACGCCAGTTGGCAAGGAATTTTGCTTGTTGGGTGACCAAATTTAAAAAAGTGCCTACGGTCTCGAAGCAGTTGAGAGTGACTAGAATTTTGTTTGTTATCACTTACGTCCTCCTCGCGTTCTGCTGCTTTTCGGAAGGACTTGCTTTCGAGGATGGTGTAGCGATATAATTTCATAGTAAAGAATTTATGACCTACCCTCTGCTGGTCATAATTGAAGATTATCTAAGTGAGGTGGGGGTTGAACGTGATTCTTAGCAATTCGCCAACATGAACTAGACCAAAGGCATTTTTGCTTAAAGTGGAATTTTAACTTCACGTCTAAGCAAACGTTAAAATTAAAAATTTGGTCTCAAGCTGCAACAGAACGTTAGAATGCTCTCGCAAATGAAACCATAAAGGTTCAAATGAAAATTTTTCATACAATTTTAAAGTTCGTCACGTCATAATTCACATTCACATTAACCTTAAATCAAAAATTGGCGTTTTATAATTTTGAGTTTTGAGGATGCATCTGTACATAAACTTAGAGCAGAGCTCCGTTCACAAAGAGCAGAGGTGATAGCAGCGCTTGGGTTCAATTATGACAGTCTAACACGCAGTGCTATATTTCTGTCGCATATAGTCCAATTCATAATTATGTTTTTCCCTTTCAAACTAAGTTCGTTCAGTTTTTCCCATCCAATTAGTGAATTTACAAAACTCTTTCAAGTGTATATTCTCATAAATACCAACACCGCATCTAACCAAAGTTATAATTTATTAAATTACGTCATAAAACTCAATTGACCATAAACCACTATAAAACACCATAAGCTTATATATAAAAAATATTATTTGCATGATACTGCTCTGAAAAATTCTCATCTTCCTTCTGCAACCTTAAAATACCTGAACTTTGCTGCTGATGGCCAAGCAAATCACGCAAGTGTTGTTTATTTTGTTTTGTTTTGATTTTTTTTTTTTCTTCAAAGTAAATTTTGTTTATAATTTTTTTTTTTTCTTATTTTCATGTTTTCATACCCAAAAGGCAAAAAGTTTTGTGCAAAAAAAAATCTCATCAAATCGTGTTGATCGATATCAGAATCACGATCCATTAAAGAAAGACTCTGCCGCGCGTTGTGGCAACAAAAGCGCAAACCTACCGAAACCGACACCAGATCAAATTTCGCCCTCATCTCATCTTCAATCTTCTCTCTCTCGCTTAAAACGAAGAATGTTTCTTCAGTTTTTTGTTTTGATTTTTTCTGTTAATTTTTGGTTTCATGGCCAAGAGGCAAAGTTTAAATGGTTATAGGAGAAGAGCACGAGGTATAATGAGTGACCTCTATCGTTCGCCAACTAATTAATTTTCCCAGGCAGAGTTGATGTGATGGTGCTTATGAGAAGCTGAAGCACATATCGCTCTGTAAAACAAATGACAGGTGTCAGTCTATGGTTTATACTTCATTAGTTCTATACGAGTTTATTTTTTCTGCGTTGGGCGCCATTTTCAAGCACCCACTTCCATGGGATTTGCTTGATTTCTGTTTTATTTTTTGTTTTTAAGGCAGATTGCTTATATCGATTGTGTTCCTTAATTGGAAGAGTACCTATCTATGACAGGGATATTTATTTCTCGAGGATTTACTGACCACAAAAGGGATTTGAATTAATTTCGCTAGCAAAGGTGAGCCAGATTTTTTGGTTTTTTTTTTTTTGTTGTTTTGTTGTTTTGTTTACATTCGTTCTCATTGTACAACGTTGTCGTGGTATTCTTGCCCATCTTTCTCCAGAAATCTTTTTCTTTGTCGAATTTGTTGTGCAGGTTCGTGATTAATGTCATCACAAGATTTATCGCTGCTATGTTTACGAAGTTTACTGTTTTTTTTTTTTTTTCTTTAGATATTTTGTGAATTTTTTGGAGACAAAGTGCTGATATGGTCACCCAGAAATAAATATACGATAAAGTTGGCATACTGTCGTTTATGAATTGTGATGATTTTAAGATTAAATCGTTAAGTTTTTTTCTTTGTGTCTTGTTTTAATTTTTGTTGGCTTTCTGTTTGATGAGTGTTATTTTTATTCGCTTGTTTTTTTTTTTAATGGTGTCCCGTGCGATGAAGTTAATTTAATTAGACTTTTCTGGTTGATTTATTTGAGCTCGTTATGGGATTAAATGATTATCTGGATACAAATAAAATGGAATTTAATTGAAGAAAGTTCAGAAATGTTTGGGTGTGGTCAAAAGGTATTTTGATATAGAATTGAAGATTTTGTTCGAAGAAGAAGTTTTGGCCTCAACAAAAATTCACAAACAGTTTTCTTGGAAAAATCAAACAGAGGGAGCAATGCTAAGACAAAAACAATGGCGCCCAACGTGAGCCTAGGATTAAATATCGGTTGAAGAGGATTTAAGCAAGTGGTAAGACCCTTATGTTTATTTCACTTAAAGGTTTTATCTTGTTTTAGTTACTTGTAAAAGTTAAATGGCTCCCAAGTCCCAACGTTTAATTTCGAGCTATAAATTGAAGAAAATGCATAATTTGTCATATTTGTATATATTTGTCATTCTATATTAAATTTCTTGTTTTATAGTGTCTTTGTTCTTGTTTTTCTTTTATAAGTTAACTGGCGCCCAACGTGGGCTTACAACTAAATTTGCATATTCGTTCGAAGTTTTTGAAGCTTTTGTAATATTTGGAATATAACAACGCTTGATTTAAGTTAGCGCCTAAGATAGCAGTTGTCTCTGAATCGAATATCGATTGTTTTGGGCCTGCTGTTATCGTGCAGCATCGGAGCACTAATAAGACCTGGACAATTCCAGAGAACACGTTCCAGTGAATCATTTCAGTTGCAATATTGATGTTTTTACGGTACACATTGTCTCGCTGCGAGTTCTCCTTGCCTATGTCAAATCTGGATCTAGTTAATAGTTCTTTTAATCTATTTTTGTCATCGATTGACCATATTTCCCTTAATACAATACCAGTTGTCCAGCTTTTCTATCTTCTGTTTTATATTGATATTGGTATATGCTGCCCCTCTTTTTTCTGCCACGGTGATATTAAAGATTAGATTTCATCTGCCTTGAAATTCATGGATAGTCAGTTATTCATTATTTTTTATCACCTTGTTATTGATTGTTTATTCTCGAATGGCTCTCAACGTAGGTCAGGTGTGCTTTTTAGCTATTTTCGGATGAAACAGCAATAAACGACTGAAGGCAATAGCATTCTTTTTCACTTTTTAGTCTTCTTCTAGATTGTATTAAAATATAACTTGTTTTCTATTGTGTGTGTAGTGAATGGCGCCCAACGTGAGTTTTTTTTTTTTTTTATAGATTTATACTTGTGGCATTTCTCTTAGTTCTTATTTTGTACATACTTCATTTAAATGTTTCACCAAAACGCCCCTGTTATCACTTTCGTTTCCCACTTCAAATCTTTGAAAAGTTTTCCACACATGAAAATCCTACCTCAATCCAAGTTCGTGAAACAAAAACTCCCAAGTCAATTAATTCCTGAAGTCGTAAGCCACTTTCCTCGGCAAGTTAATTAGCAATTTGTTTTCCTTGTACAAGTATGTTGGGGGCGAGGGGGGGGAATCCAGTATAATTATTCTTTTATTTATTATTCAATAATATTCCATGCGTGGGCACACGAGCCTATAACAACCCCCTTCAGTACTTATTTCCAAACGCCTTAATACGCACCTTTAGGAGCTACGAGCAGCTCAGCGAGAGAAGAAGAAGAAAACAGAATCCCCAATCAATTCGCTAAATATCTTCACTTCTCACCTTGTGCCAGTGATTTCAGATTTAATCACGAAATCTAAATCATGCCGCACATACAAAACTCCAATAAAACTCCATCGTTGTGATTACGAGAGTATAATATCCTTGAGACTGGCTTTAGGCGAGAAACGGGAGGACGACCAACAACGCTGCCGCTGCCGCTCCCGCCGGGGAGATATACGATGAGAATCTATGGGATCTCGATCCACACTCGGCAACACAAAAACACACACAAAACAATATCTCTCTGACACGTCACACCATCCGACTACATCACTACAATGCCACTGTGTGTTATGTGTGTCGAGATGTGTGCTGGTTGCTGATGCTGCCCCACCTGCGAAATAATTAGCCGCCAATCTTGTTCATTATAATGCCTCAGCTCTTTAGACAGAGAGAAGACTCGCTTTGCGATGCATACCATCATCTTCTTCAAGCCTCAACCCCGGGATGAACTATCATCCTCCAGAAGAGCTTCCTTAGGAAGAGAGGCAAGTGCGGGGAGGAGCGGAGAGACACATGAATACATAGGAGTGCCAAATGAGAAGAAATAAAAGAATCTAGCAGATACCACGATGGCTCCTCGCCGCCGCCGCGCCGCCCGCTGCCGCAAAATCCGAATCCCACAATCTATCTATTCATCTGTCTGGAATGGAATGAGTGTGGTATTTTTTTTTTTTTGTTGTGCCTTTCTTTGGTGGGCTCCAGGAGACGAAGGGAAAAGCGAGGGATACAAATGCAAACAACAACCTGAAGAGCAGAGCATCATCATTCAAATGAGATAGCAAAATACAACTTTGCACACAAATAGCTTAATCGCAAGCAATTAAACAATTAACCCACCTATGGGCTCGTTTAGGCATCTCCAGGCATTCTCCAGTTCCAGTCGAAGCAGCATCAGTTGTGGGAGCAGCAATAAACTATTTTCGAGAAGTGGTGGTACCAGCAGCAGCAGCAGCCGCACACAATCGACAAGGAGGATGCTTGATTCAGGACCAGCACATGCGGATTCAACAATGAAAGTGTCTATAAAAATCCACACCGCATCGTCTTCTATACCAAATGAAAACAAATTGATATCGACGAAGGCCGGTGGTGGACGGAAAGGATGGAGGGAGGAGCAGTGATGGAGGATGTGAAAAATGTGAATTGGGATTCATTGTTGTCAGAGATAATGAAATCTCCCACTTCTTTTGTAGGATTTCAGCCAGCATCACCGGGAGGGACAATTTCCAGACAAAAAAAGAATCTGGCAGCACTTTTGGGGAACATCATATTATGGCCTGATCGTGAGACGATTACCTACGAGCAGACGCGATGCAGATCATCACGCTGAAATGACGGTGATGTGCGCATCTCCTTCTCCCATGAGATGATGATATGATGATGATAATGATTTAAGTAGTGTGCTCTCAGCGAGATAGGGTGCTAATGGTTGGTTATGCCACGCAACAACCAGTTCAATTTTCCCTTCAAAGAAAAAAATCATATACAAAACAAAAGAAAACAAAAACAAGTATGGAACGCAATTTGGTAAAGCAAATTATACAGGATCATCGAGTCTCAACTAAAAATTTGAAGGTGGTCCCATATATCATTTCTTGGATGACAGACTTAATCGCTGGTGGTGCGCGATGGCTGATGGTGATTTAGCGTTGAAGGGTCAAAGATGAACGAGAAACCATCAAACTTAAGGCTGTTGAGAGTGTTCACGCTGTTGTTAAGAGGTAATTTTGTCGAAATTACTTTAATGTGTGTTTGGAGAACGTTTTGACCCCAAAGAACTTGACTCATCGGAAAAGAATTTTTTTTTTTATATTTAATCGTTTGTTGTAAATTGTGTCCGAAATTTAAGCAATTCTTTGAAACTATTATGGTGATGAGAAAGATGATAGAGAGGAACGCGTTGGAGCAAATTGGCGTTTTTTTTTATGTGTGCTGCTTGGTGGGAACTTGAGATTAAGCACACACTAGGTTTCTTATCAAATCGTACAACAGTCTTATCAAAATAAAATTTCAATACCGCAAATTTTCATTTTAACAACTGTTACAGGCTTTTTTGAAAATATGCAGACTTTATCAAGTTACAAATTTGTTCAAATTTGCTTGTTTAATGATGTTAGAAATAATAATAGTAGCTTGAAGTTGTCCTCAGCATATTCACGCTCAAATAGAAATCCAACTATAGGACTGGAACTGGTCTTAGTGTTAAGACTCTTTGAAGAAATCGGCTTTTAGGGGTAAAAATTAGATTATTTGGATAACTCTTCTTACTTTTTCGCCGTGGCGCTCAAATGAAATGGTGCAATAGCTCGAGGCAAACCAGGGCCTAGTGACCTACACTCTAAAATCCATTTCTGTCTACGTGCTGTAAGGGATTGTTTTTTTTTAAACAGATTCTTATCAAGCGTGATTGGTTGGGTGCTTCGTTATTTCAGTGTCACCTGAATTAAGGTTCTGAAAAAGTGAACTAAAGTAATTTACGGGTCGAAGCTGTACAAGACAAAGCCAATTCAGCATCTGCTATTGGTAGTTTGGCATGGCAGAATGCTTTTTCTTAGTTATTAGAAATTCGATAAAAGAATGACCCAGCGATTTTCCGTAAAACTCAATCCTCCCGTTTGGTTCATGTCTTTGGTTAGCCAAGACATCTACTAAAAGTCTTTTACGTTTGGTTTCACTCAAAAGATAATTTTAAACTGTGTAAGGCTAAACAGATGTTTTCTAAAAAACAACACAACTGGTCTTCTAGCCACTCAAAATCAAAATTACAAAATTTTTAATAAGTAAAAATAACGTGGTCCGTCGAATTTGGGTCAAAAACTAATAGATCCCCGGATAAACCCAACCCAGCAGTTATATTCTAATAAAGTTTCATTCCAAACATATTTATCACTCCATCAGATGATCTGGCATCTAACGTACAAGTCATAACCATAACGAGTTTTATTTCGGTTTTCTTAACGACCAAAGTGAATCTTTTCCTTGGAGCGTGTCATCCATTACACCATGAGAGATGCGCGCCGCCAAGTCGCTGCGTCGTCGGCGTTCGCTGTTGTGTAATTATAAAACAATGTGTTGTAATAAAGTCAAAAAGGCATTAGATCTACATTAACATCACAATTTTATGACTCAACACACGCTGTGGGGTCAAAGTCTTGTGTCTTGTCTTTATGACATGTGCGCTAATCATAAAACAAACAAACATGAACCACAACAACATCATCATCAGTGATGCGTATGTCAAATATTCATGTTCATGATCCACCTTGTCTTCTGGAGGCACGACATGATTAATATCAATGACCGGTTGCATACGACATTTCAGACAGGTGACAAGTAGGAAACTAAAAAAAAATTGTTTAAAAAAAGCAACAACAAAAAACTGTGATTGATCAGAATGTGATTAATGATCGATCATGTTTCTCCAACCTAAAAATTATTGTAAACAAAATGTGTCATATCCCAAAGCCTCGCCCTCTAGCCTAGCCTAGCCCATGCACCATGTTAACATGACTTCTTTGGGGACAATAATGTTTAAGGTTCAAACCCAATTTCGGAATGTGATCGTGCTATTTTTTTTTTTTTCCTTCATGAAAAGATACAAAACTTCTTGGGTACCTGGCTTACATGAGATACGGGAAATAAGGAAAATCCATCAAAACTGACAAATTATTTTAGCAAGGTTCTGAGTCTTCTAACTTCTATCCGACTGACGGGAATGTTCTCTCACTCAAGATATAGTTGCGATCTTCTATTAAAGACAAATATCTAAAAAAGAAGATATGAAGATCACGACTGAGTCTCTATACAATATGTTCATTTGACAGCACAAAATTAGTTGCTGATAAAATTATCTAAAAACTGTGTTTTCATCAATGTTTGTCCCTGATTGTCTTTTAGAAAACTTATCCGATCCGACTAAATTTGAACTTAATTCATTACTTTTATTGAAGCTTACAAATCAGTAAACCTAAATTTTGTCAAATCAAATTCGGAAATGTGCGAAAATGTCAATTTTGTTCAAAAACTTGGAACAGTAAATTCATTCAAGGCAAATATTAATTTAAAGTTTTATGAAAATTGAAGCAGGAGCTTCAATGCAGGCACGTACATTTCGATTCTGTCACCGTTGATCAATATCACATGTTCGAAATTCTTACCAATGGCCTCACTTGACGTTAAAGTTCCTACACTTCCATGACAAGGAAGAAGATCAAGTGAAGACTTTTTTTCTGTTCCTATACAATATTTCATTAGGAAGATGTGTTACTTTAAGTTACCAGGAAAATGTCAAAAAGCCACATGTTTACACCCGTGATTAGATACTTTTTTCCTTTTTTTTTTTAAGTGAGAAAGAGGCGAGAAGATCGCGCTATATGACCGAGCATCCCAAAAAGGTGTCTTTGCATAAAGAGCGAAGTGAAAATTAGCTGGTTTTTAGTTTATTTTGTTTTCTTCTGTTCGTTTTCTTCTTTTTTTCATAAAAAAAGTATTCATTTCGGGAATATAAGTGTGTGAAGCCAGAGGGCCACAGGAGTCACTATTAACCACTGTTTATTTTTGTGTTAGAAGACGACGAAGACCAAAAGACTCCTAACAACTTGAGTAAATAAATAAATGGTGGCTCTGACTCTGGGTATGTATTTGGTGGCGCGTTAAATGAGTGTTAAATGGTAAAAAAGGATTACAATCAGATCATGGGTGGCCAGAAAGTGGCATACCTACCTAGACATTGGATACTCTTGTTGTTTTTTTTTTTTTTTGTGGAAGTATGAAAAACAGTTAACAGGTGTGTCGTTTAGAAAAAAAAAAAACTATGCACGTGTTTTGAGTGAAACTTAGATGGGTTCTGCTAAATGAATTGGTATTCATATTTTTTACTTCTGAGCGAGGTCGATGAAATTTGAAGCTAAATGATGTTTATCTATAAGCAATGGAATAACTGTACCTATAAGTAAAGTAGCACGAGTGTTTGAGGTGGTTTTTATAGATGTGATGGATTTTAAATGACTAAACAGGTGTTTTGAAGCACTTATGGTACTATTTTTGTCTGTAAAAAAATGTGTTTTTTACTAAAATTGAAAAAAAGAATTGCTATACAGCTTGACATGGAAATGTTGCTAAGGAATGGATAAATATGACTAACACCCAGCTTTTAAGTATTTGGTTAGTTAAATCCGAGTCTAATCACGAAATTAGGCGGATTAACTTTCGGTGAATTGGTAAACTGATTCTATTAATGTTAACGATGTGGATTCGTCTAGAAATGAGGGAGGTTTGGAAGTTTTACTAGAATATAAAAAGAAAAGAACGATTCGTAAGGTTACAGTACCCGAACTGAAGACCGCAAGTTAGTCGATACAATAAATAAAAAAAAATAGTTTTGAAGAACTACGCAATACTTCCAACACCCACCCAATCTTAGTCATGTTTTTGAGAAACCATGTTTTGCTCCCAATACCCGTTACATACTACAAAATGAAATTGGTGTCATTTCGGTCATTATCTACCCCCTGATGATTGCTTCATGATGGTAGCAAGAAACGAGTGTAAAATTACATGATAACACCCGCCACCGCCACGGCTACCACTGTAGCCCCTCGTTGCAACACCGAAATGCATTAATCACCCAACAATTAGACGACAATTCCGCCGCCATTAGCTCCCACATTACAACCGCTGTTGCCGCTAATTTGATTGATATCTCTACCCGACTGCCAACGACATTGGTTGTTGGTGGTAAATAAAACAAACACAATTATCTACTACCCCCTGGCCTTGTCTCTCCATATAACTACACCTATCATTCCTCTAGACCTCACTGACAAGAGTCAAACAACAAACAATTGCCACCATCATCATTGGGACGACAAAAGTAAGCAATTACAAGACGAGCGTTGAAGATATGAAGAACGAACCGACAGAAAAATAAAGAAGAAGACAAAAAAAAAAATACAATTTGAACGCCTCGACTGCCCTAGATGTCTCGCTTCGTAATCTTATTGCGCTGCACCTATCTCTCTGACTTCCCCCTCCCTCCCTCTCTCCCCGTCACATGACAGTGAGAGATACAAATTCATTGAAGAAAATTCTGCGCTGCGTTGAGCGCGCATTTAATTGGCAAGCTGCCGCTGCAACCCCGGGGGGCTGCCAGCATAAAACGCAACCGTAGCTAATTGCAACCTGACCGCGACTCCCTTCCTCAGACTTTTTTTTATTCTCTGTCTTTGTGTGATAATCGAACATAAGCGACAACAAGACATTAACTCTCCAAACCAAACCAAATATACATTCTCGCAAACGAAGACGCGGACGGTGGCGGCGAACCGAAGACATTGCAGGGAGTATCTTTTGTGACATGTAATTATGTAATTCGACTTGTTGCAAAGCCAGTCGGTGCAGATAAACCCCAAGAATCGACAGATAAGAACTTAAAGCCCACCAAGTTGCACGAAAGGCAAAAAGATACACAAATAGATCTCTGCTATCTCTGAAAGCATAAAAAAGTATATCTTCTTTTTTTGTAATTTTGTTTTCTTGAACTCATTTCTTATTTTGGGTTGTTGCGATGTCGCCTTGAATTAACCACAGAACACCAACAGCCAGAGCGGTATCTAAGAGATTTTCAAGGTATAGGGAAGGAGCTGTGTACAGCTATCTACGTGGAAAGGACAAATCTCGGCACAGGAGCTTTGCGTGAATCTAATCCATTTCGGTGAATCTATCTGTGTTCGTGTAGAGAAGAGATATTTATCGAAAAACGCGCACAAATACCTACTTCTCTTCGAGAGAAGTCAAAAGAACTTAGCAGTAGGTACAAAAAACAAAAAAAAATCGAAGAAAAAAGATTGAAAGTATCTAAGTACCCATCTCAAGCTAAAGCAGAGTTTCCTATCTTAATGTTGTCCCTGAACCACAAAATCAAAAAAAAAAATAAACAAAAAATCTTTTAGAATTAAACCTTAAAGATACAAAAATTAATGAAAAGTAATTACTTCTTTGGGTTTATCTATCTAGGGAGCAAGTCAGCGGTGGGACTACGACGACGATAGCAACGTTTGTTGGTTTTAAACTAAGAAATCAGAAACGATTTGGTTACGAAGAACAAAAAAAAAACTCAGAAACAACTCTACTTCTTCTTTTCCTTCGACTATACTCGTTTCTTAATACTCGAACCATGCTGCTTTGCTACTGACTTTTGTTTGTTTTACACCATGTAATGCTCATTACAGTCTTCCCGGCAGGCATTTGCGCCAAGAGATCATTAATATCTCTGGAAAAAGCAATTATATATTGGTTCGACGTGGTAGTTCGACGCTCTTGTTTTACATTTGTTTGACTGTTTGAAGGGCAAAAGGTCTTTCGATGTTGTATATCTTCAGTAGATTCTTTGTTTTTTTTTTTTGTATTGTGTTGGATTTCTATGAGACTTATTGGATGGAATTTTTGTATCAGTGCACCTTGGTTAACCTTGAAATGTATAGCTTCGGTTTCATGGATTTCTTGAGAAGCACGATAGCGAATGCAATTGACCGTAAAATGAAGAAATCCACCAAAAAAAGTATTTCTTTTTGGATCCAATGACGTCTTTAAAAGAAGATGTCGGTGCCATCTATCCATCAGTAGTTTCTTAAAATTTTTGAAGATCCCATTCGAAGCACTTACGAAACTTCAAATAATCAAAATAGTATAATTCTGAAATAAGTTGAAAAGACGAATTTCTAACATATTAAATATAACTGGGTTTTGAAATAAAACAGTTAAAAAGGGTAAGCTACCCTTTGTGCTCTTGGAGAACCAGAAACTAGTGACTTAAACTTTTAATAATACTTTTATCAGTATTTTTAGTCGTCGGAATAAAAGAATACCTACAATTTGAAACTAAAAACTACGCCAACCTTTCCAATTTGTTTGTAAACCAAGTCGTGTAAAAACTCCGAGTTGTTTTTTGTATCTTTTCGCCAGATGTGTTTTGCCAATTCGCGATTAGGCTTTATTCTTCAATTACCGTCGAAGCTTTAGAAAACAATGCTTGGCATAAGTAAAGTCCTTTACGTGATAAACGCTTAAAAATGCTTTCTAGTAAGGTTTCAGCTGTATCCTGGATAAGCTAGAAGTAATACCTACCTATCAAATTAAAAGTTCTGATCTTCCATAGCCGTCTGGTTGATTTTTCGGTGTCAATAAAATCTCTTCTCTTCTAATTTAAATAAAGCAACTTGACAATTCTGCCACCAGGACACCTTGATTGTTTTCAAGGGTACTGCACCTTGCGAGAAATTGAAAAACCTGTAGGTCCCCTCCTTTTATGCTAAAACTACACGCACCCAGAAAAGAGTTGAAGTAGTCAGTCACTGGGCCTTGGTTCTTCGTGAGCTAGTCGTGCCAGAAAATTTATTTAACAAGTCAATGCTAGGGTTTTCTTGATTGAGCTTGGCCAGCAATGCATTGTTGCCGTTTGCGTCTTGACGTTTCTCGTCGACTTCTCGTATCTTCAATAGAAAACCGCTAGACTCTTATTCTTCACTCCTGATAGACTTTTTGTTTCAAATAAAACTTGGATGTGTTTAAAGGAAATCAATCAAAGCAAGCACCTGATTAGTGCCCAACCAGTTTGTACTAAATTTAATCTTATATGTATTCGAAGAGGTCTATAATTTTCCTCCCCGAAAAGGTCAAGTTATCAACTAGGCGGCTGGTACAAGCAAAATTCCATCCGTGTTAAAACCAGCTTCAAATCAATATGTTGTTGCTTGTATAAACCTACCAGTTTTATATGAGATCTTGCGCGATTCATTTAACATGACTTAACTGTTTTGAAATTATAGCTAATTTGGTGATTAACTGATTTGATAAAACCATTATCGCTGGTGCAACCAATATTTTCAACCTATTTGCCAAACGAAATGCTCTGCCATGCAATCATCTGCCTCAAACAAGCTGCACGCAGCATTTCTTCTTTTTCTTCTTCTTCTTTTTCTTCCTCGTTTGAACCGGAAGAGTCTCGCGTTTTTCAATTTCTCTGCTGAACATGCTGCCAAACACAAACATATACTTTTTTTTCTTCTTCCAATTTTCTCCAAACATGCAATATAGCAGAAAAAAAAAGTTGCAAATTTCCCCAAGCCTCCCCTTTTTTTGTGTTGCAGCAATGGTCGGCAGTATAATATCTCATTATAGAGGCGTGGTCCATATAATTTTTATTTTTTTTTGAATGAGTGTTGTTGTGCCTTCATACAAAAATATATACGCGTTTGAACTGACTTGTGTTTTTAGAAAAGACTATGAAGCCGATCTAAACTGCATGATTGCACGTTAGCATGCAATCGGTCTTCACAAGAATTTAATGATGAATTTTATTTTTGCCACCATCCCCTCACGTTTGCAGACGTCCTAGCCCCATCAAAACGTCACTGATGATTTTCGATGAAGAACGAGAAGCTCGCGCGCGTTCCGCATCTCTGGGTCAATTCATTAAAAACGAACAAAATTTAGTATTTTTTTTCTTATGTTTTCGAAATATGAAAACTTTATTCGTAATATTTTCGAACGAAAAGAGAAAATTTTATTATTAAATTTAATTAGTTTATGAGAATTTATCGCTGCCAACATCAAATAGGAGGAGTTCGACCTCTTCTCTTTTGACTTAGACTTTATAGTTTATTTTTGTGTGTGTGTGTGTGTGTGTGGTTTGGAACTTTACTACAAAAACAAAACAAACGAAAAAAACTTAAAGAGATACAAACGAGGAAGAAAATGATTATAGAAGCAGAACTGGACGGATAATGATGAACATTTTTCAGGAAGACACGACCCTGAATATACAATGCAACTTATATAGCGTCCCATAAATCATGTTTTTGCCGCGCGCAGCACTACAATCGAGGGGGAGAACAAAACTAAAGAAAAAAAAAACACAACGACTGCAGGAGATGATCCATGGCGATGGCATCAAAATTGGGATCGCAACTTAGCAGCAGCGGTGCAGTGCAGTGCCGAAGAATGATCGAAGAGGAAGAGATCTGAATTGCAACAGGATAATAAATTTCTCAAGTGCAATTGTTAATTTGAAAATAATACACTCACTCAAACACACACACACACACACAGTCCCAGGACACATCTCGAAACAAACAAGATGGAGGACAACATCGGTTGGAGGGGAACAAGGACTGAGACCAAAAAAGCTTGGATTTTCTTTTCATCTCTCACACAAATCCGTTTGAAGTTGTAAATCTCTTCACTTTTGTGGAATACAAAAAAAAATAATTCTGAGAGTTACTCTGTGGAGCAATTTATGTTTCCTTTTGGGTCGAATAGGAGTCCAGTATAATTGGAAGTGTCGTTGGAGTTAAAGAAGCGACCCTAGATCAGATCGCGAGGTGCAGAGATGGAAATAAGTGAAAGAAGAAGATTATAAATTTGTTAAGTCTATGAGGGGGACAGTAGGGTAAAAAAGTCAATTTCGGCCTTACCGTATCTGTTTTGTATGTCTTTTCGACTAAAATCTTATAATCGATTTTGGATTATCTTCCCCATAAGCCAGAAATTGAAGAATCATTGACGATAGGATACTAACTTATTTGCAACCGATTTAAAACAAATCAGCAATTTGAAACCTTTTTTAAAACCGTTTTTAAACTAGTTTGACGGAACTTGAAACCTATTTTAAACTAATCTCTGGTTGAACTAGTGACTTGAAATACTAATTCTACATCGCAGAGGGATGGCAATACGATTAAACTAATTGTTACCGATTTGAAACATGTTTATAGCCTATTGGAAACCAGTTTGCAATCGATTTGAAAGTTATATGTAATTGTTTTGAGACTTACGTTCCCATGAGCTAGAAATTGGAATATCATACAAACTTCTAAACTGGTTGGCAACCGAATGTCTACTTACTTTTTTGCAACCAATTCAGAACCAATAAGCAACTGATTTGATACAAAATTGAAATCGTTTTCAAACTAATTGGCGACAAGTTTCAAATCAGTTCCAACTATTTTGAAACTTTTAAACTTAGAAACTTAGCGTGAAGTTATTAATTGATGTCTGTTTTCAACCTCCAAACTAATTTGTAACCAATTTAAAACTAGTTCTTCGATTTTTAATGAAATTCAAAGATATTTTAAGCTAACTTTGCAAGTAAAATAATACTTTTCACTACTAAGAACAACCGATTTTAAAATTTTGAGCGCCACTGTCAATCATTTGGCAAAGAGAGTTTTTATTGCACCACCCAGAGCCACAATCGTCCCTTGGCTGAGCCGGCTATTTGTTGATTTGATATATGCACTCTCCAAATTGATGGTCTTCGCGGGACTCTTTTGGGTCGTCTATCTTCTTCGTCGGTCGTGGTAGTCGTCGTTGTCGGCAATTGACCACCATCGGAGCTATGCACCAAGTGCAACTATGCACAAACAACAATAACAGCAACATAACTCTAGCAGCAGCAGCAGCAGTCTGCATTACTGCAATGCACTGCACTGAAAAATGCACATTGCACAGCAGCGGCAGGTTTTAACATGACTGGCAACAGGTCCATAACTAATATGAATTGGCCAAGAAAAGCACAAGGCCATGAAAGACCGGCTAGAGCTCTGATGCTCTTATATCAAGACCACCAATACCACCACTTAACGAATAATTGTATTCTTTGAGTTTTGTGAGTCTATACAAAGTTTTAACCTTCCGTTCGGGTCCGTTCGTCTATTCTTTGAATTGCGCTTACTTTTTTGCATGCTCTGTGCCTTCTTTGCTGAATGCTCTCAAGTAGGTAGTTCGATTTCGATCCAATTTGGCATGCGGACAAAGACTCATGGTTATGTTGGAATATGACACATGTGGCAAACTGGTTGCATACAAACGGCCCAGCAGAAATGGCTCGACAGTGGCGGCGCTCTATTCCATCGAGAGATCGAAAGAGTCTCAAGTCCCGTTGTCATATTTTATAGTTATTGATGTTGGGTATATTCACATTTTATGATCTGTCTCTTAACAAGCTGCCGCACTGGCTCGGTGCACCAATGCGCCATCTGTGAGTCAGTGAGTCATTGCGGTAGGAGGTTATGTTTGGTTTATCTTTATTGACGTTTAATGGTGGCCACAGCACTTCGGCAAGACGGTTTTTGCTAATTAATTAGATTTTCCCCCTTTTTCTCCCCCTCAAGCCCCTCGAAGATCATCAAACAAACTTGAAACGGTGAGAGTGAGGGAAAGAAAGAAAGAGATAGGATACAAAGGTATAACAAGGCCCTCTAAACAAGTACTAATTATTGGGAACATGTTGCACAGTAAAAAAATAACAACCTCATATATGGGATGTAGGACGACGATGACGATGATGATGGTGGTGCAGATTTTAATAATAGACTCTGGAGAAGATATGTATACATTTGGACAGAAGGATCTGTTTCTCCATCTTCCACCGCCACCGTGGAAGATCCACACATAATATAAACCTTCGGGACTGATCTTCGCCAAGTCATTTGTTATGCGTTGTATGTTGTGCCGTTTGTTGTCCCGCGGTATATTTTTTGGGTTGCAAGGGAGTAATTTGTCTTTCTCTGCTCTGCTGTTCGAAATGGCAGTGAAGATTTACAGCAAAAAGGAGGTTTCGCTTAATTCGGTAGACGCTCTTTTCTGAATATGTTACAATTATTCTTTGTGGATCTTTTTTAATTGGACTTTGTCACGGAGGTGGCGCTTTAATTTGCATTAAATTTCTTTTTGAAATTTTCGGTTTAACCAGAGGGATGTTTGTTATAAATGGTTTTGGTTGTTTTAACTGAGAAAATGGAATTAAAGAAATCAATTAACGGGTAGGCAGGGTGCTTATACGTAAATGATCGTGTTGCTAAGTTAATTTTTGTTACTAAATTAGGGTACCCAAAAATTAAGGGTTTGTCTTGGGTGATAGGTTGATTTCAACACGACATTTTGACACTAGTTCCACTACTTCCACGTGCCGCGTTAGTCCTTTTTTCGTAGTTTAAGTGAACGTTTGATGCCAAAAGCCACTAAACTTCTTCTGGTTTTTAAAATAGGGTAGATACCCAAAAAGCTGGGGTTGGTTTGCGATGATAGGTTACATTCTCCCCAAAATTTTGACCTAGCCTCGGTAGTTTCGCGTGCCACCTTCATCTTATTTTTTGCTATTTAAAAGGACGTTTGATGCCAGTAGCCAGTAAATTTCTTCTGGTTACCCTAAAAAATAGGGGGGGGGGGGAGGTCATTGATGATAGGTTACATTCCCCCCGCCATTTTGACACGAGTACCATTATTTCCGCAAGTCACCTTCATCTTTGTTTTCGCTGTTTAAAGGAACGTTTGATGACAAATAGCACTAATTTCCCTCCGGTTGCTAAACAAGGGTACCCAAAAAGTTCGAGTGTGTCTAGGATGATAAGTTATAATCTTCCGAAATTTTGAGCCTAGCCCAAAAAGTTGGTGTGTATCTGGGATGATAGCTTACATTCTCCCCGAAAATTTCTGGTTGCTAAACAAGGATAGAGGTACCGCAGTTAGAGTGTGTCTTAAATACTAGGTTACCTTTACCACTAGTTCCGCTTCTTCCACATGCCGCGTTCGTCTTGTTCTTCGCTGTTTAAGAAAACGTTTGATACAAAAAACCACTTTATTCTTTCGGGTTACTTAAATGGGTTACCCAAAAAGTTTCGGTCCGTCTTGACTATCATCCAATTACCTCCACATTTTGACTGAAGGAGGAGAAAGGGGAGGGGGGCTTGCATTGGTTTCATATTATTTTCAAACATCAATCTAAACAAACACTCAATCTGAATGCCTAAAACGTTTTCTTGTTACGTACTTACAGTCCCCAAAAAATATTTGGGGAAGGGGATACGGCCTTTTTCAAATTCTCAAATAGACCCTTCGAGCATATCAAATACTTATTCGATGGGCTGTGAACGACTTTAATCAAAGAAAATTATAGAAGAAAAAAAATTGAAACTGTTTTCCTATACGAAATCATCTCGGGGATGACTATCGAGTAATTGTTATTCAATCGAACCATCAACAGCTGCTGCTGCTGGAATATCGTGAAGAGTGAAATTCTATTTTTCACTTCTTCCATTTTTTTGTTTGTTTTTTATTTAAATTTAACAAGCTGCGCTGCTATTAAATTAATTCGCGAGTCGAGTAGAGGTACCTACAACACAACACCCCCAAACGATATAGTTGGGTCTGGGGGTAGGTTTCCACTCAACTCGACCCGCAGCTGAACGGACAAATCACAGCAATCGCACAGGGGGAACTACTATGATGAAATGATGAGCAGGAAACAGAAAAATAACCCCCAGGTTTGATGGGAGTACCACCACACACTTTCCCTAGGTCCTCCCGTACTATGTTGTTCGCCACCCCCGCAAAACATACACACTTTGCATTCCATATCGGAAGAAGTGCCATGCTGTTCGCGGGCGTCCCAGTACAATGCAATTAGGATGGACCAGCAGCGCCCTCGGCCTGGATGACTAGCTAGCTGGCTGGCTCTATTTCCCAATCAATAAAATCCTTCGTGCTGCTGCTTGTACAAAAAGCTATTTGCATATTTTAATTATAAAATTGTTAAATCAACGCAACAACAAGAAAACAATAGCTTGAGGGGTCCTTCGTTGATGAAGGGAGCTTGCTGCTGCGAAAGGATGTGTTTTGTTTTTGCTTCAGTCTCAAGACATAACAGTCACTTGGGTTTGGGGGACTAATTGTGGGGGGAATCGGGATATTGTCGAAAAGTGAAAAATTGAAAAATACCCAACTACATATGTAGGATTTTGTTGTTGTTGTTTTTGTTGTTGGCCAATGTTGTGTTGTGTTATCTGCTCCTTCAAGCTGTTCCAGTTGTCGTCCTCGTTTTCGTTGTTTTTTCTTCCTCTCTCTTTTTTTTCTTTTTAACTATAAACAGGATGTTTACTATCATTTTGAAGAGCATCATAGAGCAGGGATGTATATATAGAAATTGGAGGGAATATCCTTGAGGGTGTACTAAAGGACGACAACAACGACGATTAATTTGTGTGTTATACTAACACAAAACAAAAACAATTGAGATTTTATATCTATGTATGGAATTTTTGTTCTGGTTTTTGTTGTTGTTGTTGTTGTTTTTTTGAAAAATGCTTCAGGGCCAGAAATGCATGTTTGAAAGTTTTTTGAAGAAGAACACAAGTTTATTTTCTTATTTTAAGAAAGTTTTCAGATAAATATTGAAGGAGCAGCTAAAAGTATCTAAGACGACCGAAACGGAGGTATATATTGGCTTCTGATGGTGTGATGGAGGCGGGTTGGAGAGATGGAGGTGCTAAATGATTTGGAACGAGGTCCTGTTTTTTTATTTGTTGTTGTTGTTGGTATTATTTTTGATGGGAGAGAAACTTAATTTGAAAGTGAACTTCTTATGGGGTATTAAATGCGCAACAAAAAAAAAGGAGGACCATGGAGAAGAGTTTGTGTTGCGATTAATTTATACTTATTGAAGTTTTTAGTTTTATGATGGTATTTAGGTTGTATATAAGAGGGATATTGGGGTAAAGAGCCTTGACACAGAGTGACTTATAATGTTTTGCAAGTTTTTCAATAATATTATCGTCAACAAAGTATGAAGAGTTTTTGTTTGTACGAAGGGCATTGGAAATTATTTAACGAACCAAACGAAATGAGGTGAATATTTCTTTTTTATTTTAATACTTTATTGATATGCTAATTTAAGGATTGACGGGCGAGCTTTACGTAGACTCTGACAAAAGTAAAAAAAAACCGGAAAACCCAAAATACGGAAAATTCAGAATCCCGAAAACCGAAAATCCCGAATACCAAAAATCCCGAATAACCAAAATCCCGAATACCCAAAATCCCGAAAACACATAATACCGAAAATCCAAAATCCCGAAAGCAAAAAATTCCGAAAACCCAAAACCCAAAATCCCGAAAAATTATATAAAATGAAAAGTTTGATACTGTTTGAAATTTTAAAGGAAAACAAATCATAAGAGAAAAACCATAATAAATGCAATTGATGATTTTGCAGGAAAAGTAAGACAGGTTAAATTTTGAAAAAGAGGTTTTAAAAATACATTAGTTGTATGTAGATTGTGATAGATGCAAATTTTGCTATAGCTGCCCTTATTTTTTGACGGAACTGACTTAATTATCAAACCAATGTATTTTTAAATAAATTTTTTTCGATTTTGCCACGACTCGACAAAATTTGACCTGCTTTAAATTTGCTGCTCAATTGAAGATTTGTTTTAATTGTATTTTAAAAAAAAAGCAAATTTGTAACGTATTCTTAAAAGTTTTTTTTCGGGATTTTTGGGATTCTGGATTTTCGGGATTCTGGACTTCCAAGATTCTGGGTTTTTTCGGGATTCAAAATTTCGGGATTGTTCCCTATTTTGGGCTACAAGACTAATACAAAGAGTGCTTATTATTCTCAATCTTTAAGAAGCGTGGCGGAAATTTTATATATATTTTTATCAATATTCTTTTCTAGAAAAAACTGAAAATTGATACTTTTCAATGATCTCATTAGGATTCAATTGATTTAATGATTTTAAGAAAAAAAACCAACAAATTTTGTTTTATTGTTTATATAAGTATCCATTCCTTTATCCATGAACTTGACGAAAAAAAAACGAAACAATAAAACTTTAAAACTCTTTTAATGACTCCCAACAATATCTCAATAAACACACCTAATAGATAAGTTTCTATGATGTCATTGTATGTCATCAATGCTATCACACCCACGCATTAGTCGATTGTAATCATATCTTTTTTCTTTTACCAAAAAAAAAACTCAATAGAATTCCACTTAAAAAAAAAGAAGAATTTCCTTTGATATCAATCGATTAGAATTTTGTATTGTTTTCAAATCAAAACCAAAAAAAAAAAATTAAAAAGAATGAATAGAATCAAATAGGAATTCAAGAACAAAGTATCAACCTATCGATCACCTTCACTTGACTTCTATCTAAAAAAAAAAAAAACACTCCAGATCACTTGATTGATTTTTCTATTATTTAATTAATTCGGGCTTAACGTTCCAAAATCTTTTGGAAAAGTAAAGTTAGGTTTGAAGGCGATTTTCATTGAAGACCAGTGTAATTATCGATTCTAAATTTTTGATTTCGACACTTCTTAAATTCCGAGTTTCCAACATTCTTGGTTTTCGAAGTTTTAGATTTTAGGATTTCTAAATGGTTACCCTAATTCTGGATTGTCAAAGTTTTTCAGTTTTATGCTTAAAAGATTTCAAGTTTTTTAGAACTTGGGTTTTTGAAACTTCAACCATTAGTATCGACCAATTTTTTTTATTTTTAGGATTGGGGTTTGAAATTTTTTTGTATGAATCAAATAATTTGTTTTAACGTCTGCCTTATGTTTCTTCAAGAAAGAGTATTCAAATTTCAAGAGAGGATACCGCCTTAAGTGTTATTTAATAATTTTTAGTAAAACCCCTCAACAAGTATTTGTTTTTTTAACAAAAACTGATCGCGATTAAGTGACGTAGAGTGTAGATCTATTACAATCCAATCATCTGACATTTTGATTAGGTGTTCTTCATCATTTATCTTGATCGATCATTCTCCCATTAAAATTGTAAGACATCAGTTGGTATAACATTCACCTTTACTTACCTATATTCAAAGTCAAAGCTCCCTTTTGATCTTATTTGGATTTAAAAGACCTTCAAGAATTTTTAAGAAACAAAAAATGATCGAAAATTGAATTAAAAAAAAAAAACTATCCAAGACATGACTTCTTTAGTGTTGGTATGTAATTCTGTAGCGCGATGATGGCGGTGGTTAATGAAAAGTATATCCAAGTGTCCATAACCCGAATCGAGATGAATCAATTTGACACATACTTAAAGGTATCCGAGTACCTACAACAACTATTCTACTCAGCCAGCACAAATATCAAAAATCACCTCGCTCACATCAAAAGTTGATTCACATTGAATTGGATGGACTTCAATCTTGAATCCATATCTATTTCTATTTCTATCTATATGGGGTGTATCTTGTATATCTGGATGCCGAAGCGATAGCCACGCACAAGCACCAACAATGGCCATTAGAAACGATATAAATTTTATGCTGCGTCATTTCATGTCTAAGAGTCGCGTTCGCCAGTTAGGCATAGGAGAGTGAACGAAGCACTCAAAGCATTCAGGGTCATTACTCAAAGGAGTAATTGAATGTGTTTTCACTTATGTTGCTGAAGCCATAGCAAATGGCCATCTCGTCACTCCTTTTACCTACCTACTCTCCCAGTGCTCCACAAGTGAATTCGCTATGGATGATGCGGTGGCTATGGAATAGAAGAGTTGGGAGGCAGTGATGGCTATAGGTGGCGGCAAACTGGAGAACAAGTTAAAGAAAGAAAAAAAAAAACAAAAATCGTGAACTTGACCAACAATACCAATTGGTGTTTGGAGAATTGAATTGTTGCCTATTGTTGGATTATTGCTACTTTCGAGCCGTACAGCCAAAGATAATGGTGTAACGACTTGAGTAGAGAGGTTTAAAATTTGTAAACATGATTGGTGAATGGGGCTGGAGAGGCCTGGGAATTCCAAGTCAAGGGAACACGTGGTTTTGATATATGTAATGTAAGCATCGGGTAGCAAACTACGCAATTTTTTATTTGCTATAAAAACTAGATGGCGATGGCGGTTAAACATTCATTAAAAATAAACGAAGACGAGATTTTGCTTAAACCCTAAATTGAAATGATATTTATAAAAATTAACTTAAGCTGTCTTAACATCAATGATGATCTACTTGAAACTTTGAATATATGCTTTCATGGACAGAAGACAGAATATTTGATTTTGTTTTTAGGAGGCTACATACCAAATATAATTTTCAAAATGCAACTTTTTCGATTTTTATTAAATTTATGTGTGTGTTTTTGTGCAAATCAAAAGAAAAGCTAAAGAAAATAAGAAAAAAAGAACACCTAAAATCCTTAAATTCCAAAATCAACAATTTCCAATATACTGAAAACCTAGTTCAAGAAAGCCAAGAATCCTTAAACCTTATCCTAAAAGTAGGTATCTGTTGTAAAAACTAGATAAGAAACACCCAAAATTTTGGAAACCTACAATTCCGATGGTTAAAAAATTCAAACTTGCCACATAAAAAACAAAAAAAAATCGTTATTCCAAGTAATCGAAAGCTTAAAATTGCGAAGAACAAAAACCGTAAAAATTTTAAATCCAGAACATCCGAAAACCCAAAGTCTATTGAAAGACGGAAAAAACAAAAAAACTGATTGTTCAAAATTGTTAAATGAGAAACTTGCAGGAAATAAAAATTTTAAACTTAACTAATGATAAAGTTTTGTATGCTTATTAACTATTTAGTTTAAACACTATAAGACCATTGAAAATATTGCTGCCGAAAAATAAAATCCCATTGCATCAAATGGTAGTCTTAGAAATCAAAATCCCAAATATATTACGGTCTTAAGAGCCCGACATCCCGAAGGACTAAAAATTAACTAGATCCAAAAAACCAAAACCTAAAAATCTTGTAAGATCACAGTCCCGAAACCCCAAAACTAAGCATTGCAAGCCTTAAATCCCGAGCGTTCAAAATCCCAAAAAATCTAAAATACCGATATCGTTAAAATCCAAAACCCTTGAAATCCTTACTGTTTGAAATCTAGTTAATTTAAACCTCAACATTTCAAAATACCTCATTTCACCGTAGAAAAGTCTTTAATTCGAGAAACGTTAAATCTCGGAAGCCCTTTATTCCTAATAAAAATGTGAACAAAGAAATTGTCGAAAGCAATACTTATAATTAATCAAAATTCCAAAACCTAAAAATTCCAAATGTTCAAGATAAAAAAAAAATTAAAATGTGAAATCTATAAATCCAAAATTCTCAAAATTACGACTGTTATTATTTTTTTCTCTCTTCTAATACCTTCAAATCCGAAAATCCCACACGTCAAAGCCTAAATCCACAGAAAAAATCTAGTTCAAATTGTAAAAATAATTTAACCCGAAATCAAGAGTATAACAATAACTCAAAATCATAAAAAAAAAACTCAAAATCCCGGAGTTTACTTAAGTAAACCTCCAATTCGGAAATCTTAAAATCCCACAAACCAAAAATCAAAAAAGTAGCCAATTTTATACAAAAAAAAATAATTTTAGAACGACCCGATTGAAACTAAACTACCAAAAGCAAGGTCTCGCAATATATCAAATTAATTAAAAAAACTAAATCCCTAAAAACCGAAAATTATGAAAGTCTATAATAATTTTTAACCAATATCCCAAATTTCCGCAAAGGATCCAACAATCTTATTCCGGGTAAACTACATATATTGAATGAAATATGTATTCCAACATTTTATTAGGTATTCATGGTTTCGAAAGTCAATTTTATTAATTAAAATGTCATACACTTGCGATTTTGTTTTTTTTTTTTTTGTAATATTAAATTTTTGGGATTTTGGATTATGTGGATGTTGAGAATAATTGGGTTTTCGTGATTATATAGTATTTTCTGAATGTCAGTCTTAGGTCTGACTGTTGGAAATTTGCAAAAAATTGTGTTTTTTCTGTATTTTTTATTTGTTTTCGAAATGTCAGATAGATTTTGAATTTTCATTACTACGAGTTTTCGGGATTTGAACGATCTCCTGATTTCGAGATTTCGTTCTTTTTTTTTGAATTTTAACAAACGGCTTTCAAAAATATTTTTAAAAAAATGAAGAAGAAAACATAAAGACAAAAATTATTTCGGACTTCAAAATCTTCAATTTTCTTCAATTACATGAACTATTATACTAAAATTGTTTAAAAGAATTTAGGACAGTATACCTTGTTAACAACTCTAATCCAATTAATTAGCAATTTCATGCATTTTTATAGTCCTGTCGTGCTCATTAAAGAAGTTTACCTCCTCAATTTCCCGACGAAAATATCCTGACAACATCCTGACATTTAGAATTATAGAAGAACGAATTCGTCTTCTTTTCATTACGATAAACGGACAAAGCTTTTAGCTGGTAATTAAAAAAAAAAAAGTATAAAATTAGCAAACAATTCCAAAAACTTCCCAATTCCCATTTTATCCATTTTGGGAAGAAGAAATCCATAAAAACCCACCGTACCGTTTGCTCTGTATTAAGTGTGTATGTGTATTTGTGAGTGTTTTCGACCGAAGCACATTAAATTCCCGTATTATAATTGTTTCGAGGCAAATTAGTCAATTAAGCCAAATTACAGTATAACTAGAATGCAGTTAATTAAATTATGTTTCCAACTGAATTCATAGTCGTTTTGTGTTGTGCGCTGTTTTGTGTTCTCGCGCGTCTTAGTAGGTAAGCATAAGCATTAACTTACTCAGTATTTGTGTGTGTAGATGTTATAAGTTGGAGGTGGTAGTAAGTATTTCTGCACCTGCATCACCTGCGGAGGATTGCAAATTTTGTTTTGGAAGAGAGTAAGAGAGCTCTATAATCGTACTCGTACCTAACCTTACTTTACATTGGTATTTTAGCTTACCCCCAGCTATACGAAATACGACCTAATGCAGGAGAGTGAATAGTTTAGTTGGCAGATTGTGGTTTTGGCAAAATTGTGTGTTGATTTTGCTCAAGCTTAGCTCTCTTAATTGGTTTCTTGTAATTTACAAGTTTAATACTTGCAGCAGGTAGGTTAGGTAGGTAGTAGGTGGATATTATTTGAGATGCAATTATATATTTTGAGTGGCACTTTGTTTGTGGCAAAACCTAAACTATACTTTACCACTGGTTATTGCACTCTTGTTTAAGATTAATGGCGGGTAATGTGTTTAAGCTTGAGGCGGTCTTTTTTTTTGTATTTTTCTGTGTGATTTGATATTAATGTTAACAAAAACTGTAAAAAACTTCGTTCAAAAACACTCATTTTTGGAAATAATACGGGTATATTCATGCAATGTCAAAATCTCTGTGTTAACGTGGCATTTGTGGAAAACTACTGGCAACATTTCTATGAAAAATTAATTTTTTGACAGTTCTTGAACCATATTTATCACTTAATCGTGTTTATGCTGAGTTTACGTAGACCGTTGCTTAAATACCCTTTAAATTATGACCAAATCGAAAAAACTTTCGGGAATCACCTTTCCCCACCTGTCGGTGAATCAGGGATCAGCGGATCCCGATCACGTAATTTTCAGCCATTGTCAGCAAGTTAGCTGAAGAGCCCTACCGTATCGAAATCCAATAGTCCCTTTTAATGGCATTTTCCGAGGCTTTTTTACGGTCATAATGAAATTTGCCGGCATCTGGTAAGACTTTCAGTAGCAGGTAACTCCATGAACGCATTCAGCTATTAAATCATTAGTATCAAGCAAAAAAAGAAGATCTCCAAGAACCAATTCAACAATGCAATTGACTAACCGTGCATTTTTTTCCCTCCAACTACAAAGCATTTAATAATAAGAAAACCTGATCCGAGGCTTATTCCATACCTCGCGACAGTTGGGTTCTTGCTTGCTTTTTCACTTAAAGGGCCATCAGCAACTAACGCTTTTAACGGCTGCACTAAATTTGATATGTTTATTTGAGTACCTTCAACTTTCGGAAACTAAACATCCTCAGTATTAAAAAAATGTCAAGTTATGACGAAGCCCCACTACGCAGAAGAGCTACGAAGCATCTTGAATTCACTACGATTTTGATTTGTGCTAAGAAGAATGAACTTAGACTTAGACTCGTTGATTTGTTAGTTCAGCATTGTGTGCTGGGGACAAGGCTTTTCTTCAGAATCACCGGGTTACCATAAAAACCTTCTTCCAGATTGTCTCTTTGAAAAAAGTTCCCAACAGAACGTTTTGAAAGGTAATCTTCGGTTACTTTCTAAAGACTAGTACCTCAAATAAAGTTTTTAAAGTTTTGTTTTAAGAATTGAATAATAGGCTCCTGATGCATAGGAACATTCCAAAAACTGAGCCATTTGGGTCACATTAAAAAGTCAATTACCTGTATGTAAAAGAACTTGAAAACCTAAATGAATCCCATCAACAAGACAACAACAACAACAGCAAGTTCAACAACATCAGCCAATCATAAAATTAACCTCAAAATCTTATCAAAATAATGAACCAAATCTTTGATGCTTCCAATTTTTATATACAAATCGAGTCAAGAGAGATACAATCAGCAAGTTTAATTCTCTTCATCTCATCTGCATACAAGGGTATCACTCAAACAGACAACAACAACAAAAAAATATCAATCCACTTAAAATTGAAGTAACAATCCCAAAAAAGGGCTCCAGCAGCAGCATCACGCATGCAAAACAAGAAAAGGCCCTAATGGGATGATGCATGCAAATTGAAATCAATTTTCAGTAACACCAATTCAATCCTGATCCTCTCTCTCCTCTCTCTCTCTCTAAGGAGAGCGAACTCCGTCTATATACCATTGCACCGAGATGATGGAAAGGAATTTCCAAATCCTGTTCCTTTTCCTTTTTATTTTTTTTGTTGTTGTTGTTGTTTTCTGTCTTGTTCACTTTTTTAATGCATCAATCCGCCCAAAAGTCCCAAGTAAATGATACGCGTTCCAGCAAGCTACAGAACAAAAAAAAAATCCAAAACAAACTCAAAGCCTTCAGTCAAAAAGTTAAGTGCTTTCGAAAAATGCACCTAATAACAAACAGCAGAAGCAGCTAACCATACGAAACATCAGGCGAGGTGCATTCAATTTTCTTTCCGCTGCGCTGAAGTGATTGTTGGTGCGGTTCTTCCGCCACTCTATCTTCCCTCTCCTCCCTCCCTGGCTCTCTGTATAGTGGTGGTGAATTTCATCAGTTAACCACTTTCGAATAGAAATTCATGTGCGAGAAGGCTTCAAGCTGCCGCCATTTGATATGCATTTGGTTAGGCCCCCGAAAACACACGACTTGACAGAGAGTCGCTCAGAATCGAAGCCATCACACACCACACACCAAACGGACGCAGACGGGAACAGACAGCCCGATTCGTTTGTGTCTATTGATCTACACTTGGGAACTCTCCCCCCCCCCCACAATGCTATTGCGTTCTCAACTGGAGGAGGAAGAATTGTATTTGTCGCTGGTGCATCCCGCTCCCTAACCATCACCGAACATCACCGTCGTCGTCGCTGGGGGGGCTCTCCACGGCACAGTCAGTCATGTGTCAATATTTTGCGCTTCTAGTTTACCAATTGTATCGCTGTATCTCATAGACACACACACCGGTAATCTCCCACTGGGAACTCGCACAGGTTCTCGGGCTTCACACACCTTTTGTCTTCGATATATCGGTTGTTGTTGTTGTTGTTGTTGGAAAGGAGCTTGTGGAACATGGCATCACATTAGCCCAGCTGACATTGAAGCTCTCTTCGGTCTGATGCGATGCGACATGCGAACCTGCGATATACATATTCAATTCTAACGGTGGATGGTAGGTCTACGATGCAGCAGCAGCAGCAGCAGCAGCATGGTGGTATAGTGACGATAATGATGAAGACCGACGCGACGCGTCCCGATCCCGATCCCGACCATGATGCAGTTGATTCAATTTATTTCCAGCTGCAGCCAAAGTCTCTCAGTCCCCAGCCCAGGTGCTATGAAGTGTAGGCAACCATTTACTTCCTCGTTTTCGTGTTTTTATCCATCAAGGTACCTCTCCTATACCCTATACCAGTTCTGCTGATGGTGGTTCCTGGACGAGCGAGGCCACGTTATTACGTAGCGATAGCTACCTTTTATGCAAAAAAAAAGAAGGTAAAGATGCGAAGCGCGCACATTAAGTGCATTAGAGGGACATGTCTTTTGTGGATTCTGGTGCTGCCGTGAAAAAAGTATCTGCAGCATCATTCCACTTAAGCCACGTCGAGACGCGCCACCTACATGGCGAAGAAGCTGGAGAATTTTCAAATTTTCATCTTAATCTTTGGAGATATCGCGCGCGGCAGTGGGTTCGGTTGTGGGCTTTTTTTCTATTGGGAAACCCTTTTTTCCCGAAGCGTTCTTTGTCCTTCGGCCTGGAATGGAAGCCGTTGGTAAAACGGGGTGGTGGTGAGCGGACTCCTCCTCAGGGAGGAAAATGAAAATTGTAAGTTGTAATGTTTTTGTTTAGTTTTTTTTTTTCCTTATTTTTTTTGATGCAGCACGGTTGCTGTATCTTGTTACAAAGGCACGACATGGGTCGCGTATACAAGATATCGCTGTTAAGAATCGATGTGCGGTGTTTGGTTGGTGTTTCGATTTTTTTTTTTCGTTTGTCTAAAGTTTTTATTTCTATCTCATGGATACCTCTCTCGCGGTATCTATATGCACCTATCTGTGCTTATAGAGAGAAGTATGATTCTTAAGCGAACAAAAATTCTTTAGCAAATAAAAATAACAAAAGGCTATAGGTAATGGCTTGAGTTGTAAAGCAGATAGGTAAAGGCTTTTGGGACTGAATTGAGGGGGGGTGGGTGCAGTGGGATGAAGGCGCGTTATATGTAAATCTTTAAAGTCAATCGAGCGCTGTTGTGCGCGCTATCAGTAGTTATATCCGTTGAATTGCACTTTTTTCTTCTGCGGGTCGCGATGTTATTGTTGCTGTTTTTGTTGTTGTTGTTGTTGGTATTAGACAATAAGGCACACAGTGGATACCTTATAGTATAGAGTCAGCAATTTCGCGTTACACTGAGTGAATGGTTTTTTTGTTGGTTGTTTTTCGATGCAGCAGCGAGGTGGTCGGCATGTAGATTTTTGTCTAAAGTTAGTTTAAAAATACACTGGGAGAATGTTCTTTTTGGTTTTAAAAAAGGAAACTCACTAAACTGGAGAATCTCTATTTCCCCAGTTACTTTCCATCAATCTAGGTATCGCTTGTTAACGTGGAGTTAGAGCGAAATCAATAGACCTCCGGTCCCTAAATTAATAAGCTCAATTCTCCTATTTAGCCAGCTGACTCGCATTGCTAGGAGAGGTCGTTAACGGGATCTGTCCTCAGAACTACATATTTGTCGCGTTGAAAAAAGAGATCAGGTCCATGTTTTTAAGTTCCTGTTCTATCCATATCGGGACTTTGCTCGTCCCCCTATTTTCGTACTTACTTATCGAGACCAACATCTTCAAATCTTTAAGAGTCGATGCAATCCAATGTGGATCTGAACTTCTGCCAACAATATTCTCCAGACAGTACTATCTGTACCTGCAGTAACCTCCAAAATGGTTGAGGTCCTCTTCTACTTGGGTGACCCTGCCACCTAAGTAGCGTTCTTTCTTTACTGTGCCTTGATATGGAGCGTGCTTCTGTAACCTACAACATGACCGGAGTGATAAGTGTCTTGTATAGGGCCACTTTATTTACACGAGTAAAGGCAACAATTGCCTTACTATTTATAGCGCATTTTTTTCCCAAGAACCCAGTCTTCAACTTTATCCTGATAGAACTAAAACAGTCGGTGATAATCCCCTTGTTGTTTTTTATCATCTCCCCGATGGAGGGCATCTAACAGCTAAAACCAAAGTTAAAGGCCTTGGAGCCATTTCAGTTCAACCCTCATGCAAAAGACATCCTGAAGAATGATGAAAGATGCGGAAAAGGAACGGTCTTATCCAGAGGACTAAGCTGTTAATCTACAAGCAGCTTATAAAGCCTATTTTAACCTACAGCTTCCCAATATGGTTTTCGGCCTCGAAATCTTCGAAAAAATGATCTTCCAAACAAGAGGCTTTTCGAAGAAGCGGACCCCTCCAAATTGACAAATACCTCCTTTAATTCGGTAGAAGATCGTTCAAATTCGGTATGTCATCGCTGTAACACTGTTGTTCCCTTGGTCATCTTTGAAGGCTTCACTTCGGTGTCTATACCCTTGAAGGGTTCTTCTGGTAAATCTCTCGAACCTCATTCCTGTAATAGCATCCTTTCAATTCTTCAATCCTGTGTTCATTAATTTGCTTACCATTACTTGGAAAAACAATCCCTTTTTCTTCACTTTAAGAACTCATAAAAATACTTGGCCCTTCGCTGCAACAGTGCTTTGTATGCTTTTTATTTAGATACATGTGAGTGCTGGTACTTCTCAGCAAATCAAAGATTTCATTGTGGTAGTCCTGGGAAACCTAGCACGTCAGAGGCGAAACATCTAATGGCTTCATTGCAATTTCAGTACTAGTTCGCGGAAAAAAACTCGATCGCAAAACTACCTGCACATTGGCGTTTAGGCGTTTGGAGCCGACATCATCTATAGAGGTCCGAACCAATATTCGTGCCTCGGAAAGTTCGAACATTCATTAAACTGAAGGAGTGTCTTGCATCGATAACAAATTGGTCTTAACGATTCACCGAGCCCTGTGAACTGTGGGAACTTCGTACAAACTATGCCAATGCTTCGTCGTATGATGCAGATCGAAGTGTCAAAACTAAGACGTAAGCCTTTGAAACTTGCTGATCTACCGAAGTAATAAGCTTTGCTGTTCCAAGTTCTACCCACAATGTTGCATCTGCTAATTTTCTCCAAGACTTAACCGAAACTTTAACCGAAATTTGAATTAAGATTCTGAAGATTCCTGGAGAAACCATACATCAACCATAAGTTTCTTTTTATTTTCATTTAAGGTCGCTACACAATTTGCTAGGTTAACACAGCACCCTTGTTTTTATTGGTGTGTGCCTCAAGGTTTTTTTTTTAAGAGTCCAACAATTTTTACCCGCTATTTTTAATGAAGAAAAAGAGAACGACCCCTATCAAACACAAAGCGAAAGCGCTATGCCAAAACTGAGTGTTGACCATTGTAATGCCTCGAGGCAGAACCGCGGAGCATCAAAACCTTTTTTTCGCGCAGTGCATTTGCATAAAACTATCTGCTACAATTCGCCCGTTGTATCTCTATGCCATTACCCATCGTCATCAGAGGCATTACCATGCTGTGTATAGATGTTGAGTTGTTTATTGGGAATTTTTTTTTCTTCTACGTTCGTCTGCTTCCATCCGCCAGTCTACTCCTGAACATTCTGGGACTGGTACACGAAAAAAAGTAACGAAATCGAAAAATAAAAAAAAAAATAACATAAAAAAAGATCTGGTGGTCTAATGCATCTCTCAGGCCGAGGTCCAACCAGCTGACAAACAAAAAAAAAAGAAAAATAACTAATAGAAACAACCAACTCTCCAAACACACAGTGCCATGGAAATCGTGATTGGCGATATAGACACTAGGCCCCAGCCAAGAGCTACACTAGAATCGATAGATAGATAGATTCCTCGCCTAATGAAACACACCAAGCTGTATAGTGTAGCTGGCGCGCTGATGCAATGTAGCACTTTCGGGTGATGGAAGCTTAATGGCTTGGGCAAGGGTGTGAGAACTGCTGGAGGCCGTTGCACGACCCAAACTCTCGCAGTCTCCTCCTCTGTTGCAGCGACACCATGATGATGCAGGCGGTAGGTGTGAATGTTTAGATAAAAAACCGATTTAATAGGCGACAACATAGTTTTATTGATGATGGTGTACCTACCCTGGGCCCGGGTACACCATGATGCTTCGTCCCTGCGCCTCCGGTGCAACAACAATGTCTCCACCGAAGATGTCGGTGAGTAAAAATGTAATGACAATGGGTCAATGTCATGCTCGTGTCTTGTTCTCTTGGGATTCTCTTTTTGGTTTCTTGGGATTTTTCTAAGATTTTTCTTTCAACAAAAACTGCCACCACAACTCCTAGTGGGTGGCAAGTTTGGACAGTTCATCATTATTCTGTCCACATGCTTCACACTTTTTTATTTTGTTTTTGTTGGTTTGTCCATGCCCAGCTTGAGATACAAATTTATCTCACATCCAGGAGGCTAAAGCTGCTTGGAGTCTTCGCATGCATGGATTTGCATGTCCTCACGACATGGTACCTTCCATAGGTTCTTCATTCGAACGGACAGACAGACGGACGAACGGACGGACGAAGACTGTGCATGAAGTTGTTGTTGCTGTTGTTGGTATTTGTTTGCTGTCAGATTTTGGCGTGACATTATTCAAAGTCTGTTTTTGGGACGTGTAAGCATGTTACAAAGGACAACGGGAAGACACCTGAAGACCGATGGCCCTACACTCGCTTCTAGGCACATAGAAAAAATCTCAAACAGACATGGAGACACCATACCATATCGTGGCACCAAAAAAAAAAACAAAAAACAAAATCCCATGACACTCGAATTTTGGTATTCAGTTTCGTGTTCAATCAGTTCATCTGAGCGAGGTGCGCGTGCGCATTTTAGATTGCCATTTTAGGATTTGAAAAACGCCATAACTCGATGTATCCCAAACCGAACCTAATGTCTGATGTCTCGTACAGAAGAGAGTTGAAGGTACATAAAATGGGCAAATTGCTTAGCATTGTTATGCGGAACTATTTTTCGCGCTACTGCGCGCGCGCTCTCTCGCGCACTTGAGCAAATAAAACCAAGGGGGACATATACTCCAAAACCGAAAGACCATTAGTCACTAGTTGGCAATTTATTTCAAGAAGCAAACAAAAAAAAAACTCTGCCCCATTCATTGCACCTTTCTCGGATTCGACGAAGAAACGGACAGCCCGACACACCAAAACACATCGGGATACGGTATTGTTTTAAATTGCAAATTGGAGAAAGTATGAGAACGTTAAGTGCATCATGCTGTGCTGGATGATGTGACGACAAGCATCATAGACAACCACAACAGTGTTGCACGGTACCCCAGCAGGCAGCAGCAAAAGTCCATGAGGAAGTGTCCGAAAATGGTGAGGTGCCCATTTGTAATGATTGTTTATGGCGAATTGGCACTTTAAGTAGCTCAAAATGTGCGCAATGGAACAATGAAGGAATATTTAGAAATGTAACAAAGGAATTTAGTTTAAAACAAAACAAAGGTTTGGAAGAAATGAAACAATTTTTAGAAGCAGAAGAAGAAGAATCTTTGCTAAGATTTCAAAGGAGTGGTTGTAGATTTTTAAGTGGGAAGAAAGTGAAGATTAAAAATAATCTTCAACAACTTAAATTAGTAGATTTAAGTCGTTTGGCTAGAAATCGGACTGACGGCAAGAGAATATTAATTAAGACCTTGATATTACCATCGCTGTGTTGTAATTTTACGCAACCCCCCCCCCCCCCCCCCTTTGAACAGTCAACAAGGGGTCCTTAAAGGATGCATTAACCTATTGAATACTTCCCGTTGCTAAACCAGAGGTCCTAAAAATAAATATGAAATATTGGTATATTCGTTACATGACCACTCAAATTTTTACTTTAAGGCCATGTTTTTAAAAGGCCACTCTTGACCCCTTAAACGGGATTGTAAAAACGTGCTTAAAAAAGTTCCAGTGTGAATGCTTCCCGTTTTTAAGCCTGAGATCGAAAAAAACATATCTGGTAATGTCAGATAGGTTATATAACCTCCAAGACTTCGACACCAAGCTCGTATTTTTAGAAGCCACCCTTGACCCCCAAAAAGGGGTCCTAAAAAAGTGCTCAAGAACAGTAACTGGTTGCATGCTTCCCGTTGCTAAACCTGAAGCCCTAAAAAATCATTTAAGGTGTTGGCGGATAGGTTATATGATCCCCAAGATTTTGACACCAGTTCTGTATTTTACGGGGCCTCCTTGACCCCCAAGTAGAGGTCATAAAAAGGTGCTCAAGAATAGTAACCGTTTGCATGCTTCCCGTTGCTAAACCTGAGGTCCTAAAAAAACATACAAGGTCTTGGCGGATAGGTTACATGGCCCCCAAGAGTTTGACACCAGGCCTTCACTTTATTAGTCCTCCTTGTTCCCCATCCAGAATTCAATGTTGCATGGATGCAATCTTGTCTGTACCAATTTTTCCTTGCAATTCCGAAACCTTGGACGGCCTTTATTAAAACAAATACATAAAATCTGTACGTCTGCCAACTACATAAGTTGTCGATTGTTTCATTTATTTTTAATGAAAATAAAACCCATCAAACATTTCACAGCTCCAATCTAAAATGACAAACATTAATTGGACAAAACTCGACACACTAAAGAATTTCCTTTTAATATAATTTTGTCCTGCCAACTTATAGAAAATTAAACCATCACTAGATTGACACTCACAAATTAACCTCAACATCCTTTTACAAAGCCATTTCCAATATAATTGTCATTCATAGTAATATCCTCTTCAAGAAGACGAATGTCATTTCACTGGCTGCCATACGAATATCTTGTCAACCAAAAACGGATATTATATTATAAATTGCCTAACCAGGCAAAATAATTTGTCTTCACCTTACCTTCTATACTCAACTCACATACCAACATTCATATGTCTATCTGCAAGTCACAAATCAGTCAGAAAAAAAACGCCCATCAAAGTAACAATTTTTGTTTTTTTTTTCATCGTTTATTCATCAAATCCCCCACAGTAGGTATTGGTATTCTCCTCATTCCGCGTTCTTTCCATTTTTATATGGATTTTTCTGCTTGAATTAATCACATTTTCATACAAAAATCACGGAAAATCGACAAAAAAGAATTGACAAGCTGACAAGGATGTGTATTGGCGTCTCTTCTTTTGACTTTAACCTCAGTTGACACCATATTGACATCTTTCCCACGCCCTATTGCCCCCTGCTCCACCAACAAAAAACCACAAAATATATTTATTCAAATATCTCTAGTCAATTACTTTATTTCATTTCCGTTCGAGAAAATAGAGAAAAAAAAACAAAACCACACATGAGTTGGTTGGTAATATCCTTTTTCTTATTCCTTAGAATCAACCACATGTTCTCTATATATTTTCACCTGAAATCAAATTAAATTAATTCCCATTCTCTTTGCCACACAACAGAAATGAAACGAAGAAAATAAATCTAATTTTCTGTTGCACGTTTCTTAAAAAAAATAAAAAAATGGAAACAATAAAAAGAAAAACCATACAGAAGCTAAAAAAAAGGACTCGCATTGAATCAACAGGATGTTGATGCTTAAAAAATGGAAACATTAATGCAATCCATCAAGACGCGTTTCTACTTTGAAAGAAAAATGAAAAAAAGAAAAGATACATTGCATTGGATAATTGTATTTTTTTTTTCCTTCTTGAATCCTGTCAGGACGAAAATCAGGAAGAAATCAATTTGATTGGAAAATTTCTCACAAGATGATATATCCTTTCTTATCGCTTCCAACAAAACGACAAAGAATTTTTTTTTGCAAAAAAACGGAGCAAAACAAAAAAGAATCTGTGAGATGCTGGAAATGTTTGCCTCTCGGAATGTTTGTTTGGAAAACATTGCATATAACCATGCAAAAAAGGTCCTTCCTTTTGTGTCCAGATCCAGAACGATGAAGACCGAAGAAGAAAGAAGGATGTGTATAACGTTTGGTATTGTAGACGATTTGTAACTCAACAAATGGGATCAATTTTTCACTTTCATCCATCAAAAGATTCTGTTATACCTATATTCCCTGTGCCCCTTAATCTGCCATACAGGACTTCTCGCTCAGCTCAGCTCAGCTCAGCTGGCTGTCCATTTGATAGTCAAAAAGAAGGGAACGCAAAAAAGGATATGTTCAATCGGTCGTTTTACAATGGGATTACAATCGGGTGACCTAAGACGATGGAAAAAGGTAAAAAAATAATAGTAAGCCAGGATTTTTTTTTTTTTTTCTTTAAAGTCCTGTTCCTGTGTGACCTAACAAATTCCTGGTATGTTTACAAACATTCTGTGGGCCAAGGGAAAATAATGTTAGAAATGTCCTTTGTATGTTTGGTTGACTGAATGACTATTGTGGGTTGTTATGGGGGCACCCATATTATATCTTCTCATTCATATGTAGACTCCTTTTGAATCTTGAATAAACATGATGAAGAAGAAAAATTTTCTGTTATCCTTTTTTTTATATTCTTAAATTGAAAGAAGGATAACAAACACACGCCTTTCTCTCTCTCTTTCTTTGCTTTAAAGTTGAATTGAATTTTTTATTTATTTTTCTATTTAACTTTATTGACTTAGGGTTTTTGTGTTTTTATTGATGTTTGTTCAATTCTAGAGATGCCATCTGGTGGAATGTTTGTTTATTTGTCATTGATACAAAAAAGAAGAGCGTAGGATGAATAAAATATATTGATCTTCTTCGATCATGTAGTACGTATATTTGTTCGCCCACTTAATCTAATTTTAATTGATTAATTTCTCAAAACCCTTCGCGATCCTTCAAAGTTTGTATTTCATTGTGAAGATCGGACTAGATCGGTCGATCGATCTTCAACAAGTGATCGTTTTCCACTTTTTTTTTTCTCTCTCTCTCTCTTTCGAAGAGATGTGCCCTTAAAGGATCAATTAATATTTCAAAAAATTATGATGAAGATGAAGAATGGATTTTTTTTTTCTTTTCTTCGATCGAAAAGATCGTTTTCAATACTGAAACACGGGTGGCTAATCACATGTACTTGATCTTGGGGCGCGGCGGCCGGCGCGGTTTGAGTCTTTTGAGAAACCCACACTCTGCGCATACCTTGATCTACTCTTCACCATCACATTCGATCTTCATGGATCGAATTCAAACGAACCCCCAACTGTGTTGGGGAATCGTTGTCGGTGACCATGATGGAGGTTTTTTTTTGAACAATTTGCCTACGTCAGGGTCTATGGGATGTGGTCATTTGTCTAGGATCGAAAAATGGTTTTTATTTTTTTGTTAAAAAAGACAGGATGCGTGTGGAGTGAAATATTCGAATTGAGTTTTTATGAAAAATGATGGTCTCATCTCTCATAAGTATTTGGTATGAAGGTGATATGGTGTTGGGATGGGGCTTTTTTACTTTTTTTTATAATGATCTCGATCATGTCATATGTATGCATGAGCAACATAAGTATATGAATGTTATAGTATGAGTATTGGGTCTTGGTGACTTGTGATACAATCGTTTACAAAGGCGAGAAAAAGGTTAGCCAGAGGTGATCAATTTAATGGGAAAGAATGAGTTGTTAGCAAGGTTATTGGTTGTGATTTAATGTATCAGAGATTCAGAGCGCTCATAATTGGAAATACCATACGAATATGTATATCTATTTTTCGATTAGAGAAATTTGAAAAAAAAATTATTAATTGAAATTGGTTTTGATACCTTTAAAACTATTTGGGCAATTTGTCATAATATAAAGTAAAATTAAATTTTTCATAATGAATTAAATATTTATGAGACTATTCTTTTTTTAATTTCAGGTGAGTTTCTGACCTATATATTGAATGAAAAACGTAAGTTTTATATTAAGAACGAATTGGGTGAACAACAACAGACAAAATTGTTTAGTAAGCCAAAGGCTGTGAACTTAAAAATACTACCACAGGGTTCCTTTTTGTCTACGACACTCTTCCTTATTTTAATTAATGATTAAATTTTTAAAATATTAAAGCCGCTCATAATCTTACAAGAAATAGTAAAAAAAAAGAAATTCATTACTTAAATGACTTAAACAACTTCTTAAACAGTTTTGAACTCCAAAATTCAGGTTAAAGACCGCGAAATACCGCATAAAAGATCACGAAAGAAGAGCTTTCTGCCACGAGAAAACCGTAAAATATAGAGCAACAAAAAAAGAACTTCACAGAAATAAGCGTTAAAAGTCGAAAAGTTGCGGGAAAATGTGTGAAATACAGCGGTTAATCGAGTTAAAAAGCGCGGAATAGCATGGAAAAAAAACGCGTAATACTGGTGGAAGATCGTGGAATACATCGGAGAATAGCGAGATAGGTCACGAAAAAGGTGTTTAATACCACCAGAAAAAGTGTAAAATATCCTTCAGGATATCGAAGATAGACTGAAAAGTCGTTGAAAAATACACACGTGAGTGATCGTGAACACCGCATAGGAAGTAAAAAGGCGCTTACAGAAAAATATGCGACATACCATGAAAAAAAGCGCGGAATACTGATGAAAGATCACGGAATGCAATGCAACGATTGTAATTAATGTGACAGAGCAAAACGTTAAAAATATATCGTTTACAGAGCAAAACGTTAAAAATATATAGTTTATTTTATTAATCTCTTTATATGACATGGAAAGTCGCGGAAAAAACGTCAAACTTCACGGAAGAATCTGCGAAATACCACGAAATAGCATGGTAAAAAGAGTTTAATACTGGTGAATGAACTTATAAGCACCACGCTTTTTTTCACTATCGACATGGTTCTTTCTCAGGTATTCCACCCTTTTTCTCGACTTTTCACTTATTTTCCTTGATATATAACACTTTTTTACAATTTTTTTCATTGGTACTCCGCATTCTTCCATGTTTCTCCCAAATACTAAAATTATAAGGCCAATGAAAAACCTTGCGAGCCAGTGGCTAGCCAAATTTGTAAACGATCGTATAATAAGACCACAAATGTAATTAAAAAAGAAAAATCAATGTGTCAGGGCAGCGTCTGCTGGGTCAGCTAGTAAGAAATAATATAAAAATTCATAAAAAACCTCTTGTGAAATAATTGTCTTCAGTCGCTTAAATGTCGCGTTTGATTGTGATCTCGAGTTCTATTTTCCTTACAAATCCTTAACTTACCTTGTATGTAAAGTATTTTGTTAATAAAAATCGTAAAAAATAAAAAAAATATCAATTGATTTGTACTCCAAACTCGTTTCACCAAAGTGCGACTAACTGTCATTCTCATCGAAAAATTTAACTTCGCCTCCATCAAAAAGATTGATTGTTTATTTAGATATTGTTCTACATTTTGTGTGCCTTCATCAAGTGAGTGTAACGTTGAAGAATACTTGAGAAATACTTAAAAATGTATTATGTGGAACACAATAATTATGCACCAAAACAGTCATAAATTAGTTTCACCCATTGTTTTAAGAGCTTTTACTTCTTTTCAACGACACCTATTTCTAATTTCTCAACGAGACAAGCAAACACTTAATAGGTCACCAAACCATCTCCTCCATAATATCGTTACCTCTCATAATAACTTAACCAAGAAAAAAAAAAAATAATTCGTCAAGAACGAGAACAAAACTAATATGCCATTCCAAAATGGCCTAAATAGAAAATTCAGAAGCTTTCACTTGATTGAACAACAAACATTCGAAATACACACAAAAAAATAAGTCTGTGCTAAAATCTAACCGATATACGTTCCATTGTTTTAGAAAGTACCGATATCCGCCGCCGTTTGTCGTCGTACGAGTAAAGTGCACCATCTTCTGCTAAAATCGACAACATATGGGAACCTAATAAAATAAATATACAAAATAAAAATAAAAAAGAGGAACTTAACTTTCAAAGCCATAGAAAAAAATTCGATCGTAAAATATTCGAAAATGATCGCAGATGGATACGACCAACCAACCAACGATCAACGACGAATGAATAGAAAAATAAAAACATGATTCTTGCAACTTCTATTTTCTTCTTCTTTTTTCAAGTTTTTTCTATTTTTTTTTTTTGCTTTAAGTTGCAAGTGTCTAGCCGAGCCATTCACTTTGTTGTGGTACATAAATCCCTTTCCCATCTTCATCACCATCTTTTCAAAATTAGAATCAGGTCTGTAATGGAATATTGTGGGCCTGAGGGAGCTAAAGCTCTTCAAAAATTGAAGATCAAACATTTGTTGCAGAAAAGGTTTCATTGTTTGGAAACTATGCACGGTTGTGGAACGTAAATCTAAGATCTCACAACTTTTTTGTTTGCTGAATTTCTTGATTTCAATTGTAAAACGAATAAATCTTTTTAATAATCGTATTTAAGAACACGGAAGAATTACAGAACGTCTTCATTTTCTTTAAGTGTATGATAAATAGATGTGGAACCTATTGATATAAATATTTAGAAGTCTATCAAAAGTGAAATAAGGAACAGAATTATTAAAATTTGGAATTTTACTTTGCTGAAGAAGTTACTTTATCTAAATGTATTATTTTGTATTGTGGAACGTATTGTTTTGTTTTCATTTTACGGAAAATAAATGGATGATTGTGAAATGTAGCTTTTTTTATTGCGAAGAAAAATTATGATAGAACATATTTACATTTGACTTCAACAAACTGAAATAAATATTGAGATAGGTTCCACAATTCATATTTCCTACTTCACTGAACGTACAAAATGATCTTAGTCGTTATCTGGATGTGAAGAAAAAAGATTGTGGAACGTATTCCTAAACTATTTATTTTATGTAATAAATATGTGAAGATGAATAGATTCTGTAGTTTTTTTTCCTTTTGTCTGTCTTTTTATTTTATTACCGAACATAATTGTGTACTGTGGAACGTATTTTCCTCTTATTTAGCGGACAGTAAAAAAATGATTCTGCAAAGTGTTTACTTTTGCAAAATGAAGAAAAACGTGAAACTAGAATTGGGGATGAATAAGATCCACAATCCCAAATTTTGGAACGTATTGATAAGAATATACCCTTATTATTGGTTCTGCTTATAATCTTGACTTTAAATCATAGCCATAGTGATGTGGATCGTGAAACGTATTTTTTTTAATTTTACTGATCATATAATAAGGTTGGCTGAACGTGGAATTTGCTGAAAGTCAAGAAAAAATATGTTGAAGATAATTAGAATGAATAGGATCCACATTTTGTTTTCTACTTGAAAGAACCTTAAACTCTTCCATCAGTCCACCCCTGATTAAATCACAAAATATTGCAGAAAAAGAAGCATCATCGCGCCCATGATTTACCTCGTTGCTCGTTTTTATGCTGTTTTTTTTTATGTTTTGCTATTCGCTCTCTGTAGGTAGGATCTCATGAGTTAACTATTTCTAAGTTCGTGGTAACATGGTGTGTCAGTTTTTCTTTACGCTTGGCGAATCTGAATCTCTTTGGTAGAGACGAACATTCATCCTCAAACTAAGTGGAAGTGAAGTGAGATCAATGTGGGGCTCTAGCTGCTGCAGATGATCGCAGAAAAAAAGCAAAGTAGTTTTGCTCCAATATGACCAACAGACTTTGCGCGAGATGGGTTTTCCTTGTCGTTTTCTTTTTTATTTTATTCCCCTGGACTTCTATATAGCTGATGCTTTTTCATCTTTTATATTGCTTTGCTCTGAAAGCGTCATATGTGAATGACCTGGCAAAGAGTATCTCGTACCTAGCTGAGCTATAACAACAACAATTATATGTATTGGCTGGCTTTCTGCCACATCTTTTGCGTATATCCACCAGCGAGCGATTAAATCAGTGTGGCGGCGCTGCATAGCTATGCATATATCCATAAGAGATGCACTTATAGCTTGCTTGCAATTCGAGCAGCTGATTCACTGTTCTACATCATATCAGATGAAACACAGCTAAACGAAAGTCATATGCAACTGGTTTTTTCCATGTGCGGTTGCCAAGAATTTATGTATATAGAAACAAAAAAAAAAAAACGTACTTCATTATCTGGAGCACTTTGCTTTGCTGAGTGAAAACCGAAAACTACGCGAGTAACTTTATGAGGAGGAGAAAGGAATATGTGTATTGATTGTGATGGACGTTGATCACTAGCAATGGCGACATTGACAGCATTAGAAAGATCAGTGAGCGGCAGAAGATTCATTTGATGTGACGATGACGATGACGCACAGCACGAGAAGCTTCTTACTCATTATATTACTGACTACTTAGGGAGAGAAGGAGATCTTTTTAAAAAAAAAGTCCTGCTGTGCAATCTGTTCACTTCTTGAGATAAGTTATTTCCTGACATTGGTATTAAGTCTTTAATAGTTGAAAAGGGATAACTTTAATGGCGTAATATGGTTGTAAGGTGCTTTGAACTGTTAACTTTTAACGTTGCATTTCAGAAGTCATGAAGCACAACCTGCGTAGCAGCATTCCGAATTCTTCAAAGGAAGACATAGATAAGGTAATCTTCTTTTAATTTTGATTTCAGAAGACCATTAAGTTGATGTTTTATAACATCAAAACATTAATTAAAAGTCGAAAGGAGTTTTTCTATCAGACCACCGACCGGTTTAAAGAATTCAAAACTAACAAAAAATTATTATCGAGATATCAGCTGGCTGTGAAATTTAAGCTTTTGGAGTAGTTCGTTCATATATTAGATGATGTTGCCCAAGTCTAGCACATCACCAGCCATTACCTAGCATTATTTTTGTTCAAAATATTTCTTTCCAACTAGTTCCAACTAGCATCCTCCATTTTTCAGAAAAGGAACCAACAAATTATAACACGCTGGTGGCAGTCTTGTATTAACGGAAGGATTGCTTCAGCTGCCCGCTTTTTTGCTGTCCAAAATTGTGTCCAGAACCAGATAATCTATCAACGAACATGTGTTCTGTGAACAGGAAGTTAAAGCTGAGCCATAAATCTGCGCTGTACCTCCATTAAAATAGTTTATCTCCTCCCTGGTCGGAGAAAATTTAGCTATTCCGTACAGCACCAATATAATTGAAAAATGTTCGTTAAAACTTTAAAAAAAATGAATCTGTAGTATTTTCAACTCTTCTTTAAACTTGTGCGTGAATCGGACAAAACTAAATTTATAACAAAACGGCAACATAAAAATGATAAACCCTCCAGTTTTGAGCCTTTCGTAGCCATAAATAAACTAGTTATCTTTTAATTCTTCTGCCATTTCCACTGACCACATTTTGATGCTTCAACATTTGCTTATATGACTCAAGAATTATCTGGAACCAGTTAAAAATGTTTGCTTTACGTTATAGCAAAAAAAAAAAGAAGAAAAGACACATCGGTGATTAAACGGATCAAATCATAAATTTGATTAATCGCTTTTTGTGGAAACTTTGTCATAAATCAAAATAAAAATCCCAAATATGACACAAATATTTAACCAACCGTATAAACAAAATATTAACAAAAAAAAAAATATTTGCAAAAAATTCATCTTGAAACTTCTCATTCAAAATACACCAAAGAAGAAGAAGAACAACAACAACAACAACAACAAATCAAGTGAAGAAGAAGAATTAATTCCCTGTCGGCAGATAAACGCAAAAACTACTTCCTCCTCCCCCAAGCATTTAAAATAAATCACAAAAGCCTCCTTTTTGGCATCAAGTTTTTTTTTTTCTTTTACATTTTCTTCATTTGATGCGGGCAGAGGCATCTCTGATCAGTGCGTTGTTTTTATTTGCTCAAAATCTGTCTGTCTGCCCTGCCTGCTGCTGTTATTCCGCCTGCCAGTCTAACTCTCTCACAATATGCCGAGCAGCGCTGACGACCTGAACATGAACATGATGATAATAATAAAAAAAAAATCAAACAAAAACAACAACAACAAAAATTAAATAAATAAATATTCTGCTGCTCTGAATCTCAAGAGGCTCAGCATGATGCTTCTTCTTGCTTTTCTTTTGCGTGGCCCAAAGGTGATTTGATTCCTTTTAACTTGTGATGTAGGTACACTTAAAGCAAGTTATCGATTCATAAAATAATATTCAAAATCTTTCAAAAACTTGCTCTTGGTTCAAAAATTTATAAAATTTTTGAAAAAAATTAAAAGCCTTTTTCCAAAATAGTAAAAAAATAACCTCTTTTTACAATTTTTGGTTAAAAATTGTTTCATTTTTTCTTAATTTTTTTTTTCATTTTCAATGCATTAAGAATGAAAAAAAATCACAAGGATGCGAAATTTTTACTTGATCTCATTTGCTTATATATGTCACGAAAAATGCATTGAAAGATTAATAACTTTTTCTTTTATTTGTTTTATTTGCTTTCTTTCATGAGTTGTGCTGACAATTACCATAAATTAATGAAAAAAAAATGAACAAAATTGATTCTTGGACGAATGCATGCGACCAATGAGACACTTTTCTTTATTTTGATTTCCTTCAGACTCGCTGAGTTGTGCACTTTTTTGTTTTGTTTGTTATTTTACGTTAACTGGATGCTTTTCAACTTGAAGAATTTGAATTCTGAATTGAATTGGATTGGATTTTTTTTTTCTTGAAACTCAAAGAAGCGCGAGGGATTCATCATCTCGATCTTGGAGCGGGCGTCCGTCTCCGTCATCTTATGGTCGTCATTCTTGTCCGTCCGTCCGTGTGTCTGTATTGCTTTACGCATCTCGTTATGATGTTTATTTGTTATTTTTAGAATCCTTCCTAAGTGGGTTCTGTTAATCCATCATAAATCAGGCATTAACTATTAATTTCTGCGTCCGTTTCAGCCCAGACAAGCGGCAGCAGCACCAGCAACTCTTCTCCCACTTTTATTTTTTTTGCTGTTTTTTTTTTTTTTGTGATGTAGTTTAATGGAAAATCTGTTTTTTGTTCTGCCAAATGCTAAATAAATAGGAAGAGCGGCAAGAGGGTAGGTAGGTGGTGTGGTGGTAGAAATCGTGAATTCATTGTTATTTTAATTATATTTTCTGTTCAGCTGCGTGTTGGTGTTGCGTTTTTGATTTTACACATTTTTTTTTTCAAGATGAACATATTTTTGTGAATTGATTTATTAGAAAAATTTAAAAAAACGAAAATTAATTTCAAATTTAGTTAAATTTGTCAACTGAAAATGTGATATTCCAAATAAATGTGTTTTACATTTTAAATTGTGTGTTAAAAAAAAAAAAATATATCCTTGAACTAGTTTTGTTCCATTTATAATAAAAAATCAAGATTTTTTGAAATTTAGCCCAGATCGAAAATAGTTCAGTTAATTTAGCGTTTTCAGTACTCGTATCCCCAAAAATCTAAAAAATCTCCGTTTTGGGGTTTGGCTACCATAATGATGAAATCTTTAAAGTTATAAGGTTACTAGGTTTTGCAAAATCAGTTTAAGACAAACATGAAAATAATTCATAAAATTCGAGTTTCTGAAATCAATTTCAAATCAAAATAAAGTATAAAGTAGATTCCTTCTATAAAGATGAATTAAAATAATACCTTTATAAAATTTTGAATTTTCAAGTATGCCATTTTGAAGATTTCATCTATCAAAAAAAACATTAAGTCGTTTTATGAAAAAAAAAGAATTTTAAAACATAAAATTTTACTACTAAGTGGTAAGTGCATTCGTAGAATGAAAAAAGAGAAGATAACAATCAAACATGACAAAACGATGACAGAGAATGAGAAAAACATGGGTCCGACAATTCTGTCCGTTTATGTATCAGAAGCCACATCCTAAACGGATGGGTTGATTTACTTCAAACTTGGTATGTGGCGTTTTTCGGAGACTATCCCAAGGGTCCTACGATTTTTATTAAAAAAATCATAGTGACTTTTTTTGGATACGGTCTATCTTTAAATGAAAACCATTTACGGTACCTGCCATAGAACCGTTTTTGAATTCAGTTTTTCTCCTTAATGACTTAATCAATTTCAGCCATTTTCTTACATGAAAGCTTTCAAGTTGCCGTAATAATGTTTAATAAAAAAATTTCCAAAAAATATTATTCTAGATTTGAAAAAAAATTAAAATTTTTTATTCAATATTTTTTTTTTTCAAAATTTAGTTTTTAGATGTTGATTAATAGTATCTTAAAAAAAAATATACCAAATTTAGTTTTGAAAAGTCCTTTGAAAGTTGTATACACTAGCGGAAAAATAAAGGATAAGGATAAAAAAAAATTCAAAATTTTCAGGTGTTTTTCAACTTGGTGGAAAATGATCACACAGAAAATATAAAAATAGAAAATTGTAGCTCTAAGCATTTAGTTTTTGGATCTAAACCTCGAATTTGTTAAGCTTCAGCGGTTTTTGAGTAATGATAGCAAAACCACCAACAACAAAAAAATTTTAAATTTTTTTGTTTCGATTTTTGAAGTTTTTTTTTTTGAATAAAATTTTTTTATCTTAACGACCATGTGGATCGGATGACTTCTTTTTTTTTTAACTTTTATACAGTTTTTTCTCTCCAAAATATTTGTTTTTGAATGGAAAAGCATTTCGAAAAATGTTTGTTCGGATAAAGAAAGTGAATTTTTTTTTTTTTTGAAAAATCGTGATTTTTTCCAAAATCTAGTTTTTAGATGTTAGATGTTGATAAAATAATACCTAATAAATGGCATACCAATTTTTTTGTTACATTTCTTATAGAATTATTTATTTCTTACAACTTTATTCGAGAAGCTTTAACGCCCACAGCAAATTTTACCCTAAGAGCAAGTACGTGCGACCCAGTCGTGCATTTTATTTTTTAAGCTTGGAAGTTGTGATTTTTCTCCATTACCTAACGGAGGATTTAAACGTCTTTATAATGCATTACGATTGTTAAGCTGAACCCAATTTACGACAAAAGTTCTTTCCTAACCACATGAATGTCAAATGCCAAAATTCCCTTAGTTTTTTGGAAATTTCCCTCATATTTTTACTAAATGAATTAAATTTCTGTGGTTGAATTTATTAATAATTAGATTAAAAAAGCTTCAATTAGATACCTAAAGATCAATATTATAACTTTTTTTCAAAAATAAATATAAAGTTTAACTAAACTATCTTTTATTTATAGATTAGAAGGTTTCTATAGAAATAATAGCTTTCAAAATACAGTTTGGGAAAACCTTATTAATTTTTTCCAACTTTTGTAAACTCAACAAAACATTTCGTGACACGAGTTTACTGCCGATAAAATTGTTAATTATTATTTTTTTTCATTTTCAAATGAAAAATTAAGGCTTTAAGCTAGGAATCTTTAAGCAAACAAAAGCCTGTATGTTTCCAATGTTGACGGCCTTATCTTGATCAATAAACTTTATTATTTAGGAGTGCTCTTAACATTTCCTAAATGAATCTCCATAATTTCTTTGGTTAAATAAATTCATATTTAGTTTAACAAACCTCAGATATCTTTATAAATCAATATCATAACTTTTCCATAAACACTTTAGGTCAGCTCAACTGAAGCAGTTTGATATATCCATCCAATTTTGAAATCCATAAAAGTCTTTAGCAAGAAGGAATATTTACAATTTCCATATTGAATTGATTGCAAAGTGCAAACAAATTTAATTAACAAGACTGCCAGAACTCTCATTGCATTCGAAAATTCAAAACCTTCTTCAAGTATCGAAATATCGAAACATATAGGTTAAAGGTATACGTAAAGAGTTCGAAACCATCAGCAATCTTCTGTATATTCAAATTGTAAAGCGCAAAGCCACAAAAGTTCAAAATCTCTTAGAATTAAATTAAACATAAGCTTACATATTGAGTTGATTTTATACTCCAAAAAACCATTATAGAATAGTTATAGGAGTACCAAATGCATCTATTCACTAAACTAAATCCTATTAAAATGAAAAAGCCTCTGTGTTTCTGTTTCTGTATGAAGAGGGGCGGGGGGGGGGGGGGGGGCCTGACAGAATACAGCCCACTTAACTCATTAGCTTGTTCAAATTTGGTTTGTGTGCATCTTTGTTTTGGCCTGCATTTTCAGGAGGACCTAATTCTTTTGTGCGAGTTTGCTTGACGTTTGTCGTCTTAGGAAAATCTCTCTCTTTCTCTCCATCTAACTTGTGTGTTGAAGAACAGATGCAACATCCGTAGCTTCGCTTTTGTTAGTCTAAGGTCAATAAAAAAACAAATTAACGAGCATAATTCTATAGAAAATAGAAAAAAGGCAGACGTTCGTCAGCAGACTTCAGACAACCGCACATTCTGTGGAGAACGAGTGGGTTCCAGGGTAGGTTGCAAGTTGCAGGTTTGAAGCTTTGGCTAACTCAATTGAGAATGGGGCCTCTGTCTCATGCTCCGCACAAAAACTTATATATTTGTTTGTCAAATGAAATCAGGTTTTTGGGTTGTTTGTTGGTCTATGAAATTTCCATCATCCACATCCAAAAACTTATAAAGGTGATTCTGCTGCCCTAGATTTACCTCCTTCAAACCGATGAAGAGAAAAAATGGTATATCTCCATCTCCCTCAGCTATACATGGAAGAGACACACTGACGACAATGACACATCCACATCAACGATGTCGTTCTTTCTAAGCTCCCCTAATGTAAATATTGATTCGAAATTCTTTAGATGATTCGTAACGCAAACCACTCGGGAACTTGTCAAACAGAAGTGGAAGTGGTTTCGAACTTGAAGAGTTGTCATCCACATCGTCATAGACATTTCCAATGTTGACGACGTCGTCGAGTCCTCCTCATCTCGTTGTCGTGTTGTCGGTCGTTTTCATTTTAATCGCGTTGTGTAAACACATTACCAGCACCCGGTCTCGGTCATTTTAATTTCAATAGAGTGCGCCCATATGGCCCGGAAGGATAGCATAGAGACAACCGACAAGCATCATAAATAAAATGCATCACTGACTGCATCGAACGGCTTGAACATATTTTTATTTCAAAAAGAAAAAAAAAATATGTAAACACTTTAAGAATGTTAAAGTTTGAAAATAAAAAAAAAAATGCCCTAAGAGCTTCCTTATGCTTTTCCTAATTGAAAAAAGATTTTTCCCACGATTGTAGAGTAGATATAGGCGCTCTCTGACTGACTCAACTTTTACATCATCAAAGCCACATTACCGTTTGGATTTAAATCCTTAACAACGAGTCTCTTGAGTGCATACCTTTGCTTTAAGCACATAAAGTTGCCCTCAAAAGGATCTTATAGGTACCAGCTACCAATACCATTATGTCAACATTAACCTCTCTCCTAGGGACAATATAATGCTTTCAAGAAACCTCAATATATCATCTTTTTCTAAGCTCTCTCAAGTTACAGGGTGTTTTTTTTGTTTCTTTCTAGAAGTGAATAATTGTAAATTTGAGTAAAGGCATTCGAATTTTTAAAAAGGAGAAGGCTTATTGTTTTATTGCACAAAATGGCAACACAATCATGTTTGAAAAGAATAAAACACGACAGAAATGAATTCATTTGATGTAGACTGTTCTGGATGATCAATGCAAAATTGAGCAATTCACTCCGTTGAAGAATTCCATAAATAGAGAGGGAATTTTCTGAATCAACTACATTTTTTACTTGATGAATTTTCTGGGTGTATTTATCATATGAACAATAATTCAACTGATCATCATGAGTTCACTAATTTAACCCGTAATTTTATTTAGGTGGCCCGTGATTTTCTTGAAGATACCATTAATTTAACAGGAGCATACCGTATAAAATATTGAGACACCTCGAAATTTTATCGGGAAGATCCATGCAACCAGAACAGCTCGTGATTTTACCGGAGAAACCCTCAACTCTAACCATCTGATACGTGATTTTCCCAAGGAAACCCGTTTTGTTACCCAAACGATGCGTGTAAAATAGTGAAACCGCTAATAATTTCACCGTGAAGATTCTTGTGTGGCAGTACGCTTGACTAAAATATTTTACACAACAGTACAAAAACTTTCTACTGACAAGAAGACTTCAACTAGTCAAAAAGTACTGCAGTTAATTTACTGCTTCAATTAACTGTTCAGTCAGTATTTTAGTAATGACTGCTGACTGCAGTTTTAGAGTCAAAGTAATTTTGTAAGTTTAAAGACTTAAGAAATTTCGTATTTTTCGTCAATTAACTGCAGTACCGAAAAGACTATAATACAGTTCAGTGAATTCTTTGATAAATAATACATTTTCTTAATGAACTATAAGTTTTTATATAGAAATGAATAAACGAGGATAAGAATACAAGGTTGTTTTTCTGGATGAATCGTTGAATGAAATTCATTCATTCATACTGGAAGAACATTCACTGAGTAAATACTACTGATCAATGCAATGGATGAACAGAAATTAGTTAACTGTATATTTTATAAAATAAGCTTGTTAAATTAATGCATTGAGTATATCTATTATTGAATTGTGAATCAGTCAAATAAACTTAGTTGAGAGTTCATCAGATAATGCAGAAAATAGTACAAAGAAAAAATTGCCTGGGTAAAAGTTTTCGATTCATGCGATGGATGAATTTAAGGATCAACTGAATAGACTAATTTTGTGAAAGAATTCGTTGAAAATTACTGGACGAACTGGATGAATATGATTTGTGTGTTCATCCAAATGAACTAATTGATAAATTTGTCATTTTGAGGTTCACAATTAAAAAATCATTTTCATCGAATTTAGTTTCTATTTTCAATATCAAAATTTTTACAAATTTAGACAAACTGGAAACAAATTGTAAATTTATCAGACTTGAAAAAAAACACCCTTTACGCCTAGGCTCAATTTTTCTGTTTGCATTTTGGCATCTTGTAACAAATTGAAAGGCACATCACAACCAACAACAACAGCAGAAAAAAAGGTCTTTCTGGGGTCTCGTATACAATAAATCCTGGATTTGTTGCTTTACCCCCAAGCATTTTCCCTTCCGCTTGCGTTCCCCTCCCGTTCTTACAATCGAACTCAATTATTCACCATTTATAACAAATAATAATCATAACAATAATAACAACACAGTGATTCAAAGTTAGATGATGTATCTCAGTGAAGGTATATGGGTATGTTAAGGCATCTTTCTTTATAGAAGGTATATCGAGACTGTGGTCGCTTTTTATACCCCCGACTCGACGACTTACAATGGCTTGCAATCAAGTTCAAGACCAATTCGTCGTCGTCGTTCGTCGTCGTGTTCTCGTCTCTCAAGTCTTAAAAGTAGCCACTTATTGAGCAAAAAAGAAAGAAGCATTTTAGAGAGGTGGGTATTTCACAAAAAAAATATTCGTATACAAGGTAAAAAGGTAAAAGATTCCACCGCAGAAGAAGGTGGTTCAATTGAATTGATATCTCTTTGAAGTGGTATATTTTTTTTTATTGAAGAGTAAAGCACTATAAGAGCAGTGTATAAATTTTAACAAGCCAGAAGGCCAGAGAATGGGCCAACAAAACATGAGATCAAAGTATTTGGCGAAGTAGGTACCCCTATACACAACTATAGAAAAATAAATTAATGGTTGGGTAGGTGGTAGTATATATTTGAACCTGATGTTGTTATATTTTTGAAGGAGTCTATATGGATGACCAATAAGTCACGAATGTTATGTGCCATTTGAATGGTTGTTAGGTTGTTTTTTTTCTTGTGTTTTGTTAATGAGAAGTTGTTAGAAAAATAAGAAAGACTTTAAAGCTTAGAGTTTGTTTTCATTTCTGCAGCTTCACTGTAACGTCAATAAAGTCGTAATCTATTTGTAGAATGGCTTATAATTTATGTTATTCTAAATTTGTTGTTAATGAAGTTTAAGAAACCACAAGATTTTTATGTTTTTATTGTTTCTTATCTTGACCTCTTGACATTCTTTAAGTCCCCAATCAAGAAAAAAAAAATATATAAAATTAAAGGCCAACTCAATTAAAGCTCTTCTGTATTATAAACTTTTCTTTGCAGCGATAGATACTCATTTTACTCAGAGCTTAATCCGAAGTTTTACACAATTTATTGCTGTTAAAGCTTCAGTAAAGGCCAAAGGTGGTCACATTTTTAAGAACCAACTATAAATCTAAAGTCTGTCTTAAACATTAATATCCAAAACTGTTATAGAAAGATTTTCAATAATATTTTATTGAAAAGAAGTCACTAGGATATCAACGTTAACAGCAAGACATAACTAACGAATTTAACAGAGTATTGTATAAAAATTACCGTTTAAGTTTGTATCACAATTCGCTTGTGCACTCAGAGAAATAATATTTTTGTTTTCGTTTGCGGCTAATGAATATCCTTTGAATTAAATGAAAATCGTTTGCTCGAAAGTTAATAAAATTCCCGCAAAAGTTTTTCATTCGTAGCAACTGTATTACATTTCATCCAAATTGTAAATCTATTACAGCCAACATAATGCGAAATAACCCAATCGCTTGGAGGCTTGGAGCTCATTTTTTTGATTTGATTGCGGCAAACGAAATTGCTTCCTACATCTAAACACCTTTTCATTTACTAGATTACTAGAAATTGTATTGTTTGCAGCAAATGAATGAATAATTTGTGAAGAACCTCTGCAGAAAGTAGTTTGGTGCAAAGAACCTCACTTTTGGTGTAAATATATTATTCATTTACAGCAATTGAGTACAGGAAACAATTTTTCTTAATAATTGATTCTACGTTTGTGGTTTTCATATGCATTCTATGCTACACAAAAGTTATCTAGTTCATTGCGCAACAGAAGAAGCAAACAGTTTTAGCCGTTTTCTATAAGAAAAGCTGCTTACCTACTTCTTTTTCTTAAATATAAATTCTGCGAATTATTAAGTTTGAAGATCAAAAAAGCAATTTGTGTATTGATTTTGAAATTTTCGAGAAAAAAATCTTTATGAAAACATTTTGGATTATATTTTTTCCTTACCTACAAAAAATTGTAAACAACATTGACTCTGATTTATTTATCTTCTGAAGATGCTCTTTATTTCAAAACACCCATCTTTGACGGTGAGGACTTATAATAACAATTAATTTCGATTTGCTCCAAGACTTCTACTTTCTGAATGATGCAACACAAATATTCCTCATAGTTACCAAAACCCCTTCTCCCCCTCCCAGTTCTAATCATTCTCAAAACAAACTGAAGAAAAAATTACAAAAACAGCAACAAAAAAAATACCTCTAAGAATAATGGATGTGCATCAGCACATCGTTGTGAAGAGTAATTCGTTTTAGGCCCTAAAGAAACTTGCACCCTACAAAAGTGCAATTTGAAGGAGTACGAGCAGTATCTTCACCAACAGCAACGGATGCGATAATGGACAAAAAAAATGCCATAACAAAAAATAGTTTTCTATCTTTTCTTGTTGATTATTTTTTTGCCCATTGATGATATTCCACGAGCTGTATGTTGTTTGTGTTTTATTTTTTTTTTTTCTAGATTCAAGGCAAAAGATAGAACTATGCTAAGCCCTGACAATGCATGGGTACTATTCCCGTTCAATGAAAATGCTGAATTGTGTAAAGAAAACTACAAAGTATAAAACTCCAAGCGGAATCTAGCACAAACACAACACACAAAAGTGATCCATAGATGATCGTGCTGCTTTGTTCATATATTTAATAACATTTCGTGCGTTGTTCATCATCTTGAATGCTCATCGCACGTCATCTGAATCATCATCATGATCATCATCGTCATCAACATCGTCGTCGTCGTCGTCTTCTCCGTCATCGTTGCCTTCCTCGGCGTGTCGTCGTCATGTCTTCGGTGCACAAAATACTGTAGAAGATAAACAAGAGTAAAGGGACATCGGCGGCGTGCAGAGTCTAGAAAAAAAATCATTGCAAAGCAGCGGTAGTCGCCTCAAGTCTTGAGAAAATTGAAGCAATCTATGAAAGAAAAAGAATTCAAGTCAGGATTGATATGGTGTTCCTCCTGTGGACATAATCGCATCATAATAATACTAAGTCTTGTTAACGCACAAATAAGTGAAATAATTAAAATGGCTTCTGGCAAAGAATTCCGTCAGCAGTAGTTGTGGTGTTGGAAAATAGAAGAAGAACAAGAAAAAAAAAACCGTTCGACTTAGGGATTAGAGACGTTAGAAAAAATAGAATCTATGAGCGGAAGATGGCCACATGGTTCCTGAAGAATACCAGTACATGAATTTACCAATGAGTTCTCCGTAAAAGGCTATATAGTTTCAAAATTAGATGAAATACCACAGGAAACGTAGTTAGGGCCTGTACTTTTCTTTTTTCTGTAGTTTTCCTTCGAATCACATGTTATTCTTAATTGGCAGCTCTTTACCACTGGAATTATTGAATTGCTTTACACCTATGAGCTTCGAAAACTTACGCTTTCCACTTAAGAGATAATTATCGAATTATTGTGGTCCGAAATAGAGGAAATATACTTGGAAGATCTTTTATTTTTTCGGAAGAATAGAAGAAAGATGCAAAGAAAGGTTTGGGCGAAGACAGCCAATGTTGAATGTAGTAAAATATGAATTTCTGATACCAAGACAGAACTGAGGGTCTGAAACCAAGCGAAAGAAGACTTGCATCCATGCTATCCTTATCAACTAAAGAATATATCTTTGGTGTTCGACAGTTGTTGGGAATTATGGTATTCTTTAACACCGCTAACAGGTAAACTGTTCTAGAAACAGAAGCACTCACTAGCTAATCTTCCATTTCCAACATTTTGTAAAGCGCAGTTCACACATGAAGTTCTTCCAAAAGCGTCGCGTCATCAAGACAATCAAAAATACTTTTAGCTCTACTCAGTTATAAAAATCGTCTTAATCGGTTGAAGTTCCACAAGGAAACCATTTAGGACCCGTTCTATTAATCAATTGTAAATTCTAGCTGATATTCTTCTTCAAGAAAATTTGTTTTTTGTTCAAAAAGGATTCAAATGAGTCTCAAAGGTTCAAAGTAAACATTTAAAATAAAAAATATACAATAGTCTAAGGAAATAAATTTAAATTTCCCTAAAGAAAATATAAATCAATCGATTTAAAATTCAAGGTTCACCTGTTAAAAAGACAACAAAAAAAAACCCAAATTGATTATAGAATCGTAAATTGCTTTAAATGTCAATGTTAAAACCTTGACCCTCTCCCATCGAATAAGTAGTAATCAGAAGCATTTATATTAATGTCAATATATAGCCAAGTGGGTGCACTTCCAAATCCCTAAAACAAAAACAACAACAACAATAACTACCAAACGAAGGAAAAAAGGTTTCCAATCATCAATTTCACTTGTAAAATACATTTATCACCGCACAAAAATTAACCAGGCCTAAAGACAAAAATGAAGAAGAAAAAAAAGCACAAACCTCGTTTATACCTTTTTTCATCACCTTCCCAAAAAAAAAAAGAAGAAAAATTCACTCACCACACCACCACCGTGACGACCTTTTTATTATTCTTCCTTCTTCTTAAAGTTATATTTTTGTGTTCATCTTTTCGAGAGTCCATCATTCACGAGCCTATTCATGCATAAGCCAAAAATGTCCAAATGAATATCTCCAATGTGACCTTAACAGTTAATTTCTGTCGATATTTTATCATTAAAAAGTACGCAAACCTTTAATTTATCACGCAGGGTCAATCGGGCCACAGAAGCCTGTGTTCGACATTAATAAAAACTGAAATGAGGAACAGCAGAAAGGGGGGAGAACTCCTTCAAAAATATAAGGAAACACAAAAATATTAATCTCAAAAGAAGAATCTATATAAAGAGAAGAATGTATCTTTAAGATATGCTCTTGTGAGGAAATTCCAAAATACATACCTTGATTTCCAGATTTTAAGATTTTCAATTTGAGACTTGAGAGTAGTGGAGGAGCTTGCGCACCGCCAAATTCCTTTTTGATATCTCCCAAACCCAGCAAAAAAAAACCTATAAGGAGGAACAGGAACTCTTCTTGTGTCGACTGCGGCTCTTCGGAGCCTGGTCAAGGCTGATCATCCTCGCTGATGAAGTTGATGTGCATATGTTGATGCTGATGATGGTGTAGCTGATGATGATGATGATGCTGATGCTGATGATCTTTCGATCGAGATAACTTGACAAACATTAATTAGGTACCTGTGCGTCGTCTTCGTCGTTGTCGATGTTGATGTTGTCGTTTTTTATTCAACAGACAACGTTTGCTGCCTTTCATCGCGAAAAGTTGATCGTAACTCTGTGATGAAGACCAATCCCTTTTTCTTCTTATAGGTAAGTATCTGTACCTATACTCGTATAAACGACGACGTGTTCTTCTTTAAAGGATTTAATCGTGCATGCGGAGGATGTGTAATTTTGCATCTTCTTCATTGAGATACATTTTTCGCGCATACCAACCATAAAGAAGCATAAAAGATACAAAAAGACAAAAAAAAAAACGCTATAAGATAAGATAAAAAGATACAAATTTTTATCTAAATGGAGTTAAGTCATGGCGACAAAATTAAGAACTGGTTTAGTCCCTCATCAGAACTATACACTTAGAGGAATAACTTTAAGGTAATCTTAAAAAAAAACTTTATAACATAAATAATCGATTTGTTGATAATAATATGAATTCGTTCCACAATCGTTTACAGAGCATATTTGTAAGTTTCTTTTGCTTTTAAAACACGATAAAGTCCTTTTTTTATAAAATGTAACAATTTTTCTTGTAAAAAATAACGGTGGAATGAAATATTGAAAAGTGGAACGTATTTCTTTTCTATCAAAGCCATTTAAAATACGCAAACAAGAAAAGCTCTGCAGTCTTTTATTTTTGATTACTTTTCCAACGAAATCTATACCTACTTAGTGGAAATAAAATTAAACATTTTTTGTCTGATTTTGAAGAAAAATTACGTTCCACAACTTTTATTTAAAACTAAAGTTGATTTTTTAAAAAAATGTAAAGGTCTTCTGATTTACCTTAACCTTTTCTATTCTAGCCATAAGTTCAGAAACTGATTATTCGACTTGCATCACGTTGTGGAACCTAATGGCTGGTAAACACTTAAGTCACTTAAGTACTCGCGATTCTTTTACAATATTGTAAAGCTATGTAATTAATTTCCTTTCGCAATACGATTAAATTGCTATGTTAAAGACTATAACACTCAGTTCAAGCGCAGATAGAATATTTATATATGTTTAAAATTTAAAATTTTCTAAATACGTTCCACAGTTTCTATTTCGATCAAAAGTTGGTATCTTCTACCTTAGTTTTTTTTTATCTGGCATGATGATGAAAAAATTCGATCATAGAATGTTGTGGAACGCATTGCTTTTACATTTCACTGGTATTGAAACAGTAAATTATTCAACAAGAAATTTTCTACTTGAAACATTCTTATTGATAATCATTCTCATTAACTTTTGCTCGTATCTTTTCATTTATTCCTGATATCGAAAATGAAATGAAAATTAGATAGGAAATCGTTTGCGTAGTTTTTTTTAGATTCCACAGCATGTATTTCCAATTAAAGCATTGTACTCATCTAAAAATTAATTAATTAAAATTAAATGCGTTCCACAAAATTGTAAAGGGCATTTTACCAGTATGAAAGGATGTGACCGCAAGGGAATTAGAAGGTGTGGAATGTAAACTGTGGACTGGGTTGGTAGATGTCAAGTTTTGGCTTGATTATTTTTTGAGTTTTTTTCTTTGACGTCAAATGCTCAAAAAAAACATTAAATGGTTCATAAAATTTTGTGGAACCTAGTTCTAGTCTTCATGTCATTTTCAGGAAAATTTCATTTTCACCCGAACTGAGTACAAGGCTTTACGGTACAAGAACTTATGTTCAGAATGAATTGTTAGGGTAAACGTTTGTGGAACCTATTACCCTTCCATTTTACGAAAGGCTTACAACTGACTTAAGTATATAAATATAACTTGTTTTGCGTTCGACATGATCACTAAAAATTTCTCTGAGTGTATCATTCCTATTCTTGCAAAAAATTTATTATTTTTTAATTAAAAACGAGCGTAATCGATACAAACGAACAGAAGAACAAAAATATAATAAATATCAAGTGTGAACAGTTTTTTGACCCTTTCCACCTCCTGGCAATCACCATTTGAATTCAAAAATTATGAAAACGCAAATCCAGACACATAAATTCAATTTATGAATACATTTTCGAATTAAACAAAAAAAAAAAAACAACAACAAAAAATATCAAACTTTCAGATAAAAGATACAAAAAAACAACAAAAAAACTCTAAAAAAGGAAAAGATTATTATTATGAATGGAATGGACCAAGCTTTCATCGGATATGTGGTTAGATGGCTTCCATGGAAGCCAAGTCATTTAATCTGCATATAAATTCGAATAATTTAATTGATTTGTAATTTTTTATCTTTTTTTATCTCAACCTAATTGGTTGTGTGGTGGATTTGTGTGAGTTGGTATTTTTTTTTTTGTATTGTTTACTTCCCCAAATTATTGACTTGTGGTCGAATCTATTGTTGTTTTGAATGATTTAGTTAGCCAAAAATATTAAATAGCCTGACACGCGTGCTCATAAATCATAATACTGAAAAAAAAGATTAAAAGAACCATCACCATCAGGAAAGGCAGAGAGTAAATTGAGTGAAACGAGAGAAATATCTTCTACTAAAATTTATTGGTGTATATAGTGGCCCACGCAATAAAGATAAAATTAAAAGATACAAACGCCTGGCACACGAAACTATATACACGAAAAAGTTGACCTAATAAAAATTATATTTTTGCCCAGAAATATCCATTATTCTCTTCCATTCACATTATTATCGTGTAGAATTTTATAATATTCAGCCAGCAATAAATCAAAGTGAAAAATTTCATACGCAATGTAGGTTTTTTTTTTTTTTTTGAAAAGTAAAACTTTAATGAAAATGTACGCTCTGAAATGTAAAGAATAAAAATAAATCTTTTATTTTTTTTGCTGGCTTTTTAGAAATGTACATCTTTGTACCTTAGTGGAAGCTGTATGGAGAGAAAGAGAGTAATAATTGATGAAGGGAGAAGATTGGACATTTATATATATTGAGGTTTACTTTGAAGTGAATTTAATGCGAAAAACCACTCGTGGTCGTAGATATTAATTTTATATTTTGGGAGATAGTAAAATAGAACGAAAGGGATGTTTTTACTTGTGGGGGTGCGTAACATGGGAATTCTTGAAGTAGGCAACATAGTAAATTTGAGGTGAGTAATGGTGATGTAAGCCCATCAGTTACATCATTCAGTTCAATAAAATAATTAAATTTTTTAACGTAATTTTTCTTGTGAAAATTTTGAACTCCTCTTAATATTCTAGACACACATCCTTGGACTTAAATTCCACAAGAAATTGCTTAAATGACAAATTGTTTCTTTTGAAGTTGATTATTTCGGTATCAATGGAAAAAATAATATTTTGTATCTTATGACAATGTTTAAAACTTCGGAAAATCATGGTCTTCAAAAGTTTTCCCATGCATTGAAAAAAAAACCTTTCGTCTAATTGCATTAACTTAGCATCATTTTTTCGAGTTTTCGATGCTTATTTTATTTCATTTCGAATCAATTTAAATGAATACGGGTTTAAGACCGTGAAGTACTACGTGGAAGGCCATAAATAAAGAGATTACAGAGAGAAATGTGTAAAATACAGCGCTAAAATACAAAGAAAGTCATAGAAAAAAGCGAGCAAAATCGTGGAAAGAAGTGTCTTTCTTAGTGGACTAATACAATAACCAGAAAAGAGGACACTTTTACTTCCACGCTGCCAATCTACCAGCGCTTTTGCCTGCCGTAATTAACTTTTGCCAGCCGTAATGCGTGCCACCAGCGGCCGTAAAAAAAGCCAGACGATCCACCACAGTTATTGCCAGCCGTGTTGGATATCATCAGGAGCCTGCCACCAGAGGCCGTAAACCAACCATACGGTCCCCCAGAGGTTTCCCCACCAAGTGCCATGAAGAGAAACCGTCAGAGAAAAATCTACGGCGGGCGCCCCAAAACAAAAAATAGGATATTGTGAAAAAAACTAAAAGTCAACAAGCTTTTTTTTGACAGTTTCGGCAGAAGTTCTGCAAATGTATTCTTTCCGGTAACCCAACCACCAGCTCGAAGTGTAGACGAACATTAGGAACATTTCCAATGTGCCTTCAGAAGTAGCGAACACAAATGGAGAACTATAACTACATGTGCAGCTATAGCTAGGACCCAAGCACGTTAGAGAAGCTTGCGTGATTCGTGATCCAACTCTAATTTTAAATACTTAGACTGGTATAAATGTTACAACCAGTGTAGGTTAATACTGATTTGACGTCAATCGTAACGTATGAAGTCCTTTTAATTTTTGTACTGGATAGCCGCTCTCAGATGGAATCTATCCTTCCTTAACTAGAATTCGATCATGTTGGCAACTCTAACCGAAATAATAAAAAATGAAAAAAAAATATCTATTTTCAGTCCCCTTTTCATCAAAATTCCGACATTTAATTGAAACAAACAAATAAATTACTAAACAAAAAAAAAATAAAAAATTGACTTGTACACATTAATTTCCTGTCAGAAATCGTTCTCCTTCCATCATCCTCCGTCCGACAAAACACCATTTCATTTCCCTTCTCTTGACAATTAATTCCTTACAATTATTGCCTCATCTTATTTTATACCAAGTGCCATGAAGAGAAACCGTCAGAGAAAAATCTACGGCGGGCGCCCCAAAACAAAAAATAGGATATTGTGAAAAAAACTAAAAGTCAACAAGCTTTTTTTTGACAGTTTCGGCAGAAGTTCTGCAAATGTATTCTTTCCGGTAACCCAACCACCAGCTCGAAGTGTAGACGAACATTAGGAACATTTCCAATGTGCCTTCAGAAGTAGCGAACACAAATGGAGAACTATAACTACATGTGCAGCTATAGCTAGGACCCAAGCACGTTAGAGAAGCTTGCGTGATTCGTGATCCAACTCTAATTTTAAATACTTAGACTGGTATAAATGTTACAACCAGTGTAGGTTAATACTGATTTGACGTCAATCGTAACGTATGAAGTCCTTTTAATTTTTGTACTGGATAGCCGCTCTCAGATGGAATCTATCCTTCCTTAACTAGAATTCGATCATGTTGGCAACTCTAACCGAAATAATAAAAAATGAAAAAAAAATATCTATTTTCAGTCCCCTTTTCATCAAAATTCCGACATTTAATTGAAACAAACAAATAAATTACTAAACAAAAAAAAAATAAAAAATTGACTTGTACACATTAATTTCCTGTCAGAAATCGTTCTCCTTCCATCATCCTCCGTCCGACAAAACACCATTTCATTTCCCTTCTCTTGACAATTAATTCCTTACAATTATTGCCTCATCTTATTTTTTTTTTTCATTTCAATCTACCAGTTCGAAAAAATTAAAAATCATCACCATTCTGCATTTCACCCTCACATCTCAGTCCCACTCTACTGATGCACTTCATTTCACTTGTCATCGCAGCGATAAAAATAATCAACGATTATGACATTTTGTACAAAGTATATGTAAAACAGACCAAGACAGAAAAAAAAATATAAATTATCGAAAAAATGCATTCACTCTGCACATAAATTCGATTTTCGAATGCCATCATCAGCGAGAGAGAGAGCTTCCGAAATAATAATAACAAAATGCACTGCCAGCCATCATCGACAACATCATCTGTATAGTATCTGAGTATCGGTGAAAATGTATCTGTGGAATCTTTGTATCTTTTGATGCAAAGTAAAATCTGTCAGATTTTATTATTTGTTATATAGAGTGTGCTGAAGTGTGTGATGTTTAATTTTTTTTTTTTTTTATTTTGGATGTGGGTCTTCATGTTTTTTTATTAAACTCCAATCTCTAGAGACACCCACCACCACCATCATCATCCCGCCTCGCTGTCTTTTATTTTCTGCATCGACGAAGCCTCAAACTAATATCAAACCAATTTTCAGGCCATAATCCTTCGCGGTAGACGTCTCTGTATAAATGAGACAAGAAACCAACTAAAAACAAAAATAAAACAGACGAAGCAGAGAATATGATGCGTTCGATCATTTGTATCTGTGCTTTATAGTTCCGATGAAGATGTCAGATATTTTATGATGCTCTTCCGTCAAGATAAAATGCTAATGAGCATCGATCAGTTGTGTTTCGCTGTTGCGGTGCTGGCTGCTTGGTGGTTGCTGATGGTTTTACAAAATGCTGCGAAACATTCAGACACACTCGAATGGTTGTTTTTTTGGTTCGCGTTTGTTTCATTCTCTAAAACCAAAAGACGTGATGTGGTGGTAGATACATGGAATGATGCGAAGATGATGATATAATCACTTGGGAGTCATTGATGGTTATTAGTCTCGAGTCTTCTTTGATGCTTCTTGTGGAAGAAGAAGAAGAAGAAGACAGACTCACAAGAGTAAAATCGAGAGTTTTGCACGAGATTATTTATCTCCATTTTGGTTACGAATGTATCTCTCTTTTGGCCAAAACATACACAAGACACAAAGATTCAGAGATGGATGGTGTCGAGTGAGTGCGTGACTGGTTTTTCTTTTTTTTTTCAATTTTTTCTTGTGTTTTCTTCTTTTTTTTTGTATATCATGTTGCGAATTGATTTTATCGCCAATATATTTTGTCATTACTAAATGAGCTGTTGACAATATTTTTGATAATAACGCCTTTGGGCTTAGGTATGAGCATGAATTGTTAATTTGTTTGTGAAGAGAAGCGTTTTTTTTTTAAAGAAGTATAACCATGTTTTGTGTAAAAAGAAGAAAAAGAAAATACTATTTCTGTTTTGAATTATTAAAACTTTTGTGTTTACTCTTCAGCAACAGACCAACTTTAATAATATTTGGACATTTAAATCGTGTAGAAAAGATATTATGAAATTTTATAAATTAAATTAAATAAATGGCGCCCAATGTGGGCTCTTATTTCGTAGATTTCATATCATACATTTTATTATAAAATGTTAGAAGACAGATTTCTCGAACGGTTACGAATAGCAACAGAACTAAAATTTGTTTAATTGGAGACAAATATTGCCGCCACCAATGTCTGCATTGATAAAAAAAATTATTTCAGAAGTTCGATTTCCAATATCTATGCAAAATCATCTAGAAAAGTAATAAAAACTGTTAGTTTTCGAGGTCTTCTTGTATGAAACTGGTGGTTCACTGTAGAACACCCGTGTTAAAATCTATGTTTTTGCTAGCACTAATGTACCTAGCAGTCTTTAATAAATAAGAACACAAAACAGTATCAACGATAAAGGCGCTATGAAAGTTGCAAACAATTCAGTACCGCAGCTGAACTGATAATTTAAAGTGAAGCATGATCCATGATTCCATATAATTTGCAGGTCTGATATCATTATCGAAATTAAAAATCGTTCTCGTTTAAATAACTCTAAACCCTTTTCAAGGAAGGAACTGATATTAAGTTCGTAATTTATGGGATGCATAGAACCTCAATCTAGTTTATAATTATTGTTTCCTCGAAAAGGGCTAGAAATTACATCAAATCAACATAAAACCTCATTTAAATGCACACCCATCAACTCGTGTGGTCGAAATATGTAGAAAAAATCAAGACCTAAATATCAACAAGAACAAAAAAAATCATCTAAAGACAGCAATCATAGGTATAACCCCGATATATTCTTTCACCGTTAAGGCTTTCTATTTTGTGTGTTTTGAATTCTCCAAAACCTAAATCATAACAGCGAACACAGATTTCGAGGAAAATTTCAGACTCAAATCAATTTACCACAAAAAAAAAAAAGACAAAGTCAATGATGCAGCAAAAAGTCAACTCTAACAATCATCCATCCGTTGAGCCATTGTGTTTGCATCCAACGACAACAACAAAAATGCATCATCCACATCTATCCAATTTACAAGGGTCTTCTATCTATCTTTTCCCTGTTTGACTGAGAGTTAGAGTAGCTGAAGAAAAATGCCTTTGTATTCCCACCTAATAAACGCCATGAATAGAAGTGAAAAATTGGTGGTACCTAACTTTACGGATACGGTCGTGTTGTAAAGTACCTTGGAGAGAGAGACAGGAACTCCTCCGCTCTCTCCTATATGGCTCTGATTCTGACTTCAACTCTGGCTTTGGAAAATCTCTTCAATTTCTTCAAGACAGATTATTTTTTTGCTGCTGCTGCTGATGCTGCTCGTTTGGGATGAAATCTTTCCCTTTCGTTCCTTTTGTAGAGCTGAAAATCTGTGGTGGCCCTTTGTTGTGTCTGTTACCAAGTGAGTACATGAAAGTATAACGGGGTCCATTTCTATGGGTTTTCTTGCCATACTCTCCGAATTTGGAATTTTTTTTTTTTTTATTTCTTCTCTTTTATTTGGAATCGATAAGTTGGCGATCTATCATCATCATACTACGAGCGAGGTGGCAAAACAAAAGATTCGATGCTAGATCCGTCCTTTGATAGCACCACTAATGGTTGTGTCTAAATGGTTAATTTGGACAATGGTGAATGGCTTGACTTTTAGGTCTTTGGCTATTGTTTTCACTTTCAAAGAATTGAATAGCGTGTCAGAGTGAGTCATGTAAGCAGCAATGTATAGCGTGTAGGTATTTTTGGTATGGAAGAGACATTCCCGCAAGGTGTGAGGCTATATAACATATTTGGGAATTGGAAATTGTGTCTAGGTGATATTTAAGTGGTTCGAATGGAATCTTTGAGAAGCGATTATAATTGAAAGTTGATGCTTTCTATTAAAAAGCTATTTCTAGGAATTACTTCAGCTGGGGTGTTAAATATTAGGGAATTTAACAGAGAAGTTGGTCTAAGAAAAGTGGATTTTCAGACATTATTGTCGGTTATCCAGAAAGATTACCAGCATTACTGCCAAATTGTTTTAAAAAATCAAAAGGAAAAATGAATATTATAAAAAGCAATTTCTTTTTCAAGTTAAATGATTTCGTAGAGGCACACTCGAGGGAAGAAATCTGTGTTGTTCTACAGTGAACCACCAATTTAATAGTGAAAATCATTTAATGTATCACTGTCATCTTCTGATCTTTGAAATAGGTATTGCCATTTCTAGAACTTGAATGATTTGATATCTTTGTAACCCAGACGAAGAATTGAGCCTTTAATTTGGTTGTTGCACAGTGAACCACTAGTTGAAAAGTAAAAATCTTTTTCACTTGACAGTGATATCACTTATAGATGTTATGCTGAGTTTTGTTGACATATTTGGTAGTTCCTTCTATAGCCTAGAATCTAGACATTAAGTTTTCTTTACGTGCTTTTACTCACAACCATATTCTGTAGCAGTTTCTTTTGTTTTTGATTTCATTTTCGTAGAAACTGCCAATTTTCTTACTTTTTTGTTTTTATCATGTCAGTCATAGGAGAAAACATTATTTTAAGCCGATTGGTATACAGTGAACCAAGATTTGAAATGTAAAAATAATTGGAAATATGCAATATTTTTAAAATTAAGTAACTGTTTTTCTGTTCGATTGTTTGTTTTTATTAATTCAGAAAACAAATTCAGTTTTTCATCAAAGTGTTCTACAGTGAATCACCACAGTTCAAAAGTGAAATATAAGCATTCATAAATATTTCATAGCAGTGAATCACCAATTTCGATTATCTTGCCTTGTCAAAGCGTTGTTGTTGCTTTCTGTTATGGATCCACAAGGGATTGCTCTAATTCTTCGATATGACTGATTTGGTATGGTGAATTTTTGTTTTTCTCCCTTCTTACGAATTTGTTGTTTTTTCAGATGCTAATACTTAAAAAAGCATTTTCTTTTTACTGATAACTTTTCCCATTTTATGTTCCTATTTCGTAGATATTGCCACCTTTTTGTTTTATTTTTTTGATATGAGAGCAGTCCGTGCCAAAAAATATTACTTTTTAGCTGAATGTTCTGCAGTGAACCATGATTTTTTTTAATGAAACGCCTCTGAAAATGATAGTTTTCGTTTACTTTTGAACTTTCACAGACATTACAATGTAGGTTCTTTTAATATATTGAATAATGTTTCACACACCAAAGCTGATTGCATAAGTATCAACTGGAGGATCTACATTAGTCTTTCATACGAATTTTCTACGGTGAATCACCTCTTAAAAAGAAAAAGTGAAGCCAAAGATTTTTTGTATTGAATCTGTTGGTCCAATCTGCAAAAATCTTACTTTGCCTATTACTTGATTCATTTGTGAGAAGTGCAAGGAAAAAATATTTTTTTTTCATTTGAGTGTTATACAGTGAATCACTAATATTATATAATTTTCAGTTTATTTTATATATAAAAGTGTTACTACGCCCTTCACATATAATTGTTTCTGTGTCAATGCTGCAAACCAAATTGGTCTTTCCTCCTGGTGTTCCACAGTGAATCACCAGTTTACTTGTTAATAGCCTCTTCAATACACAATAATCTTTTGTTAAGTTTTTTCTAGGGTCATCTTACACTAATAGTTTTTCGTCAGCTTGGTTTGACTCTATTCCCTGCGTCGCTTTAAAAGTCTGCCCCCCCCACTTAACTCACCTCATTGACAACCAATTTCATGCAATCAAAAACTTCGATTAAATAAACATTTTCAAAATCAATCGACCTAATTAACCAAATCAGTTTCGCCTTCAAAAACATCTAGACGCACATTAAAAACCTATAAAAAAAATTTAAAGTTTTCTTTATATTAACGACCGCATATTTGATGTGTAAAATGCTTAAAACCACCTCTTCACTCATCCAAATCTCTTCATGCAACTTTTGGAGGAAATTTGATACCATAAAATTTTAATCGTAAAACTTTGACTAAATGATCGACTAAAAACTAAATGGTTTCTCATTTTCAGAGACCGAAATTTAAATTTTCCTTTACCCGCACATTAAGAGCTTGCTTTTAGCCTCTACAAAACAACTTAAACAACAAAAACAAAGTAAAAACAACAACAATAGTAGAGAAAAGTTTAAATTTTGATAACCATCATTCGAATGATTAAGTCATCAAAAAAGCAAAAAAGACGCACGCTTTGGTAATTAAATAATTTTATGTCATACTTTTTCCCTCACCCGCCGAAAATCGAGTTCTACAAAAAATTATTTTGAAGAAACTTTTCAACTTGCCTTGAACCCCTAGAATACCAAATCGGTTAACTTAATAAATGAAAATTTGAAAGCGAGGCAGAAGGGGGCAGGAATTCTAGCCCTCTCCGCTAATACGGTTTCAATATAAACTCCTTTGATTGAAATTCCAATTTTCGGTATGTTTCTCAAGGATAAACCCCCAAAGGCTGATGGGCATATGCGGGATGGACGAACGGATGGTCGGACAGTCGGTCGGTCAAACGGATGTTGGTTGGTTTGGATTTCTGAAGTTCACCCACTTATCTGATGAAAAGTAAACTGGAATTCAATCTAATTCCCATTTTAATATTTACATGGATAAACATCGCACTCAGGCCGGACAGACCCGGGCTCTACCTTCCTCTACAAGAAACAAGAAGTCCAATGGGAGAAGTTTTCCACTACGAATCAATATTTTATAACCGCAAAACCGTCTATAAGCTTTCAATATATAAGAAGCCCAAACACAATCCGAACAGAGAACTGAATCAATCCTCAAATGAATTAGGGAAAAAACCTTAAAGTCCTTACGGGTTGCTGATGGTATAGTCGAAGTTGGAGTCGAAGAAGTTTCTCTTCTGACATTTAATGTGGAATGCTGGTGTGGTGGTTAAGGTTATGGGTGTAGATTTTTTTTTTTCTGTTGGGAAGTGGTGAATGACTTTCGCCCTCAGAAAAAGCCTTCGGACGAAATGACTGACCGACCGATGGACGATGAACAGATGGACTTTTCGAAGCTTTACCAATTGGAAGTGAGTTGAATCCAATTTTTCGTTAGATCTCACTCTTTCTCTCGCTCTTTTTGAAGAATTTTGTGTGAGTGTGGTTTGGTTTGCAGTTTGTATGTTCTTAGGATGATGGAAGGTTAAAATTGGTTTGGAAGTGTACCCTGGTTTAGTGTTTTTGTGTTCGTTTCGGGATATTTCAATTGAATTGAGTTTTAAAAGTTTGATAGAAATTGCCTGTGGGAATCGGGAGAACTGTTTTACACTGTTCAAAACATGAAACGTACACTTTTTATGAGACCCATGTGCAATTCTCTTATTTTGTCACAAAAAAAAACGGTTTGAACTAATTTTGCATTTTATTAAAGAGGTGGGGAATTGCTGAACATCGATGATATAATGGAGCATACTTTCAGAGGCGGAGGGTTTTTATAGCCTTATTACGTGGGAGCCTCTTGGTCACAGGTCGTGACTCGTGAAAATTAGGTTTCAAACTGGAAAATGAAGTGGCACCAATTGTGCAGAGTTATACCCTAACGGAGCCTTCTTCTAATGAAGCAAGTATATGACGGACTCAGGCCTGATCAGGAAAAACATAGTGTTGATTAATGGATTTCTGGAACGCTAAAGGTCATGTGATTAGTGGAACCTCCAACAAAATTGAGGACTTTGAGATCAGATGACCTCTTAGAAATAGTATCCTGGAAGTCAGAAAAATAAGAGGAGTGGATAATTGGATTGCTATTTTCAGTAATATTACGCACACCTGCAGTTTGAAGGTCCAAGGCAAACACCACAAAGTCCACTTATAGCACTGACTAGAAGATCCCTCTGTGTGCAAACTGGATATAGATTTGCCAAGAAGCATGTTGTATACTACTTCTAACGCACTTGGTGTGGCACGGAAAGTCATTAATGTGGTGTTTTTACCAAAAAATCCATTAATTTTGGTCGACCAGTCTGTTGTTTACAGAATCGATGAACTGCAAAGTTGGTAAAGTCTCCCTCTTCGTTCACCCAGATGTCTTATGTAAAAAAGATTTAAAAAAATTATGGCTTTTTCGGCATCAAACTGGTGTTTTTACTTCACAATCCATTAATCCAGTAAAGGATCAGTCCCCCAAAGATATTGGTTGGAATTTAACCTATTCTACCTAATATAATATATCTTTCACACAATATGCCTGAGCCGTTCTGATTCGGTAGAAAACTGAAGATTTCTTCCATTTCTAGACTAAACCACACGCTAAAGAATTATTTACACTATAGGTAGATCAAAAAGAATTTGTTCTCCAAGTGGTGTCTCGCTGTTTTTATTTCACTTATTTAAACAAATAAACTATTTTCCTGGGAAGTCGGTCCATTTTTCCAGAGCAATTCTTCTATTTCACCGATCGAACCCAATAATTTCTCGGAACACTGGGTACTTATTTTTTTTGATAGAGCAAAATTAATTTTACTGGTTCAACTCAACTGTTCCGTTAAACCAAGCACGCACTGAATTTATCGGAGAAATTGGTCATTTTGCTGGAGAAATGGTGGCCGTAATGCAATACTTAGATTGTATCCATCCGATGATTCTACGGGAGCAAATGGTTAATTTTCCGGAACAGTTCGCTGATTTTACAGACGAAAGGGGTCTATTTTAAAGCAATCTACTGATTCGAATGGAGGAATCCTATAATTTTATTAAACCATTGCGGCCGAGAAGCACATGACATAGGACATTCGAAAAGGAATGTGCACAGTTGGGAAAGAGTTGGAGAAAACTGCTGTAAATTTTTAGAAACTCTTCTGTTGATCCTTAAAATTGTTGTTTAAACAAAAATTGATTTTTCAACTAACACAAAAATACACGTCCCCTAGTTTTTACATCAGAGTGTACATCTTTTTTAAGGCCAATTGCAAGACTTACTACCATGAAAAATCAATTTATTAGATTTTTGTTCTTCTTCTTCTTTAAATCAAAAAAAAAAAAAAAAAAAACTGACCCTCTTCACCTAAGGCTTCAAAATGATGATTCAAAACTGAAGGCCATCAATGGGGTACAACGTAGGTACACTCTCGCATATATTCAACAACCCCTTCCCCCACTATTAGGTATAAACCTACATTCCATTACTTAAACTCGCACATCAAACCTCCATAACTTGATTTAATCAAATTATATTGATCTATGTAAAAAAAATGTTAAAAAGTTTTTTTCACCAGAGAGAGAGGGAGAGAGAGAAAAGGAGAGATAGTGGATGGAAGAAAAACAAATCAAGTCGAAGGATAACGAATGAAAATTCCCTCAAACTTGAAATATTCCTTAATAATTTATTAGCAATCGAAGGGAAATTAATTTTGAAATTTTTCGAAATAAATTTTCCTACAAAAACCCCACTACTCACCCAACAAAAAAATAAAATAAAAAAAAAAAAAACAAAAAAAACTTTCTAAAATATTTGTATTACATCTTTGAATATTAATTAAATCTAAAGTTTCTACCGCAGACTCTTGGATAGAAAGATACATTGGTTCCACATAAGAAGCCAAAACCAAATGATACCCTGGAGGGTGTATCTAAAAATATCCTTAGACCGCAATATGGAAAAGGAAATTAATTTAAGCCATTTTCCTCGGTGATTTATCGATTTGAGTTTTGTGGTCATTATTCCTCATTATTTCCATTATTTTCCATCCAATTCCATTCATCATTCAAACAAGAGTGTGTGGGAAGAGAGGGGTTTTTTTCTAGATAGATAGGTCTATGAAGGTTGATGCTCATTATCTATTGTTTGCGGGGGTATAATCACACAGAAAATATCCTATTTCCATTTGTGTATTTTGTAAGAACCTTCGACAATGTTATGTCTTCCATGCATGCTTCTGTGGTATGTTGTGGTGTGCAAATAAGTATCTTTTGACTCAAACTACACAGAAAACAGAAGAAGAGTATCTATCGAATATATTTTTGTTCTCGTGAAAACTCATGTTTGAACACTACCACTTGACACTATTGGCGCTGCCTGTCACTCACTTGCGATGACGGCGGCGACAACGGACGGAAAGATGAGCCCTCTTTTTCTCAAGTCGTCGTGTTTGTTTTTTGATTTGGGAAAGAATAACACAAGAAACTCATAGAACTTGTCATCATCCAATGGGCAGGCATCAGGGGCACCTTCTTCATACATTATAGGTAGTAGAGGAGAGGCGGCTGTTTGGCTTAGGTCGTGGCATGTGTATAGGATAGATAGGCAGTAACCCATCATTATCATCGTCGTCATCGCTCAGCTCAAGAGGCCATTTTTCCTGGATATACTTCGAGGTTCGAGGAGAGTGTACCCACTTATGTCCTCTTGGGACTCATCGTCTTCATCGTTGCTATTGTCGTCGTCGTCGTCGTCGTCTTCGATGATGATGATGATGAGATGGGCCCGGGAATAGCCAACTGCGCGTCCTCTTGTAGGTAAATACAAATTAATTCCACTTAAACAAAACTCACAGACCAAAAGTGGTTACTATTATTATTTCTCATCGTTGCATCCACCATTTACACATGTCATCATGTTTGGCGACGACAACGACCAACGAACACTAAAACAACAAAAACAACAACAACACGAAAAAGACGCATCACGATGACGACCGACAGTGAGGAGTGATCATTGTTTAGTGATAACTCCTTTGGCTACCTGATGCTTGTAAGGAACCAAATGGACTTTCAACTTGCTTAAATAAATAAAAAAAAAAAACGAAAAGTATCTGGTAGTTCGATTTGTATCTATTTAAAATCTGATTAATGTTGAACAAATTTTGTTCTTTTAATGAAGGTTGCACCACCTGTAGGTGCTGCTGATGGCTCATCCTCAGAGCTCGAAGATAGTCCAGCATCTGTATTTGAATAGGAGATACGCAGCACTAAAATATCTTGAAAACTCATATATTTGTTCCGGTTTTCAATTTGTTTGAGATATTTTAAAATTGATTTTTTTTTTTTTTAGATTGGGAGAGGACGATTTCAAAAAAAAAAAAAATTATAATGGAAAAAGGAGATACAGTCGAGAGATTTTCTCATTTTTCCTTTAATGGATTTTCAAGGAGGCCTATCTTTGCTTCTACACATTAAATATATCTTTTGAGTATGTAGGCAGCTAGTTTAAGGTAGGACTTTGTATATAATTTATGCTCAGACAAAGAAGAAATAGTCACCAAACATGCAGATCGATATCGTCCCACATGTTGAGGTGAGTGAGGGTTGGTCTTTTACATCTCTGATTTGTTTATATGTTTGAGGTATAATTGAAAGTATAAGTAAGGGTTCGAAATTTTGTTTTCCGAATATTTCAAATCTATTTTAAATGGAAATTAGATTTAGTAGATGAACGAGTAATTGATTAATAAATTTAATAATAACTTTCTCGGTTATTTCAAATTACTTCCTTTAAACGGGTCCTTCTTTAATAAAAATACCAAAACTTTTGAAGAAGTATACTTTGCACGCATAGTCCCGAAACGCCTCGGATTCCAAGTGGAATTTTATGCGGGCAAAATATTTCCCGTAGAATATTTCCGGGTGAACCTTTACTCCTTAAATTTGCTGACTTGATAATTTTTTTTTAAAGATTCACTGCTATCAATTTGTTAAGTGAAAAACAATTTTATGGAAAATTTAGGATCGATTGTTGAAAAATTGCACTCTTCTAAAGGGTCAACTACAAAACAAGATCTTGTTCTAGCATATGTACCTATAAAAGATTGGTTTAAAAACATCATTGACTTATATTCTTATGGTCGAATTCGGTTCACACGATTGTTTTTCTTGAATAAAAATTGTATGAAAATGATTTAATGGTATAATTTTTGCGAAAAGATACGCGAATGCCCTTTTTAGCAGTCACGAATAAAAATATTTTATAAATCCATTAATATACCGCTATGCTATTTTCTTGTCACAAACATTCGCACTTAAGAATTAACACACTCCTTCCAAGTACCTGCCAACTTCCTCATCGAAAAATTTCACTTCAAAGGCATAACTAAGGTATTCTTCCTGGTAAAAGATACGACGACGATAACGACGCACCCTTCAAAACCAGCCAAAAGTAGTCATAACTCATTTTTCAAAGACCATAAAAAAAAAAAATAAACATCATTTGCTCGATGAAATGAAACCACCCAATAAAAGTCAAATAAAATAAAATACAAAAAAAAAATCAACAAGAACAAGAAATCATATTGTGTCACCCCAAACATGAATTCGCACTTTTCCGAAATAAAAAATAAAATCAAAAATTATTACTCCAGCGCAATCGTGTGTTCCAAATACACATCATTTGTCAATATTGTTCGCAAAGAGTTGTGTAGTAAATTTACTCTCGTACCAATGCACCGCCGCCGCGCCGCGCCATGCCACCGATGATGATGGCAACACACCCGCAGCATCAGACACAAAATCCAAGACTCCAATCCGATTCTGTACCAAAAGATATGACGGTGTACAGATACTTTAGGCGAGATTTACCGAACCGATTTCGGAACCCCTCTCTCTAGAGACCCACCACCACGGAATAAAGAATCAATTGCCTCAACCTCCTGCCGCAGCTGTTGCATGTAGCACCAAAGAGTCAAAGAGAGAGCGAGATAGAAGGCGGGTTCTCAGTGGAATTATGGCAATAAAAACTGAAAGCGAACATCTTACTGCGCGCCGCATCTTATCTGATAAAAAATAAAATTTTATATTCCACCAAAAGATATTTAAGTGCAAGCCGCGGGAAATGTTCCAAATGGTCATCCTCTCGCTGTGCTGCATGATTGTGATGGCCAAAGACCTCAACGAGGGGTTCCGTTTTTTTCTCCTTCGTTTTGTTTTGCGGGAAACTTCCTGGGGAATAATCGACTAGCCGGGGCCAAAACCAATTTCCAATTGGTCAATGCTTGGATTTTATTAGCGGTCTCTGCTCCTGCAGGCTACATCATCAAACTGGGGCGCCCCAAAAACCGAACCAGCAACAAGAATAACCGTTTCACATGAACTTACAGCCATTCTTCGCCCACCACCTCCACCACATCAGTATAGAGTACACATTATACCCATTTCCCGGTTAACAGAAACAGAAACAGAGAAATGTCAGAACTGACAACAGCATGCCCCGGAAAAAATGCATCTTTTGTTGATTTATCGTCACACAACAAATGGCACACAAGGAACACAAACATACCATTCAGGCGTACAACATCGCCATCATCGCGAGGAGGATTGCATTGAAGGCTTGAAACAATCTGGCTGTTGTATGCTGGCTTGACTGAAGCATGGGACTGCTGATTTTGATGTTGAGCGTTGAGGCTGATGCATGCATGCGTCAGCCGAAGGCGCTAATGATTAAGTGATGCTGCGCCATCCAGACCCGCGATGATAGATGCCAGTGTTTTGTTGGTCACGTAAACTTATTTCTTTCTTTTAGTTGTTTTTTTTTTTTTTTGTGAAATATTTTTTGTTTTAGAAAATATTTGTTGTATTTGTTGTAAGGCGGGCTTAGCTGACGCCCTTGCGTGCTTAAAAGTCGCCTCAGAATCAGCGAGGCAACGGCGGCGGCGGCGGCAGCGTTAGAGATTATGATTATTAATGATGAGCTTTTTTTTCGGAGCCTGATTTTGAAACAAATGACCAGCGCAATCCAAACAAAGATACAAATTTTGCCTGAAAAGATACATTTTTACCACGCGAGGCACATTTGTATCTTTTTTGTTGTTGTTGTTGTTGTTGTCGTTGTTTTGTTTTGTGAATGCATCTTAATAATTTATGCAAATGTTTTCATGTTATTTTGTCGAATGTGGGTTTTCTCTATATAACACGCCTATTGTTTAAAAGTCTTGAGGTTTTTTAACAAAACTTATATTGGTTTCATCTAGATACTTTCCAAAAAAATGAAAGAAAGTATCTTTATTCGAATGAAAAATGCATCTTCAATATCTATCGCGTATCTTTTCACACAAAATTCAAGATCGGGTTAAACCTTCTTCTACATTCTATATAAAGCTGTAACCTGCTACAGCTGTAGACCGTATAAAACCTTTAGATAGATATCAAAAAGCTTTTGGCTAATGTATCTTTATTTTCATTCTTATGGGGAAAAATATTGATTTGGAATCGATGTTAATTAGATGGGGAGTGTTGATAAGGCATTGATGGAGTGTATTTTGAAGCCCATCTTTGGCGGGCTTTTCGAAGAATTTATACAAAATAAACATTTAAATGAGTCTTTTGGAGAAATATTAGGCATCGATCGAAGACTTCTTAAAGAAGAGGTGTGCGAGTTAACGGCGCTAAGAATATTTAATGATGGCGCGATAAGATAGATATTTTATTTTTGGTTTTATTTTTTTTTGGAAATAATCTGTCGCAGAATGAGGGTGTTTAAGTGAAATATTATTTTAAGTGGGTTGTTTTGGATTGAACTTTTATACACGAATGTGGAACAGTTTGAGTAGAAAAAGAAAAAAACAACAACAACAAAAATTAAGAACGGAATCTCATTTATTATTCTAGGTGTTATTAATGAATATTAATTTTTGAAAGCTACTGGTTTTCGGTGAATATTCAAAATTATTTCATAGAATTTTTATGATCTTATCAGATAACATTGGAAATTAGATCAATTTAAAATATTAGATTACATTAATTGAGTTAGTTTTCAATTAAAAACACAACAAACTGGTGTTGATGAAACAAGTTTCACGTTTGTTCTTATATTGGTTTCAAAGACGAGAATTAATAGAGGTTGAGGGACATTTAGTTTCTTGTATCAAAACTATTTGAATTTTAGCGTATAAAAATTCTTCATAAAAAAGTTTTTTTTTTATTTTCCGTACAAAAAACTTTTTTATACGATCATTTTGTCGAATAAATTAAAATTCGAATAAATTAAAATTCAAACCCTTTTCTAAACATGACGACGAATAAAACTAACATTTCTTAGATTCCAAACATGACGTACTTGTAATAACGCTTGAAAAAATTAATTATTGTGATCTTTTTTTGCAATTTTCCAATAGATTTAGTACAAATTTCTAAATAAGCAACACATCATTTCGAAATTCTAATAAACAAAAAAAGTCAAAAATCGATTGATAAATTTATTTTTATCAAAAAAAAAATTATTTATTGAGAATTTTGAAATTTTTTGTTGCTTTTTTATAAATTTTAACTATTTAAATCTGAAAAAGATCAGAATAATTAATTTTTAAATTTTTCAACCATATTAGAGTGATTACAAGTAAGTCATGTTTAGAATCTAAAAAATGTTAGTTTTATTCGTCTCAAAAATTTGATTATTCATAACAGAAAAACCGTTCTGTGGATGAAGTTGTAAATTAGCAAAAGTATGAAGAGTATAATAATCTTCAATAATATAACCTCACATTAGTGTTATCATCAACAGTTATTAAAAAGCGCAAATTTTTCTGAGAAATACCTATTTTTGTATCTTATACTTATTAAAATAAAATGAAAAAGTAAATTTTGTTTATCAAAGTTTACCACAATTTCTGAAGTTTTCAAATTTTTTTTGTACGACGAATGGTTTCTAAGGTATCAGGGTATAAAAACAAAAGACTTGTTTTTCATTTGAAGACAAATATTGGAGCGACAAAAAAATCGTAACTGAAAAAAATTTGTACACTTTTTTTTTTCAATTACACATTTTAAAATAGTTTTTTTTTACCTTACAGCAGAACAAACAAAAACAAAAAATTCGATTTTCAAATGACTAAAACAGCTTCTTTAATGAATATTAACTCAAAACGATGATACATTTTTAGAAAAAAAAAAATGAAAATGGTTAATGCCGTTTTTTAAAAAAAACTATTTTTTCTATATAAAATTTTGCAAGGACTTTTATAAAAAAAATTGGTACGCCATTTTTAAGATATTATTTAAGAACATCTAAAAACTAAATTTTGAAAAAAAATATTGAGTAGTTTTCGAAAAAATGATTTTCCAAAAAAAAAATTCAATTTTTTTTAAAAATCCAAAAAAATAATTTTCGAATTTTATTTTATTAAATATTATTACGGCAACTAAAAAGCATCCATATAAAAAAAATGTTTGAAATTGATTGAGTCATGAAGGAGAAAACCAGAATTTAAAAAGACGGTTCTATGGCAGGTACCGTTAATAACGGTTTTGAAAAAAATGGTTCTCATTTAAACATAGACCTTACCTAAAGAAATTACCATGATTTTTTAATCAAAATCGTAAGCACCGTTTTTGAGAAAAATGAGTTTTTCTAAAACCGGTATATGACAGGTACCGTTATTTGGGGTCCAAAAAAAAAATTCAAAAAAACATCTGGGGATATTCTCCAAAAAACGTCACATACCAAGTTTGAAGTAAATCGACCAATCCGTTTAGGCTGTGGTCTCTGATACATACAGACAGACAGACAGAATTGTCGGACCTACTTTTTTCTCATTCTCTAACATCGTAATGTCATGTTTTTTTTTTTTTGTACGAATGCATAACTTGATTTATAGTACCTACTGTATATCGCAAGCTAAAATGTACAGGTTTCAAAAAATGAATTTTTAATACTGAATATACTTTTAGCTAAGAATTTAACATTTTTCAACTCTTTCGGACATCAAACAAAATTAATTTACTTTTAACAAAATGTTGATTTAATTTTGTATGTCAAAACATTTTGATTGTTGTGACTCTTTCTATGATTTAATAAAACTAAAAAAATGTTAGCACCCAAGTTTCCAATAACACCTTTTTTTCTGACTTTTAAGGTGCGTATCTCATTAATGGTCATTCTCATTTCCAATGATCAATCTGAACTCAATAGCTTGACAAATTCGAACCTTAATTTGAACAAAAAAAAACATTTAATTTGAATTTTATTTTATTTTCATTTGAAACAACTTTAATTTGCTTGATTATCTAGTTTAAGTTAACATTTCTAGTTTTTATATTTATGTTTCTTTAAATAGAAATGAAAAAAAAAAAAAATGTTCAAAAACCTTTTTAGCAATTTTAAGTCTCATTTAGCTCTCCAATTTGCATACCTTAACACGAATGCTCATCTTTTCAGAGTCGATTTATTACCATTGTCTTGGGGTCGACGGAGGTCTACCTGTAAGTCAACAGTCGATACCATGTGTGATATCATTTCTCATCTTGAAGCCTCTCGCGGTAGGCATTTTTTTTTTAGTTTGCATACCTTTGAAGTTTTAAACTAGACAACAAAGAATTATGCAACTTTACTATTGTCAACACTTAATTTAAACAAAACAAAAGAAATTCAGTGGGGGTAGACCATGTCTTTTGTTGTTGGAATAGAAATAACAGAATCATCAAAAAAAAAAACCAATAAGCTTGACCCGTTTTTTTTTGTCTACTTTTTCTCAGAAACACGATCCTCAAATAAATAAAAATATAAATTACATTTTGACACCAAACATCATCGTTAGATTTTTTTTTTTGTTTAACTTCAATAAGAGATTCGATTTCATCTCGGCTTGACGAATACAAAGTGCCATAATCAAAAATTCAGTTTTCGGTATTGATTCGTTAATTAAAAAAAAAAACAAAAAAGCTTGTTGTGAGTTCTTCATAAAACGAGAGATACGAGCAGGCATCCACAATCCACATATACTGGTACTAGGAATGAAGATTTTGATTTATAACTCAAGACTGCCCTACAATAAATCAGTCAATCGGTTCCTGTGTTTTTAAAAATAAATAAATTTCTGTTCTCTCCATCTCTCAGTTTTTGATACTTTTGTATGAGGAATTGTAATAATCGGATCGAAAAGTAATACCAAGTCGGCGGCGGCGGCGATGAGAGATGGAAATGAATGTGTGTTTTTGGGTTATGATCCCAGATAAGCTGGCCCAAAAGTTATTTGGGGGGAAAGGGGGGCAAAATAGATTGTGAAGGTTCTTGTAGCCAAAAAATTCAGTTGATTTGTGATTTCCCGCATTTATGTTTTTTTTTGTTTTGTTTTCGAGAATAATCACACAATGACTCTTCTTTCGACCTTTCTAAACTTTTACGTCTCCACCTTCATCTAATTTATCTTACCATTTGACTTTATCCGCAACAAAACATGAACAAAATATAGTTTCTACTAAGACTCTGCAGCGATATAATGAGTTTCGGCGCCTAAATCTAAAAGAAAACATTAAAAGATACAAATATAGATACTTAAGATACAAAAGTATCTATATACGCTTAGGCTTAAGTCTTAAGTGAGTGAAAGAGTTGTTATTTTTCTTTTTCGGGGATTTGTGTGTATTATTTCTTGCACGCAACCGATGCGTCAATGCGGCTTTCTATTTCTTCATTTTCATTTTCGATAGAAAATTTTGTTTTCCTTTCAAATTGAGTCTCAAATTGGAATTATAGAGAAAAAAGCCGAAAAAAAAGATAAGAAACCGCATGCTGAGTTTTTTTGGAAACGGTTTGTTTAATTAAATAAATTGTTGTCACTTTATGCACTCCCCGCTGACTCACATGAATTTTCTATCCAAGTTTTGTATTTTTTCTATGGAAAATTCGAAAGAGCTTTGACATCCGAGAGAGTGTATGTCTCTATGCAGTTTTTTTTTTTTTTTTTGATTATGAATGAATGAGTTTAATTTATAATAATTTTGTATATAATTTATTGGTAGCTAGTTTTGAGTTAAATTATTGAAAAGGTACACGGATAGATTTAAAATTTTATTAAGATGCGGGTTAAGATATCACACGCTGCAGCAGCGCTGTATGAGAGAATGTTAAAGTAAACGGGTGCGATACATCAATATATCATCGAGAGATAATGGGGTGCCACAGGGAGACCACTGAAGATCGATATTTATTAATATTAATCATTTTATGTTGATTGTTTGTGTGTGTGTGCTTGTGTAGTTGAAGTTGAATGATTTGGAAATTGAAATTCTCACACCATTTTTAGGGTTATAATTTAGAAGAAGACGAAGTAGAAGAAATTATGAAAAATGATTTTGATCTATTTTGAGGTTTCCCTATTATTAAAGTTCTACTAAATCGATTTTTGATTTCAGTATGGGGCGATGATCTAAATTATCAAAAAATCATCATATTATTAAAAAATCAATTTAAAAGAGGTTTTATGTTTTAAAATAGGGACTAATGTCAATTATTTGTTTCGTAAAAATAAAAATGTACATCCCTGGGTGTAGTCGCTTTTGCTAACTCACACACATTTTATGATTTTCCAAAGAACATTCTTCTAAATAAATAATCTCTTAGAAAACTAATTTTGAAGTTATTTGAAATTGCTTAAAACACCTAATGATTCTCAAAAATGTAGCTTCCTCTTAATCGAAAGTGATGTTATCACATATTCATTTCAAATTAAATCAGCTTGACGTCCTTCATCATCAGCTAGTCATTGATGATTCCTCGTAAAAAGATTTTAAGTTCCTTTGCAGGTTAAAGGTATCTAATCTATTCAGCTACACCTAAAAAAAAAAATAAAAAAACATAAAATTTTGAAACTTAATTCCTTTATTCCCGATCTGTTATCTACATCCCATATATGGCATATAGTTAACTAAATACCACCAATAAACGTCTCGTGATAACCCACCAAAACTCCACTAAATCCACATTAATAAAACCAATCTATCTCATTTAACAATCGCCATCAGTAATAAAACAAACGTTAAAATCCTCAATTTCCAGTTAATACTCAAATAATCCCTCGAAAGCACTGTAATTGAATCTAATTTAAATGGTCAAAGTGGGTATCTCTGTTGCTATCTCTCTGTCGACTCCTCTGCGATGCCATCAATAAAATTTATGTTTTGAAATAAAGAAAAACCCAAATCAGCTGCAGTCTTCAGTCATTTGGTCAACTGATGGTGAAGAAAACAAAAACAACAACAACAACGATGTGGAGTTTGAAGTAGTAGAAGAGAGGTGTACCCAGGAAAGACCACCAGAACTCATAAAAAAACGTCGAATTTCCATTTGGGATAATTCTTAAAATTTTTAATTGCCTATACCCAGAAGCTTCAATTTCCCAGAGAACATTGCATCCGTTCGTTCTTCGTTCCGTCATCATCAGAGTCTCTGTCATCGTCGTCGTGCGTATTCACTTCATTTAATCGAATTGAAACGAGACCCCAGTGCCCAAGAAGAGGTCTCCCAGGAGTATATTATCTCCGATATCAGTTGAAAATTACACCCATCCGGAGTACGAAGGAGGGGAGGGGGACTATTATGGGAGGTTGATGCGTCCATAATAAACAAAAATCTCATATTACGCTCTTCGATCCGAAATTAAAATGAAAATACCAAAAAAAAAAACGAAAAATTGGTTACCTCTATAAGCGAGAGGGTCCAAACTTATCGCTACCGATCTTTTGGAAAGGTAGTTTATAATGAGCTCGCACATAGGTACAACAGGCTAAGACATGCACATGGGTATTCGTATCTTTTACACCGAATATTAACCTCACATCATACAAAGTCAAGTCAATCTGATCGATACCCAAGTTTTTTTTTGGTTGGTTAAAACTCTGATGTTGGCCCAACCTGTGTGTGCGGCTTATGGGTGGGTAATGAATTGCTTACTGATATCGTAGTCGTTCACAAAACTGCCTCCATGTTAAGGCGCGTAAGTCACGTTTCGGGCGTAATAATAACTGCAATGTCTGGATGTGTGTTTGGTGGGGGGGGGGGGGGACTTAACGACTTTTGGGACAAATTTTTGATTAAAAATTGATTTTTATCAAAATTACAGCTCATAAATTGTCTTTGGATTGATAGAATAGGTTAAAAGCAGCTCATAGATACAAAAGTATCTTTTGCTAGGACAAAAGCGAATTTGTGTAAAGTATCTCTCGGTTATGATTGTTTGGCTTTAAAATAAAATCTGCAATATGGGTGTGTTCCCAAAAAAAAAAAACAAAAAAAATGTTTTGACCCAAAGTGAATGTATCTGTAAGATACATTTTTACGATTAACGTTAGGTTTGGTCTTCATATATGAAGAAAAAGCTTGCTAATTGAATTTTAATCGATCATAAGTAACAAATAGTTTTAACTAGGATACATAGTCTAAGAACTGAAACAATAGATACAAATGTATCTTTTCGAAGAAAATCATACATTTCGGGTCGCATTATTGCTTTGTTCTACGATTTTGTTTTTTATCAATACGTTCTCCCTTCTCTTAGTTGAAAAACTCAAAAAAATGTTAAAATTTCACAAAATGTCGAAAAGTAACAAAAGTATCTTTTGTCAAAAATTTACTTTTTATTGTGAAAGTAAAACATTTAGGTCACATTTTTTTTTTAGATCAACATTTTTTCCACTCATAAAACTAGATTACATCAATTTATAAAAAAAATCTGGCACTCCGCACATACTTAGATACAAAAATATCTTTTTGTTATTTTTTTTTTTTTTGCCAGATAAAAGTAAAAGTTTGAATAAAGTATTTTTTGGTTTCAATTTCGATTAACCAACTTATTTGTTTGTTTTTTTTTTTACTCACCCAAGTGTATGCTCTGCATGTTACTGAAAAGATACAAAAGTATCTTTTGCCAGACAAAAGCGAATTAAGCGTATCTACTGAGTGTTTTTTTTTTTCTTTATTTGGTTTTGTGGTTTTTTATGGCCATTCATTATAAATATAAATTTTAGACCGCTGCGCAGCTATACGAGTATATAGTGAAAGTGTTTGTGGTTTTTACTCACGCAATGCAACATCAACAACAACAGCTGTCTGGTTTGGCTGTCCATTCTAAGCGCTAAGCTGTGTGTGCAAAAAATTCATTAAGATAGTTTTTCCTCTCTTTATATGCATGTCGCATTTCCCACATCAATGGAAAGATGCCTGCGCGCATGTGGGTTTAATTAAAAGCGCCAACGCCAAAATAGATAAAAATACAAAAAAAAAAAAAAAACATAAGCTGAGTGCTTGTCGGCTGCAGCAAGCAGCACCAAGTCTGCCTGCCATAAGACTTTAACATAAACCGTATGTATCTATGACTAACAAGCTAAGCCAGCACCCTCATATAATACGAGGAAGCGCGTTTGTCTGTCTTGTCTTCTTGCTGGATTTTTGTAAAACTCTTTTTTCTCTTTCTTTCTACGCCGCCGCTGCAGCCGCCAATGCATGTCGTCTATGATAATAATTTAATTTTAAATATAAATTTTGGAAATTTTTCAGACAAGGGAGTGAATAATGCTCCGAATCCAAGTCCTCTCATCGTCATAATCGGCAATGTGCTTTATACTGAAATAAACTGTGACGTATGTTTTTTCAGTCTACACTGGGAGAAATAATTTTGAATTAAACAATCACTTGGATCTTTTCTGGGGTTATGAAAGTATTTGCATTTTTTAGGGATTTTTAACCCCAACTCATTTGAAGCATATTTAATGTTTTCTTTGAAATCTCAAAAATGAAAAATTCTGCGATTTTGTGTTTTCTGGATTTTGTGTTTTTTTGAATTTTGAGTTTTCGGGATTTTGGGTTTTATGGATAATGGGTTGTCGGGATATCGGGTTTTCGGGATTTTGTGCTTTTTGGATTTCGGGCTTTCAAGTTTTTGGGGTTTCTGGATTTTGTGTTTTCTGTGTTTTCTGGATTTTTGGTTTTCTGAATTTTGGGTTTTCCGGATTTTATGCTTTTTGGATTTCGGGCTTTCAGGTTTTTGGGGTTTCCGGATTTTGTGTTTTTTTGAATTTTGAGTTTTCGGGATTTTGGGTTTTATGGATAATGGGTTGTCGGGATATCGGGTTTTCGGGATTTTGTGCTTTTTGGATTTCGGGCTTTCAAGTTCTTGGGGTTTCTGGATTTGTGTTTTCTGGATTTTTGGTTTTCTGAATTTTGGGTTTTCCGGATTTTATGCTTTTTGGATTTCGGGCTTTCAGTTTTTTGGGGTTTCCGGATTTTGTGTTTTTTTGAATTTTGAGTTTTCGGGATTTTGGGTTTTATGGATAATGGGTTGTCGGGATATCGGGTTTTCGGGATTTTGTGCTTTTTGGATTTCGGGCTTTCAAGTTTTTGGGGTTTCTGGATTTTGTGTTTTCTGGATTTTCGGTTTTCTGAATTTTGTTTTTTCGGGATTTTGTGTTTTGTGGATTTCGCGCATTCAGGTTTTTGGTTTTTCGGATTTTGTGTTTTCTGGATTTTGGGTTTACCTACTGAATTAAAGGTTTTCGGGATTTCGGAATTTTGGGTTTAAGGGATTTCGGTTTTTGTGATTTTTAACCCCAAACCATTTAATGATTTCTTTTAAATCTCAGTTTGTATCTATTTATTTTTCTAAGTGCAAACACTTATTTCAAGTAAGCACTTCAATAACAAACTCTTTAAGTACTAGAGAGATCTAGATCTATTTTTTTTTTTAATGCCCCAATGAATGAAATTCTCCGAAGGGGTTTCTTGCTTTTCTACCATATTTTTGTCCAATTTTTTTATCGTGCATCGAATCATGATTTTTATTTATAAATTATTATTTGAAATTTTCATCTTTTGAGATGATACACAATTATATGTAAGTCTTTTGTCTGGGAGACATATTAATTATTTGATAAATGGTATTTCCCGTGATGTGTGGAATTAGTTATTCACATAAGTTCTAAAAATAGTCTTCAGTTGAGTCGATGAAGCAGAAGAAGCAAGAAGAAGAAGAGCATCATGATCATCATCAAAAGTCAGTGCATCCATAATTTTAGGTGTGTAAATATTCATGTTAATGGGTTGTGCTGATGCTTTGCTATGTGGAGTATAGCATGCCACTTATACTGTGTTGATGCTGGCACAACCTATACTCAGAGCTGTCAAAAGTACATCTTTGATGGCTCGTCTTCTTCGTCTTTTTCTTCCACTACTGCAGTGAGTGACACAGAGTGATTAAAAATCATAAATAAGGGTGTAAGTGGAGTGACAACCTTAAGCACCTGAAATTATTATGATGGAACGTATAGAAGCTCACAGGCACCTTTGGTAAAGGATTCCTGTCTGGCGTCAATCCTATAAGATTTTCTTCCCATTTTAACTGCCATATTATAGTCTATGCGAGAAGAGTTCTTTTTTTATTTGGTTAATAAGGTTCAACATCTGGATATTTCTCATGTGAAACTTTTTGTATGCCAAGCACTCAGACAAAACTCTGATGGAAACTATAATCTTCAAAGTATAATAAAAGGTTATTAGGTCAAGTATTGACTGGAATTGCGTCTTATCTGTTTCTCATTTCTTTGGGTTTGGGGGACATTTTTTTTTCTGATCCAATAAATTGTGACGATTTTTTCTGCGGCAACTTGTAAAGGGTGCGTTTTTTTTTCTTATCAACAAATTTTATGAGACTTTTTTTTATAACAGGGGAGCCGTTGTAATGAGATGAATGTGAACTAGTGAAGGGTAAACATTGACTGTTAGTCGATGATAGAGTAATAATTGGAATTAAAATAAAGTATCTACATGATAAGGTCAGACTTTGTTAAATTGAAGTTGGTATTTTATGGCTTATGACTTTCAAAACATCGTTTTGAGAGAGTGTTTATTTGGAATTTCATATGATAGTGAATGTGTTGGGGATATATTGTCGATCATATTGTTTTATTGGAGGACCCGTTTTTATGGGTTTTTAAAAGCTATATGCATTTGTTTATACCCGGCAATAACAGTGAACGAGATAATTATTTTCTAGGCTATTTAAATAGTACAATAAACTTGGATTATTTCAAAAATATAACACGTAGAATTTTTTTCAAAAATCGAACACGTCCATTAAAATTGGGGGACTAATTTTTTTGAATTTTTTATTTTTTATTTTTTTGTTTAAATCAAATATTCGTTTTATATATGTTTTATATAAAGGCTGTATATTTTTAACTTTATTTTTTATGTGTTGGAAAACGGGAAAAAAATATTTTTCATCGGCTAACCCATAGATTTGTTTTCCTTTTTTCTGGTACGAGAAGAAAACGACTAAATTAATTTCGATGCACAAAAGGTTCTCAGAAATTTTCAAATTATCTTGTATCAAACAAAAATTTTTTGTATTTTTAAAATGAGTTTCAAAATATTTTTTTGAAAATTCGATAATTTGCAAACGTATTGGCAATTTTTTTTTTAGATGTTCATTAATATTATATTTTCTTGAAAATGGCATACCAACTTTTTTTAAACAAGGCTTGAACATTTTTTATACAAAAATTTGTCTACTTTCAATTTTTTTTCTAAAAATTTATCTTTTTTAACGAAATCAAATGGCATACTAAGTTAAGAGGTCAAAACAATTTAAGAAGTTGTTTAAGTGATTTTAGTAATGAATTTTATGTTTTTTTTTTTTTAATTTCTTAAAAAAGTAATTATTTTTAAAAATTGTATATATGAAGCTTTAGCATCTACAGCAACTTTGACCCTATTATCAAGTACTTGAGACCCAGTCGTGCATTTTATTTATTTGTATTTTTAATGTTAAATAAAATTTCCAAAAGAAAGCAAGATTTGTATTCGGTATCTAAATATTTGAAGTGCTGTATTTGAATTAAATCCTTGAAAATCTTTTTCTAATCCAGTTTTCAACCAATTTCAATAAAATTTACCTTGTTGGATTTGAAAATAAATATAGTTTAAAAGTATTAATTAAAAATTACTTGTTCTAGTTCAAATGTATGCTTAGAATCAATGTCAGTTATAAGAAAGTGAGGACAAAACCGAATTTTTGGAGTTTAGGGGTTTCCTACCCCAACCGCGTGTTTTTACACACAAATATATGAAATTGTCGAAATATTGAAAAGTGACATCATTCATTTTTTTTTAAAGTTACTATTTTCTAAATTTCTTTATGTTCCAAAAGGGTTTTTTTGAATTTTTTAGCTGACATAAACCGATTTCAGAAAAGCCTATTTTTGATTAAAAAAGCATATAATGCTTCTCTGAAACAAAATTTATTTCAAGTTGAAGACCTTATTTTTCAAAATTCAGTTTTAATCATCAGTGCCTACCTGTCATAGAACCGTTATTTTTATTTCTAGTTTTCTCCTAAAATCTAACCGTATTGTAAAAAAATATTGAAAATAATTTTTTTTTATGAAATTTTTGAAAACGGGTCAAGAAGTTGTTTGAAATTTTATTTCTAAATGATAATTAGTAAATATTGGCTAAAAAGTTCCGTGCCATTTTGTTTTCTTAGATCTTTTGAAAGATTTTGTGCATAAAGCACACAATTTTTTTTTTCACCACTATAACAAATTTTATTTAATCTTGTTCATTTTATAATCTTAAATTCAAATAAAGTATTTTTTTTTCTTTTCTTTTCAGGTGAGTTTTCATGGATAATAATCGTTTTTCTTATTATTTGACCGTACAAAGTAAGTTTTATTTTTTTTCTTACAATAAAATTCAAGAGGGCTCTAGTTGTAGGTTCAATTCTAATCATGTTTTCATTTAAGTCAAACACCCTAATTATAGTTGTTGTCACTTTGTCAGTTATGAATTGTGAATCAAAAAACATTGAAATTTGGTATTTTTGACCTAAATAGAGGTCAAAAAATTATAAAGGATACAAAAAGTTTAACTGATTGAGTTATAAAAAAATATTTTAAACTCAATTCAAGCTTAATTTTTGTTGATTTTCTCTTCAATTCTATTTTTCTAACCTATTTTGAGTTTTCTTTTTCTCTTTCTTCTTCTAAAAAAAAAAACAAATAAGATATCCATACCCACCATAAACATTTCAATTGTCATGCTCTCACGTCTGTAATTTTCCTGTGGTCGTCGCCATCGTCGTCGTCGATCGGTCGAATGTTATTCGACCTCAATGTAACTTGCCCATTAATATGCCTTACATTCAATTAGCTTTTGTATTCTAAACAGTATTTACACGACTTTATCCCTAATTTATAGTGTGACACTTTATTCATTTTTCATTGCCTCTTCAATGCATACAAAATTATTTAGGTAGGTACCACTCCACCCAAAGCGCTCTTTGTTTTTTTTTTTTTTTGGTTTCTGTTTGTTAATTCTACCAAAATAATAAATAAAGTCTTCAAATCTATGAGGGTTCCAGACTTCTTAAAAAAAAATTAACAATTTATCGTGGCATCAAAAATTACAAAACTCTTACCATCATAAACGAAGACATTTCAGCTTTGGAATATCAAAATCCAAAATACAACTCCACATGATATGCATACAAAATTAAGGAAGCCGCAGTATTCAGTGTTAATTGCTTTTTAGTAAACAGAAACAACAACAACAAATTTATGTTCACTAATTTGTTAGCTTCTCGTAATTAAATAACCATTGATAATTTTAACTGTCAAAAGTTAAAAAAACACAAAGAAATGACCTATTAAATTACAAATTAAAAAAAAAGCTAAGAATCGTCTATTAATTCTATCAATTAAAATTGATTTTTTTCTATCGACTTTATAAATACCTGTTGGGGCCATTCACTACTGTTTATCTTTTAAGTAAAATTATTACCAAAGCCATTATCAATCTCTTAATTGGTAGATAACAATCTTTTTCTCATTTTTTTCAGTATTTTTTTTTAAATAAATTAAAATTTAAACAAAATCGTTCAGAATAGAATAGCTTCTTAAGTTACTCCTTGAGTCTAACTCGTATCTTGATCTTGATGTATCTTCAATATTCTCTTCCCTTCTCTTCTTTTTCCAACCAATTTTCAAATAAAATTTATTGATACTTGATACGAATATTTTTTTATATTGAACTGATTGATATTTTATTTTAAATTCAATTATTTTTTTGTTTTTGTTGCCATGTTAAAGAAACCTAACGCCTTTTTTTTTCTAAGTTCTGGTTTCTTTGATTTCATATTTAAAATGCAATCGAATGCAATAGCTAATGTTGCCACTTTAACTTTTTTTTGTTTGTTTGAGAAAAAAAAAAATAAAACTGCTAAAAATACTGTTTTGAGTGTTTTCACTTGTGATTTAATCGCATTCTAAAAGTTAAGTTTAATTTTTTCACTAAATTATTTAGGAGAAAAGTTGAAACCATTTACAATGAAATAGACGAAAAATAGCTATGAATTATTTGTTTTTAAGATTTATTGCGAAATACCTCAATTTTTCTTTCTAAACAAAAGTAGTAGTAATTTAACAGCTGACTGGAACTATTCGAATTGGAAAAAAGTTTATTTTCTCCGTTTAAAAAGGCCAGTCAGAAGAGACAAAATATTGATAAAACTCCATAATTTGCCAAAGGTAGATTACCATATAATCGTCGGAAGTATTATCAAACGATGACTTATATAGGGGAGAAGAAACAATGTTTAGGGCTAAGTTTTATACTAAATCATTTCCTATTAAAAAAGGTTTTGATTCCATAGTTTCTCAAAATTACAGTTTTCGTTAAAAAATTAAGAGTAGAATTTCTTTCTTCTAAAATTTTAAACATTTACCATACTTATTCAAAAATTCACAAGCCGTTTTTGTTAGCATTTGTTTCACTGTAAAAGTGACTATGCGGGAAATTTATATGAAAAAAGTGTAGGTATTGGTTGGCACTTGACTACTTAGACTACCTTAAAAAATTTCGATCATTACTAAGCTTCCCATTATAACTGCAAGAAATGTTCCTTAAATTATACATTCATTTGCTTCTTATTTGTGCTCAATTTTTAGCGATTAATATTTTTGAAAAATTGACAGCTGACGAACGTAGTCTTTATTAAACTACTTCCTTTCTAAAAAGTTGCAAAGTTCCATCAATTAGAATTGCAATATGCCTCATTATTATTGTCAAAGTGGCAACACTCAACAGTCAACACCTTAAAAATGCACAATAATTCCATCAAGACTAGCAATACAATAAAAAACCAAACAAGAAAAAAAAAACCAAACAAACACAACCATATGAAAAAAAAAAAAACAGACACAAGATATGAGAAGGAATTTTATTGCCCTTTGTGTCTGCTTAGTCTGGTTAGATTGGTATTGCAGGTTAGGTTACTACTTACGACGACGACGGCGTCGACGAACGGACAAAACCAAACCAACGAACGGACGCAGACGAGGAAAAGACGATTTTTTCTTGGAAGCCATTCCTGCCCGCTATCAATCACTAACGATCTAAAGAAAAGTAAAAAAACAAAAAAACAAAAAAAAAAAAACTGAAGTCTACTGAAGAGAATTGTTGTTTTTGTACGTTTTTTTCTGTCTTTTCAATTCTTCACCTGTGGATTGCAGTTTAAAGTTGTTGTTTGTACATACACAAAAGTCGTCGTACTTTGCCACCAACATTCATAGTCTTGTTTTTTGTTGTAATTTCTTCTTTTGCTTGTAATACTTACTTTCGTAATTCCTTGATAATTTCGTAATTAGGTGTGATATTTATATCACATAATCCAATCCATTTAAAAAAAAACAGATACTTTTCTTCCCAAAAGATACAATCTCAAAAAAAAAAGATACTTTTTTTAAATTTTAATTTTTTGATTTATTTTGAATTATTTTTTTTCAAATATTTTTTGTTTTGTTTTTTTTTTTTTAGTAACAACTATTAAATACTAAATTATAAATATTTACAAAATAAAAAACTTATTTGCTTATAGTATAGTCAGTCAAAAAAATATACATAAATACTTAGATTTTAATAGTAAATCAGTTTGATTTGTTTCTTTTCGTATATATGGCAGGGCAGAGTGCCTTTTCTAATTTTTTATTTAATTTTTTCTTTTTTTTTATTTAAGTACAAAAGATTTTTTTTATTTACAATACTTTTTTTTTCAATTATTATTTACAAAAAAAATACAAAGTAATGACTAAACGAATTTAAATACAAACAAAAAAAAAAATTACACTGAAATTCTACACAACATTTTTTATTATTATCACATTTGTTGAATTTTCTTAATTTTTTTTCTTCGTTTTTTCTTCTTAATGTTTTTTTTTTTTTATTTGAATATTCATATATAGAAAGTTGTAGTTATCTCTTTACCGTTATGATTGACAAATAATATACATAATGAACTTTACAATAAGCTTTGCTGCGTGCGCTTCTATGCTGTGTGTTTGGTTAGGTAATGTGGAATGTTTATTAAGTATGCTAATTCAGCTTGTTCTATGACTTTTTTTTGTTGTGTATTCTTTGATTTGTATTTTATTTTTTTCTTTATTATTGAATTCAATAGAAGAAGGCAAACAAAAAAACTGAATAAAATTGCCATACCTGCAGAAGTTGAATTCAATGAAAAAAAAAAAAAAACTACCATCTTACAGCCAAAGGATGATGATGATGATGATGATCAGTCTTTGTTTGCTGGCGTCTTTGTTGTTTTTTTTTTTCTGTTCTCGTGGTGATGGCAGGAAATCGACGACTCCTTCTTGGACACTGGCATGTTGAATTCTTCTTCTCGATACTCGATTTGCATATCTGCACTTTAAATAGTCTTTGCCGCAGTGGTAGCACGAGATGTACGAAAAAAAGCGAACGTGATTCGATTTTACAAACTCAAACTTACGTTCCACAACGATCGTAGAGGCTTTGCCATTGAAAATGTCAGTTTATTTTTCACTACGATTCACACATAGATATTGAATTTCATGTTTACAAAGTGTTGATCATTTTTGAATTCACAGAAAACACAGTAAAATTGTTTTTATCTCATTTGAGGTGTGTTTTTTTTAAGGAACTTACATTCCACACTGATTGTTTTGTGATCTATCCACCATGTGGAGTCTAGTTTTTTTCTTATAATTACACTTATTCAATGGACTTTACAGTTATTTATCACTTGAGGCATTTATTGTACACATATCGCCAACAAAAAACAAAAACAACACATTATCAAATATGCACAGCTACCGTTCGAGGTGATGCATTTCTTTGACATTGTCCAACTGGTATTGCTGTACCGGGAACTGGTGGACCACCGCCTGCAACATTACCCACATGGGGCATGTGTGGTGATCTCTGTTGCTGCTGCTCTGAATGTTGCAGCATCTGCTGTTGTTGTTGTTGCTGCTGCTGCTGTTGATTTGAATTGTTATTCCGATTGTGATTTTGCCTGGTCGTGCCAGCCATTAAATTATGATGCATATTATTGCCCCTGAAACTGGAATGCTGCAAATGATGCGGTTGCGGTTGGAAATGATGCAAATGATGATGCGGATTATGATGGTGTGGCGCCATTGGGATGTGCACTCCTGGACAATGTCCACCATGTGGGCGACGTTGATTGTTGGGCACATCTGGCAATGCAAATCGCAGCTTCTCCCAGAATAATTTATCGCCCCATTGCAGATAGGTATTTGTCTTCAAATACAATCGAATATCTGGATCGAGATCTTTTTGTGGCACATCGCCCAACACGATCACGATCAATCGTCTTCGTCGATCACGCAGCACTTGATGATGAGCTGATTTGAACTCGAATCGACACCATTCGGATTTTATGAAATTCTCCGACAGCACCATGATCGTGCGACGCGAAGAATCAATTGCCTGCACGATTGTATCGGCTATGTAAGCGCCCACAGGGAAGTCGCGATGGTGTAGGCAGAGTTTGTAGCGTGTGTCGCCATTTTCCAGTTCGGGTGCCAGTTCCTCAGCAACGAATGCCTCATCTTTGGAGCTGTACGAGATGAAGGCATCGAAGAGCTTCTCGCGTTCACCTTTGTCCACATCCTTGTTGGCATTGTAGAAGAGACGAATGCCAAAGCGTGAATGACACCAAACACGCATCTCTTGCCGGAAGATGAAGACGACCAAGGTGCAGATGATCACGAATGCAAAACCAGTCAAGATGGCCACAAGGATCGGTAGGTAGTCCTGGAATGGTGGTTGATTGAGGATCATTTTGGTGGACGTGAGATTTCCGCTCGAAGCCATACTCTCAGCATCGGAACTGTTGGTGATCGCATTCGATCGGTTGTTGATGCCGCAAGCAATGAAGCGTCCACCGGTTACTGAGTCATTGGCATTTGCATAGATCGACAGCATTTCGCCGTTGACTGTGGTCGTGGTGTTGGAGCCGATCGCCACCTTGCTGGCCTCTGTGCATTTGATCTTGTTGCGATCTTGCACTGAGTCATGACGATTGATGTAATCACGGAACTTGTCGATGAACTCACATTCACACGTCCAAGGGTTGCCGGAGAGTCGCAGCTCGTTCAGGTAGGGTGGCAAAAAGTTCCAGATGCTAAACTCAACGAGCAGGTTGTGATCGAGACGAAGGATCTTCAGGTGATAGAGATGGGTGAAAGTGAGTGAGTCAATTGTGGCAATGCTGTTATGCTGCAGATAGAGCTCCTGCAGGTTGTCCAACCCTTGGAACTCGTTCCCATTCAACTGTCGCAGATTGTTGTGGTTCAATTGCAGAACTTCCAACTCGAGTAGCCCATAGAAAGTTCGATTTTGAATGATCTCAATGCGGGAATGATTCAAATGCAGTACTCGCAGCCTCTTTCTGCCAATAAACGAATGACTACCCAGCTCATTGAAGCTATTGCCATCCAGATACAATTGAGTGGCATCCATTGGTATATGTTGTGGCAGCTCACGATCATAACTGCCACGCGAACAATCCACAACGTTTGACGTCCAACTCTGATCGTGGTAGCACGAACATCGATCCGGACATTGCATCTTACAATCGCAGGCGTAATAGTCACAGCAATGACATAGGGCAAAGCAATGAGCCTCATATTTGCAAAGGAACTCATTAGACTTGGCCTCGATCAATGGAACATGTGTCTTGCCTCTGGCGTATGACAGCTTGCAGTAGATTTGATCCAAGTCCATGAGTTTCGGCTGGGTTCGTGCTTCGGTGTTGATCTTCTGCAGCCAATCTAGATTGCAATCGCATTGAAACGGATTCGAGCCAATGAAGAATTCTGGGATTTCTTTGTCATCGGGAATGGGTGACAGCCGCAAAGCGTTCGGTTCCAAGGTAGTTAGTTTATTGCGAACCAAATCCACTTTGGTTAGATTGGGCTTCTTGAAAAATGTGTATGGTTGGATTTTTTCGATTTGATTGTCATTCAAATGGAGAACTTCGACGCTGTTGGGGATCGAACTGGCAGTGATTTCGGTTAGTCGATTGGCACTGGCATCGAATGTGCTCAGCATGAGTTCGGTCTCGATTTCAAAGTAGTTGCCCAATTGGGTGATTCTGTTGGCTCTCACATCCAACCATTGCAGGCCAGTTGGAATGTGACCGTAGTCGAATTTCTCGAGATGATTGTCAGATATGTTCAACCAGACGAGATTCTGGAGTTCGGTGAAGAGCCCGGTGATGCTTTTTAGATGATTTCCATCGAGACGTATGGCCTGGATCTGGTAGTTGCGATGGAATGCACCTGGTTCGATGCCCTTGATCTTGTTGCCTGACAAGTTGACAATTTGCAGAGATGTCATTCGATCGAAGATTCCTCGGTGAATGTAGTCGATGGAGTTTTCGGTCAAACGGAGGCCATACAGACTCTCCATGACGCTGATGCTGGTGTTCTCGATGGTTGTGATGAGGTTCTCGCCAATGTCGAGGGTTTTCAGGAATGGAACTTGTCCCAGAGCTTCTGGAACTGTCAGGAGCTTGTTGCCGTTCAAGTGAAGATCTTGGACACTGGTGCAGTTCTTGAAAGCCATTGGGTCGACTTTGGATATACGATTGTAGTCCATGGATAGGACCAGGATGTTGTTGAGTCCTCGCAGAGTGTTGGCACCGATCATGGTTATCCGATTGTTGGACAAGATCAGTGTGTGGAGGTTTGTTAGATCGGCGAAAGTGTTGTCTGGGATGTGATCGATGTAGTTCTCTTCAAGTTTCAGCACCTGGAGACTGCCCAAACTGCGAAAGATACTCTGCTCGAGTTTGCTTATTTTATTGGAAGACAAGTCGAGCAAGATCAGTCGCTTAAGGCCGACAAAAGTCACTGCATTGATCCATTGGGAGTTCAATTCGTTTGCAGATAAATCGAGAACCAAGAGATCGGCCAGCTCAGAGAAAAGACCTGGAGCAAGGACATTTATGCTGTTGTTACGAAGATAGATCTCTTTGACGTACTTAGCTTCGGAGAAGAGCTCTGGAGGCAGTGAAGTCAAGCGATTTTCAGATAGATCAATGATGGATAATGAGACGAGACCTTCAAAAGCTCGATCGGCAATGAAATTCATGCCATTGCGACCAAGCTTGAGCTTCTTCACTCTTCCCAAAGCAGAGAAGATCGCTGATGGAAGATTGGCAATTTTGTTACTGGAAAGATCGAGATTGATGATAGCATTTCCACAAATTCGGGACTTCCTTGTGCTCAATGACGCACTAAAATGGAAGTTACCCAAATCTTGGATCTCATTGTGGGACATATTCAGATGTGTAAGGGTTTTCAATGGGCAGATAATCCCATCGGGCACCAACCAAATGTTATTCAAACTCAAGTCCAAACGATCGAGTTGACGGAAATCGGCAAAGGCATTTGGCGCGATCTCCAAACTCATCGTCGACCAGTCGGCATTATGGGTACGAATGGTAAGATTTCGCAGTTCCTGGAGTCCTCGGAAGGAACCTTCGGTGATGTTGCCGAGTTTACAGTATTCAATGGTGAGGGCGCGTAATTCAATCAGCGATCGAAAGCTATCGGCACTGAGACTACTTTGGAAGAAGAGTGCATCGTTGCACTCCAAACGCAGCCGAATTGTATTTTGCGGTTGGATGACGCTAAAGTTTGTATTTTCAAGTTCACTATTGATGGTTCGCAATTGACACACGAGCACAATATCCGTTTCAGTGGTACCGGACCACCGACACTCGTCAGGGGCTTGATAGAGGACGGTTTTTGATAAGGCAGCTCCCAAAATGGGTATGATGAAGTTGATCAATACCGAAAGGATTGTTTTCGACATGATCGAGGTTTGAGTACACATTTCTTGATTAAAAAAACAAAAATTACTTTTATTTTTTTTTTTGCTAAAAAAAAATAAACACTTTTCAATTTTTTTTTTGTTATTTATAATTCACTGCATATTTATGCATTTTTGTAGTTGCACTTTATTTAAGCTTTTGCAAACGTATCCGTATCCGAAATGAAGTTTATTTTTCGACAAGACGATTTTTTTTTTCTTTTGTAAATCTTTAAGTCGATCTGGAAAATTTTGAATTTCCTCAAAAAAGGGGTGAATCTTTTTTTCTTTCTTCGAAATATAAAAAAAAAAAAAATAAATTCTCAAAATAGATTGATTGGGAAATTTCAAAATCTTAAATTTTTTTTCTTTACGACGACGTAACGGAATAACACGTCCGATCGACTCGATTACTTCTCATAAACTGATCGGAGAGTTGTAGATTCTCTGGGTATGTTTCTTGTATCTGAAAGATTCTTTTTTGTTTTACAATTTGAGTTGCACAGAGTGGAAATGTGTGTATAGACATAAAACAACCACCGGTTAGGCAAGTTTTTTTTCACATAAGAGTGTTATCCCAAGCTGACTTTAGTAAAAGGCTTTTGTCTCGTTTGCTCTTACGCGAGTCGGAATAATTCTTGGCCTGATGGTTGTTGACGACGAAGAACACACGATGGATGGTTACTTAACACAAATACATTGACATAGAAATTTGTTAGAGGAATGAAGAAGAACAAGAGAGGGTGAGTAGAGTGGTATAGTGAGTGGAATTGGTTGGTATTTTGAATCTATAGAATGGACAAAGATGCATGGATGCATTTTTTTTGTTTTGTTGTATGCATTTGGTGGTGTCTACCTGAGTTTATTGTTCTCTCATATTTTATTAGTTTTTCTCTGTGGGTTTTTTTTTTGATATTTGTTGGTGTATTTGTTAAGGTATGGCGCTCATGAGTTTGAGTGATTTGAGTGCGTAAACTAAGTGAGCGTAATGTTATTTCATGAATTAAACAACAAGATTTCTTGTTTTATATCTGAAAAGCGAGTAAATGTGCTTAAATGAAGAGAAAGCGCTGAGTTAAGAGAAATCTCTCTTTATTAAGGAAGAATTTGATTTACACTCAAAACTAGACAAAACAAACTCCCACTTGATTTTTGAGTTATTTTTGAAAATAAAAATTAAAAATTTGTAATAAAATTGTAGATCCGGTTTAAAAAATTGTATCGAAAAAATTTGTACGAAAAAAATTAGGATTTTATGAAATCGAGTTGTAAATGTAAGAAACGAGTTTTTAATATCTGTCGATTGTTTATAAACGAGTTTTTTTTTTTAACGTAGCGTTGATTTGTTTTTGTATATTTTTAACTTTTATTAAATTTTGTTTCTAGAAGATAAGCATTTTTTATCAAGAACAAGTTCAAAAATTGTGTACAAAAACGAGTTTCGACTTGAATCTAAGAAAATGCAAATCTTAGTTGGTTTTAATCTTACCAAATCACAAAAACTACGTTTTACAGAAAGCGAGTTTCTTTTTTCTGTATGAAGAAACGAGTTTTTTTCTAAAAACGTGCAAAAAAAGTGTTTTTAAATGACAAAAATAAAAAGAGTTTTTTTTAACATTCAAGACAACATGAAAAAAAAACGAGTTTTGTTAAAATCTAATAGCGAAGATTGTTCTGAAAACAAAATAAAAATTAAGTTGCGATTAGAAAAGCGAATAAAAAGGATATCCAATGATGCATTCAAACTTAAACATGAGAAAAACGATTTTTTTTATTAAAAAGCGAGTAATTAAAAATCAGCTACTTTAATTGAATTTTTGGAAGAAAATTAGTTTGTTTTTTAATATCGAACAGAAACAGAGTTTTTACAAAAAAAAAAAAAACGAATTTCTGTTGGACATAATTTCGCCAAAAATGAATAAAAACGGTAATGAGCTATTATCAAATGACGCCCAAAAACGAGTTTTCTCGTAAGTTTTTAATAATGGTAAACTAAAGCGATTTTTTTTTTCAAACAACAGAAATATAAGTCTTGAATATTTTAATTTGAGTGCTTCTTAATTAAATTTCTTCGAAATATGTAAGTTATTTTGTTAAATATAATTACTTTAGTACTTACAAAATGGCAACCCTTGTCATTTCACTCATTTTCTTGAAAATGCAATGAGTTGAATAGATTTTGTGAAATGTTGAGTGTTTTTTTTTTTTTTGTATTTGAGTGATCTAGTATATTGAGTGCTATCAATTTTAAATTCAGATATAGAGAGAGGGAGAGAGAAAGAAAGAGAGTCTAATTAGCAATCAGGTCTCTCTCAGAGAGTACGAGAATGCAGTTGATTGAGTGTCTATTTTTTTGGTGTAACAAATCCACTCAACGACTGAGGTAATTTTTTTTCTCCCATCTAACTCCAGGTAATCGAAACTTGTTTTGTTTCCAATTCTTCTTTTGTGCCTTGCTTACCCTTTTTCTTAAATAAACTAGCTCGCACACATACAAACAACATCATTGCACTGCATTTTAGTCAGCAGCACATGTGTTTGTGTGCATCTGGAAGATTGATTTTTGAATTTCTTAGGTATTTTTCCTTCATGGCTTCTTTTGCTTGAAAGAATTTCTGATCTGAGCTCATCGAATAACGCTGAGTCTTTTTGACTCAAAAAATCAACAGAAAAAAAAATTGTATCTTTGTGAGAAAGTAATGCATGCATGCGCACATATTGAACATTGCAGAGGTGAGGTAGAGTGCAGAATTGCAGATACATTTTTGTTGTTGCTGTAAAGTGTAGGTAGAGAAGTAGTAGGTATAATTTTGTGTGTGTGTTGTGTTGTGTTGCTTGAAATTCAATCTCAGAAGGTCTCAGAGATTACGCGAGAATATATTATATGACAGGTGACCCAATTGCTATGTGCAAAAGATTTCTGTTCCCTAGGGCTATTGTTGATCATTCCTTTGCATTTTTTCTTCTTGTTGTTGTTGTTTTTGTTGCCAATAGAGGTAATTTTTTTTTAAAGAAAAAAAAAGGTAATTTGAAGAAAAGCCTAAGACTCTCACACCAGGGGTGCTGAGGATGATGCTGAATACAATAATTCCTCCCACCAGGTAGAAATTGGCTTCAAAAAAATTGAAAAAAATAAAGAATCCATGAGATTTAGAAAACCAAACGTATAGAATTGTTACTGTTACTCTCTCTTGATATTAAATTAGCAATTATATGAGTATCTTTTTATTATAATTTATTGTTATAAAATATTTACAAAACCAAAGAATAGACAAAGTTGAGCAAACATAGTCGAGGGCTTAAACAACAAAAACAAAAAGAATCTAAACACCAAAAGGTTTTCAGAGATGCCTACCTACTTTTTTGTCCCGTATTTTATTTTTTAATGGATGCAATTTTTCAAAATTAGTATTCATTCTTTTAGATTGTTTTTTTGAGTATTTTTCTTTGTCGCCCAAGTATATGGTGTCTCTGGGGTGTGCATATAAAATAGGAGAATTGATTACGATAAAAATGTTGTTAGAAGGCAATTTTTAATCGAAGAGCCTCTGTCTTCTTCTTCTTCTCCTTCTTCGACTTCTCACTTCTCAATACTTTCGAGGAAATACAAGCTTTTTTCCGTCTTGAATTTTGTAATCGAATAAAAATTAATGTTGAAGATTGCCGGTTTTTTGTTTTCGATCTCAAAGAGTGAGAAGAAAGAGTGAATATTTACTTATAATTGGGTAGACAAAAGGTGGGGTCTATTGGGGTCCCCTGAAGTGTCTCAGAAGGAAACAGAATGGAAACCATCTTGACTCCTCTTCTCTACATAAATGGATATTTGATTTTTTTCTACTTTATTTTATTCAAAAAGTTGTAAGACAATGAATGCATTTTTGTGTGATTAGAAAAAATATTTGACATTGAAATTAAGATGCAGTTAGTTGTTGAGTATTTATGAGACAGATTCAACAGCTAACACGTTTAAGAGTTACGTTTGAGTTTCTATACCTAACTTAGTCTAGTCTTGTACCTTTTCTTTCGGCCTAAAAGGTGTTGCATGGCTGTATGTTAAATCATTTTTCTTGTCTGTATTGTATTTTATTGAGTTATATAGAATTTTTATTAGAACTCTGCGGGTGATAGATGATTTTTGATAAGAACTTTTTTTTCTTCTTTTTTTTATGGGAAGTAGTTTTTTGAACGAAGAAAATTGTAAATAAGTCAGAGAATGGTGACTTATGCTGGTATCTTCATTTTTTTCTTCTTTTTTTTTTTTTCTTTTTTTGGGCTCACTAGGTCAGTGGTGTTGAGTGAGGTGTTTTTTATTGATTGCAATGATTAATCAAAGACAGTTTAGTTGTTATCGTTTAAGAAATTATTAATGCTTAATGGATTATCTTTTTTTTACAGTGAAGAAGAAATGTGATCTTTTCAGAATGAGTTGAATTTTGACAAAGTTAGTTTTTGGGCAGATACAAAGTAGGTATTCCTACTCATAGCTGTGAATGTTTATTTAGAAGTCTTTCTGGTGGGTCCATTATTTATTTTTTAGGGAAATGAATTTTTGTTATAGGTTCACATACAAATGCTGCTCTTAGTTTATGACACGAAATTAATATTTAAAAAATATAAAATGTATCTCACGAATGACGCTTTGAAGATTGAATGTTCAGTTTTAATAAAACTTCGGTTTCATTTTCATCTCGTTTCAATAAAATGAAAACTCATGGATCTTCAAATTCAATCTCATTCAAAACAGGGCTGAACATTTATTGCGTTGCATTCATTACCAAAGCAAAGTCTTCATTTCTTTTGCCTACAAGCTCGGTTGAAATGCTTTAGTCTGCAATGGTTTCTTTCTAATTATATTTCAATTTAAATTCAATACGATTTCAATTCAACGGCAACTAAGTTTTAATAAAATTTGTATTTGATTTCAAAAAATTTCAGTTTCCTTTCCATTCTTCAAAATTTATTTTAAGTTTTATCTCTTTTTTTTCTATTTAAATTCAATTTCAATCCCATATTATTTTGAATTCAATTTTAAATTTAGTTTTATTTCAATAAATTTTGAGTTTTTTTCAATTTCAATTTCAATTTAGCTTGAAAATATGCTCAGTTAAAAATCACTGTCAAAATCACTTCACTTATCCACAATGCAAAAACTATCACAACCAAAAAGACCAGTTCCAGCAAAAACTGTTTTTTGTATTCATCAACTTCGCGAAAGAATTTGAAAAATTAAAAAACACAATTTTCAAGAGTTTAAGTAAATACTACCAGCCATTACGCATGTGATTTTACAATAATCACGAACAAAAAGTCACGCCACGATTGAGTAATTGATCATAGTACGACATAAAAATGAGAATCGAGTTACACTAAATGTTCCTGTCAGGTAAATAGAAGACCCTTGGTATTCGTACCAAATTACAAGAAAATCAAAGAACCATAATACAAAACAAAATCATTCATCTTCAATTTGTCATAAAGAAAAACGTCATTCAAAATGGAGCACCACCAGGTTGTTTACTCGGACCTATATTTTTAATCAAACACCACAGTTTTTCTTGTTATTTTCTTTTCCACCTTTGAAGAAACCACAAAGCACCCTGAAACCTGTATAATTCATGTTTTACTTGCAACAAGACAAACTATTTCCCTTCAAATCCACATTCAAAAACCCACAGAGTAATAAAAATTTAATGAAACCAAAACTTCGAGCTACTAACTCCAACTTCAACCAAGAATATAAGTACGAGAGTCATATTATTGTGCTCCATCATCTCTCAAGTGGAATGTGTAACGTTTTTCTCTACACTCCGATTGCAGATATGTGTATATGCATCTTTTGACTTGATATTTTGCGGTTCTCTGGATGATGGGCTGTGCTCCAAGCGCGACCATGAAACCCCAGGCATCAGACTGTGATGCTCCATCATCATTATCGTTGTTGTCATTATACATATCACTCGGAACTCGTCCTCATCGTTTGTGCGGTTTTCCATCCAATGCCAATGGATTCCTGATGGCTACCGGTGTATACCGATCTCAGTTCCGTCTTCCGTCTCTGTGTGCCCCCAAACATTCCCGAATGCGACGACGAGATATTTTCACTTTGCCTTTTATTAAATTTTATTCCATTTCATGTGTTTTGCTTTTCTATAGAATTCCGCCTCAAATCGTGTCGTGATGTTGCATCCAGTCATAAAAGTCTGTCGCGTCTTTCTTCTCTAAGACCTTGAGTTAGGTTTTAATATTTCTTGGGCACGGAATATTTCTAAAATATTTACCCCCTTAAGCCCTAATGATGACAGTAATGTCTGGGACAATTACTGTGAGTATCTTCACTTTTCGGGTATCTTCATACCAAACAAAAACAAACAATTTCTGCATCTGTTGAAGCATCTTTTGTTGCATACTTCGAAGAGATGGCAATTACCAACGAGAGGCCGCGCCGGCACGGTGCGGTGACAATATTCTGAAAAAGTTGCTAAAGCAATGACAGAAGATGACGAGAGGGACTCGCATCAGGATTGATGGGTCAAGTTTTTGTGTTTGATGGCGATCTTGCGCAGCAGCGAAGAGATTCTATGCGTGGTTTGTGTTTTGTGTTGATGCGCGACGTGGATAAAATTTTAAACTTAAAAATCTTTCTGGCTGCTCGCGAATTAATGGCATTTTGTGTGTTTGCGTTTCTCGCACGTTATGTGTTTTATTTGAGTTATAAGGATGATGATGATGAAGCAAAGTTTTTTTTTCTTTTTATTTGAAGTCAAGTTGCCTTTGTGTCTTGAGAGGAATTTTAAAGCGCAGTGCAAGGTAGCATAGTTAGCGACTTAAATGGTATCAAAGGTGATTGACTTGGGTACGTTAATTTTTTTGTTAAATTTGTCGCTCTAAGGATATCAACGTAACGCAACACAACACATAAAACAGAGGCGACGAAATTTTTTTTGTGACAAATATTTTCAAAAATTTCAGCACGGTGTGTCTGAGAAAAATGTTGATGCCTTGTGGATGGGGCAGTGCGTTGTTCTCGATATTTAAATTCTTTTCTCGAATAGAAGAATGCTCTGAAGAAACCACATGAATGCAGTAATTGGTATGATTTTTGCTGAAAAGAAGAGATATTTTTATGATATTATCACGTGATAATGCGGTAGCCTTTGATGTTAAGGCGGTTGAAGATTTTCGGAGAAGTGTTCAAAAAATGCCTCGGTGTTTAATGGTGATAAATCGATTAAACTTATATCATTGATCTAGATGCTTGCTTTGAGCGATGATGAAAGATCCATACAAAAATATTTTCATATATTTTTTGTTTGAAAGAAGTTAAATGTTTAATGCGTTGCAACTACGTTGGGCGCCATTTTTAGCAACTAAAATCAAAAGCCTTTGCAAAGAATCATTTTTTGTTGGCATATGTAAATTAAAAATATATTTCATTTCATTTTCATCCATCTTGAAAACGAATAGGTCTATCGTTGGGCGCCATTAAAAATTAAAATAAAAAATGAAAAAAAAAATGCAGAATCTACGCCAAAAATAAAAATCTGAGTGAAAATCTTCTCCAAAAACTATCAAAGTATATTTTAATGGTTGTTATCATTAATTTTAAATTTTTATCAATAATGGTTCGTTTCACTAAACATCTCTCGCCGTTTAAATGGAATCCTCGCTTAACGTTACTTTTAAAAACATCTTACCATAGCGGCCAACACTAAGTGATATCATCACTTCCTTAATTTCAAATAAGCGACATTTTACTTTTCAATAGAAGTTTCACAGAAGCTAAACTCTTTTCAGTAAATGCTAAATTGTAAATAAATTGGTAGCTTGAAAGCTTGCTACACCTTTGTTCGGTGCCATTCTAAACTCATACTTTAGCACAAGAATATCTATCAGTTTGCAATTTGAAAGAAAAGAAGAATATCAAAACTAGGTGCATTTTTGTATATGTAAACAAAAAAAAGTCTGCATTGCCTTTATGTAAAGAAACCCTTACTATTTCATGTTCTAGAGCATCAAAGAACTTCGTTGGGTGCCATTTTTAATATTAAAAACAAAAATTAAAACACAAAAATAAGGCTTTTATCAAAAACTAGAGTGCAAATGTATATGAAAAACATATCCTTCGTCAGTATTTTAAAGCTATTCCATCTCGGTATGTCTCTAAAGCATAAAATATCTTTGTTGGGCGCCATTTAAAAAAAAAAATAACAATATTAAAATCCATTAACTGTTAAGCTGTCCTAACCGAACTATCAACTTTATTCCCAATAATTTCATTAGTTCCTCTTAAAAGACCTAAGCTCTCAATAGACAACCTTTCGGTCTATCGCCCTTAGTTAGAACCCTGACCCAGCTTCAAAATTCAATTTCTCCTTTCTATAAAATAAAATAATTCCCTTATTTATGTGCCATGCGACATTATTTCGAAAACATATCTCTTTATACCCACACCCTAACCGATTTCGATTTCATATATAAAATCATTGTCATCATCGTTGTGGTTTCCTCATCAATTTCATGCAGATTTTCTACGCACTTTATAATTTCCATTGTGTTTCGATTTCCACATCGAGTGAGAACAATCACACACACAAAAAAAAAATAACTGAAAATAAAGGAAAATCAATTTCCATCACATTTTCTACGATAGAGAGAGCCTTAAAGTCAAGCGAAACACAAAACAAATTGACGTTGAATGAATCATTATTCGCTGCCATTATGGTCAATAGATTTCATTTGTAGTGCAATAGATGAAAATTGATGCTGGTCATTGTTCGGATAGTGATGATGGATTTCTGTCAGTTTCATTCCTTTTATCTGTATACCTATCTGTGTATCTGTGAGATGGATTTTGTGTTATCACAGCGGCAGAAAGTGAACTGATTTTTTCGAGGGGTCTGTGCGGGTGAAAAGTGATTTTGTGTGTTTGTGTTTGTGTGCTAACGAAATAAATTGTCAAAATGATATCTATTAATATAAATTGCAGGAAATTTGATGAATACTGTTTTATTAAAGATGAGAATGAGAATGATTGAGCCTTTTGTTTATTGGAGCAGTTTTGGAGTCAAACGATAAATTATAATGACTTTTCTTTGTTATCGATTTGATTAAGTTAGTTTGGAAAATCATGTAAATTAATGTTTTAGAAAACCCGGTCTCAAGCAGTACATTTTGAGTAAGAATAATTGAAAATTAGTTTTTTAAGGTTTAATGCTAATAATTTCTGAATGAAACAAAAACTGTATTCGCGAACAAAATTGTGGAACATGATAATTTTACATTATACAACATAAACGATGTAGAGCAAAAAATTAAAAAATTTGAGAACTCGTTCCACAATAATGTTCATTCTTGTTTAAAGAACATTTATTCAAAATAGAAGCTGTTTAATGTAAAACTTGAAAATTTCACGCATAACTATTTTTATTTATTCTTTCTTTCAACACGAATTCGGCACCTACATTGACTAAATCTAAAAGTAAAGTCAAAATGTTGAAGTTGCAACGATTTTGTTTCTATGGAAGGTCTAAAAGATTGTGGAACGTATTCATCTCACTCAGATTCTGTACTCATTTCATTTTAATAAATAGATTGTGGAACATACTAACTTTAAATTTCGCTGGAAACCAGTTAAACTACAATATATTAAAAAGTATCCCAATAAATTCTACTAAAACCGAAAAACACATGTTCCACATCCCGATAACCATACTAAAAAAAAACAACATACGTTTTAATTTTCCTTGGAATCCTTTGATAATTTCGCCGCTATACTTAAATATTTCAATGCATCTTTGGATCTTTTATTGGCCCTCTTAAATGCAAGAAGTTCAGTAGCAGATTTTTAATAATAACCTGACCTTCAAGCTGAATATACTTTTACGATCCACACATCTCTATTACATCTCGTCGTTCATAAACCTGACCCAACCTTTTCACAATAATGACATCCTAATTCTCTGGGTAAACACAACAACTGCCTACAATTAAACAAACAAAAGAGTGCGCGCAACCAACCAAACCAACTGATACCAAAGGGTTACCTGAAATTTTATGAATTCCACGTAATAGCACAAAATATGTGTGTAGGTACAAAAGATACATCCGACAAAGACGTGCAACCAATTTCCTTCCCATCATCATCATCAACCATGAAAACAGAAGGAGGTCGAGTTAACATATCTTCGACGAGTGTAATAACACAAAACTGGTATATAAAGAGTTTATCTAGAATTTTCGCATCAACTAATTATCGTCCGATGGACGGTGAATGAAGAAGATTATCCAAGCTCAAGCGCATTGCATCTAACCAACTAACCAACCAACCAGCCAACCTCAACCAACTGCGGCAGTAGCAGCACCAGCAACAATCCAAAAACCACCATAGAAATGCGGAAAGCCAAAAATACCGATTGAACTAATTGTCAGGAACGACCGTTTAATTGTTATTACCAAGACCGTCGTATTCGATCCCCATCCGTTCGGTGCGGTGCGGTGCGACCATTCTCAGATACCACTATACTCTCTATAGCTACAACATCTATAAACACAAAGTGAGATACTTTGAAATGCATTAGAAAACAATTTTCTAAATGAAATTCGCATCGAAGAGAGTCGAGAGAGATACTTAGACCCACTGACACTGCAGTATTTCGTTGTCGGCAAGAGTATAGGGTATTTAAATATATCTTACAGATACATTCCATCGCAGCAGTTTAGCATGTGAAGCATACCAAATTACACTCAATCAACCTACGCTCGCTTACTATTCGGTTATAGCCATCAGCAGCGGCATAATCTATCCATTAGCTGCTTCTGGGTGCATTTTAATTGCCATAAAAGTGTCCAGTGTAGATATTTTTCTCTCTTTTTGTTTTATATCTCATGGATACGCTTACGCATTACAATTACCTCAATCAGAAGAAATGTGTGTCCTGTTGCTGCTACTTAAACTATGGATAGATACTTTTTCCCAATCGAAAAGGTCATAACACGTATCGCTTCGCGGTGCCGATTGTGGAGCAATTCCGAAGAAGCTATCCTTCTAGCAGAGGCCACATTAAATCCGAGAGAAAAAACCATAGAATGTATCTAGATTGCGGGAAAACAGTTGGAAGACGAAAAATGCTTTAACGTGATTTCGAATGGATTTTTGTTTGATCTTTCCTCAAGGCACGTTGGTTGTTCTGAGAGAAAGAAAGAGATTCGAATTCTGAAAGGGTAGGACGGGTACGGGTAAGTGTGGTATAGTGCGGGAGTACAATTGGAACGAGACTAGACTTAGTGGCTTCGGGCTTTGCCAGAAATGAGAGGGCTGATGATTATATGCATTTTGTGCTGTGCTAAGACTTTGTGAAACATTCCAAACGATAAAAAAGAGAATTGGAGAGATCGGAGGTAAACTATAGCAATACTTTTCGGAAGCAGGGAGAGAAATAAAGCGCACCAAGGATGCGGGTGGAATTCTTAATTCTTATTCGTCGTTTGATTTCTTCACAATTGTTTGTGGTTTTAGATATGAATCAAGGATAATATAATTTTGTGGATGAGTGTGGAGGCACCTATACTATATCGATGGACTACTAAGTGGAAGATTTTGTGGGTTTTTAGTTTCTTGTATGTTGATGGGATTTGTCGACAAAGTTATCAAAGTTGGGTGATGGCGATGTGGCAACGGCTGTGATGGCCGGCCGGTGGCGGCAATGGGTCTGAAAGGAAGTTTACCGAAAAAAAAAATGTTACAATGAAAGATGGAAATTGAAGATTTGTTGGGAATTGACAAATTTTCGATGTGTTTTTTTGTTTTCTTCTTTGTTTGTTTTGATTCTTTGAATGTTTATCGAATATCAAAACGGATTAGTTGGAAAGTATCCAAAAGTTATGAGATTTTGATTGAGAAATATTAAGTTTAATAAGTTCTATACGGAGGTAAATATATCTGCGTCTTGTGCATTGATGAGATTGCATAAGTAATTCGAGATTATTGTTGTTTTTTTTGACTAAATTAAGACTTGCTCTTTATTTACTGATCGATTATATGAAATTTAAAAACCAAGAATATTTTTCGTAAAAAGTACTTTGCAGGTATTGTCAAACTCAAAGATGTCAAAACATTTCGAGGCGTTTTTACTCTTGCGAGTAAAACAATTTGACATTTTGAAATTACGTTCCACAACATAAAATTTGAGCTAAAGTTGCATAATGTATTAAAACTAAGGTTTCTAATGCTACGCTATTGACTTTTCCTTCGCATAACATCCTCAGATCGACCGAAAAAATAATATGGAATGCATTCGCAAGAAATTACAATATTGTAGAAAAGTTCGAAATCTTTTGTTGTGTAATTTTCTGGAGCATAGCAGCTGTGGAATGTAAATTTAAATTTTTGTTCTTACGAGTAGAACCCATTATCAAAATATTATAGCACACATAGAACTAATATGTTCTTAATAGGTTCCAAAACATTTTAAGATTCGTAAAAACTTTAGTTTTTGCGGATGCGATGCGGGAGGTAAAATGTGGACAAATTAAACATTTGCCAATCAAACAACTTGAATTCGAAATATTGACTGTGGGACGTAGAGCTGAAAATTATGTAGTAGTTTTTATTTTGTAATATTTTTAGAGCAAAAATTTTAAATTAAATAGAGTTTGTTAAGTTATTGGAAAATTGACTTAAAATAGGTTCCACAAAATTGCTTACAATTATTTTTAGTTATTTCACTTATCCTGAATCTTTAGATATTGTCGTTATTTGTCAACATTTTAGAAATAACATCCCAATAGCGTCCACAACTGTAAAATGTGTAATGTAAGATAGTTTTCATTTTTTTTTTAAATATATCATATTTTTCTTCAATTTTAGTGACATAAATGATTGCTGGAATAACATTCATGCTCTATCATATATATATCAATTTAAAATCCACAGCTTGTTCTATTAAGGAAATGTAATTTATTTCGAAAAAAATTAAGTTTTTCTATGCTAATTCAGTATTTTCTATTGATAACTTGCAATGTTTAGCTTTAGAATCCACATCTTCAACTTTAAGTTAAAGTTGTTTAATTAGTAAATGTCAAGTTTTGCAATGTTTCCTCAGCATTTTGCCCTTTAAATAGTGTGTAGCAGGTTGTGGAACGTGTTCACTTTTCATTCAGTGATAGGTGAGTACCTACTATGCTTAATTATTCAAATGAAAACATAAAAATATTGCTCACAGTTCATTGTGGAAAGTATTTATTACATTCTACAAAAAAATATGCACTAGGAAATTAACCATATAGGATTTTATAGAAAGAACCTTACAATTTAGCAGTCAAACCAATAAAAAAGTGTGGATTGTAAACCTTGATATATCAAATTTCATGAATACTTTATTTCTCCTTAAGCATGAGTACTAAGCTTAGCAGTTTTAAGGTACAAGCACCTGTTGTTAACAGAAATTCAAAAAGAGAAAAAGGCAATGAATGTGGAACGTATCTATAACTAGCTATTTGAGCCCTTTTTTAGTCTTCATTTAAACGTCAATCTCTGCATATAAAAATGTTAACAGTTGAACAATAATTTTGACATAAAAAAGGCTAGAATTTATCAGATGATAATGCAGAATGAATACGATCCACAATCTTGTACAGGCATTTATTTTAGTTTCTTTAAATATTGCCGCAAGGGAATATGGAAAAGTTAAATACTATTCATTGCATCCAATTTCTTCAGAAGTTGTAAAAATGTAGACATGGATTTTCTCTGATTATTTCATTTTCATTCTCCATATTTTGTGCCTACACAAGGCTTATACGTTAGACCTTAAAAGCCTGCATCGTCTGTTCTTCATAAGTTACTTATTTCTTTTTTCTCAAACCTACAGATCACAAAATAGTAATTGTCTACAAACACTGCACTGTGCACAACAATTCGTGCGAACATATATTTTATCCTTCGTGGTTCAATAATAAATTTTTGATTTGTTATACCCACTTGTCAACAATCACATTTTATACCACCATGCACAATATGTCGGCAAATGATTATTGATCATTGATCATCAAAACTATAACCCGACAATGGCTGGTGCTGTGCGGCGGTGTGCGACAAGAGTTTAAACATTTGTTATTGCCCATCCAGTAACTGAGCAAACACTGTCAATCCATGTTCCACATCGATCGTGAACGAACCTCTCCCCGCCCCATATACTCGTATTTTCTTCGTTCAATTGAAGTTCAGTTTGATCATAAATCTCTCTAATCGATTATTGCCGCCATGCACCCAGCAAATACAATCTCGCCCCGCTCCCCACTCCACTCTATCAACTCGCAGATTTTATCGATTAACTCACTAACCAAGATCATAAGTTAAATAAATACCTCGGCTATACAGACAGAGGGTTACTCTCTGCCATATTGGATGAACTAAATATGATGGGATATCCACATCTTTTTTCTGTCTGTCTGTCTGTGGCTGTCGGTTAAGATAAAAATTGTTGTCCATTGGGGATTGCGTGTATGTTTACACAGATGCGCAAGCTTGCGTGTTGACAACTTCTTGTGTTTTGTGACTTCTTTAAAAAAGAGTAATAATATATCCTTGGATTCATCCGTCGCGTCGCATCGTCGGTCGTATTGTCGAAGTCATTGAGTATACGTCTAATTAAGTTTTGTTTTGTTTGGATCTGATGTCGGAGATTTGTAGCGACAAAACAAAAACCCCCAATGGACATGCGTATTGCTTTTAATTGTTGTTGAAACGCAGGTTGAACACGCCATGAAAGAAATGGTAGTTCGTTCCTAAATGCGTTCCACAATATTGATCATTGCATGGTGGTCGTGTTGCATTTTTCATTTGACATATGATCAGCTTAATGAGTTTCTAATGCAAGTCCAAGTTCTATTCATACCAAAAGAGTAAACAGAGAAGAGAAAATAATAATAAGAATCCTTCTTTGGGCGGCTTTTTTTATATTGCAAGTAGAATGTCAAGATCTAAAGGTGACAGATGGCTTATTCATGTTAAAAAGTTTGTTAATTTCAATTTTTTCCTACATGAATTGAACATTTACCGCTGCGCTGTGACTTAACATACTTATAAGTATACTCAACTAGGTGCTCAGTTCGAATGAAAATGTTGTATCCATTTTTAACTTTACGTTCCACAGCCTCTATTTCGAACTCAATGTGTTGTTTTAGGTTTTCTCGTATTATCTTAGCATTTCCTCCTTGCGTCACATGTTTTGAAACACTTCATTCCACGAGATTACAAGGCGTTATTATAGAAAAATCCTGTAGAACATATAAAATTTGTTAGATCTGCAAATAGCTAACCAAAACTGCTGAATACGATCCACAAAAGTAGTCAATACATGTTTTTAAATGATATTTTCTAAAAGTTAATTTTGTGGGAAAAAATGTATGATCTTTAATCATATGTTCCACAAATGTCATCTTACTGTTGGTGATTTCCTGAATAAGATCCACAAACGTAGCTGAAGTATAGTTTTAAATAGTACTGTACTCGTAATTAGAGCTGATAAAAAAATAATGTTTTGAGATTTTATTCAGTATACGATCCAAAAACGTAATCTAGCTATTATCGAATTCTTGAATACGATCCACAAACGTAGCTGTGATATATTTTTGCATATCATTACAATTAGACACATATTGAAATTTAAAACAATACTGTGTAATGAAATGAATCTTTAAGGCATTATCTTCTAAGTAGCTTTATCCCCCATTCCCATTTAATAGTTCCGGTCTCATTCATAACCTATACAAAAAAAAACAAATTCCCCATAAAATTGAGTTTCTTATGACTACCAAAATAAAACTCCAAAATAAAATATGCATATTACCTCTCAATTGTTATCGAAAAACTGATAAAAACTTGACAAAACAAAAAGTTCCACAATACATTCCACAAGCACAAATATCCACTATGGTGGCCCTGTTGAACTAACTTTTGATTTGATATGATCACCTAAATGAGTGTCAAATGGTATATTTGTGATACAAATTTCCATATAAAATTCTATCAGTTAGCGGCGTGGCACGCAGTATATATCTTAAGTGGATCTTCTTCACCCACTTTTCTCATATCTACCATCTGGCACATTATATCTCATATTAAACTACTTAAGTTACGATTATTATAGCAGAGAAAAGCTCATGCTGCATGCTGTGAGCGATCCAATAACACGGCTAATAAACTATGATTGGTACCTTCACATACACACAAGTAGACAAAGCCATATACTATACATAGACATTATGAATGAAATAAAAATCAAGAAAAAAAAAAAAGATTGGCCCAGTTATCTCTGACTTCCTCTTCGATATACTCATCGAATTATGTGCGTAGGTTCAACCGTAACGCCTCTCATTGCCTATATTTCGAATCGAATCGAATTGAACTGATGCTGAATATGAGAATGCAGAAAATCCCCGGGAAATACGAGATGAATAAATTTTCAAATAACAAAGAACAAAAAAAAAAAGAAGAGATTTTCAAATAAAATTTAAATCTTCTACTTCCTCTCTACATCGGCCCTGTGTTAGAGCACTGCTGTAGCAAGTTCATATTTCACCTGTCAAATTGGCACAAAATTCGGTCAGAGATACTCTCAAATTCCGGATGCAAAAACGACAGCTGGGAATATTATGATTTCTTGGTCTGCTGTGTCTGGATTATATGGCTGGAAAATTGTTCTTCTACTATAATTCTGCTCTAGATGTGCGCATCGTTGCATAATATTCAGGCAGAAGCAGAGATACGATACTATTCCTGCTGAATTCATTCAATGGACATCAATGGTGTATCTAAATCACTGGGTTAGATTCTTATCAAAAGGATTATAGTTTCTACCTCACTCTGGTGTGCTCTTTTCATGGACTCTGTACCTGCCTACCTGTTTCAAGTAGTTTTCCAATACTAAAATTCTATGCATCAGCAGGAGTTGCAGCAGCAGAACTAGTAGATGCAGAATTATCGAGAAGAAGAAGAAGAAGAAGAAGTATCGGAATGTTTTGGGCTATTGTGTTGTGTATTCTTATCTACGAAGTGGTACTAAACTGACATTGGCACTTGGACTATAGAATTCCAAATGTACTCTGTTAGAAGTGATACACTATCTGGGAGAAAACACAGGTAAATGCTTAAACACAACTAGCTGACTTATGTGACAACCTCTTTCTCTTCCTCTGAATGCATTGTCGTTTGTCAAATTCATCTTGTCGAACAATCTTGTTTTATAAATTGGACAGATATTGATAGCTATTGACTATGACATCTATCTAATTTAAAGAGGAAAGAGGTTGGCTGTAAGGATGAGGATGTGTATAGAAATAAATCCAACAAAACAAAACAAAAAAAAAAAACATTCGAATCGATGATGCAACAAATAAAATGTATTTTTTCAACAAAAGGTGCAGATACAACAATGATGATACATTTAAACAAAGAATTTTATGTCCAAAAAAGATACATTTTTCTATCTTGTTTGCTAGCATTTTGATGATTTTGATGATGATGATTGAGGATAAAGACGAAGAGGAAGCAGAAGATGAAGAAGAAGCTCGTTACGTGATGTTTTTGAAAAATAATTTACATAGTAATGATTGGGGTTAAAATTTAAGAGAATAGTTTCATAACAACAAGAATGGAATTTATATTTGAAGTTATTTCCAATGAAACAGAGATAAATATTCATTTTATATTAATTGGAAAATGTCTGCATAATACAACGATCTATACTTGTTTAAATTGTTTCCACAAAATCAGAACATTCTTAAAGATATTTTTGGAATGTTTTTCTTGTAGTTCTTTTGAAGAATTCAATCAAGAAAATAATTGTGGAAGGTATCAGTGGCAAACATATAGAAGTGACATCTGTCCTGTCAATTTCTAAACTTTGAAGTTGCCAGCATATGACTACAAATAGATTTCGGAAGGAAAAAATACAGAACAGTGATATTAGGGTACAGATTTTGAATTTATGTTCCACATCAGTTGTTGGCAAAAAATAAATCTCATATTTATTTAATACCTACTTGCTTGAAACTTGATCGACCGAATCGATGATGTTCGGCTTCTAAAATGCATCACTGACAGCTCACAGTTTTCACCCTATGATATCAATCATCATAATCAAAATTCAGAATTTTACTAGATGTAGATTTCCTTTCAAGTACATGTTGTGGAATGTAAAATTGGATGTTCCACAGTCAAATTGTTATTATTTTCGTTTTACTCAAATCTAGTACTAGACTTTCTGTGAATTTTCCATTTGAATTTCATATAAACTTTATCTGTGTAAGGCCTTTAAATTCTTAAAAACAAACACGTTCCACAAGCATATCCCTGTGTCGTTTGAATTTTGTCGAGTGTAGCTATTAGTCTCTTGCAGAGAAAAAATTACTACTACCCAACTGGGCACATTTGTATTTCTTCGAATTATTCCAAATACCTTTTGTGGAATGTAAAATTGTATGTTCCACAGCGAAATTGTTATTAATTTCGTTTCACTAAAACATAAAACGGGCAATTTTCTATTTATATTTAGTTTTTTTCTTTATCGGTGTACCCTTATGTAGCTTAGCATGACAAAAAAAATTTAATACGTTCCACAGCAATTTTTACACTTTTACCTTTTGTTGTTCTGAGTCCGTTCATCTTGTGTGAAAAAAAGGATTAAAATCATCTGCCTTCCAAAAAAATAAATGTGGAATGTATTATGTTAAAGGAATTCTCGAAAAAAAATTGTCATTGTTTTGTTTTAACCTTTAAATGATAGCAGAGGTAGGATTTCTGTAAAAAAAAAAGTTTAAAAACAAATAAGTTCCACATACATTTTCACGTGCGGATTGCATTTTGCTGATTGGGAATTTGAGTATCTTTGGAAGAAAAATAACTATGTTCCACATTCCCTTATAGATTATGTTTTCCCTTACTCAAAGTTTTGTAAATACATGCTGTGGAATGTAAATTTGTGCATTTCACAAGCAAACTGTTTTTCGACTACCTGCCAATTTTATATTGAACATCACTGCATACAGATATGTTACGGCTGTTAGAACCTTAAGCTACCTGAAATGAATACGTTCCACTAGCATTTAGTTACGATTCTTTAAATAACTGTATGAATTTCGAGTAACAACTGAATCTTAACTTGTGGAACTTACCACTAAATACTTGTTTTAGCAGATAAAAGATGAAAATATGTTGATTAGAAGACTGTATCTTCTAATCAACATAACAACTTAACCTTCCTTGTGGAGTGTAACGCAAAAAACTTCACGCAAAGGATTTTCTATGAAAATTTAATTTCCATTCGAACTGAATACTAGGCTTTAAACCGAAAAAAAAAAAATTTACAATTTTTGAATTTATTATTGAAGTTTCGAAAAAAAAACAAAATTTAAGGCAATTGCACCGGAAATTGATTTGGTCCCAAAAAATAAAAACAACAAAACTGATGACTGACTCTTTACGAGTAACAATTTCGTAAAAAATGCTCGAATTCCTGAGGCAATTAATGTCAGTTTTAAGTTTTTTTTTCTTTTATTTTTCATTGTCGTCATCTCTGAAAGGTTTTTTTTGTCTTCATTTTTTTTTTTAGGTTGAAATAATTATTATTTCTTCTGAAGCTTGATAGCAGCACTTTAACTCTGGCACATGTTCCGCTCTGGCACCTCTTAATTAACACATTTCACATCTTTCCCAGGAGGAATCCTATGTATTTTCACGTGTTGTCTGTCGTCCTCTGCCATCATCATTCTCGGGTTAATTCGTGCATCAAGCGCAAAGTCGGATCATACATAATCGAATTATACATTCATATCTCCGTCAGAGTGCACATGTATATCTGACAATCCCCCCTCCCTTCTTCTCTATCTTCTCGAGTCATGTGTTAATTTTTAATCGAATCCAAAAGATAGATTACCATCAGCAACGCGCGGATGAAACACACCTTCATATAGCTTCATCATCATCATCATCGCAGCATCGCAGCATCGACAACGCTTGACCCTCTAAGCCGATGATGACGATACCGACGACTCGACGACGACGAGCTGCACTCATGAAATGGCTTTTCAATATCTGACTTGAACCGGGATTGATAGAGTTTCCCGCCGCGCCGCGGCTCCATCATACTATACCGCCTCTCTCTATATCTTTAGTTAAGAAATATCTGAAAGATTCATCCAAGTGGAAGCGATAAAATGTCATGAAAAAGTTGACTGCAAAAGGCCACATACTACACGTACTATATTTATGCCGGTCCGTTGGCATCCAGTCCACAATTCCACACACTAGGAAGCTGCGGAAAGTCTACAACGTGACGATGGCGTCAAAATTGACTGTCAACAAATTCATTAACCCTCTGGTAAGTGAGGTGAGGCGTTGCACTATGTGCAATTGTGGTGAGGTGAAGTGAGGTGAGCTTCGACTCAAAGCTGTACTGTACAGCTATACAATTTTCAATCACATAGTAACCGATATGATGCTGATGGCTGGTAGGTCTATGGTTTGGTGCATCACGTTTGCTGCGCTGCTGACTGGTTTCACTCATCCACTAATTGGACAAGCGTATATGATATTGCTTCCAATGGAATGCACCGTAAAAATGTACACAAACCACTTTGAAAATCGTAATTACAGTATTTTCTGAAAATAATAATAAAAAAAATAAAAAAACAGGGTGCCCGACGAGAACGTAGCAGTGACGGTCTTGCACATCACGGAACCTCGAAAGTGTTAATGAGTACCTTCGACTACCGACTATATGCATGCCCTCAGTAAAACCCGAACCAACACACGACCTTTATAAAGTTGCTGGGTGATAATGATGGACTCTTCTTCGGTTCCAAGGTCCACAATTATCACATCACTTTTGGGTTATCTAGTTCAAAAATGACACGTAATTGTAAATATGCGTTTTTATAGTTTGTTTTTTTCTGCTCACCTTTTTTTTTTTGGTAGAAAAATGACCGGTTAGAGATTTCGGTCATAAATGTGATGTCTGTTTTGCCTTTTTGATTTTCTACACATTTGTGGACAGAAATAGTGGTGTTTTAAGAGAAATTTCATCCATCAAACACATGACTTCTGAATTGAAGCATCTGCGGCATGCATCAAATAAACAAATGAAGGCTTCAAGGAGTGAAAAGGGACAGACAACACGAAAATCCGTTTATGACCTAGTTATCGAGTGGAGCGGCAGTGTTCCTTGAAAATTTTCTTAGAAATGGCGAAACAGAAGTCCCCATTAAGGCCTGTTTGGGTTGAAAATGAAGTTCGGTTGAAAATGAAATTATCAACAAAAACCTTTTTTTTTTAATTAATACAATAGTCTTTTGGAGAATGTTAGGTTTTCCTATGATACCTTAGGTTTTTTTTCGCCGAGTCAGATCCTCAAAAACTTGCCACGAAGCTAAATGCATTCGTTTTTCTATTAATCTTTGAACAACAACTTGAAGGTACTGCCACCACCGACATGTGAGTTCTTGTAATTAAAAGTAAACACGTTCTACAACATGTTATTGGTCATTCAACGAGACTTAGTGCCATGTCCTCGCAAAAAGGGGGGAATGCTAAGACATAATGCCGAATGCCAAGACACGACACTCACTTTTCAAACAACTTCAACTTGAATTAGAAGTTGTGGAATGTACCATAGGTAAGAAATTATTCGATGAGGCCAAAATTTTTTGTGGCTGCATACTTACAAAAATTAACAAAAAATTGTGACAAATAAGGTGTGGAACGTATTCATTGAGCCATGTTTATTCTATTTCATTAGCTGTTTGGATATTACAAGCAGCTTGATTACGATCACAATTTGGAAACGCTTGTGGAACGTACTCATTTGTAGACCTATTTTTTTTTTTAATTAACTAAATGAACAAAAATTTAAACTGCATTTGGTTAACTTGTCAAAATTATTGTGGAACGTATTCAATTTAAAATAATATTTTATAAGAAAACTACCAAATAATGTTGTAGTTAGTTTAAGTATTTACAACGAAACTAATAAGAGTTTGGCTGTGGAACATGGAATTGTAAATACATTCCACAGCATGTATTTGGATAGCTTTGAAGAAATGTGTTCCTTGAATGTGGATTTAAATTCTTTTTGAAAATCATACGAGATGAAAAGTCTTCAAACTACGCCCGTTCAAAATATGAAATTTGCTTATGCTGTAGATATTGATATCGTTTGGAGAACGGAGCGAGCTGGCTGTTATTATTAAGAAAACGAAATATATGTATGCGGTCACTAACAAAAGAGGCCCAACACCACTCCTTTTAATCGTATACTTGAAATATTTTCGACTCAGGATTAATAAATCCATACAGAACAATATTTCAGACCACACTCGCTGCACATAAAAAGCACCAAGTAATATTTATGATGGATATAATAATTTCATCATCCCCGGAAACTCCTTCCAACATCATAAAAGGTATAAACTTCTCTATTTGCAATAAAACTTATTAACCCAAGAAAATTGTTATGAACCTATTTTTTTTTTAGCATTTTTAAAAAGCTTCCATTCCACCATTCGAAGAAATAACTGTGCCAATTCACACACGACAGCACAATTCCTTTTTTAAAAGCAAATCTAATAAAATGGTCTCCTTTGCCAATTTCCAAGTAGGTAGAAAAACATAAAAGGCTTCATTCTATATTTAACAGCCATCAAGTTTGTGGAACTCTATAAATCCTCTAAATGCAGTAAACTCGTACTCGCGTCACCTGGAAAACGTCTAACCTATGAAAAATCCATAACTTCCCACCGCATGATTTTCTTTTTCTAAATTGGTGTGTGTTACCTAATTCTGAACTCTGTGCCAAAGCAGCCATTAACCGTTTGATTAATGTTTAATTTATCCTTCTTAAAAGGCGATCGTTAAAAAAATCCAAACCCACCAGCAATCCTATATCACCACAGCATCGTTGTTGTCGTCGTCGTCGTAGACATCGTCATTTGGAAAAAGTGAAAGGTGGTGTAATGCTGCTGCCACCGCTACGCCACCGCAAGTATACGCAACATCACCGCAGCACCCAGAAGCAGCATATGGAAGCTCGATACGAGTTTGTACTCGCACACAATGCGAATAAACTCGCCTCTCATAGAAATACCAACTCCTCTCTTTTGTGATGCACTTGGAAAACTCGTTGTCTTTCGCCATATTTCAATGGAAAATGAATGCATGCGAAGGAAAGCATACAGCCGCACTCTTGCTAAAAGCCTTAACTCCATCATACTGATCTTGAACACTAGAAGCCTACCCCGGGCGCAATTCAGCGATCTTCGAACCGACACACGGTGTCTCTTTCATAATATGACGTGACGTGCGTGTACTACTAAACGCTGCTGAAATTACCGACGACAACATACGACAATGATGATGACGACGACAATGACGAAGATGATGATGTACAGGCGATCAAACAAGCAAAAAGACAACAAACTCTCCAATACCTTTCCTAAGGGCTCTTCAAAGAACAGCGGTGCCTTGTTGTGCCTTAGCCCCCCTTCCCCCTGCATCAGAACCTCTTCCCATTGCTTCTTCTTCCTTGCGATTCTAATTTATCAATTTCTTCCATGGGCGTGTTCGTATATAATATCATTCGCAAAAGATGACGTATTGATATGAGATTGACACTGGATGTCAATTCTCGGTAGCTCATCGTCGTCCTCGTCGTCGGAACATATAGTTTGTGTCCAGTTGCGGTAATTGCGTCATAAAAAATTATGGTTATGTGCGCGAATGTTGTCACACACAAAAAAAGATATATTGCTTGCAACTAACGTGCTTGTGGAAATTGCCCATCAAAAGTTACATACAAAGGAAGAAGGGATGGGTTTGGTATAGTTGATGGACATGATGATGGACTTGAGGAAACAATAATTGGGTTTATGATGGGATGCCTTTGGGTTCCATTATTGGACCTTAGGTTTTTTTTTTTCTTTATTTTTGTTTCTTCTTTGATGTTCTGAGTTGTTTGGAGGAATTATTATGTAGTTTTCGGTTATTTTTTAAGACCTCGGAAAAAAATGTGACAGTTTATGGGATAAAATTAATGAATTGCAGTTTATAGGGACGGATGATGGGATTAGCCTGACGATGGAGTTCGAAGAATTCTTAAATTGCTAAAAGGAGAGCTGCAAATTATTTCATTAAATCAATGACAATCATGAGAGGTGGATTGTGAAACAGGTGTAAAAGAGAGTTTACTAATTTACAAATTTGTAATGCTATCTCAGTATATGATTGTGTGATAGTTTCTGGAGCAGTCCATGATTATTTATAAATAATTCGTGATCTTTATAATTTCCGCCGTAATTTGTGTCACTAAAAGTATCTGTATTATTTTATTTAACACAATACTTATGGGAGCAACCCTTGATATTATTACGAGTAACCTTTGCTAGTTTTTGGAGTAATTCGTGAAATTTAATGCAAAAATACGTGATACTTACTCAAGGTGCCACTACCTAGCAATTTGTGGTACCTAAGGAAACAATCCTTGATATAAACCATTATTATAAGCGAAGCAATCCTTGTGAGAAACCTAAGCAATCAATCTGTGATACTTTCTGAGAGTACCCGTAAAGCAAAGCAACACTAAATACGAATCCGATTAAGTTTTTTGGAGTAATCCGTGAGGATTGAGAAATCCGTGATATTTACTCTAGTTATCAGTGATACTTATAGGAACAATCTATGGTACTTAAAGAAACAATCTGTGATACTAAGCACTGTAATCTGTGATACTAATACGGAAATATTTGATAGTTTTTGAAATAATTCTTGCTATTTACTGAAAAAACTCATGATACTTACTCGAGCAATTGGTGATATTTATCGGACCAATCAGTGAATTTACTGGAATACGAGCGAAACACTCTGTGATACTAATTCAAGTTATATTTGATAGTTTCCCGAGTTTTATGTGATACCTGAGAAATCTGTGATACCTACTTGAAAAATCTGTGATACTTACAGGAGCAAACTGTGGGAATTAGCTAAACAATCCTTGATACTGACCTGAATAATCCGTGATACTTAGCGAAGCAGTTCGTGATACTAATCCGAGTAATATGTGATAGTATTTGTAGTAGTCCGTGATACCTTATAAAACTGTGGTCAAAGGGCTTTAAACTGTTGAATCGAAGACCTAAGCTGAGTTATCAAACGATTGACAACAGTAATGAACAAAAGCCATAGTCTAAACCGGCTTATCAACGGTTCAGACAGAGAAAGGGTCCTAATCTTAAACTCTTAACAATTGTAGCGTGTAAATACTTGTTGGGAAAGGAGATTTTCCCTTTGAATTATTTCCCAACTATAAAATGCTCACACAGTATGCACACCATAATTTGAGGTCATGTACGAGTATTTCCGAAAAAATTTCGAAAATTTTAAAAAGCATTACTACTAATGAGGTTACCTAGAGCTAAACTACTCTCAGTTTGCATACCTCACCAAACATTAAACATTTATAGACAAAAACAATTTGAGACCTTAGTAAATTTTCAAAACTAATTGGCTTAAATTCTCAATATAAATACCGGCGGCGCCTATAAATAAGAAAAAAAAAAATACAAACGACTCTTTGGAGTCAATTTGCTTGAGCTAAACAATTATTGCTTATAGCCTCTTTGGTATCAATTCATTCACCCGTAGATAGCGAAAACTCCTTTTGAGGTATTTCCTTTCCAATCCCGTCTATCTATAATGTTTGTGGTAGAAGTGAGTGGCCTACTGCAGAGCGTCCGTAGTCCATCTGGGAAGTTCATAGTTTTTCCTTGTGATGCCTATCAAGAGCCAATCTTGAAACACGCACTTACCAACTCACACGCATGCGAGAGTATATATCTCTTCTTTGATGGGGACAGAGTTTAAAAAATAGAAAAAAATAAAAGATTCACTTTTCTGTTGCACAACAACGATGAGAGGTACCTATACGTATGACATCGCTGGACTACAGATAAAACAACCTGCCTCGCAACTATCATGCTAACTGCCTTGTTGAGCGCTTCTGCGTGCTGTTCGTTCCTTTTGCCTTACCCCAACCCCCCCCTCTCTCTCTCTTTCTCTCTATCTCTCTCGGCGTCTTTTTATTCCAACTTAATTGCATAAATAAGGAGACAAGTTGCCCGCACTTTAACGTGATGTTTTTGACATGTCCACAATATTAAATTATTTATACGACCAACCGACCGATCCCGATGGATGAAAGCGCACAGCCTCAGAAACGACAAACGGAAGAAGAAGGCTCCTCCAGGCACAACGATGATGACAACCACCAACAGATAATATGAACGCACAACGACGACAGTGATGCCGATTACGATGATAAACACTCTTAAGGCCGAGATTGGGGCAAGACGAGAGACTTTGGGGAGAGACCTAACCAGTGCAGCAGTGGTTGGAAGAGAGGCTCTATGGGGACTTTGGGACAATATATAATGATCTTGGAAATGGTTTTTGCTAGGTTTTGTTGTTTTTTTTTGTTTGTTTGTCTTTTCTACCTTAGAGATTGGGTGATGATCGGTAAGATTTGGAGTCACGTAGATGCTTTCACGTCCCCCCAATTAGGTGAGAAATATTTGTAAAAATAAATACAGTATCTCCAAGTTAAGTGCATTCACTTGAAAAGAACAATTTTAGTAAAACAATGATCACGAAGTTAGACCGATTTAACCTAGACGCCTAGATCGGACGGAAGTAAGTCGTCACAAATGGGGAGAAATAAAATGAGGAATTCAGTAAGTCAACAAATAAATCCGGCAGATCAACAAACCAAGCTTATTAATGGTCCAACAGGGCAAACCTACATTAGAATGCGTCAAATAAAAGACTGAATCCAGCAAATCAATTAGCTAGTCCAGCAGACTAACAGGTGAACCTTGAAAACCTACGGATGAATTCAAGAAATAAACAGACATAAACCGGAGGACCCACCAAATTACCGGAGGAATTTTGACTGCTGTTAGAGAAACCGTTTACTAAACGGGGGACGAAATTGCATATTTTGTAAAAATACACTAAACGTGACAAAGGAGAGAATACAAATTAAAAAAAAAAATGTATAATTTTGTTTTCTGATTCAGTTAACCGGCGTTTCCTGTATTAAAAATAAAACTCATGCCAGTTCTGTTTGAAATGTAATTCCAATGGTAAAATACAATCCCGGTGGGCAAATTACGAGCTGGACAAATATATTCAAACAGATTGAAAGGAAATTGAAAGTGTAAACAAGCAAAAAAAAACTAAAAGGAAGTGGTCCCTAGATTGAACCTTCTGGTATCACATAAATACAATTAGCAATTTATTCTAGGCAAGCGACCGACCGTGTGAAAAGTGCTTAAGGATGTTCAATACTTTTTTATATCTTCAATAGATTCACCTTGTACTGCTTTACACTTTGACACAAACTTCCTGTTTGATTCTTGCCACCAAACAACAACGGAATACACACACGACCTATTTACCACTTTAATACCCCATAATGCCCATAATATACACTATCGCCCTATAAACTCGAATATGTCTCAATTAAAAGATCTTCCCATCCATATAACTACTGCCTGATGAGCACTTCCGCTTTGCGACACGACTTTTCCGCCAAAAAATACACGCATTTTCCCCCATAAATTAGTTAATCGCTCATGTGCAACAGCGAGCGCTGTTTGGTCATATGTCTCATTAAACCCTTGTACAATTCTCAAAAAAAAATTGATAATGACATCTGACAACCCTGTATCGCGCAATGTGGATGTATATGACTTTTCGGACACACTCACTGACAGGTGATTGATCATCATGACTGCCCGTTTTGACAACTTGATCTCTGTCTCTCTCCTCGCTCTGTCTGTCTATAATTATTATGATGGGTCACACTTTTTTGTTTGCCGTTAGCTAGCTCATTAGCGGCACAGAGTCATGGTGCGGGAGAGGAGGTGAATTATATGAATGTGAACGCCGCGGCGAAGACCTATATGTGAACATTAACAGAAAAAAAAGGGAAAACTATTTTCCAAATTCAGTGAAGCCAATCCGGGATATCATCACAAAGAAAAAAGCCGCTGGTTGTTTGGATTCGAAAAATCAATCGCCATGTCAGGGAGTGATGATGACGCAATCAAATAAATTTATTAGAAACCCCTGATTTGACAGGCGGGGTCCTTCTTGAAGAATGAATAGAAGAAAAAGGGTTCTCTAAAATGTCAATAAAAATTAAATTAAAGCATGAACAGTGAAGAAATTTCAAGGAAAGTAAAAGAAAACGGTTTGGAAATGTCCCTTTCATGTTGCGCAAGCGCAATGAGCCTTTTTTCTGGTATTTTCTTATGATGTCCACATAATCGTTAAAATTCATTGTTATTAGTTTTTGAAAGAAAAAGGAGTTAAAAATAGAAGAACAAAAGGATTGTTTCTGTTTTAATTGAGTTTTTAGTACCTTTTTTATTTTTACCTTGCCCGGTTTTAAACGAGTTTAGTGTAGGACACCTGCTTTTGAAAAGTCAAAAAGTGTTCAAATTTTTATATTTTCTATAGTTTTTTTTTGTTGTCTTTTGATGAAATTTCGTTATGGATCGTCATTATAAAGAACACTTCTGTAAAGTTCGTAATGCTCGGTGTGAAATTGATGATAGCCCGCCAAAATTCAAAGCTGGGACCTTTCTCCGGACAACTCGTATGAGACTGGACAATGAATGTTCGAAGAGAATCATCGCAGAGAATGTCATTTTGTTGGAGAAATTAAATCAAATCCAAAGAATTGAAGGTGTAGTGAAGCCGTACAATAAAGTCACTGGAGTGCGGAAGACCAGAATACCCGATCTCAAAAATTGGTTGAAGAAAATTGACGAGGAGAACTATTATCTTGGTCGGAAATTGCTTTGTATGAAACCGACAATGAAGACGAGACCCCCAGCAGTTAAACACGTCCCCCGAACACCCCATGATCAAGAGGAATATCGGAAAGAACTCTATAAGCAATATCAGGATGTGATGCCAGTTCGTGATATCAATACGGTTCCTCTTCTTCTTTGGCCGAAAATCTATGTCGATTTGGAAATTAAGGATTTTCGACCTTTGGATAGAATTGTTTTAGTTCTTTGTACTGAAGCTGCCCCAAATGTTGTTCTTCATTTGGTTCGAAAGTGTAAGGAAGGTTGCAAGAGTTTGATGAAATTCAATCGAATCTATCCTAATCTTTGGATTGAAGGGGAAATTGCAATTCCCGAAGGTCTAGAACTTGGTTGTACACAAAAAATCAATCCACACATCGATCATGGACAGAGTGGAACATTGAATCTTCTACAAAGAGAATCTGATGGATGTTTTCAGTTTAGTTTGAGTTTTAAACCCTTGAAGGTTTTGAATGGAAGGAGTGTTGCATTTGGAAAAGTAATGGAGGGCCTTAAAGTCTTAGATGGGCTTCAAGATTATGGCACGAAGAATAGAAAGCCAAAGAAACAGATTATTGTAAAGGGTTGTGGGTTGATTAAATGAATAGAAAATTGCATTTGTGTTGTTTATTGGTTGTTTATATCGACCGGTCCCCTACCGGGCGCCATTTAAGATATTTTTGTGGCAGTAGAACGTTGAATATTTTCAAGAGTTTGAAGTAAATGCGACTTTGCGAACATTTAATATAAGACAGTTGCTTTAAGTGATGCCAAATACTGTCCATTGTTTGTTTTGTTCAGAAGTAAAAAAAGTGGCGCTTCATTGGGCGCCATTTTATATTTTTAGCTGATTATCAGCCTTTCGTGAATGACAACTCACGGGAGAATGTCGTTCCCTGTCCGATTTTGTAACCGGCCTTTGTTAACCTTGTAGAGAAGTGAGAAGCTTTAAGTTTTAAATGATCGCACTATCGTTATAGATTTTTTGCCTGCATTTTGTTTACTTTATAGGGAAGTTTGTTCTTTCAGCATATCGTTTATAAACAAAAATCCTATAGAAGTGGAACTCCTGTATGAAAGTAAAAGTATGGCGTTTCATTGGGCCCCATTTTGTGTTTTAAGTACTTTTTATAGGTCTTAAAAAGTCTTCTAGGACCACTGTAATCATTTAAATATTATTACATAATTAACTACTACAATACTAAGTGATTATGCTTTGGTTTTCAAGTCATATTTGCAAAAATACAAATTTCACCCGGGCGCCATTTAGTAGGTTACGTAGTTTCTGAGTCATAACATAACGTTTTAGGTCATTAGAATTGAAAATTAATATATATCGCCTTATTTCAAAGTCATGCCTCAAATAGAGTCCACTTTCAGCCTCGGCACGATTCCACCATAAAAAAAAAAACCAGTCCAAACTAACAAAATGTCAAATTCCCCACCAAACTCCATTCACGATTTGTCGATATGGACACAACAACCAAACATTTAATTTTGACATTCCGAAATTTGCGTTTTGGCTTTTTTGGGAGCCTTCAGTTTCTTCACGACTAACGGACAGACCGACAACAATAACGTCGATGGAAGAGACACCAAAAACGTTTAATATCTGTACCATGCGCACCATTTTGCAAAGCGCTCACACAATAACGCAATAAAAGAATTTAATTTCGCTACCTTAATTGCTTCTAAATTTCTCATTGTCTTTGTTGGCCCCATTGTCATCATCGTTTTGTTCCTCTCCTTGGAGGATGAGGGCATAGCCCCATCTCACCATTCCGTTCATTCGTTGGTTCGTTGTTTGGTGAGTTGGTGAAGCGCACACATTCCCATTACTCATTCGAGATTATTCAATAAATCAACGAGACGTGTTCGCAATAATTTCATTCAAAAATTTTCATTCCTGCTACAGATTCCGAGGAAAAAGAACAAAAAAAAATAAACGAAAATTAAAATAAAATAAGAAAACGAAGCAACAATCTATTGTGTGTCTCGAAAACAAAAAAAAAAAAACTCAGGCAATAACCCAGTCAGCCATTCCGAACATCACCAACTGCAGCAGCAATACTGCATCAGCCAGGAACACATTGTGCCCATATAGTCGTGATGGAACTGCTACTACCCACTTGACAGAGGCACAGATGCAGCAGGGAAAACCAACAACAACAACAACAGCGGTAAGCGAAGGTATCTCCCAGATACGCCAATTCAACCGCCACTCGGCCCGGTCCGTCCAGTCGGTCGCGTCACGACTTAATTGTTACGCACTTTATAGTGCTTTGGCTATAGGCCACAGCAAGATGAAGGGGCTTCAGCTGGGGCTGACGATCATCATCATCATCATCATCGTTTGTATAGTCTTCGTCGTTGAGGTGCATTGTTCCTCCAACTCTATAGCGACTTCCCAAGAGCAGCCAACATTGATTTCGACTCACGAAAAGATTGTTGAACACGGTCCCGGTGCGGTGGTGGTGCTCCTCCGCTTCGTGGCAACCAAGAGGGAGGATTTCTTAGACATTTTTTGTTTGTTTTTGTTCATCCATCCCAGCGCCTGATGTTGTTTTGTTCCATTGGATAGGTCTACCTAGGTTACACATAAAAACAGAAAATAAAATAAAACGATTGAACCAGGAAAATAGCATTTTCGTGATTCGGACATTATAGAAAATTTTCGCGAACGCGCAGATGAACGCGCAATGATGCTCTGTGTTTAAAAGGAATAGAGCACGGAATGGTTATTGGTTGGAATTGGTAGGTGGAACAGTACAAAAACAAAAAAAAAACACAAATAAACCTTCAACTTTGTCCTTCGCGCGCAAAAATAGCTGATGCGGTAGATGTCTGAGAATAAACCAAAAAAAAAAAAAAACTCAAGAAAAAACAACCAAATCCGGAGAAATATACCTTATCTCTACACAGCTACACACTCACAAAAATTCTTGAGTTCCTTTGGCAGCATTTTTTCTCCTCGAATCTGAAAATAATCTGATTTGCAAATCACGTAAATTTATGGAGTTTTTTTTTTTGATCGAAACATTGGAATGTTTTTTTTCTTCTTCTAAAACAAAAAATAAAACAATAAACAAATATAAAGAAATCTTCTATACAATGATGTCGGTTTGAAATAGGTCCTGGGGCTGGTTGATAGGCAGATAAACGTCCTCCAATGATCTGCGAAGTGAATGCGAAATTTTAAAAGTTATTTTGTATGGGTTGGTTTGATTTTGTGCAAATTGATTCAATAACTGTTTACCGAATTCATGTAAATGGAAGAGCGTCGAAGTAAGGTGAGTATTCGGTTCTTCTAGGACACTTTTTTTCCTTGCTTCTGGCAAGCTTTTCTTATGTAACTTTGTTTTGGTCATTGTATTCAAATGAAAGGGATCTTAGCGTTCTATTCGACACACAAAACTAGAATCTTTGATGGCTCCTAGTTGCGGGATGCAGTAGTCAAAAGCATTCGCAAAACGCTTCATAGAGAATGTAATTGTCTACCATTTTACTGGGTTGAAAGAGAGACCGTTTTTCCTACATCAAACACTTTATCTAAATTAGTGATGCCAGTTCTAGATTCTACAACAAGAGTACTCAGGCGAAAATACCAAATCGAAAATTCGATTTTTAGAATTTTTAATACAGCTTATTTGCTGTAAGTCGGTATAGCAGATTTCATCTAGAAAAGCAAGTTCCGTTTGTGAAGAAGCTTCTTGGTATCTATGTTTCATCTTCAGATGAAAAGCAGTCAATGTGTGGTAAGTTGAAGTCTCCTAGAAGTAATTAGTTGCTGTTGGAGCAAGACAGGCCAATTTGTAAGTCTAATGCAATGGAAAGCTCAGCATAAATGGAAGCCGAGCTTTTCGGAGGAATACATGCGTTTAAAATATAAACAGATTTGTTTTCTACAGATAATTTAACGCAAATTAAATCAATTTAAAGCTTAAATGGAAATACAATAGAAAAAGAAACAAATTTATTACGAACCGCTACTAAGACGAGGGTAATCCTACTCAGTTTTTTTGATACTGGAATTTTAGATGATCGTTTATTTGTGGAAATAAACGACTCTGAAAACCAGAAGCTTTTTTGATTTGCCTTTGCTGAAATACCTTCAACAAAGCATCGATTTCTTACTCAAGATGGCAGTCATTGTATGCAATCAAAAGGTCTCTTCAAATTCTGTAGGACATTAGAAACCAGAAGCTTTTCCGATGCTTCGTCGAAGCACAATTTTTTGAAAAAATCATTTAGCAATAATGTTTAGCTTTTTGTTTGCTTTAATTTATGACTCCGACTTTTACTTTGACAAATTTTGAATTATATTGATTATATCTTCTGAATGTCGTTCCCTTTCGATATTAAACCGTTCAGGGAATCTATTAAAATAGAAAACAACAACAACAAAAAATAGACACACAAAGTCACTAACAATCGCAGCGCCAGGAGCGATGTTGCATATCTCTAACCTGCGCACAACATCATTTGACATTGGTCGTTATACGATCGAAATTGCCATATTTGGGTCGAAAGACCTAACACACGTTTATTCTACTTTCCGACGACCAACGACACGGCGAAAATATATCGTCACATGGGTTTAAAAAAAAAAAAAAACAAAACAAAGAAAGAAACTATCGAACACTGCACACACATTCCGTGCTTCATCAACTACTGCGCCAGGAGCTATGTGGATCGCGCTCCTCTATATCCATAATAAGCCATCCCAAGTCAATGCGGTGACTGTTTGCCTGCTAAGACCGCACCATTAACCAAAGGCTTGCCGCCTTTAACAATATAAATTGCCTTCTGTATAATATTCGATGCGTTGCGTACCTTATATCTTTTTGTTTTTTTTTTTTGGTAAGAGTGTGCGATGGCCCTTAGGTTATTAAACCAAATCGCCGCCAACTTGTCAAATGTCACAACTCGACCAGTGAGTGAAAGATCCAGATCTTTTGAAATGTCAACATGTCTGCACAACATTACAATATTTGAAAAGATTCAGCAGCAGCAACAAACGAAGAAGAAGTAGGACAACAACAACAACAACAACAAAGCAAAAAAAAAAAATGGCTCCCAATCAGTTTCTGGAGTCATTTCTGGTAAAAAGATTTTTCTGTCTTATAATCTTTCCTTCCAGTGTGAGAATAAGTTAACAATCGAAGATAATCGGGTATAGTTGGGATTATCAGGTAGGAATACGGAGGGCTTTAGGTGGGAAAAACGTTTATATCACCATCTTTTGACTCTCGCATATGGTTACCGGATGTGAGAATTGCATATTTACTGCTTGCGGCCATAACAGTGTAGATACACACATTTATGGAGATAGCAACATTACCCCAGTCACAGTGATATTATTCCTGGGATTAAAGAAATATACTGCATTTTGCAATTTCCATTCCATTTAGTGTTATGCTGCAGTTTTTGAAAAGAACAAGAAGAAGAATAAATAAACCTTGGACTATACATACGTTCAAAAGGAAATGAAAGGTCAATTTGTACATTTAAATGAATTTTTATTGCCGAGAAACTACTCTCTATTGATGGTATAGTTGGATATAGTTGCATGCTGCTGCAAAAAGTTCGATTCATTGGTCAATTTGGATTTCGTTTTTTTTTGTGTCTGTTTTCTTCTTCTGCCAACTGCATATGTATGCAAATTTATGTAAAATCAGCAAAGTTTTATGAAGTTAAAAATAAAAAGGATGTTAGTCAGCAATTTTTATCAAAATTATTGTTTCTTAATTGAATAATGTAGCTATAAAAACTGCAGTAGATAAAATGTTTATTTTTCGTTTCATTAAATGAATACGTTCCACAATATATTTGAAGCATATTTTCAGCTTCGCAGGATGTATCCAACAGTCCAGTGTTCTTCCCACTTCTACGATATAAAAACAAACATGTTTTCAAAGATTTTTACTCTAACAGCAATGACTACCACGGGAAAGATTAGAAACAAAATGACAACGTTGTAGAGTAATGTTTTAAAATTTAAAAGCTGCCTGATGTTGTAAAGTGATCAGATTTGTACGTCAAGTTTAAATTTTGTTGTTGAATCATAAGTTTATGTCACTAAAAACACTTTTCATCTATGATACAATGAAAAATAAATACATTCCACATCCATTTTGAAACATTTTTTCATTCTCAAAAAAGCATATTTACTCCTAAAGTAATCTAATGACATCAGACGATATAAAAATGAATACGATCCACACTTCTTATTCATAAAATTATTTGCAATAGCACGCTTGAAAATATTTGATATTTGTACATTTAAAACAACAAAAATGTGGAATTAGATTTATAGAAATGAGTGCTGTCTGATTTTTTAAACTAAATGCGTTCCACATTCTTTTTTATGTCTTGGAGTCATCTGCTTATAGAAAACAGCAAAGAAATTGAAGAAAAACATATGTTCCACATTTTCCAAATCGGGCATAATTTTAACTTTAAAAAAATGTGGGCATCTAGGTGAATGTATAGGTAGCTTAAGTAAAGTATGATTTTTGGCATTTTATTCATTTTACTCTTCAAAAAGAGTTGTGGAACGAAAATTATTATTATTGAAATGAAAATAATGCGTTCCACAGACATACCAGTTTTTAGATTTTGTGGAATGAATTTATTATTTCTCTGGGTACTTCGCTAGGTTCATTTGAATTATGCGAAGCACTCTTAAATTAGCTTCAGGCCAATTGAAGTGAAGTTTGTGTTTTGCGCCTACCTCCTGAACTCCAATAAAGCTACTATGAATTTGTTTCTTGGTAACATTTTGTTATTTTTTGGTCTTTCGCTAAGTTCATGTAAAGTGGATAAAGCTTTCACAATTCTGTTTTTTTTCGCTTAGTTTGTAAGAAGTTAGCGAAATATCTGCTTAATTTGTCTTCTGGCTAGTCGAAGTTAGTTACATTATTTGTTGCCAATTAGATTCTAACTTTAATTTTGTTGTTTATTGTGTATTGTTTTTTTTGTTCATGATACTTCGCTAAGCTCATATGAAGTTAGAGAAGTAACCCCTAAAATTATCTTATAGTCAATCAAAGTTATGTTTATGGCATATTGCTAATAATAAGATTTTGCCATTTCGAATAAGTTCTTCTTTTATATTTGTTTTGTGTGTTTCGCTAAGTTCGTGTAAGTTTAGCGAAGTTCCCATCCAATTTAGATTTCGGCCAATCGAAGTGAGATTTTTACTCATAGTTATTTATTTTTTGATTCTATTCTGATTAATTTTTCTATGATTTTTGTTTCGCTTAGTTGACATGGAGTGAGCAAAGCGAGCTAAAACTGGATTCTTGTAAATTGAAGTGAGGGTTATAAAATGTTGCCGATATACTTTAAACTATTTAATTAATTTTGATTTTTCTTGCTCTAATATTCGTTTTAAGAGTATTTCGCTGATTTGATTTGAACTAAGCTAAAAACTGAAAAGTGCAACAAAGTTTAGATTATTCTAAACCAGTACGAAACTAATTAGCAAATAATTTTGCAACTAAGCCCATGTTTACTGGCGATTCTTTTTGATTGGAAATAAGATTTTAGCTAAGTTTTTGCTACTTAAATGTCCATTTTGAAGTTTTCTTGTGAATATTTTACTTCCGACAAAAACGCTTGGTCACTGGAGTTCAGTTTTCGTCTATCGTCTAACTGAAATTCTTTCTTCTTGATAAGTAGACACCACAAGAGAAACAAAATCTGTTTTAGCAGTTCAACTGCCCGCAGTCAATATTTACACAAGACGAGACAACAATTTTCTTCAAATTGGTCATAAAAACCTTAACTTTAAGAGGAGACTCATTTCCTTCGATTTTTTTGTTTGTTTGTGTGTTGCTTGAAGAATTCGCACATTCTGCTCCTTTGTGCAACATTGTTTGCTAAACCAACAAGAGATGACAGAGAAGATGACTTCAATTTTACTGCTTCCCATTAGTTTGTTGCTGAAGCTGAGATGGATAGATCCTAAAAACCACCGATCACCGAACCCATCTATCCATCGGCAGACAAACTGATGGTCGTCACAAAGGTTCGAAGGTTATACAAAAGTGTGTGTGTGTTTTTGTTTGTGATGTTTCGTGTGTGAATGTCATTTTTCTGTTAATTTATTGGCACATATTCTTCCCTAGAAAAACGAGCGTTCTTCCATCATTGATGGCGGCCAGCCCCGTCATCGATCGTCGTTGTCGCATAGACGTCGTCGGTCGTCGACTGGACGCATTTATAATTCAGTTTTGCCTCATCCGGGGGATTTTTCACACACCAAGCCTCATTCAGACCTCAGAGGTGATAAAATATTCTCTGTGCGCAATCGCGCAGGTTTTTTTTTTGTGAAGCCTGAACGTTTTTTTTCTGTATGCCCTGTCCCCATGCTATTTCCCAATCTTTCCTGTGGCATGAGTTTGAGGGTCTGTCTTTAAATTAATCGAATATGTTCGCGTGTTGAACGTAATTCTTCTTCTTTCTAAAAGAAAAAAAACGGTCTCCCGGCCTATGAGCCCCAACGTACCATGCCATACGAACGTGGTGCAATGTTTATTTTGTCTGGAGACAGACAAGGATGAGTCTGTTGTTGGTAAACACACAAACTTATATCTAGTTAAACGTTGAAGGGCTATTTTTAGGCCGATGCTGAGGAATTTACCAGTCAGCAAGCAAGCAAGCTTGTGGTCATCATCGTCAGCGTACAGCGGCGGCGTGTTGGACTCCAAAGATCGTTGAAGAAGGTGTTTATTGGTGGTTTCGTGCAGTAAGTGCATGTTGGAGGCGAATATAATAAATAAATAAAGCTTTCGTTTTCGTTTTATTTATATTTTTTTTAGTAAAATTTTATTTTTGCGGTTTTAAAGGATGCGCAGCGCACAGTAGCCAGCAGAGTAACTGCTGATGGTATAAAGTTTGTTATGGGCCACATGATGATGCTAGAGGAAGGCCATTTCGTGGTATTGCAGAGATCGCAGGTGCGGATATACTTATACCTACAACAGCGCTGGTGGTTGTGATGGAGGATTCAATTAATGGAGAATGATGTTAAAAGGTTCTCGTGGTCAAATTCAGTAGTTTTTTTTTCTTATTTATTTTTCAAAATGTATGCAATTTAAAAATAAATTAAAAAAAAAAAAAAGATAAATAATAATTGCAAGTGTGCAGAAAATGTTAAGATTGATTAAGGTGTGATTCAGTCACAGGAAATTCTCGTTAGTCATGGTCTTAACAGATTTTTTGTCTCGTAGACTAAGAAATTCTCAGACTTTTAGGGTCTTATCATGTGAACACTATTATAAAGGAAGAAAAAGTAGCATAGCGTGGTTCTTCTAGAAAACAATATCAAATAAGTACTTGTTTTCTTTTTAATCTTCGTAAATCCAAAAGAAAATATTTAGGGAGGCACGAGGAAAATATCTACAGGGTCTCTTAAAGTCTTGTAATTTGTTAGAAGTTATAAAAAACTTCCTCGTACGGGTTCATGCAATCCCTACTCGGGTCAAAGTATAATTAAATGATTTTCTATAAATTTGGTTCTATTTCTAATAATATCAACACGGTCTTTAAAACAAAGCTCATCATTTAAATTTTTGGGACCTAGAAAATACTTTCTCTTTCGGCTGAATATACATTGCAGTTCCAGGGTCAGAGCCAAATCGAACTTAACCTAGATCTCACAAAAAATTATTTATTTCTGAATGACCCAACGCTAAATTTAACTGTTAAGTCATATTGAGTTTAAAATATCTGTAGGGTCCTTAAAAAAAGCGTAGTATACGATTTATTAGGACCTTGAAGAAGTTTTTTTGTTCTGCTCAGTGTAACAGATAAGATAGTTCCCAAATTAGAGAACATTCAAGTGAGTCTTTATAAAAGTACTTCTATTAAATTGATAAAATATGTACAGGGTCTCTAAAAAATAGTCTATCATGTGAGTTGTTGGGAACTTAATAAAGGTTCCTTGTTCGGCTCAATCAGAGGGCTGGTTCAAAATACAATCGAGCTAGATTTTATAAATGTTGTTTCTATTAAAATAATAAAATATCTAAGGGGTCTCTGCAACATTTGGTTTGTTGGGACCTTAGAAAAGATGTCGTGTTCGGTAAAATGTAAATTAAAGTGCCTGGGTCAAAATATAATGAAATTTTTTCGATTCTGTTTAAATTTAACATAGCTTTCAAAAAAGAACCACATTATGTGTAATTTAGGACCTTAAAAAAGGTACAGGTTAGGCTCAATAGAAACTTGACTACTCGAATCAAAGTAGAATCGAGTAAATTTCTATAATTTTGGTTTTATTTCTAACAATACCAACATACGCATCATTTCATTTTTTGAGACCTTGAAAAATCTTACTTGGCTGAATGTAGATTGCAGGGTCAGAGTTTAATCGAGTGAGTTTGTCCCAATTCGATTTATTTAAGTGATAATTGCTTAAACGACAATATATCCAATGTTCTACTGGGTGACTAGACCTCTGAGGGAAATAACTCGTTATGCTGAGTTTAAGGACCAGGGTCTATAAGAAGCATTTGGTAATGTTTCCAAGTGTGAATCAACTCATTTATGCCTTAAATCTGCAAACAAGCCATGTCCATACATTAGCAGACAGCACCAGTTGTCAAATAGTTACAAATTTTTTTTATATACTTTTTTTCTGTGAAATTATAATTCACACTCAGTTTGGATGAAAAATATTTATAAAAAGTAAAAAGTAGGGACCAGTTACAATTTGTAATGTAAAAACTCATGACAAGATATACAAAAATTAACGATAACGTGCCAATCAATAAATCGTGATATATCCGGCTTCGTTTTTCTAACATTTAAGAAGAATAGTCACTTTTATACTTGCTGCTTCAAACTCAAAGAAATACAATTTTCCAAATTATTGAATATTTTGTAGGATCTGACGCCAGGATCTGATCAAATGTAGTTCCAATACCAAGAATCACAAATTCATACATCAACTACAGCTGTCAAATTGTTTATCAATAAATTTGTCAAGAAAACACTCAAAGAATTTCTCTGATTATCCTGAAAGTTATATCACGTCGGTAGATTGAAAAAAATCAAGTCGTCCATTACGGTAAAGCGTAAAAAGTATATACCTGTCATCGGACAGAAATTTCTTCAAAACAATATTTGCATAGTTATCTCATTATTGCTGTCAATCATAATATGTAAGTTGAAATTCTTTCTTCTGAAAACTTTGATAAATGACGATTGTTAAGAACAGACAACTTGCACCGTGAATAAGAGTTATTCTCAATAAATACACAACATTTCATTTTGTCACTCACAAAATAAGTCTTTTATTGTAAATCAGAAAAATCCACATAAGCTACTTAAAAGTTTCCTTGCAATGAATTATGACTCCTTGCCACAACCACTCCCACTCTCATAAAAATAAAGAAAATATCTCTCCGAAAAAAGAAAAAAAAATGAAAATATACAAATAACTCACTTACACAGCTGCTCATAAAAATGCAAAAATATCATAAATATAAGACCTCTTTTGGCAAGATATCCCTATTATACCTACCATAGGTAAAAGTTTAATAAACATGATTGCCACTCCTTACTAAAAATTATTGAAAAAAAAAAAATCAAAATAACTTTTTTTACATCGTACATTTCTTATTTTTTATATAGAGTCACCAAATACGTTTCACAATCATTTTCAGGTATTGTTTGAATTTTGTCGAGTCTGGTTTTAAGTTAACAATACGTTCCACAACAATTTCTAAGTATGGAATATTTTTTGCCGAGTAGTAATTTTAGTCTAGCCAAATGCAAAATGAACACGTTCCGCATTTTTAAGACGAATTATAGTTTATTTCTTCAAAATATGTGAAATACATGCTGTGGAATGTAAAATTGTACATGTATTCCACAACAAAATTGTTATTTGTTTTGTTTTATTCTAACCCAGTACTAGATGGCACACTAATTTTCTACTGAAATATCCTCGTTCCAATTAGACATCTAAACTTAAAAAAAAATATTTACGTTCCACAATCATTTAGTTTTTAATTCACAAAGTGTAGTTATAAGACTCTTGAAATGAAAATGAATGATTTAAACTTTCCTAAACAGACTATACATATTTCAACTTGTGGAATGATGAAGGTTGAACTTCATTTCTTGAAAAAGCTTTTCCAGTGAAAAATTAATTTCCATAACACTTAATTTGCATTAAAAACATCTTTAAGGTTGAAAAATGAGTCATAATCTTCTTAATCCAATGACAAAAGCACAGTTAAACCACACCCATATATATTTACAACACATACAACCAATCCCTCATTTAATTTATCAAAGTGGCAATCATATTTATAACGACCACGCATTGGCAGTCCAATCTGCAAACAGTAGTCTAATTAAGCAAACAAAGCAGGTCCCACACGCGAACCTAATGGCACTCCATGTAAATGGCGCATTAACTGCTGCATTCAACAACCAAACTACCTACCCAGCGATAACTACACTACAATTTCTCCTTGTTGTTGTAGTTAGAGTATCCATTGTCACATAAATGCAACCTTAACTACATCAAAACCATAGGAACACTCATGATAACGATCACCAACAAACTTCACATCAAGAACACAAAATCGTGATGGAAATGTTCTCCATTTGTGCGCGGTGCATATCATAAACGGTACACAGCAATCACGTTCCACTACACATAAAATACAAAAACCGTAAAAAATAAATATCTAAAAGATACAATTTTTGTTTTTTCGTTAAACTTATTCTTATACTTGACTCTGTTTGATTTAATTTTATTTGAAAACATCGTGCGATAATTTAATTCACATCAGGTGAAGAAGAATGGAATTACTGACTGCGGTGCGGTACGGTGTGGTGTGGGGTGGTGGAGTGCGCGAGTTAAGTTGGAACACAATCACGTCGTGATTTTGAATCTACATTGAAGAGCCCCTTCTCCCCTTACATTTTCGAAAGAGAACTCGATGGCAGACAGAGGGGTTTGATAACCGGGAATGGTCTCTTTGAAAATAATTTGTCGATACTTGCATGTTTGAATATTTTAAGGGTGGAGCGCGAGTGTAAGCTTATAACGTAGAGGCAACCAAAACCAGTGAGCAGGGTTTTTTCTTCTTCTTATTTTCTTAAGGAAATAAAATTACGTGAATGTATCACTTAATGGCCATTAAATTGTCCCGATTCGATCTCTGTGTTCTTATATTACGAGTATTTCGGTTAAGAAGCAAAGAAAGCCACAAAAAAAAATAAAGCTGAAGTATAAAAATGCTCGCATTAGTAGCACCAATTGGGAGCCATTGCTCACATTATGCCCGTACATCGCCGTACATTTGAGAAGAAGAAGGTGCACTCGAGAAATAAATTCCAAAACCATCGCTTATTCTAATTGAAATTCACATCACGTAAGTGATATGAACTGAAATCGTAACCATACGAAGCAGAGAGTGGGTAGCTGGTGTGGACCCTTGTGGCATGCCACACGAAAAAACGAAAGAACATCGCGCTCCATAGAAAGAATGTTCTGTTTTTTTTGTGTATTTTTCAATCGTCCTCCTTAGACGGTCGTCGGTGGTATAAGTTGGCTATAAATTTAGTTTTGCCCAGGTGAACAAGTTGCAACAACTAAACTATGTACACCTTTACTACAAGGGAAGAGTGAAACACTATACTGGTACCTCTACCAAAAGCTTTTTGAAGGACCAAATACCATATAAAATACTTCTATTATTGCAAAGGGATTTAATTATTTAAGAGAAAAAGAGATCTGGTACAAGTAGACAAGCGACCGGGACAGGAATACCAATCTAAACCCCGAAGGAGAGATGGGTCCAGCTTTAAAGTTAAAGGGTATATTGTGTGAGTGTATAATCTGGCCCGACTCCTGGTTGGCAGGGTGTTAGAATTAAATATTATTCCATATCCTAAAAATTCACTTCATTTTGCGGTAATAACTGTAAATTTAAATTTACCAGGAAAAAGGGCATTTGAAAGTTTTTTTTTTACTTTTTTGGGTTCGTGAAAGCAAAGGAGTTTCAGATTAAGTTTTAAAGAGGATAAAGCCTTGAAATCACTTTTTTATGAAGAGAAATTACGAGGCTCTGTGAGGAGACTTTAATTTGTTCAATTTGATACCACCTTTTTCCAAACATAAAAGTTTATATTTAATGAAGGTTAAATTTTAATCCGTGTGTATGTCCTGAGGTCTAAAGTAAGGAATAACTGATATTTAGTTCAAGACTAGCAATATAATGGAAATGTTTGTCTGAAAAAAAATTATTTTCAAAATTAAATATAGCTAAAATAGTTTTGCTCTATTTTATATTTGTTGGTAGGGTCCCAAAAAAAAAAAATAATTAAATGAAAAATTCAAGTAGGAGGGCAGAAGCTACCATAAAATTTAAAACTTACGCCAAGATTGTCTGTTAAAACAAATAAATGAAAGCGTAACATATTAATTTAGGACCCTTACAAAATATATTTTTACTTAAGACCATAAATAAATCTTAGTTTTGAAAACCAAACACTTATCTGAAGAAAAGCTGTGGACAGATTTCATTTGAATGATTTCTAATGATTTAGGAGTTAATTTCTAAATGTTAGCACCTACACAAAATATATTAGTGGTTTTGTAAACATAAAATGAATAGTATATTTGTGCTTTATTAAGACCAAACAGTCAAACACTTAAAGGAGCTCAAGGTTCCAATCAGAGTTTTTTTTATAGATTTAGCACCCTATCGATAAATGTAACTGCAGCAGCTGTAAACGTCAAAGGTTTATTTTTAACAGATTTAGGACCCTACAACAAAAAAAATTTAATTCTTACTAAATTCTTTTCTTATTAAATTGTTATGAAGCTTCTGTATGAATTTTGAATCTTAAAAGTTTTTTTTTTTAATTTAGGACCCTACACAACATACATATATATATATATTTTGATAGATTAGCTTTATTTACTGGCATTGACACTGTAGTCAGAGCTGAAAAGAAACTGAAGGGAAATATTTTGTTGATTTTTTTTTTATTTTATAAATTTAGGACCCTATCATAACATTTCTGTTAAAAAAGATGTTATGATCGGCTTTGTTGGTTATATAATGTAATCAATCTTGGACCCTATTGAAAATCTACAAGAAAATAAATTTAGAGGTCTTGGTTTTATAAGCTATTTAAAAGTCTTACATTGAAGATGCTTCTGCCAAACTAAATTTCTATTTCGGATATGTTTAGATCACAAAATAAACAAATTCTACGAGGTCGAGGAGTCCCAGATTTTAAAGCTGATTCACTTCGAAAAAATCAATACTTCACTGTGAAAATGTTAAGGTCTTGCCTTCAAACTAAACTCCGTAGACCGACATATGCACCAATATTAGTGCTATTTATACTTTCACACGTCCAGACAACGGTAAATTCTTTAAGGGCTTAGCTAATATATGTATTTCTATCAAAATTAAAATAACAGTTTTAGGACCTTGTCCAAAAATATCTTTCATTGAGAGCATTTCCATTACCAAAAGTTGTGAAATGCTACGCTTTTTTTTTTTTTTTGAATGTGAAGTTATGACACTCGTTCCACTACCTTCTCAATTTCATTTTGACTTATTTCCGGATGCCCCAAATTTAATTAAACAAATTAAATTAAATTTCAATTTTAACCAAGCAGCTACTTGTTTTCAGTTCAACCCAGAGATTTGCAAAAAAAAACAAAATCAAACGCTCTTCCATTTATGTCCCTTAAAGCAGTAAATTACAATAATTCCAGATCAGATAACGAACCCTATTCTACATGGCCAACAAATGCTTCCTCCCGCTCTCCATACGGCATATCCCTTGGCCCTAGGCGCACTGCCAGTGCATTTGTGGTGCTATTATTTCAGTGATAAATCTATTAATTTGTCATCAACGCGCAGTGGTAATTAATATTCCAACAGAAGAGCGCGAGATAAACGCTCAAATGTTAACTCCCAAAGGCTGCAGCCAGGATGACACAAGATATCTTTTTTTCAAACACCCTTTCTCTTCCGCAAGGTCCATAGCATATCCATATACTCTCCCAATGGAATCATCGCAGCAGCAACCTCCGCAATATGTTCTAGAATTCCCATAAAACATTTGCGCGAATCCTTTAATGTCCACCGCTGCCACCACTGCCGCTGCCGTCGCTGCTGATGCCACCTCCCCCACCGCTGCTGCCGCGCGCCGTTGTCGTAGCAATAGCAACTTACCAATTAAAAATTCACTTCCTCTTTTGGGCTTGAGAGCGAGTAGCTTGATACCGTTGCTGCAGAGACAAGCTCCTAGAGAATTTGCCTCCTTATTATGGTGGAGGGAACATCGATTTCGATGCATTCATTGTTCCCCATTGCCAAACGTTCTCTGTGTGCGGGTGGGTGGGAGAGGGGGACATCAAGCCTAACATCAGCAGAAGACCGAATGACTTTCGTGCGGTGCATTAGATTGGGACATGTCGTCTCCGAAACCGTCCAGCGAGTAGTGCAGCGGTCTGCCTTTTGGCCATTTTATTTGCTTCCTCCTACCACCACCATAGCAGCAGCGCCCGTTGTTTCTATGGTTAGGTTTGTGATGGCTTTGAAGGTGGCTTTTGCCAGCACTTTGGCCATTTCCATTTTATTTATGACCGCATACTGAATGTGCTGAAATTATTTTATTTTTATTTTAGCACCGCGGTGTGAAAATAATTCGGCTCTAAGCCTTTTTCGGTCGAATTACAGTCGTTGCACTCACTCTCGAATGGGGGTAGGTACTGGAGCGGAGGAGAGCTGTGAAGATATGTAAGCCATTTGACTGGCGGTACTTTGCTTTGGCATACCATCTCAGCGGGAGCCATTTCACAGAGAGCGACACAGTTGTTGTTGTTGTTGGAGGGGTCTTAAATAGATGGAGCAGGAGGCGTCTAGGAGTATGAGAACACCGGGCATTTGTTATACCTACCTGGAAGCCCCCAAAACTGTTGAAGTGGATGATCAACGCGGCACAGTTGTATACCATCACCGCGTGTCTATATGCAAATTGTTTGACCCACGATAGATATACACCAGAAGACTCCAAGAGGGATGTGTTCATAAAACATAAAAAAAAGGAGAGGGAGATACTTATTATGGCATTGCCATTGCCATCGTCGTCGTCACCGTCGTCACACGGTGGACAAACTTTCGCTATACATAACAGCAAATTTATTGGCAAAATAGAAATTGGAGTGGATTTCCATTTTGGGAGAGCAAAGTGACTAACGCGCGGGCGAAATATAATTCCATACGGATACGGATATTTCTACATACTTGCCAACAACTGTGTCGGCACAAAACAGTGTCTGTGAAGTTTTACCGCCAGCATGTGAAGTTTTTGTGGAGTTAAACTGCAAAATTTGTCATTTTATAATGAGATTCTGAGATATATAGAGTTGGATCTTGGAGGTATTAAAATTACAACTCGACTGTATAAGTTTGCAGACTCACTAGAAGAACGGTATTTGTTGGCTCAATTGCTTAAGAGTTTGAGGGTTTAAAAATAATGCAGGATAACAGCTTGAAAATAGATTAATTTGTTTTGAATTCTATGGGACACCGTTACAATGTTTTGAAGATATCAAGTGTTACCAAAAAAACGGTTTTTAAATTGCAATATCTCGATAAGGTGAGCTAGTAGAGCGTTTCTAACTTCGGAATCGAACTCAGCTTATAAAAACCGTTCGTTTGATGGAACATTTGTTGATATTTTTCGACCACGTATGTGATATTGCGTAGGTATTGTGTTTCAGTAGTGATCACTGAGATCCTAAATTTGTTTAAGACCTTAGCTTAATTCAAGACAACTGAAGATGTACCTATTATGTAGTTATACTTGATGTCAAAACTCAAGATATTTACAGGGTCTCAAGAATTCTCAGAGTTACAGTATAGATCACCAAAAGAGGTAAGCAATACCAGAAATGAGTTCCTTTAAGGAAGGCTGAAGAGAAAATGAGAAAAATACAGTGGAGAATTGGATAATTCAAGTAAACTGTGAAGTGCCACGCCGTCAACGAATTGAAATCATCAAAAAACTGATAACGGTATCAGACAAATTTAACCTGGAAGCAGTAAATTAACTATCTTGATCCTTTCTGTCTGAGACCTGGTGTCTTCAACGTTCCACTATTCATAAGCTATTTCCTGCTTATTACTTCTTATCTTGCTGGCTCTATTCGTCCAGGCAATTTCTTTGGCTTGGCCCTTCAAGCGAAATTAGGAATTAGGATTTGAAGATCTTCATTAATGGAGCATAGTCATTCATTCACTAAAAACCAAAGCCTGGCAATGTCGAGCCTTAGATTCATGTACCTGGGCCTGGGCCTGGACCGATACGTTGAAGATAGTGCCTTCCGAGTTTACACCTGCTTCGGAACAAAATTGAAGAAATCACATAATAGGGCATCTCCTTAACGAAACACAGTGCATGATGTCGATGAAAAGATGTGGGTCTCGACTTGCAATTTGATGGTATTTAATAGGAACTACAGTTGATCCACAATGGTACGTCTTTCAGAAGGGTTTATTTCTTCAAAGAGTACGTTGCATTGGAATACGTTTTCGTAGTTCTTTCAAGACATGCTTTCCTTTTTGGAAGATGGGGCAAATAGAGCTGATAGTATAGTAATCGGACAAGGTTCCTTCCGCAAAATATAATAATTTACTAACACTGTTCTTGAAGAGCTTCACAAGATAGCCATGGGATTCTGCAGCTTTAAAGATCTGGAGTTTTTTTCTAGCGTCTTCAATCTCTTTTTTGCTGGGTAGTGATAGGTACTGTATCTTCATTGTCCAGAGGTGGGTTCTCTTCCTGCCCCATCTCTCTTTACATGATAAAGTTTTTTAAAACAATTTCCATCAACTTTAAATATCATAAATCTTTTAAATTAGCCTCTAGGATTTTGTAGCCACTAAATTTGTCTCACAATTTAATAAAACCAAAATAATGATTTCAATAAACTCTCTCTCCTCTCTGGCATTCTCTCCCAAAGAAATTAACGATTCATTTGCTAATTAGCCACTTCAACAAACAACTCTCATAACTTTGCTCTTAAAAAAAAAAGTGTATAATTTCCCCTTTTTACAATCTTAACACTTAAAATATAAAACGCGCCTTTTATTTCAAGACATTTCAAACAAAGCCAAGCAAACAACCAAACCAAATTGCCTAGCAAACTTCTCAACCCATTTCTCTTTCGAAATTGACCAATTATTGACATCAAACCTAATGGTTCGTTCGTTTCTCTTGGATGTTGATGGGGGCTCTCTCTCTCTCTCTCTGTCTCTCTTTTTCTGATAAAGTGGCAGTAAATTTCGCAACCATTTCATATTTATGTCATTCTAACGACATCAACCAAACAAATTAGTAACAAATGTGAATAAAACCTTCAACAAAATCCCAATTTATTGCCTCTAAACAAGTCTTGCCATTGCCATTGCCATTGCCATTGCCCACATCAACCAGTTCTCCCATCAGTGTTGAAGTGCTGATGTGTCTATACTATACATTGCCCTCTCGCCCTCTCACTTTCATTCATCAGACTCTCTCCTTTACATTTTCGGAATGACCATAGCTCACAAGTTTATTAGAATTTACAAATGTGCATGAAACGTTTTAATTGAATACTCAAAGCCGGCAACCCAGACCACACCCCACCCCGCAATCTCCATCAACCATCGATTGCGCCACACTAAAGAGGTGAATATTGACCCACCCCACCATCACGTCTAGGCCCAGCCATTTTGTTTAGGGTCTCTTTCGCTTTCGTCGGCCATTTCCATAAAATGCCAATAAAGTCGCCCGCTTTACGAGCCTCTCTATAGCCATTCAATGAGCATGATGGTGATCGGTGATGGGGGAATGAATGGTCCTGGTCCTGAGGAGCTCCACAGATGCCTATACTTGCAGATCTATTGCGGTCCTCCAATTCCTCTCTAGTCTCGAGTATATAGTCTGCTCCTTCATGTGAGATTTTAGTTATTAATTCTGTCCAGAAATTCAGTCTTCGTCCGTTCTATGTGTTGTGTGTGCCTGTTAATTAAATTTAACTTGAAGACCAGAGAAGCTTGAGAACTACTAAAAAAAAAAAGTCCTGGACAAGGTGGCGTTTTCCTTTTCCTTTGCCGCCGCGACAGAGAGTACCAACAAAATAATTAAAAAGAAACAACAAAAAATGGAAGAAAACTAATGAAAAATACAAAAAAAAATAAAGGACATCGACTAGGATGACGAGGAACACACCTGTTACCAGTTCTTTTTTTTTTTCTAAGGGATCGTCGCGTCGTCGGTGGTAGTGGTTCGTTCGGTTTGAGGGGGGATTATTTAATTAAAAATTAAAGAAGCTGCTTTCGAATGAGCAGCAAACGAGTGAAGAAGAGGAGATAAAAATTCCCAAGCCCCCCAATGTACGAGTGAGAGTATTATACCCTACCCTCTATAGGATGTATAGGTACCTCTACTCTTTCTAGGTTTTTCATTAATTAGTGATGTTTTTAATGTCCCGTGATTTACAACAGCCGGGACAACAGGACACGATGGACGAAGCTGCTGTATAGCAGAGAGAGAGAAGAGACGATGAGGAATGAAGTGGAAGACGACCATCATCATCATCCACCATCACCATACAATAGAAGGACGAGGAGAATTAAAAATATAAAGAGAATGTGGGGTCCTCGTGAAATTAAGGGGTGGCGCGTTAATTGTAATTTAATTTTGGAATCAATTTGTATTTTATTGCCTGAGTTATGATCACAGTTAACGTATTTTGCACTGCCACACTAATTGGAGAATCATTCACAGAAGTTGGCAGGGTAATTTATTTTATTTCACTTTTTTTTTCACTTTTGAGTTGTTTTTTTTTTTTTTTGTATGGAAAATTAGCCAAATAAATAAAATTTAGTACGTTTTTGAAAGCACAACAATATTTGTTAATTATAAAACGATTTGGTTTAATTGGATGGAGAACAAACACCACACAAAAAAATAAAAACTGTAATATATTTAATTGATGACGGGAAACGACAGTATTGGATGAATTTTGAAAAATAGATTTACTTAATTTGTGGTTTGTTAATAGGTTTTACTTTTTTTGAAATTGAATCTAAAATGAAAGTCATAGCAGTTGAAACCCTTTGGGAGGAGCACTAGCGATTAAGGGCTTATTGTTTTCTTTCCGTCGCGTCGTAATCGGGTTTCGAAAACTCTTCAATGATTTGAAGATAGCTTTTGAGTTATTATTTTTCAATACAAACAATTTATTGAAGATGATTCTCTATGCAGAGGGAGTACTACATGGAGAAGAGAAGGTAGACCTATTAGATAGAGGAGCTTCGGTTAGCCATTTGGGAAAGTGTGAAACAAAATTATAAAATTGAACGACGACGCACCTGACGGTTCCAAGCTTGATTCCAAGCTTGTTGCAGCAACTCTACTTGGGGATAAACTTTTCAAAAACAACTCTGTTCAAAAAGAAAGATTATCAGTAAAAATCTTATGGGAAAGCTTTTTTCAAACTTTTTACATACGATAGACTTAAGTAATACACTGCAACCAAACTGAGATGCAAAACGTCCTATTTACTTTGTTACTGACAATCTTTGTTCGGCGGAAGACAGTTTGTTCATGCGTAAGCTTTCTCCAACCCAATTTGAAGATCTGAAGGGAGTAAAGCTCACATTGTCTACTATTGCAGTGTTAAAATTGGAAATACTAAGAAGAGCATGTCATTAGAATGTAAGTCAAAGCTACTACTGTACTGAACTGGACCGTTTGCTTAAACTCGGTTTAGTAGAGGATATCATAAACGCCCTTAGCTCTCCGGTGCTGAATTCAGCTAAGAACAGGCGTTTCTAAGATTCACGGATAGAAAACGCAGATACAAAGAAATTTGCGCAGCCTCTCCCACACGTAAAAGGGATTTTAAAACGGCTTCACGATTCTCATTTTATCTTGATTAAAAAGATTCTTCTTGGCCAAGTCTTCTGGAAGCTTAATTCTCGATAGAAGACAGTTATTAAAAAATCCTAAATGCCCATTGTATCAGTTTAATGCTAAGCCCTTGGGATTGTGCAACGCTGGTCAGTTAATGTCTAAGCTGATGAACAAAGTCATCCCCGCACGATCGCACAGTGTCTTTGTCTATTTTGAAGATCACTTGATTTGTTCTTCAGACTTTGAGACCCATACAATTGTCCTAAAAGAGATCTCAATATGTGAGTGTTAAACGGGGCTGACCATAAATTGGAAAAGGGCAAGTTTTTTTTCCAAACTGAATTAATTTTTGATTATTTTGTCGGTAGAATGTCTTAGAACGGACTCTGAAAAGCATTTCGCCATAAAGCAGTTTCCTGTGAATTCTAAACAACTTTATTGGTTCTTAGGGATGACGAGATGATATAGAGACGCCTTATTCCAAATTATGCGTCTATATCACCCACCCCATATGACAGACTATCTAAATGAAGTTGAAGACTTTACGATGACCAGCGAAGCCTTGATTGCTTAGGAGAATTTGAACATCACTTTTGTGACTGCACTGCTACTTATGATTACTGAATTCACAAAAGGCTCTTACGTACAATGCTTATTCTTCCCTGATCCTTGTGAAATTGTACCCATTTCTCAAATTTTCCTGTGCCTACAAAAAATGGCCAAGATTGTAAATCATTCCCAATTTTTTTTGAAACTATGGATACCAGATCTTGGCGAAGTTTGAAGTCTTCCGGATTCCTAAGTTTCATTTTTGCAATTCTTCACTGTTTCTTGTGTAAATGTTAGCCATTTTTTCCTGCTCCTTACAAATCTGTGCTGTGCAATGTGTACCCAAGAATGTGGGTCATTTAGAAAAGTGGTCAACCATCCGTTGAGTTCGTTTCGTCAACGAATCCGCTGACCGAGTGTCTTCTTTTGCATCAGGCGTTCCGAGACCCATGGACTCCTGAGAACCCTGTAGTCAAAACGGTAGACCCGTGGTTGCGTTGGTGTTGCTTTTTTTTTATTTTCCAAAAAAAAAGCCTATGTTCGTCTCTCTACCGAAATCTATAACTTAACCAAGTTTTATTAAAATTAGATAAGTATAGAAGACTACAGGCCCCAACAAACAGACAAAACTAATCAACTTGATTACGCCTAATTGTTCAACAAATTAAGGAAAGTTAAAAGCGTATAATGGTTTAAAAACTTTTCCTACTTCAGAGGTCAAATTTCCTGAAAATCCAAAACTTTTTTACATTAATAGAACCATGAAAAACTACTTGCTAGAGCTTATAGCCCTTCTAAAAAAAATATTAAACAAAAATAAACACTTTCCATTGAAAGTGAGCCACGCTATCCAACTATAGAGGGGCATCACCACCATCAGGTACAGAGGGCAGTATAGCAGTTAGTGTACCGTGAATACTGTATACAGCTCTGGCTCAGCAGCAACGCCTGGGGCATGGCGGCACAACACGCTAAAACTCTTTCAACTGTGTATAAAAGGTGCCAAAATAATCCGCTTACGTTTGAAACAGTAATCTTCACACCTATCGCGTGTATAGAGTATATAGTCGAGGTATACCTATGTGATACCTTTATTGATGGTAGGTATAGGTTAGGTACATTTAGAAGGGGAAGGCTAAATGCGGCCAAAAGCGATTCTATCACCTGACGCTCTCCCGTAAATGAGCCATTAACAAGGGCGCTTATGGGCTTATACAAAGTCCCCAGGAAAAATGTCATCAAGTTGGAATTATGATATTTCTTGTTTGATATATGGACGAGTTAGTGCCTATACCTATGCGCCCCAAAAAAACTGACTGAAGTTATGGACGTTTGCATTCAATTTTAAAGAAAGAAAGGAAGTTCTTAAACAAAAAAAAAAAAAAAAAAATTTCTTTATTTATTTTTTTCGGTTTTTCTTTGGTTTTTATGGAGCGCGAGCGTTATATTATAAAGTAGGCACCTTTATAGAACGGCTCTAAGACGCGTTACGATGAAATGTTAAGAAGATTAAAGTTCCTCCTCTTTCGGATTGTGTGTGAAAAAATTCAGGTGTGATGTGATGGTGACGGTGACGGTGACGGTGGTGTGTCGGTGAGTTGGTATAATGTTGATGATGGTGATGTTGATGTTGATGATTATGATGATGATGACGACTTGTGAGCACGAATGGAGTTTTATTTTCTGATGGAAACTGGTAGAGCGATTTTTTTTTGGAGAATAAAGATGAGGGTTAAAGGTCTTAGCATTAATTTAGTTCAATATGTGTGAAGGATTAATTTTAGTTAAATGTTTTCTTTTATTTTTTGTCGAAATGTATTTTTGAGGTTTTACCTTATATTCTTCCCTTCAGATGTCATTGAAAAATAAACTTTTGGTTATTTGAAGAGGGTCTTAAGTCTTGTTGGTTTGCCGAAGAAAAGAATAATCTTCTTCGTGCTTCTTCTTTAAACTTGTATTATCTCTTAATTTTTTTATAAATTGGCTATTTGGTATGCTTTTTTGTTTGGACTCATCTTTGGGACTATTTAACGGATTTAGTTTAAATTTTCTTTAGAAGATATAGCTTTAGTTGGGGTTTGAATGACTATAACGGTAGTTCACGAAAAAACAATCGAGTGATTAACAATCTTAATAATTCCTGTGTTCTGCAGGAATTGATGGGACCTATAATTTTTTGAAGAGTCGACAATGGTAAGGGTACATGATCTTTTTAAGGACACAAGTAGGTATTCTTTGGAGGTTTGTCAATTCTGGCAAAAGAACCCAGTTTTCTAGCGTGATTGCCCATCCCATCTCAATACAATCATTACGCCAATTGTCTAATAGCAGTATTACTTTTTTACTAATGGCTCTAAAGCGCTAGGTACTTTCAAGGCCATCATATCCGATAGTATCTTCCGTCCTCAATCTTGCATCTAACATGCGTCGATGCAGATCATCTTCAACCTGGCCACCCCATCAAAGATGAGGTCTTCCTTTTTTTTCCTCTGCCTCTTCTGATCTACCCTCTGGCCGAACATAGCGATCAAGACCCTAAGGGCTAATGGGGCGTCAATGCTCATTCGATCTTCATGTTCCAGCCATTCTATACGTTTAATACATAGGTGTGAACATCATAGTGCATTGCGGTAAAACCTCTTCCAGTTTCAACGAAGCAGCGAGCATTTTGTGCGTCATCTTCGCAAGATGTATCAATTCGGCCAAAGCCTTTCGATATAGCTTAGTTTGTCTGGAGGATCTGCGAATCCTACGACAATTTTTGCAACCACTTCTGATGATTTCTTCCAATGGGTTTCTGGGTCCATTTTTTCAGTTACATATAATTTCTCGGAAGATCCAGAACCAGTTTGTTGGCCTTACCTGTGGCGGTCTTAGCATATTGGAATAATTTAAAAGGAAACATAGTAATAGTTGAAGATATGCCTGATTTCTATAGATAGATTTTGCGGAAAAAAGCGCTTTTATTGAGACCTGATTTGGGTTTTTAATGTGTAAAAACCCAAATCGTAGTTCAGACCCCTTAAAAAAAAAATCATTAGGTATAGACCTGAGAGTTTTGCGAATCCTAGGTCCTTTTCCGCAGCACTCCTTGACCTGACAATTCTTCAATTGGGTTTCTAGGTCCATTTCGTCAATTATATGGAATCTGTCGCAAGTTCCAAATAGATTGTCCGTGGAAGCTGTTGCGGTATCTTCGGATTGCAATCATTCAACGCTAAAATTTCTGAAGTCTTCATGGAAATACTAAATGGGCTGTCTCCCCCTAATAGCGTCTTAGCCCCTGTTACCGAAATCAGTGCTAAACTTGTTCTGGTAATAATTAAACATGTACCTACTCTGCAAGCCTTTATGTATTCTCCAGGAACGTTCTTTAAATTTACTTCGGCCATTTAGGTTTTCGTGTAATTAAAAGTGACACATGACTCATTCTACAAATCTTACGCCTACTTCTGTTTAAAATTCAATCTAAATCACTTCTGATTCATATATTTGTTTGTTTTTTCTATCGATGTTGTTCTGCAAAATGACCAAATAGGTTATCGCTTTAATCCCATTGAAAAAGTGTCAATGAATGTTTCTCAAGCCTCTACGTGAACAATGGTATAGTGTAAAAAAAAAAAGGAAAAAAAACCAATTTAGTGTCGAAATACAAACAAATTGGCATCAAAGACTTTGTACCCCTAAAAAACAAAACAAAAAAAAAAGACACAACAAACATAGAACCCTGATTTATTGCACTTTGCATATACCAGGATATTGAAGGTTTCGACTTCAAAGACTCTGTTCCCATAGCTACCAGAGTTACAGCATAAAAAGACGATGAATGCTTAAATTACCAGCTCGTATTTTGTTAAGCTTCCGAAATGAACACATAGAAATAGCAACAACATTGACAAAGAAGACATAGAAAATGGCAACATTTTTTGTAAGTTTCTTTTTCCGTTGGCCTAAAAAAACATGACCATGTCTCCATCTAAAGGTAAATTAGCCTACGCTGCGCTAGCTGGCTGGCTGGATTACAGCGGAAATAAATTCATTCCCTGGCGATCTGCGAGTCCAAACTTAGAAACGACAGCGGCGTCGACTTGAACAACAACAAAAAAAAATAATAATAAAAGGTTCGCCTTTGTTTTCGGTGTGCCAAGGGCTCTCCTATATGAGTGTGCCAATTGACACCATGCGATATATTTGTCCACCAAACACCTCGTTTGTGTGTCCCGGTTAAACGAAATACTCTCATAGGCTTTGCTTCCACAAATGTCCAAATGTATGTCTTCTCTTCTGCCACCTCTCGCTCTCTCTCTCTCTCTCAGATTTGTTAGATTCTTGTTTCCTTGTTTTTTGGGTTAACAAACCTATGGTCTTGAATCTGTTGGTCTCTGGTATCAGCGACAGCAGCGGTACTCGTTTGCATATTTTTTTTTTTTTTTTTTTGCTGTCCAAGAATCGCAGGCAAAGTATAGAGAAGCAAAGAATTTGCGACCCATTTCAAAGTGTTAGCCTAAAATTGGACATTTGTGCGCGACAAATTTTTTTTTTGTTGCCATTCTGTCGTTTTATTGTTCGTATTTCGTCGAGGCTCTTGTTATGCATTTGAATTTGGAATTGATGAGTCCTTCGGTATTCTGGATAAGAAGAAACACAAACATCGGGGGGCGGGTTGGAGAAGAGCCTCAAAAGTGTGTGTCGACTGAATGTGTTAGAGAACATAATTCTAAGTGACAAAAAGTCAGTTTGGTTGCTTGGGCTGAGTTCTTGAATCGGTCACAGTGTGGCTGGCAACAAAAGTGGCAGAAATTTTCTAATTTTCAATGTGCACTATAGGATCGAATTATCAGATAATCTTTTTTCTATAAGGTCCTAAAAGAAATTCCCTTTAATTTCATTACAGGATGCGTAGGGTCCCTAAATTAATTTCTTCGTTTTACGAATAGAGTTGGACTATATTGGTTGAAAAAAAACTTTTTTAAGGTCCGAAATCCATTGTTTCGAGAAAGTATTAATTAAACCTTTTCTTAAGGTCTCAATTTGGTACTCATTCTTGCTCATAAAATGAGATTTACTTTGGACGTAAAAACAAGAATCTTATCGTTGTCCACTTTTCGCTTGGTACCATTAATCATTTTGAAGAAACTCAAAAGTTTTGGAGTACCAAAATACATTCACTACCCAAATTTCTCTCCTTCGCAACACACTGTAGGTATCTAAGCCAAAAAAAAAATAGTGCGCCTTACAGCTATAACAGAGGGCTATTCTGGCGTATCCCTGGTGAAGCCTTATAATTGTCGTTAGCGGTGTGTTCTTATTCGCCGCACTTACAAATCTACATATATGGACATTTTAATAGCATCCTCCCTTGGCCTTCGGGACTCCGCCACAGCCCGCCTCACAGTCAAACCTGAGTGAGTTCTTGTGTTTTGCATCACTCCGCCACATCATCTTATGACCCTTCGGTGTAGAATCTACTTCAGTAGAGACCCCTGTCCGAATTTCTTGTTACGCTCTGTTTCGCCTGTTCGCTCTCCTTAACAACAATTTTATGTTGCTGCTCTTGTTCTTGTCCTGTTTTCAAGTTGTTGTTGTTTTTTTTTTATTTGTTTTTATTTTCCCGCTTCGACAACGATACCGACACGACGCCACGCCTTCCTTCAAACAACAACAACAACAAAAACATTACACATTTCCGATGCCCATCTTGAACTTTTTGTTGTTGCTTAGTTAAGACTGCAACCGCGCCATCGCATTGCCGCAAAGGCGCGCGGTGTTTATTCAGATTTATATCGAAGGAGATAATTTGTCCTGAAAAGCAACAAAGAAAAAAAAAATACAAAAAAATAATTCAACTACACGAGGAAGAAAGGAACAAAAAAAAAAAAAACATAAAATTCAAATTGGAAACTCCTTTGGTCCAATCCGCGTGACTTCAACTTTAGCTAACAAGATGAGGTCCACCACCAGGGGGCTATGCAAATTCATAAACAGGGCAGGACGACTGCTGCCGCACAACCATCATCAGAGAAGCTTCGAGTTCACTTCGAATATGGGGTCTTTTATAGCCGTTTTTTTTTTTTTTTGTTTTTTGTTGGCCATTCTTTGTTCTGCAGACAACAACTAGAGAAGAAGAGTGCTCTGCAACTTGTCGAACTTGTAGAGAAAGAAATCGTTCCACACACAGGGGTCGCCCCGTGTTGTGGTCGTCCCCGTTCGTACTTGTGCTCGTAGAGTCGAGTAGTAGTTGTTGTCCAATGTCCAGTGCTCTGTGTGGAACAAGAATTGTTCGCCACGAAAATTTATTTTTATTATTATGTGACAATTTTTTATCACTTGCCATCGATTGGATGCAATACGAGGTTTATGACCATGTTTCCGATAGTCTCGTTGAGTATCTCGATATGTTTGTGTGCATGTGTGTGTGTTTTCCAATCTGCATATAATGTGGATATGGGCGCAATCATCTAATCAGGATCTTGCTGGTCGAATGGATGAGCATGAGGAGGATGAAATTGCTTTGGACAGTTGTATGAGAGTACGGAGTGTTTGAGTGTCATTACGGCTTGTCAGCTATGGGAGCGGTTTATGGCCAGAAGTGTGTTAAGTTTATGGTGGTAATTTTTGTCAAACAAAAATGGCATACAAAGATAAGATTGTAGAGTGGGCATTTTGATGGGCATCGCTACATAAATGTAATGTATGTACGAACTTGTTTGATATTTTTTCCTTCTTTTTGCGGGTCATAAAAGGAAATCAATTGAATTCCTAAGAAAAATAGGAGGGTAAAAAACACATGTTCATGGCTATAAGACTTCTTAGGTCTGAACGACAAGTTTTATGTAATTGTATTTCGTGACAAAGATAATTTGTATTACCAAGAGCTGCGGACCATGCCACAACGAACCCTTTGGATTCTCCAACAACTTCACGCTAACGAGAAATCATCTATATCCAGATTATCTGAAATAATTCGTGTGAAAGAATATTTCGCCAAGAGCCTGGTGCAGAACTGCTAATTTCTGAGTGTCTTCCGAATTTATCCGCAGTGAAAGCAGAACCAGATTCCACTGAAGTGTAACTTTTTAACCGTGCTAGGAAGTTACTTCAACACCATAAAACTCCGCTGGAAAAAAAGAAATGGAAATAGAGCTGATAGAAAAGTGTTCTACAGAAGTGGAAGCAGATTGGGAAGACACAGCTATACCTCCAAAGTGAATGAGGTTTTAGAGCAGGGAGTGTGGAAGAAATTAGAGAAGAGTCTGTTCTGTTCCCGGGGCTGACTACACTGACTAGTAGTTTACTAGACTGACCTAGCTCAGCAGAGAATTAACGCTGGATGTCACAGTCCTTCCATGAAGAACCCTTTCACCGATCATGGAAGAGAGTTTAGCTTTAACCTGGAGATCAACAGTTATCTCTCCAATACTTTTTTGCACTTGGCTTGTACTTATATAAGGCGACATCAAGATTGTTCTCACGACGCCATTAAGATTGTTCCCACACCCCCTATAAGCTTACGTTGCCTTCTTGGCATTTTGATGTACAGCTTGTACCTTGGTCACTTGAGTCAGGAACACTTTTCTTTACATTAAAGGAAGGCGTAACCTTTTACTCAGTTCGAAAATGTCTTCGCATTTAAATATTTCTTAAAATATTAAATTTTAACCTATTAACCCGTTTATTGCAAAACTTCTAAAATTCCTTCCGCACTATAAACAAACCAAACAAGAGAAAAAATAAAAAAAACACCAAAAGAACAAAGAACACAACAATTTCCACGAATATTAAATTCATAAAATTCTTATAATATTCTCTCGGTTGGCCACCTGTTTCATGACGATCATTCAAATGCAGATGGCGTGCCACACAGTCGCGAGAAATGTCAGCACTTAGCATAACCTAATTTCAAAATTCATATTTTTTGACATTTGCTAAAAAAAAAAACCTCTTTCTTTCTCTTTCTCTCATATAAATGCCAAAACTTAATATAAATTAAATTTCCTTATTTTCTTATACCTTAATTTTAATATACAACACTGCTGGTCTCGGTAATCAACAAAAGTCATGCTCAAGTACAAAGCACTTTCGTGTACCAAGTCACTTAGAAGTAGGTGAGATGTGGAAGGTGGTAGGCATACTAAGGTATAGGTTAGGTACCACCTTGGTCCATTTAAAATCCAACATTTCAGTGTTCTTCCAAAGCTTAGGCTAAAATTCATTTACGGTGAGTTTTCCAAGTATACTGTGGGGGTTGGTGAGGGAGGGGGTAGGGGAGTGCAAAGCATACCTATGTGTATTGCCCCAGTTTTGACCCTTTTCTTTAGCTTTTCTTCAACGAAACATTTGTGCACAGGAAAACTAATTAAATAAATAGGACACAGCGAAGAAAGCATAAGCAACAGCAGTGAGAGGACACAAATTAAAAACAAAACAACAACAACAACTACAACAACAAAAAATAGAAAGAATTAAATCAAGTCCTCTTAATAATAACCCAAGGACTCACTATAATACAAAGGACTTTTTTTCTACAAAAAAAATACGGAAATACTCATTCGGAGAAAGAGAGAGATAGAACCAGAAATAGAGAAAACAAAAAAAAAGAATTAAATTTTTGTGGCCGGCAAATGAAAATTTCAATTTCTCCCCAACACTATTATAAAAACCATCTGCCGCTAAGCTTCCTATACTAACTGCAACTGGAACTGGAATCCTTTTTAATATTATTTTATTTTCCTGGCCCAAACCATCATCATCGTATACAACATTTTCTCTTATGGCAGGATAACATTTGCCAAGGACATATTGTGTCCGAAAAAAAACGTACTAAAACAGAAAAAAAAACTGCAATAAAAATATAAAAAATCTTTTTGTAGCATCGTTTTTGTTCGTTCTCGTCCTGGGAGTCTGTATGTCTGTGTAGTATGGTTGTTCTGTCGCTAGTAGTCCTGCTGAATTACCTGAGTATAATTTCGTTTTTAATTAATTGCATTTGTCCTTTCATTATGGAATCTCGTTTTTTATATAAAGAATTTTTTTTTACATTTTTTTTTTTTTTTATATTTGAGACGACCGACCGCTGCGCTGGATAGAAATTAAAAGACTTTTTTCCGGAAGATTTTCTATATCCAAGGACACGTTTATAGATATGTGTGCTGGAGTTTTCTGTGGAAGCAAAATATATCCAATTATTGCGGTTTATTTGCTCAGATGGACTTTGTCTTTGCTGTGTGTAAATGTGTGTGTGTGTGAATGTGGCGTATAATCGTAGCTGGATTTTTTTGTTTTTATGTTTACAGGATATTGCAATGAAAGTATAAAATACTAGAACAGCAAGCGTCACAATAGAGTCCTTGAAAGCAAAATAATACAAAATAAAAGCGCAAACGAAGTGGAGACAGGGCAAACAAAATTTAACAAAAAAAATAAAAAAAATGAGATAAAGCGAAAAGAAGAAATGAAGTAAATTTGGTGGACATTAGGTAACTGTCGGAGATAGCAGTATCGAGGCAGCAATAACTGTCCCATGAGGATAATGATGGGCGAATTGAGGTAGAAAAGTTTGTTTACAATGTTGCCAATATGTTTTTTTTTTTTGAGTAAAATTTGATAAACTTGAGACCCTAAGCGTACATTTAAAATAGAAATACCTACTTTACGGAAAAATATATCGATTTGTTGTCAAGCGGGGTCATAGAAATGTACAAAAAATCGATATGAGTTTCCGATTTTCGGACTCTTTATAGCAATGCAATGATTTTTCGTATTCTTGCCCAAACTTGTGCAAATTTCCAGGTTATCGATGGCGAACATACGTTGCTTCACCAAGTTCTACAATGACCTTGTGGCGAAATCATTAACCGACACCAGGCACACAACGATAACGGCAACACTTAGGTATTGGATGACATTAAAGGAAAATCACTACCTTTATCGTAAATAAATAATGGTGGGGTTACACGTTACGAAAACAAAGTCAAGGCTTTCAACCGAATCAACCTTCTGATCCAGGATTCCTAGATTATTTAAAAGAGAATACTCAGCCATATACTACAAAATCAGGAAAGCAAAACTTCGCGATGGATCTGATGAAGCAGATCTAAAAGAGCTATTGCCTGCAATTTTTATAGTGCCACCAGGCCTTCACTAGTACCTACCGATCTACCAAAAGTTCGGCCTGCTGTTTCCAAGTACAACTAGGGGCCTCATCGGTACCTTCTGATCTACCAGAATTATTTCCTGCGATGTCTTTAATGCCATCCAGAGCTTCGTCCTTCCGTTTATAGCTGCCAGCAAGGTCCTCACTAACACCTGCTGTGCTGAAACAGATATTGCGTGCCTTTTCTTAAGCGCCACCACGGCCCTCACTGTACTGCTGATCTATTAAAACTACTGCCTGCCGTATTTGTAGTGTCATCAGGGGTTTCACTGTTTCACTACTAATCTACCCGAATATCGGCTTGTCGTTTTAAAGTGCCACCAGGGGCCTCCGCTTATCGGCCAGAAATATTGCGTGACGTGTCAAAAGTACCATTGGGGGCCTCACTAATACCTGCTGATCTACCCTGAGGGCCATCAGGGGCGTCAGTAATATCTGCGTATTAACCAGATTAAATTTGAACTAATTCCGCCTTTTTGAGTTAAAATTGAGCACCAAAAGTTCAATTTTAGACTTTGGTGGGTTGTTGTACATGATACATCCTCAAAGATCCCGAAAAAAAACACTTCAAATAAACACAAAGGTTAACATTGCACGAAACAAAGTCAGTCACACAAAATGTGTAAACTTACCTGGCAACATCTACCGCACACATATGACAGAACATAACATGGAACAATTCTTCTATCTCTTTCTCTCTCCTCTCCATCCCTCTAGCCCTCTGAAAATAAGCAAACTCAATGCAATATGACTGTTTCGTTCAGAAAGAACAAACGAACGAATTGACGTTGCTTCTACAAACTTACAAAGCAAAATTTGTGTTTGATACCAAAAACCTGTGTAGTGTATGTGTACAGTGTAGTTACATGTATTTTCGTCCTTCCAAATTAAAACCAACAACAGGCAGCCTTGCCTAGCCTGGCCATGGCTGGCAAACGGCTACTAACAGAGATTCTATTGCTTTTGATGATTTTTATTTTACTCTTTTTTTTGTCGAAGCACAGCATAGCAGCCTTCCGAAGTGCACAAGGACATTCGGCCGCACATAAATAGAAAAGGACCCTCAAATGATATATAAAACAAAACACACAATACCACACGCCGATCCACTCGATTGCACAAAAACAACAACTCACAAACGGATCCACACAACTTAAATATAAAACTCTCCATATAGTCTCCACTCTACCTAACTCCTAGTTTCTCTTTTATTTTTTTTTTAGAAAACTCCTGGTAGTTATTCTTTATCCTGTTTCAGGTTATTTATTTTTTATACGAATGTCCTTTTTTTTGTTGGCTTTTACCGTCTAGAGGTAAACGGTAAACTTTTATTACATTCTCTCCGCAAACAGTGTAATACATTATACACTCTGGTTCCCTAGATTAGTGTTGGAGAGTTTTGCCTTTTTATCTGGACTCTAAGGATTCTTTCAACAAAACATGGTGTGCTAAGGTCCTTGAAAGGCAAAAAGGAATAAGACACCATGTAACGGAGTCAGAGTGTTTGCATGTACATTTGTACATTATGTCTGTCTGTTTGTCTGTCTGTCTGGCTTGAAAGAAGAATTGAGAGGATTTCTATGATATGGCTGTTTGCTTAGTGAATGAGAATTGTACACATATTATAAGGACACACATAACAATCGTAACAACATCCTGCGAGTACGTGATTTCATTTAAAAGTTCACTACAATTTGTTGCAGGTTACATGCTGCGGTATGTCCTTCTTCGTGTGTAGCCAAACATATGTAGACAAAGCCGCTTGTAATAAGGACATACACACACACACACACTTACCTATATCATGAGTAGGAATGTTAGATAAATGCCAAACAGTACCTTCTGTGGGAAGAGAAGGAGATATTCTCTCAATTTAATTCTGGCTCCTGGGCGCAAACAAAAAGGACGACTTCTATTTTTTATCGTTATTACATTACAACTCGGGCAACAAATGAGGGGGAGGTTAGTTCGCCCCCTCCCCCCTTTCCTTCCTCCTCTTCTCTCCACCTACAATGTCGTCCACCTGGAAAGGTATGGAACGTTGGTTCGTCCTTTCGTCTATAATATTGAGGCCAGTGTTGCTGGTAGTGTCTGTGATGATGGTGGTCGTATAAAGAGAGAAAAGCTTTTGTTGCTTAATTGCAAAACCTGTAATTTGCGCTACGTTTGTTAGATAATTTGTTTTTACTGTTTGAACCGTTAGCCTGTGGAAGTCCTTTCCTCCATTCATTTTGCTGTTTCTGCTGCTGCTCTTCGGTGGCAACACACTCTCTGACTCTGATATTATTATTTAGGCCAAAAAAGAGATTTGCACTACAATATTGTCCGGTGACTTTGGGGGGGCGGGGTGGGGGTGCTTGGAGACTGTTTGGTTGGTTATGGTGTTACTGCAACAGGATGAACGTTGTGGCATAGTTTTGTAATGTGGCACAGAAACAGAATATCCACCTGCAACTTTTAACTGTACCAGTTATAATGTAATCATGTTTTGAATTGTTTTGGCGGGTAATTGCTGGCTTACTACAGGTTGTGAAGCGCAATCTGCACCAGCAAGCAAGCAAGCAAGCAAGGATATTATGATGATGGTCATGTGCCATGGTTAGCCCGATGGATAGAAATACGGATTTCTCATTACAATTTCGAATTTGGTAATTTTATTTCTGCTTTTGTTGTTATTGTTGTTGTTGTTGTTTTTTCACTGTGGTTTATGTGTTTCCCTTTTAAATGTCCAATAGTGCTGCATGAAATTCTGTTTTATTTCGAAACGTTTTCGTGCAAGTTTTTGAGAATTTTCAATCTGTACACAAGCAATAAGTTTATAAAATGAGTTTTTGGTTCGAGATTTGATGGTTAATGGGTCAGCACACTTTCTATTTGTTATGAACTTTTGAACTTAACCTGCAGTGAATTCGGTCGCTTCTATAAGAAATAACATAGAATCTCTTCTTCACTGTTCGTTTATGTAAGAAGTATAAAAACTGTCAAAAAAGTAATTTCGTCGTGGTAACCCATAAGTGATGAAATGTTATTGACTGAGCTTCGTTTGAGTATTTCCATGACTTTACGATGTGAATGAAATAGAAGCACATCAGTTTCTTCATCACAGAGGGTAATTGAACACCCTAGATAGCATTTGTTAACATTTCAATTGTATAAATCGTAAGTCACAAAGATTTGATTCAAAGCTTTCATCGCTCTTTCGATGAATTCTGCTGTTGAACTCTTCTATTGAAGATTTTTCTTATATTTATTGAAGATGAAGAATCTAACGAAATCGTTATTCATTGAAATATGCTGACAAATATCATCGCTTTCACATTCGGTTTGGAAATGTTTTCATGAGATTAAGCTGAGTTTTTTTTCAGAAACGGTAGTTGAAGATCATGGATTGTAACACCTAACTTTTTAATCTTCAGTCCCAAGTACGATGATTATGATTATTCTTGTATTTCGGAAACGGAACCAGAAAGGAAATTTGAAAATTGAGCTGAGATTGAATTGAATTTTAGTGGAGCAAAATAACATGACATGATACCTAAATACATGAAGACATGTCGGTCGCAATGTACTATCAAAATAATCTAATATTTTGCGATGGATTTCAGCTATAAGTCCATTATCTTCGATGGCCAAACTTTCTTATTATTTTTCAATTCTCGAAGAAAAGCTATCACTGAAGATCCGTGGAATAAAGACTTTTCCAAAACGTTGAACTATGAAGACAGCGAATTAACTTAATCAACCTGGACGATGAAGATCACCCAATCTTCAATTAGTTAAAATTAGCCTACCGCCCAATCTGTTTCAGTCAGCGGGAGTTTTTTTTAATTCTTTAAGATCATACACCAGCCCATTTGTACAGTTCGGTAGAAAGACAGTACAGAAATTTAAGATGAATGAATCATCCACAAGAAAAGTGATTCGCTGAGCTGTGCTAACTTCAGAGGTGTATCCTCAACATGTTGAATAATGAAAGTACCGTTTCGTAAACTTCTATTAAAAAAAAAAAATATTTAAAAATTAAAGAAAATTTGAAGATAAAGTTTTTTAAATGCTCATTACTCAAGCTAGTATGACACAATTTGTGTAAAAATTTGTGTATTTTGGTCATAAAAATGCACAAAATCATCTAAACGACAATTTGGATGACAGAAATTTACTAAAAAACACGATTTGTGTGTTATTTGGTGTTTCTCGAATTGTGATTCAGATGATATTGTGTATTTTGTATAACAAAAATACACAAATTTGTGTGTATACACAAGTCGTGTGACCTAAGCTTTAAAATAATAAACAAAAATATCAAAAATTAAGGCAAAACGTTTCGTAGCTAAAAATAGTACCTACAAGAAACTAAACAAACACAAATAAAAAGAACAATAAAATATATAATGTTGGTTCTATAAGCTCCATCTATCTGTCATCAGAGTCAGCAATTAAACGATGTGTGCTTTGAAATATATTTTTTTAAATCTAAAGTTTTAAATAAAAAGTTGAAAAGTATAAAGAATCAAACAGCTTTTTGGTTTTGTTTGTTTTGTTTATTTATAAAAGTTCGAGTCATGAGTATGAGTGATTAAGTGTCGAAAACAAACAAGTGATTGAGTTGGGGTTCTAAATATAGACACAAATTGTGCTCAAAATAAACTAATACAATTAATTTTCTTATTGAGACCAAAAAATTGATCTTGCAAAGCAATAAACAAAATATTTGTGTGGTAAACTAGTACCCAAATATCTTTGTGGAAATTATTTGCTCTGTCAGACGTAAGGGTTTAGTCTTAGAACTGGCAGCAAATTTTGGATACGCTGATGTATAATTTAAAATGTATATGATACGACCTTAGAGTTGTGAGCTGTGACATTTTATCAAAAGGCTGGCATTATTAGTAAATAAATGGACTATTTTATCGCAAGGAGTTTGAGGAAAATGTTTTAAGCACCTTACATAGAATGGCGCCCGGGTAGGGACCTAACAGTTCTAAATGTTTCAGTAAATTCATCACAAGATATTCGATTTAAGATCGAAATAAATATGTAGTTTAAATCACAAAAAAATCTAATAGGAGCTTTTTTTCAGTCAAAAATTCTAGCTTCCGAATTTGAAGAATCGTCTTCCACTGCACAATTCAAAAGGTAACTGAGCTCACAGAAGCAAAACTAAGTAATGGTTATCGCATGCGTGTCGTCATTAATCATAGATTTCTTATTTCAAATTCTTAAAACTGAAAATATTGCATCTAAGTAAGCTAATAAAAGTAAACAGCTCATTATCACTTATTCCTAATCACTTATTTGAGTTCTTTCATATAAGGTTCACTTAATCAATTAAGACCTTCTAGCTTCTTCTTCTCAAGATTTGCTTCCCATGCATCCAGATAATTTTATGACTCAAACCTCAAACTTCCAAAACAAAAAACCAAACGATCATAAATATTCTTTACAAATCAGAGAGCGACACTTGAATTGAAATCAGTGTTTTGCCAAATTTATCTTTTAAGCTAAAATCTGAATCACAACACCAGATAAACCAACATTCTGTGAGTCCGCCAAACTAAATAGTGTATAATAAAATTCAAAGCACACATCACGATATGAGCCCAGATGTATTTTATATGAAAAACATGCTTCAAAAGATAGGTGGTGTTCCCTCTCTGCCCCATCAGAAGCAGAACACCTTTCTCACAAATTTTATAGAAGAACTCAAAATGCTTGAATTTGGACCATGAGAAGAAATCCACCGCTGCCGCCGCCGGCCGGCCGGACCGCATTGACATAGTCATTTGTGGAATTTCGAATTTCGTTCATTCATGCGAATTTTATTCCATATCGCAAGAGGCCCCCGATATTTTTACTTGTTTTACAGGGAGAATAAGAGAGACCTTGAATTTGACACCTCAGTCGGTGTTTGCCGGTGTTTCCATTGAAATACGATTAAACATCAAAAAAAGAGTTGAAACACAAAAAATGAAATAAAATAAAAAAAAAGTTAAATACAATCCAACTCTTGAATTAAGGTGCGAGAAAATCGATTTAACGCGAAACGATGTTTACTTTATGTGGTCGCGTTTCGTGGTTTATTTTTATTTTCGATTTTTTTATATTTTTTTTTTTTTTTTTTGTGGTTTTACTCTGAAATTCTGGTTGGAACTGAAGAGGAAACACCTCAGTCCTCCTCACAATTTATAAATGTATGGGGGAGTTAAGGAGGACTTGATGATGATGTAGTTACGAATTTTTATTAAGCTTCAATTTCCGGTTTATGGTTGGTCATCTTGTTAGTATCGGAATTAATTGGGCGATTTTTTTTTTATTACAATTTTTTTTCTTTTTTACTGAGAATTTACTGAGGGATAGCAAAAAGCATGGAAGACATCGCGTGTGCTTCGTCAGAACTGAGTGGTTTTGGTTAAATTGAACCAATTAGGTTTGATCCGATTGGCTTTTAGCTACTGGAATTGAAAGGTGTAATTCATGTAGGAAATTCTGGTTGAAATTGATTGGTTTCGGTTTTTGTTCCATTAAGACTAAAAAAATTGAAAATTTAGGTGCCCAAGAATTGTTTCTTTTTTCTTTCTATCTTTTTTTACTTACGAATTACTTACTTCCGAAGTTTTCCAATTGTAAAACTTTCTCTTAACGTCAAATTTGGTATCAAGAGATTTTATATTTGTGATTCATTATAGTTTTGAGACTTTTGCAAATGTGAAATTTTGTAATTCATTTGAAAAAATGTGTGAAGAACGTCTCGCGTATCAAATAAAATAAATTTATTTTTCGACTTTTTGCCGTTAAATAACAAAATTTTTGCAATTCATATTTTAAAATGCAAATTGCAAAACATTTCGTAATCAAAAATCAAAAAATAGGGATCATTTCGGTGCAAGTGAGTGCTTCAGTAAAATTTAGTCAATTTAACTTCAGATATCATAAAAATCCATTTCTCAAATGAGAGAATTCAATTACCTACTTATTTACAATGTGCTAAAAGTATTTTTATGCAGCTCAAGAGGTGTTACGAAATTCAATTAGCAGACCTCCAACAAACTTATGGACTTTTTTGTATAATTTTTTTTAGCAGGAAATCATAAACTATTTCATTAGTGTGAAGTATTTTTCCAAAATTACTCATCTAATAAGTTATTAAATGCCTTTTTTCCACTCAACTCACCTCGCACACAAAGACGAAAAAAAAACCCTTTGTCAACTTCACATTCCCAAAGCCCATTCAACCTATTCTTCATAACTACCAAATAGGTAAGCGAAACATTACCACCACCCCCAGAATGAACAATAAATCAAAAGCAATTTCCACAGACCGAAAAGACCCTTTTTGTCTGTCTGATGTCTTCGACTTTTCTTTTCCCTTAAAACCCAAATGGCTACACATAGCACCTATACAGTCCCAACGAGAATCTTACCATTCATATACATACGATATAGTGTGTCAAAAGCCATATATTCTTACTGAAACCAAAATACAAATTACGAGAATAAATTATTCGAAGGTCACGAGTGACCTGAATGTAGATGATGATAAATTCACCAAGGATCCCATTAGACAATTACTCACAGCCATTAAGGGATTCCACACATCCTCATCATCATCTTTGAAAGGAACATTTTCTCCCTTTTCTGTTTTTTTTTTTCGTCTGATGGTCATTTTTGGTCTTCCATACAGGAAATCATTTGCCAAAGGTGTACCTTACTCATATGAGTGCGTATATGTAAATGTGTTTTCTACAAATAAAAAAAAAAAACCTAAACACCTTCAAAGCTAATCACCTCCCAGCATCCGACTCTGGACTTGCCTAGATATAGTAATGTATCTTAGCACTTTATAAAATAGTTCCGCCGCCACCGCACCCAGAATGTTTGTGCGAATTCTCAGAGCGTGAGCATATTCTAGGATGTGTGTGCCCCATGAAGATGCTTTCCATGTGACCCTCAACGAGTATGTTGGAACAGCGCAAAGGACCAATGCGGTTATATTGCAAGTCGACTCCTAGTTGGGAGTATGAAAAATTATTTTGTAATAAGTTCCTAACTAATTTCTGCGTGCCGCTTTGCTTACGATGCAATTTTGCAGCGGCCGCTGCGCGCATTTGCAAATGCAATTTACACAGTGTGGGCCCTAAGTGGTATCCGTGGGGCACACCATTGGCGCAAAATTAACGACTTGCAATCAATTTTATCGACTTGTGCTTGTGGGTAAGCAAGCCTCTCTCTATAACACGCATTAGGCTATTAAACAACGAATGACTGATGGAAATATCCCCACAGCATGCGGTGTAATGATTTGGTGAAGTATATAATGAAGCTGAGGAAGGTCGTCATCAGCATTGTTGTTGTTGTTGTCCAGCCCTCATTTAATTAAAATTGTTCACAAAACAGCATTACAACTTAATGGGTGCGAGTTAGAGAATTTGCGAATAACACGAAATTTTGGTGAGCCTCTGTCACGTATTGTATTGTATCTGCTGCCGGTTGATTAGCTTTTTTTGTGTGTGCGCCGCGCCGGCACAGCGAGGAGGTGATTGTGTGGGGTCAGCTGGTGTTGGCAGGCCGCAATTATCGGGCAAAGGACACATGTTCACAAGTTGATAGTTCTATTGATGGTTTTGCTGATATGGACACGTAAAAGCAATTCGCGAGGCTAAAGGACAATCCAGTTGTGATGGTCACTTTTGCAGGTGAATCATTTTGGCTGAATTTTTCCAAATGAACTTTCGAGGACTAAATTATTTCAATGATAGTTTTGTTTTTTTTTTGTCAACTTTAAAGGCTTTAAGAGTACAAGCAGCAACAGCTTCATTAATTTTTCTACGTGTACCTAAATTCCTCACGTTGAAATCCCCAAGGCCATCTAAAGATTTACTCCACGTACAGTGAGAGCTTACACCAGGAGAGTTGTAAAGAACAAATATTGCGATTCGTGCTCTATAAATTCATTTTGACATGACTCCAAATGTTGTAGTGGCATTGTCGTATTTTTTATGACTATACTTGCTCCTTGCTCTCTCGACTGATGAGTATTTTTGACATTTTGACACAAAACAGCTTTGCAAAGCGCGTTTTTATAGACTCAACACTCCCACAAAAATATATAATTTCCCACCTTGAATCACAATATGTTGTCGTTGTAGTCCATCCAGCTAAGAATTCTTGGCGCTTCCGTCGTCACCGTGTCGTGGCAATAATATTTCAGTGTGTTTCAAAATGCAGAGGTCGTAAAATATTTATGCCTTCTTGATTGGGGGGAATTACACAATGCTAACTCCTCCTTTTCCCTTTTTTTTTTTGATACAAAGATACAGTTTTTATGACTTACCCAAAAAAATTGAAGATAGAAATTGTGTATAAGCCATTATCACAGGGACCTGAGAGCATCAGCTCAACCACCGCACCGCCTGGAGGAAGTAAAAACACTCATTTCAAGTCCACCCGAAGAATGTTGAATTTATGGACTTTGTCAATTAGCTTAAGTTCCTTCGGAAGCGTACCATCTCAATTATATATAAGAAGAAGTCCTCGCCTCTTGATGATATTTCGGGTTGATACTGTTTTCGTCTTCATTAGAAAAACCAACACACAAAAAGTCAAATCGCATATCGCCATAACCTCTGATGCTTAATATCACTTCGGTACACTATTTCGAGAGAGAGATAGGAGTGTGTGCGTGTGTGTGTGTACCTACTGTAATATGCGTTGAGGTTGAGATTATAACTTAAATGTTTTGATGTGGTTTTGACCTTTCATGGTATTCTGAAGCTGAAATTGATGTTCGCTGCAGATGGAACGAAATTATTAGTGAGGTGGTGGGGGGTAATCAATCAATTATCATCGTGCGCAACCAGTAGCACAGTCTCGCAGATATATAGTATACAGCAGATAGAAGGGAATTAGCTACAGGCCATGGGTTCAATAGTGATGAATTACAGGGTGTTGCTGACAAAAAATATAAAAAAGGTTAAATTCTATAAAGATTCTATAGAAAAGTTAGAATGTTAAGATTCTACTGAGCTTAACTTCTTTTTCTAAGTGAAATACATAATTCTGCATCTGTACCTACATTTACTTCAACTATCTTCTGTGTGATAGCTTCTGCCTGCTTACTGCTCATTTCTATCTATCATCGAATTTCTCTGACTGCAAATTTTTATTTTTTAACTTCTAACTTCTAATTTTGTACTTCTTACTCCTAAATTCTAACTTCCGATGCCTCACTGCTGACTCCTTCATTCTTACTTCTTAGATCTAATTGCTTACTGGAAATTTCTCACTTCTAAAATTTTATACTTCTTATAATTCTGACTGCTAAATGCTGACTTTTATGTTGTAATTCCTTATATCTGACTTCTAACTGCTGAATTCTTTGCTTTAACTTTTGATTTCCAACTTCTGATATCTGACTTCTGGCTGGGCTTTTGCTTCCGAGTTCCAACTTTTAGTATCTTAGTATTAAATATTTAATTCTGACTGCTGATTTCTAGGTTCAAATTTCTTGTTTCTACTGCTTATTCTTCATATTCCTATCTTCTAACTACTAATTTCTATGCTCTTACTTCTAATTTTGATTGTTAATTGTTGACTGCTGTCTTCTTTCTTCTTAATTATTTGTTTTAATTTTATATTTTTGGCTGCTTATTGCCAACTCCTCTAACTTCTAGTTTCTGACTGCTGACTGTTGAGCTCTTATTCCCATTTTCTTACTGCAAGCGTCTGTGTTTTTAGTTTTTACTTCTTATTTCTGACTGCTTAGGCTTACTGCTGACTTTAATGTTATAACTTTTGACTGCTATCTTTTAACTTTACATTTTTTTACTGCAAACTTCTAAGTTCTAAGCTCTTAGTTTTAACTTTTAATTTCTGACTGCTTATTTTCTGATTCCCTGCTCTAATTTCTAATTTCTCACTGACTTCTAAATTTTTACTCCAATTTCTTACGGCAAGTTTCCGATTTATAAGTTCTTAGTTTAAGATTCATATTTCTGACTGTTAACTGCTATCTTCTAACTTATAACTTCTATTTTAGAATTTTTAATTGCTAATTTTCTACTTTTTGTTTCTAATCTATAAATCCTATGTTTTGACTGCTAATTTCTGGACCTCTAATTCCTGATTGCTGATCTTTTTTTTTACTGCAAACTTCAGACTTTTCCATTTTAACTTCTTATATATGATTGAAAGCTCTGGCCTGTAGACTTATATGTTCTAATTTCTAACGGTTACCTGCTGATTTCTGACTTTTTACTTTATTTTTTTAACTGCATACTGCATACTTCTTAATTCTTAGCTTTAACTTCTAATTTCTGACTGCTCTTGACTCTGCTCTTGCTTTCTGTCTGCATACTAACTGCTAACTTATAAATTCTTACTCAATTTTTTTACAGCAAGTTTTTAACTTTTAAGTTCTTAGTTTGAAAATTCTTATTTTTTACTGCTGTCACCTATTTTGACTGCTGCTATCTAATTTATCTGTCTCCTAATTTTTCATTGATAACTTTTTGTTTCTAATCTATAAATTCTATGTTCTTTTCGACTCTTGATTTCTGACTGCTAATTACTGAGTTCGTCCTTATTTTTTTGCTGTCTTCTACGTTCTTAGTGTCTTATTTCTGAATACTGGCGTCTATGCTCTAAATTATAATTTCTGGCTGCACTCCTGACTTTTAACTCAAAACTTCTAGGTTTTAAATCCTAAACTAGAAATTCTTAATTTTTACTGCTAAATTCCGGATTTCTAATTTCTGAATGCAAACAGCTGACTGCTTCCTTTTAAATTCTTGCTCTAATTAAGTTTGCTTTTGAATTCTAATTTCTAAGTTTAAGTTTCTTATTTCTGACTTCTAACTGATAACTTCTATAATCATAATTCATGACTGCATACTTCTGGCTGATATCTCCTGACTTTTAGTTTCTGGCTTCTTTAACGTCGCTATAACTAACTATCTGCTTATGTCTGAACCTATAATTTCTAATAAATAATCTAATCTAATTCTTCACTACTGAAATTTTGGCTTTTAACATACCTACTATCTTCATACTTCGACCTTCTTCCTTTTGACTTCCCTCTTCAAATTTTTAAGTTCAAACTTCTACCGCCTTATTTCGAACTTTAAACTTTCAAGTTCTATGATGACTTCAAGAACATTTTGAAAAAAGTGACATCACCGTACTTGCTTTCGACCAAATATTAATGACCAAATATTTTTTTAGAAACACCCTGTAAAATAAATTTAATTTGAATTAGAACTGTTGATTCAGCGAAAGCGAGAGGTTACCCATCAACCTCTCTAAATGTCCACTCAATTTTCAGGTGAAATTTCCCAAAGCTAAGAGCTTCCTCCAACTAATCCCCGGGATATTAAGTAGATACTCTATATGCTCGTATTGAATCTATCCAACAATTATCCACTTTGAAAGGCAATTATTAGTTTCCAATGACGTTGAATGTCGAGCCTTGGTTCAGCATTTAGATTTCAGAACTCAGTAGTGTGAGAGAGAGAGCGTGAAAGAGAGAGAAATGAATTTTTGATGTTTGACCCCAATTCGACAGACCTTTTTTCAGAGGAAATTGGTTTAATAAATAATTTTTCTGATGCGTTTTTCGATAGAGAAAATAATAATTTAAGAAGATTGTGTTTGAATTAGGCTCAGAAGAATAAAAAAAAAAGTTTTTCTTCTTTTTTTTTTTTTTAATTTTCGGTTCGTCAATTCAAACAAGCCTCAAGATGGTAATTTGGCAAAATAAGCTAAGGTGATGTTTTTTTTCTTATTTCTTCTTCTTTTTTTTTTTGGTTGATAGGCGACCAAAAAAGGTCAGCTGAACATTATTGAGGAGTGGGGGAGCAAAGAGACACAGACATACGCACGCGATTACTTGTGTCGAAATGGGTTAATACCAAGCTGGAGGGAGTTATTTTTGATGTGTTTGAGGGCCTAAAAGGTATATGGAAGAGTCCATCGTCGTTGTTGTCCATGAGGCGATAATTTGATGCAAATTGGGATGAACCAAGTTAATTGATTCAAGATTATACCGCCTTAGTTTGGGGTTAAGCAGGTATTTGACGGGGATTCATTTTGGCTAAATATGATGGGGGCCAAACTCTTGAGAGGTGGTCGAATTTAAAAGGAATTTTTGGTTTACTTTTTTTTTTTTAAAAGAGGTTGGTTATTTTTTTGTTGATGTTGTTTAGCTTAAAGCGGTTAATTGGCATGAACAAGACGGCAAATGAAAGAGTTAACTAGGAGTGAAATTATTAGAAGATGGGTTTTATGTTAATTTTTTTCTATTTTTTTGTTTTTTTTTTTGTTTTGTGGCTAAGACCCGAAAGATCCGCATTCGTTAAATAATATACCTTAACCTACAAATTAGGTACTAATTTAGTTTTTATGTCAAATTTTAAATATACCAAAGCTGTCATTAGATCTTAAAAAAATATAATTTTCCCTTTGTTTTTTGAAAAGAAAATGAAGAAAGTTTGTACCTTTCGGTTGTGTACTTGATTGGTATAAAAAAAAACACGCCTCAAGTGTTTGAAATAAATACTTTCTGCACATTTAATTTGATTTCTATCATAATTAAAGCTAGGTTAGTGACAGTAAACGTGTATTTACCTGCATTTTTGGTTAGTCGGTGCGTTTGGTGCGGTGTTCGCTGATTGGTATAAACTGCTCTGGTATAAAAAAATAATAATAAAATAAGTAGATGATATTTGATAGACATGATTAGAGTGCCAATCAGAAAACATCTTGTTAAATTTCTCGGTTTTCAAAACTGGTATTTGCTTCCAAAATAAGATCAGTTTATACCAATCATCAAAAAGCAATTTATGTAGTTTGCAATTCACTAATAAAATAAGCCAGTTATTAAAATATTTGCATAGTCAACATTTTTAACGTAATCTTTTATTTGTCTAAAAAAAGAACTGCTCATATTTACTTTTATACCAGTCTGAAGCACATACAAAAATTATGTTTTTACTTGTATTACATCTTTTGTATAAATTGATTATAAGCTTTGAAACTAAATGCTTGAGGCTTTATAATTTAAAAAGGCGTGAATGAGAGCAGTTTATACCAATAACTGAGTAAATCGATTTGTGTGTTAAATTTACGTAATTATCATTTTTATTTACATATTATACCAGTCGGGTGCATATACATTGAAAGATACAAATATTGTTTTTAATTTTTAGCTTCGTAAGATGCAACTTTAATTAATTTTTACAACAAAAATCAACTATATTCACATTTAAAATTTAAAAGCAACTCATAGGCTTTCGACCAGTTAATATTAAACATGTCTGATATTAATAAAAACTAAATGTTTTGTAAAAAAAGTTGTGCTAAACACAAACTAATAATACATTTTAAAAGACTTTTTGTATAACCTACTAGATTGGTATAATAAAGTGATTTTTTGTATACTTGTATGTTTTATACCAATTAGTTTCATTACTAGAATACTAGTTTTAGGTCGTTTAATAAAAATAAAAATTCCATAAACTTTGCTATGCAAAATTTCAAAGCAAAGTTAGGTAAACCACTTTATACCAATCAGATGTAAACTCATCAAAAGTAAGTTTTCTTCCGTATCATATTTGCATTAAAAGAACGTATTATCGTTTTAACATACCTACCTGAGAAAAATATATGGTGAAGTAATGGCTATTTTAGAGTCTAGTATTAATTTTCTTTTTATACCAATAAGACGCAAATACTTTTGAAGTAAGAGAAAATATACAACATATTCAAATTTGAGCTTCCAAAAGACCAAAATTAACAATTACTGTTCATATCCAATATTTTTAAGCAAGTCATTTATTTTAGACCAGTTTATACCAATCTTTATAAATCAATCATCAAAAAGAAAGAATTTGATCTCTTCATAAGAAATCATGGCTTTCAAAATTACAAAGCCTTGTTTTAGGATCCAAATATACCAATCAGAACGAAGTATTCGCAAAAGTACGTTAATTTTATTGGTATAAATTTAGTTTAATACAAAACAGTTCATAAAGTACTTTTCTCTTTTAAAAAAAATCATCAAAAAACCAACAAATTCATAAATCTACAAGGGGCATCAATGGTGGTCCTTAAAATACTTACTTAAAAATATTTCAAAGAGAGAGCCTTATTCTGGACAACGAAATAAATTCTTTTGCTGCATGTAACACAGCTTAGCACTTATGCTGGGTTTGTTGCCAAAAGTCGTGACACATAGAAATAAAAACATACAGCACTGACTGTCGGCACAGACAGGCAATCTCATCGATCAAAAAGTTTTACATTCGTCGAGTTCATATATAAAACGTTCACCAGGAAGAAGTTTACTGCCAATTGCTCTTGCTCTTGCTTTTTTTTTGTTGCAAGGAAAATACCATAAACCTACCATCATCATCAGCAGCAGCAGCAGCAGCAGTAGAATCATCTTTTCAGGCTTCGTCAAAATCAAACATCATCTTCGGCAACCGCTCTCTGCAGCCGCATCATCGCCAATGAATCATTGGACAAGCGCGCAAAACAAATACTAAATCTACAATCATAAAAACGCCAAATCAATTTAAAACCGTTGGCTATGGTCATCATCACCTTCCAGGCGAAGCATCAGCATTATTATGCAGGACTCAGGAGGAGGCAGCATCAACCGACATCATCATCATCATCGTTGTTGTTCTTGCATTTCTCAAGCATTCAACGCCACCGCTGCGATATGTACTGCTGAGGCGTTCTTTCATCGTGGTTTGGCCATCAAAAAAATGCCCATCATGCACTGCTTCGTCGCCATTCTCTTGGCCCGCTCGGCTCTCGCTCGTTCGCCCGCTGCTAACGGCGAAATAAACTACAATCAACACAACATTATCGATATGTTACAATTCTTATTTTTATGTGACTTATATAGAGTGGAGCTGTTTTTCCTGATGCGAGTCCCGAAACGATCCTGGAAATTCAATTGCTGCCTTAGGGCGCACCACCACCGACCGTGCATGTGAACTGGCCGCCGCCGTCGACCATAAGATCTCGATCAGAACGCGATCTGTGTGAGAAGAAAACGTGTTGAGAAGAAAAATTACAATTGTGATGGTTCTTATGTGGATGATGTACCAACTACTTGCTGGTGGAGTTCCGAAAAAAGATCTTTTATTTGCGATCTGGACAGACATTGTGCTCCAAGGAAGGTTTAAGTTTTTTTTTCTTTTCTTATTTTATTATTTTGGACAGCGGTCTCGTGTGTCGTTCAACGGTCGTATAAGTCTTCCTGATTTTGTAACTTTCTTTAACACTGAAAGGGCAATTTGGTGTCCCAAAATGAGAGCATCACCATCATCATCTTTCAAATAATCCAACATATTTTTTTTTTTTTTTTTTTGTTCGGGGACATATTGACGGGTGACATTATTTCCGTATTCAAGTTTTTATTTGCGTGTATCTGGCAATGATATATCCGTTGACAGTTTGACAGGAATTAGCGATGTGGTTTTTTGTTCGTTGTTGTTGTAACGATGTTGGCAAGTTGTGATTTTTTATTGTTACCTGTTTTCTTTTTACAAAATTGAAAAAAAAAAGTATTTTTCCTTTAAAATTTTTTTAAAAAATCAGTTGGGACTTTTTTTTACGGACATGGATTGACGTCCCAAAAAATCTGTTTGTTTTTGTTGAAGAATACAGAATATCTTTCATCGCACAGTTATTCCAAACGCACTACCTGAATTTAAAAAGAGATGTTTTTTGTGATATTCTAATAAAAAAAATAAGATTTACGGCAAAAGGCTTAAACAAGACACAGTTTTCCATCGAGAAAAGGTTTTTAGGACCAAAAATTACAGCACTTCCAACCAAAATATTGGTGCAGTTTTGTTCCCTTTTCGCTTAAATTTTTAAAACATAGGAAAAGCAACAATTTTTACTTTCGTTATAGGTACTATAGGGCAAGTTTACGCTCCGTAAAAAAAAACGAACTCTAGATAACAATCGGACATGTCATTACGATGATGAAGAATGCTTAAAAAGCGGGTCTCGCAATTCTCTCTGTCTGTCTGTCTGAACCAATTTTCTTCAAATTTTGTGGTGGTCTTTGACTATTCGCTAGAGGGGAAATGTATATTTTTTTAGGACCAAAACTAACGGTACCTGCAATATAATTTTTAAGGAAAAGCTAACTTTTTCAAAAACGGCTCTAACAGTTTTAATTAAAATTTTCTTTTTTTAGTACAGTCACACTTATGAAATAAAAGAAATATTTGTAAAAATTCCACTTACGGTACTCCCATAGAACGTTTTTTTTTTCATTTTGACTTTCTCTTAAACGACTGAACCAATTCTGATGAAGTGTTTTTGTACTTCCGTAAACAATATTAAAATTATTTGATATCAAAAGTTCCAAAAATATAATTTAAAAAAATCTTTCTTTTTTTTTTTGAAAATTTTTCAAAAACCGGTCACTGTATTTTTTTGAAATTTTCGTTTTAGATGAGCATTAATATTTTCTTAAAAATGGCATACCAACTTTATTTTTAAAGAAGGTTTGAGAATTTTTATATATTTATAATTTTTTTTAATTCAAATGGCTCTAACCATTTTCAATTTTTTTTAAATTTATCTTTCTTAACCTAATTAATTGGAATACTTAGTTTGGAGCTCAAAACAAGCTAAGAAGTTGTTGTCATTTTAGTAATGAATTTTATAAAATTATTTATTTTTAAAAACCCAAGAGCAAGTACGTGCGAATCAGTCGTGCATTTTATTAGATTGAGATTGGGAACCGTTCTGGAAAAATATTTTCGCAACAGTTTTTCATTCATTTGTGTTATTAAAAAAAAATATTAAAAAATAAAAAAAAAAAATCCTAGATGTTGACTCACAATATTTTATAGGCTAGTAACGGAATGAGTCGATCCTTGTTTGAGTTCCAAAAGGTGACATTTCCTTGGTGTTGGATCAAAAGGTGACATTTACAAAACATTAAATTAAATATTAACTCTTTTTCAAAACCTACTTTCTGTTTTCTCGATTTCTGAGAAAAATATAAAAGTGTAAATTTAATCTTTTGTTCCTAGTCTCTTCAATTGTTTTTGTATATTTGCAGCAATACCACTTTGCTACATTTTTTTTTTCAAATCTACTTCCTACTAAGTACCATCATCAAAATATCGAAATCTACTACATTTTTTAAATCTCTATGAAAACCTACTTTATTTATATAAAAAATTTAATTTTGCAATCTACTCCGATTTTTCTCAATCTACTACATTTTTTTCTACAAATTTACTCAGATATTTTTTATTTTCCTGGAGTGGATAGGTATTTGTATGCAAACCAGATTATGTACTCTTCACTTTATGCACTTAAGTTATAGGTACAATAAAAAAATTCATTATTTTTCCCGAAGAATCAAGCACCGAAATTTGCTACTTTTAGCTAAGACCTGTCTGTGTCTAGTCTACCCCCTTTGTACATACTACCGACATTTAACATTTAGATTAGTAACCGAAAGTTCTATTTCACGTAAGAAGTCAAATGGGACTGTCAGTTCAGAATGACTCTTTCCACATAAAAATGAACGAACCTTTGTTAACAAAATCGTATAGATGTCTGCCTTTTTTTTGTAACTCAAAAACTTCGATTGATTTATTTTAATTTAACAAATGACCATCGAAGAATAATTTGAAAGCATCATCATTCTGGCTCCTTGCTTTACTCGAAAAAGCCTCTGGTGCCATTCTTAAATTCCTCAATCCATATGTCTTCACATAATCTTTAAGGAACCTCCATGCACAATATATAACCTATCCATCTTCATGTGGTAATCAAATGTATCAATCATACATATACTATACACCTTATTGTATACCAAGCTATGGCATCATCATCATCTACCTGAAGCTTGTGCCGATTTATCTTCACTCGAAACCATGATTAATACCATCTCCGCCTAAAATCACCACCATCAACGACGACCAATAGACCGACCGACGAAGAGAGAAGAGTGAGTGATTTTGTGCTTTATAGACGATGTGGTCAAGTGGACCATGTATATCTGCATATAGCTATGTCCAGTCAGCCAGAGAGCCAAAGCACCTACCTATCACACATAAAATTGATTTCAACCCAACTAAATTTGAACAAGCCAACTTCTCTCCATACTATCATGGGTCCTACTGTTGTTGTTGCATCACAATAATATAATAATTGCAACCTATACCTACTCCATACGTACAATGTATATAAAGTAGGTATCAACCACTCCTGATGCTGATGCTGACTCTCGAGGTAATGGATTAAGTGCACATTACCTCTCCATAGTGTTTAAGGATCATAAATTATAAACTACAGCCACCAGAGAGATTCATGGTTCGACGTTAATCAACGGCTGGACAAACAATCCTCGTTACATAACGACGACGACGACGACGACGACGACGACGTAAATTATTGAAAACCACTCACTCAGCAGAAATTCTCCAAAACTATCCTACCAGTCCAGTCAGCCAGAATAGACCGAATTTGCCTCTCTCTCTTGAATATAGAAGCTGGTATCTCAAAAACCTCAGAGTGGAACCATCATTATTCTCCACGAAACCTGTGATAGGGTGGACGATTTTATTAATGCTTCCTTTGCGCCGGTAGAGGATAACAGTTCCAGCAGTCCCCCAGTCCAATCCATCTTTGACTTCAAGCAAAAACACAATAAAATCGAGGCATCATTGTTGTACCTATCTATTCTACTCTCGTGTAGAAATAGAGACATCTCTATGAGAGTCATAAGTCAGCGGGAGGGTGCGTGGGTTCCCATCGTAAAAACGCGTCCTCTAATAAATGAAACAACAAGTGCAAGTGCGCGCATTAAATAAATTAATAAAACGCACCGCCACCGCCGCCACCGCAGAACCCAGGGGTTCCAAATAAATTTTCCAAACCAAGTGTTCCCTTTTGATGGGGTCTCTTCCGCACTGATCTTGACACTATCAGTGAGTTGATCTCTTTTTCTCTTTATATGACAGTTTCTGCTGGCTTAGAATTGTATTCCCCCAACCCCGTTGCGTGGTTCCGTTCTAGTGAGCCCGCTTTTTTATTTCTTTATATTTTACATCTCAAGACGGTGAGCGTAGGGCCGCCGGAAATTAAATGCCCACTAAGCAATAACTTTATTATTTAATTTTATCGTTTTTTATTAATAATAATAATCGTAATCATAAGTTTGGTGTTTCTTTCTTAGACAAAATACTGCGCTTTGTTTCTTTTTTTATTCATTCAGGATTTTTTTTTTTTAATGTTTTGTTTTTGATATTTGTGCTTTTGTTCTTTTTTTTCAGTTCGAAATGGTTATTCGTGTGTGCCGATAGCATTGACCGAGGGTCTGGACATTCGTGTGAATACCGCTGTGAAAACGGTCAAATATTTTCCTGGCGGTGTCGAAATAACAACCGAGAATCTCAAGACAAACAATTCAACGGTGACATATAAGGGTGAGTGAGAATATTAGTTAAAATGTGAGAAATTAATTTGACTAGAAATTATGGTCGCATGAAGATTTTTTTAGTTTTTTTTTTGTCCCAAAAGAATAGTTATGATAAGGTAAGTGAAAGAAGAGAGAAGGGTGTGTAATTTATGGTTACAAAAATAAGATAATAGAAATTTATTACGAGGAGGTATTTTCTTATCAAATCATAGTAAAGGGAACTTTCTAGTCCAGAGGTTCTTGAAAATCACTTAATGGATCTCGATGAAATCACTTCTAATTAAGAAAATTAATTAAGGTTAAGACTTAGTGTTGGTCTGTTGGAGAGAGTTTGGTAGGCTTCTGTCAACAGCATGGAAAACAGCAGTATTAATAACTTGATTTGGAATTAGCACCGTCTTGTCTAGAAAGAAGACTGTTCAAGAATTCGCGCCCAGTAGGATCCAATAGTGTTTCTACATCAGGTTCTGGATACAAAACATGTGCTGATGTAAATTGTTAAACGGAGGTCAAATACTTTCTCAGTGTCCCTTAGAAAATTTAGACCATCACATGAAGCTTATAGAAATCTTCTATGTTTTGTATTTGACAGACCACTAGAATACATTTGTGGTAAGAATCTCTCAGGTACAGTTAAGTTCTGCAAAATCGTCAAAAAGGGCTGAAAGTACGTTATAAAAAAGTAGCTTTGAACAACTCTATGATATTTCCACTGAATAAGAATGCTGAGTTCCTTGGTCTTGCATTTTAATGCAATTTTTTTTTATAAGTATCACGCCGTATTAATTGTAACGCAGTCACCAGTGTAACGCAGTCACCAGTAGTATCCTTTGATGGAATGGATAGTGCGATGGACTCTCATGTGAGAGGTCTGGGTTCAAGTCCCAGCCTATGCGAAGCTTATGCTGAACTCACTCGATTTGCTTGCCTATCAATGGAAACTTGCAAAGTGTGACTACTAATCCTCTGAACTTACCCAGAAATAAAGGATTATTCAGTGATAATTTTTAGGCTTTCGGCATCACAATGGTGGAATTACTGATGAAACACAAAATACTTGAGAATATGATGAAAAAATCAGGAGTGCAAGAACCTTCGGGTCTGCCCGCGTTCAAACGACCCGTGGATGATGATGCGATTATCAACGCATTCTATGATCCTGATTGGGATGTTTTCCACCGAGAGCTTATGGCTATCACTGGGTACTCCTGTTAAGCATATTTAACATTCTGCCTCTTGCAAAGATTGGCAACCCTCGAAGAGTGCCAACTAAAACTGTGAATCTGGCCTTTTGGACTCGACAGGAAACTGTAACTCCCTTCCATTCCTGCAAACTTATGCCGCTCAGAAATGCCTGAAAAGGTATCAAAGTTTAGAAAAAAAACAGAGGTTTTGAAATTCTTGAAGTTATCAGGGCCAGGTTTCAGAGCTGTAAAAGAATGCAGTCAATTCAATGGCAGTTGACTTTAATTTTAACTGCAAGTTAACTGCTGAGTACCTACTGCTACTAAGTAGTTTAACTGCAAAATGAGCAGTTAGCAGTCAGTACTAAAATACTGACTGTACATGTACAGTTACTGAAAGCAATAAATTGACTAAAAGTTAATTAACTGCAGTAGTCTTCTAGCCAGTAGAAAAAGTTAATTACTGCAGTAATTAACTTTTAATCAATTTACTGTTTCCATTAATTGTTCAGTCAGAATTTTAGTACTGACTGCTGATTGTAGTTATACAGTAGTTAAAAGACTTAACCAGAATTTTAAGAAAATCGGTCTATTAATTATAAGAATTCACCAATTTTCGTCGATATAACTCCTGCAGTTGTTCCAAGATGACAAATACTACCTGAAATAATTGCTAAGAATACTTGAAAATACTAATTGTTCAGACTTTTGTCGGTCCTTTGAATTACATTACAAATATTGCCCACCTGCAGAATTCAATATACCCAAATCAGAGTCATGTTAAGATTTTTAGCACTTTGATAATCTTTCTCTAAAAATGATGAAAGTTTGATAATTTTGCCTCAAAGTTCAAGCTCACTGGTGGTCCAGAAAACTTATTAAAAATAAAAAAGAAATAAACTTGTAATTCTAAAAAAATCAAAAACATAACTTAAATCAGACAAAGACTTTCCTTTATCCTTGAAAGAAGTTCCATCGCACAAAGGTGCACCTTAATTTAGAGCAGTAATTTTGACATATAATCTCAAGTGTCAAAGAAATAAGACTTTGATCGTTTCTTTGATTTGTCAGCATCAGCAGTATTTTGTGACTAAATCCTGTCCCAACAAAAAAAAAAAAAAAAATATTTATTTCAAAGGGAGCATCCGACATTGCGTCGAACGAGGGATTATTTTCCAATTCTGGCTCCTAGCACCACCATGGGGAGTCTGCCGAACAAGTCACTCACCTTGCTGTGCTTGGTTCCTAGCCTTAAGGCCAAATCCATCCAGTAGGATGGATGAAGAAGAAAAAAATAAAAAATAAACATATTAATGACCTTTTCTTGATATCACTTCTATAATAGTCGTATGTGTGTATACTAACTGACTCCACTTGGTCCGATGATTTCCTTTGATCTTGACGATTTAATTATCCCAACTGATGGGTGGAAGAAGTCAAATAAACTAAAATTTACCCTCGCGCGCATCCAGCTCCCACAGAAAAACTGATGGCAACTCCATGCCTTACAGCTAACACACCAACACAGCACATATATAGACAAGCTAGGCAAGACATAGACAATGATGACGATGACGACGCCGGAATTTATGTTATCCACAATGTGAGCTGTCAGGTGATAATTTATTTGCCATTTGCTCAACAATATGGAACGAAATGTTGAATGTAAAACGCATGCAACGCAACAATGCTAACGAACATCAACATTACCACAGCTATCGCCGCACTCTGTTTTGTGCATAATATTATCCGTTAGGTGCGTTTGTAACTTACGAGGCCAAGGTACCCGGGATGGAAGGTATCACTGCACAGGAACCGAAGTTATAGAAAACAAAAAAAAAAACTAGAAAATTAGACAAACTGCCCCGGAAAAAAGGTCTAAATTTCCATTTTTATTGTCTCACGAGTAATGGGGTGGTGGCTTTGACGTTTGATTGAGATAAGAACAGGTATCATCGTCCGAGATCACTTTTCCAAGGGTACGTATGCCGTGAGAGAGTTTTTTTTTTCCTTCAACAAAAAACCAACCTAAGTTCCAAAATTTAGTTCTCCCTCTCAACTCGAATGATGACGAGAGAGTCTTTCCTCCGAATGACAGTTGACAGGAGAATCACCATCATCATCATCATCAGCCATCTTGAAAAATTTGCATTGCAAATGAGCATCACAGAGGTCAACACCGGAAGAACCACAAAGAAACAAGTGGCCCACCCCCAAGAACAAAAAATAGAAAACAAAAAAAAATCCCCAAAATTAAAAGAAACTAAATTCTTCTGGTTGTTTGGTTTTTACCGTTGTTTTCTATACATATTAGATTAGCAAATGATTATATGGCTCGTTCGGTTCAATTCGAGTGCGGGTTTTTATCTTTTTTTCGTAGATAGTTGCGGGTCATGGCTGGCCAAGCAGACATTCTAATTAAAATCCAATTAATATGGCCAATGGTTCATTGTTTTTTTTTTTTTTTAATCTTTTTGTTTGGAAACGGTTTTTGTTTGAATATATCCACACGGCTTCCGAGTTTTCTATTTAAACAGAAAATAAAGAGAAAATTTCGTGCGTGTAACGTTATCGTGAGCGTCCAATCACAGTTTTCGAATGTGTGTGACGCCTGAACGTGACACCAAAGCGCTCTCACGGAGTGTGTGCGTTCAGGAAACCATTAGAATGGAAATGTTAATAAATTTTTAATAATATAGTTTTACAGGTGAACTAAATTTTCTCATTTTAGTTTGTATTTGGTATTATTTTGTGTTTTAGTTTTTTTTTTTTTTTGGGGAAAATATGGAAATTTGGTCTTTGTTCTATGAGAATAGAAATAAAAAATCAACCAACCAAGAGAAAAAAATACAAAAATAAAGTTTAATGAAGGTGGATCGGAATTGGGCTTTAAACATGGATTTTTACTGGACAAGTGACGCCTTTACTATGGGATAGGTTTTTTTTTTGAAAATAATTAAATTACCCACTGTTAAGTGGGACGGCAAGAATTTGTACGTGTGCTAATTGAATATTTTTTTTTCTTTCGGAAAGTCTAAAAATATATGTAATGGAGGTTGAATGGTTTGGTATCTGTTAAAAGTTAATAGTTTTTTTTAAGGAAAGGTCATAAATTAACCCATTTTGTTTCTGGTGAAATAAAAATTATATTTTATACTGAAATTTTTTGAAGAAATCGGCCAATACTTTATTATTTCAAACGCCTGCCCAAAACGAGATGAAGTCGTTTATTTTGCTTCAGAGTTGGTTTTATTCTTGAATATGGTTTGACAGTTGTTGGCGAATTAGGTTGCCTATGGTTTGTTGTTTGTGTTAGATAATTCAGTGTCTTCCGTTTGAGAGATCGAAGCATGATATGGGATATACTTTAGATCTTTCCAAATCTTCCCCAGCATCAAAGAAATCTCCCGACTATTTTACGCCAAGAAATTTTGAACAGTTTTACTCTTCACTTCCGTTCTGCTGTTTTGTTCTTCTTTGAAGTTAATGATTATCAGAGATAGAAATATAAAATCTCAAAAATATTTCGTAAACATTTTGGAATGATTAGGTCCTTGTATAACGTTTCCTTAGTTGCATAGTAACAGCAATTGGGAAGAGTAATTATCTGTTTGATCTCTGCACTAATGTCACGGTTGGTGGATTCCTGGAAGACAAAGTAATTCACTTCTTCGAAGTTATATCTAGCCATTGATTGTTACGTTTTGCTGAGTCGATGATGTTGAAATTCACTTCTCATTGAGTTCGGTTTCATCAAATTTACTTTAATTTGTGAGCTTGAAGATCATTTCCTTTTCCCATTCGTCGGGGAAGCACCCGATATCCCTAGTTTAATCTATGAATGTATGCAGTACCTTCATAAAAGTTGTTGACGACACTTCAAATATAACATCTGACCCCTCCTACATTGTTTTTTTGTCTTGGCCCTCGGTACTAATATCTTCTTTTTTGGCAGTGAGATGCTTATTTGTGCTTATTAGACATGGGCTGCGTATCACTTGCGAACACACACGATCGTCATCCGAATTGAGGATCTTCTTTCATCGCTTGTGGCTTAAGATTGTGTCGATCCAAGGTATCTTCAGAAAGGAAATCAGCTTAGTGTTGGTTTCGTTAGGTTGATCTTCCAGTTACGGACTACGGAGAACTGCCCCGTAAACTATCTAGGGCTTTATATTGTTGCGTTTTTCTTTGTTTTAAGGCTCGCACTTAAAAGTTAAGTCTGGTTCAGTCCGGCATCCACCCAATCAAAAAAATGAAAATATCTTCATTATATTTCAGTTCCGCGGCATATCTGATTCTTTGTTTCCCATTCAATGTAATGTTTTCGATTTATTTTCGTACTTTTAAAACGTCCGACACCTGCGGTTTTTTTCCTCCGGCACCCCCAACACAAAACAATGGAAAAAAAGAAACCCTTTATTAGCCTTACGTGCTAATTGAATAAAATTACCATTGTTAAACTATTACGAACAAATGATCTAATAAACATTCGAGACTTTCATATCTTAATGTTTCCTGTCACACAGATAAAGAGACACTCTCTCTCTCTCTCTCTCTCTGTCTCTTCGAGGTGCATTAAGCCATTATCATATAAAGAAACAATATCCACCTTTTAATTGAATGTTCCTTCACTACGTTAACTACATAAACACCAGATAGGTACTGGAAGGGCTGCATAATAGCCATTGAAACTGATTCTATTGGGTATAACCAGGTGTCAGAGAGCTCTATATTAAGGTTCAACCCTCTTAAGGTTCAATAAAACTCATTCATGTTCATGTTGTGCACTTTTCCTAAAAAGTAACAACAACAAAAAATACCTTAATTTGTCATCCACCATAGCATGACTGGGTCCCATAAGACGTAATAAAAGTAAACCACTAAAAAAAAAGCCATAGCCACCGCCACTTTACTTGATGTTGACTTTGGCCAAACTGAAACTATACACGACCGACATCAGCCGACATAGACACACATGCACCGTACAAATTTATGCACTGCATCATGGTTTATCGCGTAATTAATTAACTGATAACACGACCACTCGACCAAAATGTGCAGTAGTCGCGTCTATGGCGGCAACCACAACAACTTCGACGACAAAGACTCCAACTCCAAACAAAAGTGAACCCAAAACGCAAGCTGGAGTAGCAGAGAAAACTGAGAATATTCTTCCCATAATCCGTTGCCGCCGCCGCCGCAGGAGCGTCCTATAAAATAATTATTCTGCCCGCAGAAATGCTTTACTGTAATGACTTTTCACACGTTAGATGCAGAACCATCCATCGGCCGTGTGAGGGGGGGACGCCTTCCCGAACTATTTAGACATAGGCACCAACTTTGCAGCTTGGAGCACAGGTCGGCGATGATGACGATGACTACGATGGTTGCCAACTTGCCAACAGACTTCCCGACGAGCGATGACGACGACGACGACGGCGACGACGAGGTGTTGTAAGGATGAATGAGTGGTGATTACCAGACCATCATACGTGCAGCAGGAACCTTAATCTCCTTGGCACACAGCACTCTTAGCCGCAGGCCAATAAACAATGCCAATGCACTCCTTGTGGTAGCACCCCAAGCCTGAGGCGATGACAGCGCTGCCGCCTCTCATAATGAAATGGAGATTAGATATTCCCCCAGCGGCACACATTGCCACTGAATGGGAAAATCATAGATAAAGATACACTCGGGAAGAGAGAGAGAGAGATAAAGAGAGGATATATACGGATGGTCAAACATTGGTCGCGTCAACTTATCGATTACAACGCGCATTGATCCCTAATTGAATTTGACAGATGTCATTAACCGAAGAGAGTTAATGTCAGTCATAGAGTTTGGAGAGTCCAAGTTTAAGTTGAAGGAGAGAAAAAGTCGTTTCCGTTCGACTGAAGCCTTTGGGGCCTTCCTAAATGATGATTGATTGTTGGCTATCGAAAGCCGATTAAGACGTATTCCGCTTAAACCCGACCAACCAATGCGACGCACGATGACGACTTGATGGGATAATTAATTTCTTCAGGTTATTTTCAAGATGCGTTGTAAAGTTGTAGGACCGGGACACCGTATAGTTATCTCATGATTCATGGGTCACAAGCCGCCCACATTTTGGCTGAGTTTTCTTTAATGAACCAGGCGACGCACTTCATTAGTGAGTGTGTCTGTATGCATCCAGCAAACTTAATGCAGGCAGCACATCGTTGGTATTGCTGCAAAAATTCCCATATATCCATTTATCTGCCATATTGGTAAGTACAGTACCTATACGTCTCCTCTAGTAAACAGCACAAGTTCTAATGAAATCCCATGTTACAAGTTCATTTGCTTCTCAGGCATTATATGAGTAGGAGAGTACCAGTACATCCATATTGGCGCAAAAGGAAGAGATATTCTAAATTGCCTGCCGGATGGACACCATAGGTACACGACACAATCTTCTTATATGACTCTGGGCCCTCGAGGCTCTCGCTATGGCTAACCACCACCGCATGCATATCTCTAACGATGTGAGCTGTGCCGGCTTCCCTTAAAGTTGCAGATTTTTGTATAATATGTGTTCCTATAGCACTCGCGCGCCGCGCGCGTCTATACCTTCCGCCTCTGATTTTGCGAATATAAATGAATTAAAAGTCCGTTTCTGGGGACATACACAATACCTACACTACACTGGTCGTTTGGCGATTTTGTTACACTTTTTTTCAGTTACCGTGTGCACCGTAACGAGGGCTATAAATCCACTTTAAAAAGTACTGCCTTTGGGGGCCTTTTGCATCCGTTGCGATGCATCGGTTCTTTGGTTGGTTTGTTACTCTCTCTCTTTCTCTCTTTCTCTTTGAGACGTTATAGGCGCGTTAAACCTAAATGGCATTCCATTTGCCTGTTTTGTGCCCCGAAAAGCCCATTTATAGGAGCACCCAGGAACTATATACGACAAAATGAACATTGCATCGTGTAGCTGACTGGCTATATGTTTGCTATTGTCCTCGAGACAAGACTCTTTGTACCTACCACAAAACTTCCCATAAAGTTAACGTGTACACGCGCATGCGCGCACAATATTCTTGTTTCCTGTTTTATTTTCTCATTTTTCTTTACAAACCAAACAACAACAACAACAACAAAAAAGTGAAGGAAATTAAAATTTCTGCAATAAGTCACACAAAATAAAAAAGAAAATTCTGTTTCCAGCTTAAGAATGTGGGTGAGATTGACAGATGGAAATGAAAAGCGCAGAGGATGGAGCAAAATAAGTTTTGTCTATCTGTCAAATGTGACAGTTAAGTGTGTGTGAGTGAAGTTAAGTGGAATCTCTAAAAATGGCAGAGGTGCGTTTTGCAGCCAACTCTTGTTTGATGAGAGACGAGAAGAAATAAGAGAAGGGGGACAAGCCAATGGCTATATTATTATTTACCTATACAAAGCCAGGCTTGTTTTCAGGTGAAAAAGATGTATGATAAAGTGATGGGTCTTTTGAAAGAATGACAGGGTTAAGCGGCTGAGTAGCGTTATATTTTGTTGTGATGTGGTTTTAAGTTTGAAAGGTATCATACACATCCGTTGTAAATATATTATTTTAAAGTTTGCATTGCACTTTAATAAACAATGTGAATGGATCATTTTGAATAATTATAAATTCTTTGTTGAACGGAATGGTACCTGAACATGGACGAATGTTCAGCCTCAATCTGCATAATAGACAACAAGAGCCTTTTGTATTTTACCCAAGTGTACTTGTCAATTCAGTTCAATTCAATTCAATTCAATTTACAAAAAATAAATTGCAACAGTCCTTTTAACTTGACTCAATTGTACGCCATTAAACTCACTTCAATTCATTCCAACTCCAATAATTCAGTTCAGTATAATGCAATTTTGTTTCAACTAAATTCAATGAATTTTTATTCAATTCAATTTAAAATGAATTTAAATTTAATGTGAATTTTAAATCGAAACCAACTTAAGTCTGCTCAAATAAACTCAGTTGAATTAAATTTAATTTCATTCAATTAACAGTTCAACTCAACTAAAACTAATCTACCAAATTCAATTTAGTTCAATTTTTATTAAAAACAATTTACCCTTATTACCATCTTATCCTTAGTTTTAATTCAACTCAAATCAAATAAGTTTCATTCAGTTCATTTTCGTTCAATTCAATTCAACTGACAATAATTTTAAGAATTTAAGTTAAACTAATAACAACTAAAGCTTATTACCAGCAAGTTTTTCTGGCGGGAGTTGTGTTTCATTTAAGCCTGGTCATCAGATTCATTTACTCAAACATCAATTGTTTCTGAAGCTAAGTTGCTTTCTTTTTGTTTTTTCTGGGTACTCTTTTTATAAGTCAACAATTGTTTGTTGGACATAAGAGGGAGTATTTGTTTACAGTTTTATCGCTTGATCATACTAAGCTCATCAATTTTCATCAACTTAACTCAGTTTTATTCAATACAAGTCAATTCAATTCCATTCAATATATTTCGATTCAGCTCAGCTCAATCAACTTCAAAAAAAAGAGTATCTATAAATTAATTAAATGTAGTTCAACTCAATTCAATTATTTTTAATTCGATTCAACTGAAATCAATTTAATTCAATTTACTTCAATTTCGGTCAATTCAACTTATCGAAACTTGAACATATTTAACGATACAAATAACAACTTATGTCAAGTTCCTGGTGGGGGTGTTAAACCCGATAAAAAGAATCCTTCCTGTTTCCTAGTGCTGTAAAGTTTTCTTATCATTTAGTTGATTTCTTACTGTTTTTCTCCTTCAATTTTCAAGCCCTAGGTTTCTTAATAGTGCAGTTGAGCTTAGATATTTCCTCAGAAACGTACCGTCTTATTAGGGTTTGCAACAATTTAGACCTCAAAATGACAAACAAAATAAATTCAAATCCAAATAAGTGTTATAGAAGTTTTATAGAAGCGTAATCGAAAGGGAATCCTTTAAAACAATCAATAAGAAAGAAAACCACAGAGATTTTGTATGGATTTTTGACCCACTTTGGGTGGGCTTTTATCTTGACATGTGAAATTAAAGTCGCTAGCCAAACGAAACTAGGAAACAAACTTTAAATAAATTGCAGTTAATACTTAAAATGAAAAACTATTAAAAGCTATAATTCAAAAAAAAAATCAAATATTAACTTAAATTCCTCATAAATGAAGACAAATTATTATCAACCATCCTTCCGTCAAATTCATCAGAACAGCAACAAAAAAAAAAAAAAAACATGACACATAAAATGAGAGCGAGCACGTAATTCAACTGATGAGCTATTTTAAATGCGATGCACCATCAGTAAAAACAACAAAAACTTCCAACCCATCACAACCATCATCATCATCGCAGCGTCGCGTCAGTGAGAAGCAACAAGCTGAAGTTCAGACTTCAGAACAGAGTACAATAAAGCAAGCTAAAGCGGTTGTTGAAAAACAAATCGCTTTACAAATAAATTTCAATTTTAAATGTCAACACACACTGGCATCGCTAATCATCCCCGACAGATTGATAAATTACCCCAAACTGCCCCCGAGAGAGAGAGAGAAAGAGAGAATGAGAGCGTGGCGGAGTGGATTGAAGAGTTGCAGAGAACAGAGTCAAATTCCAGACCATTTGGCTTGCCGTCCGTCCAATCCGTTGATTCACTTAATCGCACATTTATATGCAGATTAGTCTTCATCGTCGTAGTCGTAGTCATCGTCGTCGTAGTAGTTGGCGTAGTCATCCTGAAGCAAGCGGAATACCTTTCGCATCAAACTAAACTAAAAGCCACCATTTTGGTTAGGAAAAAAAACGGCCCCACAGAGCCCCCTTTTTGAATCACACAACATCACATCGTCAGAGTGTATCCCTGGCAGCAAAAACCAGTGCACACATTCGACGGCTAACAACAGGTAACAAGAACACAAAACCTAACCCCAATTACTTCCTCAATAACTTGGCTAAAAGGAAAAAACCTATACACAACTTAGCTGGAACAACAACGATGCGATACGAGGCGACGCGACGCAACGCGACGGACAAACTCTCCCATCACATCTCACGGGCCCAGCCGAAATGGATGAATGGCTTCCAAGCAATCGAATCGATGTATTATGGCTGATATTCGCGCTCTGTTTACTGCTACTGCTACTGTCTGTCTGTTGGACTGTCTGGGATCGAGGACAGAACCTATGCGGATGGTGGGTAGGTTTTTTTGTTGTTGTTTTGTTTGTGTGTTTCGTTTAACCATCAGACCCAAGGTTTTAAATAAATCACAGATAGGAATCTTCAATCACTTCGGACAAGATCATTGCTGTTGATATTATGCGTTCCCGACATCCATGTCGATGTCGTTGATGGCCTGCCGGGATACCCCATAGGTTAAAACTCATGGTCGCATTTCATTTAGAAAGTCATAGTTTTTAAAAACCAGAGTCGAAAGGTCTCGCTCTAAAAGAAACTAAAGAACTTTCTCCTTTTTGAAAATTTCAGACCCTATGAGGTCTCAATTAGATTTGTGTTAGATTTTCCAAGGGTATACTTCCTATATCCATTTTGAGTTTACATTGTGTTTCCTGACATCTGAGCATAAGATCGTAAAAAAAAGTTTAGGCTCAAGTCCCACCCAAGAGACCCAAGATCTTCTACCAGTGGGTAAACATTGGACATCAATATAAATATAAGGTCTCAAATTGTTTATTTTTCACTTTTTAATGAGGTCAATCAATATTAAGTATTTGACCCATCGGGACATGTGGGCATAATCAACATAATCAAAAAAATTAAACTAAGGTCCTATTTAAATTAAGTACAAGTGGATTCAGACCCGCACGTCTAGGACATAGGACTAGTATTTTGTTTTCTTAAAAATAAGTTTGCTACACGGTGTAATGACCATGTTTTACAACTTGAAAACTCTCCAATAAGGTCCTAAAAACGATTTTTGTGCCACTTTATTGGGTTTTACAGTCTTAATCTATTTCAAGTTTTTCCTTTACAGAATTATATGGGAATAATTACCAAATTAAAACGAAATTTAAGTCTCATTCAACAAGAAATGTATACAACAAGTACAGACGTACGTGCCTATGACCCCTCAACAGATTAGGATTTTTGCGCAACGTGTTTGTTTTGGCTTCTTAAATCATTCTAAGTTGCATAGGGTCTTAAATCCACATTGTACAAATCCAAAACCTTACAAGGTCTCAAGCTGATGCTTCACAATTTTTTTTTTGACATGTCCCCCATAGAACCTGCATTAATGTCAAATCTTTCCCTCTTCGGGGATCTTATCATAAGTGTCTAAGAAAAAAGTTTGGACCAAGAGGTCTCATTTAACTTGAATGACTGAATAAAAGACCCGCAGGTCCTGGGGCTACCTCCGATAAAAAACCATAACACATCGGATATAGGCTTTTTATTCGCTCGAAGCTTGTTACAATTTTTATTTTCGAAGAAAAAGTTTTTTTGGACCCGTAAAGGGTCATAAGCCTACCGTACTATTTTAATTTCATTGACTTTCATTGACTGTTGTTGTGTTTTGTTCTATTTTGCCTGGGCCCTACAGTAAAAAAAGGCTCAAGATACCTATTTAGAAATAAGTCCCACCATGGTCAAGACGTTTTCCTTAGTAGTTGTCTTTTGTGCATCATTTGATTGTTTGTGCTTCTCGTTATTGGCATTTGCCTCCAATCTAGAGCAATTTTGTGCGATTAGTTTTCCATAGCAATTACTGAAAAAGGAAGTTTTTTTTTTGTTCCCTCTGTTTACTATGTAAACGTTTGGTTGATGCGTCTTATCTTATTTATATATATTCTTTTTTTAGATTTATTTAAGATGAAATTATGCGAACGGACGCGGAATGCGAAATGTCATTTTACTCTTGAATGGCAATAGGCTAACATCCGAAAGTAATATAAATCTACATTTATATGGTAGCTGGGTATAGCAGCATGCTTATACAGTTTGCACACAATATTTTTCTATGGGGCATATAAATCCTCAGCTTAAACGCCCACAAACTTATGGGGGGTAATAAAGCTTGAAGTTCATTCTTTTTTATGTCGTTGATTTATTGGAGAGTATATACTTTTTTGTGTGGTTTCTTGTTGTTGTTGTTGGTTATGTGAGGATTGTCATAAAATTTAAAACAAAAAAAATATACACTCCACTTAAATAAGAAAAGAAAAAATTGGACTCGTCCTAAGGAAACAATGGCCATGAAGTGTTATTTTGGGATATGAAATAATTTAAACTATTCAAATATTGAGATATTAAATATCATCAAGAATTATTTTGAATTTGATTAAACTTGACCTTAACTTAACAGCGACCTTATGCTCTTCCAAAAAAACTTGTAGGTACCTACCCAATAGGATTGCTACTTCGAAGAATGCTAAGAAGGTTTGTTGATTTGAAGAATTGAAATGTGTTTATCTTTAGTTTCTTCAAAAAGTTTTCTTTGTAAGAAGGTCTTCTAAGTCTGTGATCAAACAGTTGGGTATTCTATTGAACTTTGCAGCCTATTACTAATCCGCTGAAATTTAAAGCTGATAACTTCTTCATAATTTTACAATCGCTAATTGCGAGGAAAAAATGAATAGAAGAAAAAGTAGGGGACCTAAGTAGCTTCCTTGTGGAACCCGGGAAGTAGCTAGTAAAGGACTAGAATTTACAGATCTGAAACGATTTCCAACCTCGTTGTCGTCTGGTCGATAGAGTATGAAAATTTCCAAGCCATTTGGAAGCGTTTATTTCCACATGGAATGTCTGGAACGTTAGAAGGTTCTTCTAAGAATTGCATTACGAGGAATTTGTTTCTCAGGGGAAGTAGTAGAGAGCAGGGATAGGTGGTGAAGAATCTTGCGTGTTGTGTATCTCTTAGTCAGCACACCCCTGCATAAATCGTCCATACTGAGTTTCATCTTTTTCGTGTCCCAAGTGGTTTTGTAGGGTTGAAGAGGCAATTATTGTAGGTGTGTTGTAAGTCATCATTCTTCCAGCTGATAAATATTCTTCTAAGTTGCTTCATTTAGTCTCAAAAGAACTATTAATCCAAGATCCAAACAAAAATCTTCGATCGCCCTAAATGATTTGCATATTTTCAGCATCCTTCCCCAAACGAACTTTCTGTGATTATTATTTCTAAAGTATGACCCCGATTGAACGAATCTGCTGTGCGAGATGAGAAAACTCATTAAGTCCAACGCCCAACAGCTCTCAGTTCTCCTTTTCACATACAAAGTGAAGCCACCTGTTGAGACTATCTCCTGAAGTGAGTTACAGAAGAAAATCGCGCAGACAAAATGTCACCTGGATTCATGCGACACAATCTCAGGGAATACTCTCTGCGAGTACCTACCTACCTATACCTAAATAAACAACTAAGCCATTTGATGTCAGCTAATGAACTGAACGATAAGCCAGAGATCGTTACCACTGATAAGAGCGGCAACAGCAGCAGAAGTATACCCGCAGGTTGTCTGTTCTATACCTCGCTCTTCACTTGCCCTGATGTAAACTATAAAGGAGGAGAAAAATCGAACAAACTCTAGGTGGTCACTGATGATGGTCTGGTCACTATGGAACACCAAACAATCATAGACAAGTCGTCGGAGCTATGTGTTGTGTTGCATCGTTCCAAATAAAAATGTAAATTTGTCGGGCATTCTTCCACCACGGTAGGTACATCGCCGACCGACCGGCCGGCCGTTTGGTTCGGTTTGGTCAGCAGTCATAATGTCTCTTAACGACTTTTCTAGGTCATGACAGACCCATTGGAGTCTCTCCATATTGAAAATGTGGCATTTCCATTCAGGTAAATGTTTGCTTGACACACAATGGGCTGCGCGCCATTGACCCCGAAAAAGGGACGGACGGACGCACCACGACGATCACGATGACATTTATATGCTCCGAAAGGGAATAAGTGGACCATAAATTAGTTGCCATTGCCCATTGAGGATGACATCTGACAACATAGTCAATGCAGCAAGTCGCGTATCTTTTCTCTCTCTCTCTCTTTTTCACTCATTTTGTTTGCTTGTCATTTAATGTTGCTCTCCCACTGTCATTTCTTATCCATAATTTGGATATTTTATCGCCTTTATTGCTATTGCGAGCGGACGGAGAGTGGTAGCGGTGCAGCGGCAGTAAAGCCTTTTGCCCCACAACAACATCATACAATAAAATGACATTAAAAGGGTTGTGTATTCCTGAATGCAAGTTCTTTATCTCAAATAATGGACTCTCTGCTGAGCGCTCTCCATCTGTCAAATGCATTTTTGTATTCTTCTTCAGGTGAGATGACAGTCATTCGCGCTTGCGCGTTCAGTGAATTAGAAAATGTTGCTTAAACCATCGAAGGGGTCAACATTGGCTGTACGAGGTAAGGTGTAAAAGGCTTTATTACAATGTTTATGTTTTCTTTTATAAAAAAAAAATAAGAGACAAAAAAACTTATTTTCTGTTGTAGTATTTGGAGGTTTTTTGAATAAAAGAGAATAAACTGTGTTTGCGACCATTGTTGGGCTGACATTTGGGGAAATAACGATTTTTTTTTTCTTCTCCGTTCAAAGTTTATTTGTTCATCTGGCAGAAAGGGTATATTTATGGGATTTTTTTCTTTAATTCCTTTTTTTTGTTTGGGTTAAATTTATGGAATTGAATTGTGTGCTTTGGGTCATTGAGTTTTTTTTGTTGGTATTATTATTTTGTTGCAATCAATGGAAGGGGGAGACAAACGCCACATTTCTCTTGAGAGAGAACAATTGTCATCGGTGGAGTGAATTGTTTGTTGAAGGTTTTAATAGGCAAATGCTTTGTTGGGTGATGAGAAAAAAAGGACCCTATGAATAGGATTTCAATTTGTATGGGGAATATTTGTGGGACAGATTTGATTAAGTTCTTGTTGTAAATTATTTTCAAAAATTTATTCAAGATTTCTTGTAAGGGTACCCATAGGTACTTCAAATGTCAATAAATGTCAATTTTTCATTTATGTTTTCAATATTTTCAGATTTATGTGAAGAATTTAGAGAGTAAGACCCTTTAATTACTTTTAATTACCCATAAAGAAACAATAGAAACTTATCGTTTAAATCAGTCTTACTGAAAGCTAAATGGTCTTGGCAATTCAATCATTTGTTGAGATTTTCAGTAGTTTGAGACCCTGATGAATCATTCAACTTTTCTTTAGAGGTCCCTGGCCTTTGGAGAGTTACAGAACTCTATCAGCGACAGTGTTTGGTCTTTTTGGTGTGGCTATTGGTGTACTACTTTCCAGTCTACGAAGGAAACTCTTCAGGCTTTTCGACTTGAATGAACAAATTTGGTATTTTTTTAGACTGCAACTACCGGTGCTTTGTCAAAGGATTTCAGCAGTTTTCCTGTGGTTTTGGGGTCTCCATTTATTTTCATATAGTAGATCGCTTTCGTCAAAACAAAACTTTCTTTATGCGCTTTCAACTGTGAACAAGCTGAGCCGCTGTGGAATTAATAACAGCCGGTAGTAAGGAGTAGGTTTGTAGTTTTTGGCTAAAGAAGGCACCCACCATTAATTTCAATCGATATCCTAATCAAAAATGGAAATCCGTATGCCGGAAATTCTGCCTTGTACATTTTCGTCTAAACTAAAGAGTCAAAGCTCTTTAGAATAAACTGATTTAGCAATTCTTTCGTTTATACAGGGTTGCCATGTAGAAATCCCCATTGAATAAGTGACAACCCTTTGTTTTCACTTTCAGTTTCAACTTATTTTTTATTTGACACCAAATTTAGCCTCAAACCTTCTGAACCTAGAGTCGCCGCTCCCACTAGTTTCAATGGATCCACAGTAAAATAAACTGTTTTTCATTTCTTCCAACATTTCATGTACCAATTACCTTATCCAATTTTCACACAATCACCTTGGACTTGTATTTTCTTTATCATATAGCAAAAATCCGGCTCGAAGGACCAAAAATTAATTAAGTACTAAACAAAATTTAAACATCGAAAAAATTTTGGTTATGAACAGTAATAAAACTTTACAGCTAATAAAATTGCCTTCTAGAAAAACAATAATACTCCTCCTGAAGAAAACCATCCGATTTTTTCATATTTATTTTATTTAAAAATAAATCATTTTCCATATCATCAATCTTTCGACTTGGTGTAGAGTAAACAATCTGTCAAAATCGAATTTTTCGAGCATACTTCCAAACCACTGTTTACGCCCCCTTTTAATTCTGATTTTATTGATTAATAAACCAAAACAAAAAAAGAAGAAGAAAACATTTTTCATATTTTTTGTTCTACCCCAAAATTTATAACCCAAACAAAATAAATTCATTGATGACTTCTGACGTACCCTTGGCAAAGCTAATTTCCATTAAAAAGACCATTTATCTATCAACAACAAAAATAACAACAACAATTTTGAATGAAACAAAAATATAAAGCTACCCCACATGCACATAGGAAAATAGGAACAGAAAAAAAGACCGCCTCATTTCTCTGTGTGGTGTTTTGTGCATTTTATGTTTTAACTGCGTGGCAAAGTCATTAATCGAGAAAGCAAGAGTCATATCTTTCATGCGATGAGTGGTTCCTGCATCCTGGATGATGCTATTCATTATGCCCAGCACACAGAGTTGCAACCTGGCAGCCTCTTTCATATATCTACCCTCTGCCTCTCCCATCGCATCTGTCAGTGTTGCTCCTGATCCTGATCCATATGTCTTCCTTTCAAGCACACGCATACACTCATCATTCTTAGCCAGAGAGTGCGACTTGTTCTCCTCCAACTTAACATTCGTTTTGCTTTCCGGGATCAAGATGGAAGAATGGAGCCCATCATCACACACAGTCCCGGTAGTTGTGTAGGTTCCTACCAAACCAAACCGAACACCCCTCGCACCCGCATATGTGAAAAGCGAGTGAGCTTATACCTAGCAAGAAGAAGACTCGTAGAGTCGGCATACAAAAAAAAACATAACCTACAAGGTAGCATGGCATGTTGTTTCCTCCGTTTAAATTGAATTATAGCTTAATTTTGCCCAACTTACAAGGATATAAATAAAAAGCCAACCATGCGTCGTTTTTGTTCGTCTGCCGCACCGTCGCGTCGCGTCGTCGACTCTCGACTTTGTGGTGGTGGTGATGGTGCTGGCAGTCATTTACCTTACCTATGAAGCACTCCCTGGCTGACTCCCGGGGCTGAGTGCATTTCACTGCATCCAAACATTATATTCGTTGTAATAATTAATCCTTCAACGATCTCATTTATTATAATTTTTTTTTCTGTTTTTCTTCTCTTATTCTTCTTTTGCAGCTGATCTTGTTCTGTGCACGCTCACATTGGGCGTTTTGAAGGTGGCTACATCACCGCTATCGACTAACCAAGCGAATACTGTTAAATTTGATCCACCGCTGCCGGAATGGAAACAGGCTGCTATTCAGCGTCTAGGATTTGGCAACTTGAATAAAGTTGTTTTGTGCTTCGATAGAATCTTCTGGGATCCAAATTCGAATTTGTTTGGACATGTGGGCAGTACTACAGCTAGCAGAGGTAAGTTTTTTTTGATGAAATGGTAAATTTAAAACTGAATTAATAGTGAAGGTCTTAATGGGCAACCTTGTGGAACTCTAGATACTGATTGATCCTCCACTGATTTAACTTAAGAGGCTATATTTAAAAAAATTAATTCGTTTTGGAATAAAAGAATCCATAAGACAACTTATGATTTTTTTTAATTTACCTATTCCAACTACAAAACTAAACAAATTGGCTATTTCCAACTGTGCAACTACGTCGGTGAAGCAAATATACCTCCTTTTTAATCGATTTGAAGTAGACTACATGGTTCGTAAAATTCCAAGTCGATTTAAAATCCTTTGACCTGCGATCTCTGGATGCTTGAAAATTTACGCACAATGCAAAAATAAAACAACAACAAAAAAAAACACAGCTTGAGTTCGCATCCAATAACAATTTGCGTATCGGGTTTCGATACTTCTGGAATTTTATGATTAACCAATAAAATGACAACAAGACCAAGTCGTAGAAAAATCAAAAATAAAAAATAAAACTTAGTCGCAAGTCTCGAAGATATTAATGTCTTAAAGGTTCATAAAATCTGCAACTTGGTGAGGTTTAATAAGCCCAATGTCGTAAATCAGCTGCCAACACATAAAATATTACTTGATGGGTGGTATGATGGTGAGGTATGATGTTGGTAACGGGCATTTAACTTTGGTTAAGTTATTTTTCTTCTTTCTTTCGTTTTTTTTTTTTTGAAATCGTTTAAAATGCACGCCCTGTAATACTTGAAGTCGTATAAAATTGACTTATTGGTGAAATGAAATCAAAGTTTATCGCTTTTTTTTTTGAAGTAACAGTTTTAAGTACCTATAACTTCTATATTTGGAAAATGTGGGGGATATGAATCAGATATTATATCAAGTTTTCTTGGGGATTGGTTGAAGGTGTCATGGATACTTAAGCTATCCACAAAAGAAAACAGCTCACTTGTTAACACTTTTGACCAAAATACTTTGAAGTTTACTGTTTTTCTTTAAATTATTACGTTCACATCACGGAAAAATTTTGTGAAAAATTGCTTAGCAACACAAATTCTCTCGCAATCATAAAGAATAAAAGAAGCTTAGTCGAAGATCAGAGAATATTGGGAAATTTTTCTGTAAATGTTAAGATCCAAAAAACATCAAAAAAGATGATACGGAAAAAAATTTCAGCTTCGTTAAGGCTTCCGTAACATTTCTTTCAGTTTTTATTTCTACTACTTCAACTATTACTATTTGATAAATAGCAAACTTAATCAAGTCAAAAATCAATCAATTTCAACTTTTTTAAATATTTCGGTAAATCTGATATTTCAATAAAATTGTATTAAATGGTATTTAATGCCAAATTCTAAGTATAAATGAAGAATCTCTGTGAAACTCGAATTAAAGCAGTTTTTCCGGTAAAACTTTTTTTGACAACACCTTTTATAAAGGAATTCGGATTAGTTACACCATTTATAACTCAAGAAGAGCTGGACCGATTTTAATGCTATCTGATTGGTTGGATTCGTTTCCCTTCGTAATGAGAAGTCATGAAAAAAGAGCTTACTACCCCGAAAAAGAGTAAAATACTGCATGAAAAACAAAGAAAGTCACAGATAAAAAGCTTGGAAAAAGTGTGAAAAGTCTCGGAAAAATATTCGAAATGCTGCAGACTACCGTGGAAAAAAGAGCGGGATACTGTGGAAAAAATCGCCTTATACCTACTAGTGAAAAATGACGGAATACCTCGCAAATTAACAAGAGAGATCTTAAAAACAGGTGCTTAGTACCATGGGAAAAAACATAAAATATTGCGGAAATGAGCAGAGAAAATCGAAGATAAAAGTGTGGAAAGTCGCGGTAAAAAGCGTGTAAAGAAGTTATAATAAACTAAAGAGAAGCCACCCAAACTAAAATCTCCTTCTAAATATGCACTCTAAGAGATTTATTTTCCAAACCAGTTAGAAACACCAACTCAGAAAGAATCCAAAACCTAGTGAAGAAGTTCTTCATCATTTTTTTTTTATCTGTGAAAGCATAATGGTCAATTGGTAGCTTCTTCTGAACTAGAACCAATTTTATTAAGCTTCCCTAAATTCACTTACCGACACGTTTATCCGGAAAACCACTTAGTTACTGATTAATATATTCTAATTCTACACAAAATATCATTAGAATCCTTATAGAAGCATAAAATATTATATTCTTCTTCTTTCAATTCACATTGCTAGAATTTACTTAGTTGCTGAGTGACAAAAACTTCTATTAAATAACTCAAAAGAATCCTTATAGAAACATAAACTTCCTTCAGCTTCTTTAAATTCCCTAACCAAAGTTTATTCTGGACAACAACTCATTGGAAGGCTTATAGAAACCGGAAAAGCTTATTAGAAAAATCACTTAATCCCTCATATATGGCTTCTTTCATAAAAAGAACTCAAAGAAATTTAGTAGAATGACTTCTTTTTCATTGCAAAACCGTTACGGGACCAATTGACAACATTATAGAAGTTCTGTAAGTATTTTCTTTCTATCAATTTATTAAACGAAGTTTGTCCGTAAAGAAGTTGTTCTGAATTTCTGAAGGAAGCCTTATAGAAACTTTATAGAAAACTCCGTAAATTTGACATACCAAATATTTTTATCGGTCTAACCCGCGAATTAATTTCAAAATATCACTGAAAAGTTCATAAAAATGATTTAAAAAAATCTTTCATGTCTCCTTCATGACTTCTATGGGAATTTGATAGGCAAAAGACAAACAAGCGAAAAAAAAAAATTCCTTAAATCATTAAAATTGATCTCCCACAGAGAGTGATCGTTAACAAGAATTCGTTATTTTTTTATGGATCAAATCACAAGTGCACCCCGAGCGCCTGAAGGCTGGCCCCACCGGAATGAGTCACACGAACGACATTAGATACTCCCAAGTCTAAACATATCAACAACAATCAACCGCCTCTCATTCAAAGCTCGTAACAGATTGTAACTGATCGAGTTGCACGCCGCTTGCTCGTGCTTGCTTCTGACATCTTGTGAACAGACAAGAATTCCGTATACACATAAAGTGACATTTTGGCATTCTTCCCCACGAATCGGGAGAACAAACAACAACAAAAAAAAATACAAACACACAATCCCAGTTATAACGATCACGAAAATTTTGCGCACAAAAAAAAAATTATGTACAAAGTTTCGTATTTATCCTAGGCTGCCTCCGCAAATTGGCTCTCCAAGATCAGTCACAAGAGAGCAAATATGTTTTGGTGGAGATGTCAAGTCATACAGTCATCCACCACCTACCTATTCTGCCATCGGATCGGATCATAGAATTCATGCCGAAGTCACGTAACTTGAGACGAACAACGACCACGACGAGATAGATACAAAGTGTGAGGCTTGTAAGAGAGCCTGGGGGCCTTTGGAAAATGCAATTTCTTATGAGGCTCATTGATCAAAACACAAACACCTAATAAAACCTGCGGGGAGTTTGTTTAATGCGATCAACCGATCAACTATGATCCACACACTCGGGCCCTCCTTCTCCTTCTCGTGCCACTACTCTTCACCACTCTTCAATGGAATGGCAAATAAATTAGAAAAAACGCAATGAATACGTGTGGGGATCGCCAGAAGGTCTACGATCTCATGTCCCGGAATATGGATTGCCCCGCATAGAAGCGTGACATTAGGCCCCCAATAGACGTACGAACGAAACAGACGGGCGGCCGGCGATGGACGTACAGCTCGAGGAGGACATCACATCCAAAAGAATTTATCTTCGCTTTATTCAAATCCGAGTTCGGAGTTAACCCGGGCTTCGCGATCGCAGTTCGGCGAGGACTATTGATTGAGGGGACACAACCTTAGAGAGACACCTGAAACCTGATACCAATTTTTTTGTGTATTTTTGTTTGTCGAAGGCTTAACTCCTTTTTTGCGCGCCAATGCTTTCCTGCATATGGTCGCCGTCGACGCGACCTACGGACGCGGATGGGACGTCGCGATCGCAGTCTTCACGCCGCCGCCGCCGCGCCGCCATCCACCGACAACGACGACGACGATCACGGTGATGATGATGATGATGCAAGTGCTGAGCCAATTAATCCCGCCGGTCCTAATTTCACACGTACTTGCTGGTGGAGATTTAGGACGTGTGTCGCTCGCTTTGCGCTGCGCTGGCCAGGCCAGATGCGGAGGAGCAGCAACGAATTGAATTTGGAATTCATGACTTTAAAGTGGCGGTGATTTCTCAAGTTTGTTTTGTTGGGGCTTCGGTGTTAGATTATGTTGGCCATCAGTTTCCGAGGAGGGCGTCTCATGTGTTAGTTGTGAAATGTGTGCTCCCCCCTCGAGCGAACGGTTGGGTTGTTGGATAGGGTTGAAGCGCAGAGGCGTTGGGTTCATAAATTTTGCGTCCATCGTTTGCGCGCTGAATGCGAATTTGAGCATAAATGCATACAAGTGTTTGCAAAGTGGGTGGTTAGTGATTTGTTAGATGTACATAAGCTGTTAGATGTGATCAATGGAGAAAGGTAAGATGAAGCATTTCTGAATGGCTTTTATGGACATAACCTGTGGGGCTAGTGTAGTGGCTAGTGTTCGTGGTTAACAAGAAAAAGGTTTGGATAAGATCAATGAGTTTGGTTAGATTCTGTTAATGAAAGAAAGTCTAATGAAAAATTGCTGAGGGGTTCAATATAAATTGTTGATGGTAGTTAAAAGTGGTAACATGAGGTAATGAGAGCACTTCCGTTAAGAGAGAAATCCAATTAGTTTTGGATTGCATGTAGTAAAAAATATATTAGATGAACTTTGTGGCACGACTATCTCACTAAGAACCAAGGCCTATTGACTGACTCTTTCAACGATTTCCTGCTAAGGGGACCTACAATTTTCTGCCGGTTCCAAACAGCTACCTGAGATGGACTTTTCCAGCAGTACTCTCTAATGTTTTGTCAATACCTTGCAAGAGGCAGTTAAGGGGACAAAGCCTGGGAATTGAACCCAGACCTCTTTTCAAAATGGCGGCCGAATCAAACTTGAGAAATATTACTTTAAAACCGAGAATATATTCCCGCTCTTCGATCCATTTAAAATTCATCTAGAAACCAAAAACAGTCAAATAATAATTTTTTTTTTTGGCAGGAGGGGGAAATCTTCAAAGGACACTTGGCAGTAATCGACATCAAGTTTAGTGTAGGACTCTTACCGCACTAAAATCACCTCGAAATCTGGACCAATCTATGAAAGATCGACAACTGATTTTTCTTTCTCAATGTTTTCGTCACTTTGGAGGAAGTTTAAACTTTTAATACTTTAGGGGCTTGGCATATTTTCTTACAACTTCTGTAACCATTTCTATTTGAAGGTCACGATGCAAATCGCTATTTCTTATATATCATGCTGCTTTTACTACACCACGAAGGACTGTGTTCTGGAAGATTTTAAGGGTGGGTTTTGTAAGTGCGGTCTTTTCAGGTGCTTGGCTGCTATCCAGAGCGGATAATCGGTTGAGGCATCCGTCGTTAAGCTTTTCAATAATCTACTTAGTGAATCATTTTTGAATTCTTAGATTTGTTTTTTAAGTTCGTTGCTTAGACGGTTAAACGCCGTTTTATCGTCTGGAAATCTAGTATTCTGCCATTTTCTACGAGCTCTTCTTTTCTTTAATATAAAATAATTATGAATCAATTGAACTTCCTTAAATGGTTAAATGCAATTTCCAAAGGATCCCTCCTTATACACAAACACATACATCCATTTATAGGTAATATTCGAATTACTAAATCAATTTGACTTTGATCATGTTTTATATCTCGACTAAAAACCGATCGATTCGATGATGGTACGACCATCCCTGTATGCCATATGTCCTTCGTATAACTCCACGGCGTACTTAATATTCATATATTTCAACCACATCCACACGATTACTCCAAGTTAATTACGCCAATTTGCACAATCACACCATTCTGGTCATTCCACCCATTCCACCTTCTTCTGTTACGACCAACGGCGAGGTGAGGGCCTTTCTATGTAAGTCGCGTCGCGTCGTCGTCGTCGTCGTCCTGAGGTTGGCATCTTGCACACCTTATTGGGGAATAGAAATGGAAACAGAGAGTCGAGTCGTATCTAACCAAACACACATTGAATCGCGAGCTATTGATGGTGAACCTCTGGGCTGCTGGCTGGCTGGCTTACCAAAGCGCCGTAAATCGGAAGTCACCTGTGCAAGCTGTGCAGCCTGTCAAATTCATCTCACTCTCCCATCTGTCCCACAGGGTCTTCCCCACCTAGCCGTAATCGTTCCACGACGAGTATGTAGTAAAAAGCCACTATTGCACCTCAACGTGCCACACTCTGAGGCAGGCAGAGTGTGCATGTTGCACATAGAGTAATAATAATGGGACAAGAAATGGATGCATCGAACGATTGCAACCGGCCGGCGATATAGGCGCAGCATTGCGCCTATTTGTGGTTAAATCCTTATTTATGGCCAAGTTCAGCAGACCAAGCTTCGGTTTGGTCTCCAACGCAACCAAAAAAGCCATTTTCTTGAGAGCAACTCTCTTCTTTTGTGGCAAGGGAATCAATCCAAAAGTGGAATTACGTGGAAAATTGTATGCCCAGTGTGAATATCTATTTTTTTGGTTTCCTTACATTTTCCTATAGCTGTCCGTTCTCGGTGTGCATTCGTCTGTCTGTCTACAACGATTTTCACAGATTTTCGCTCTTTTTTTTCTTCTCAACTTCAAATAGAAACCAAAAATGAAAAACCATCTTGAAATAGGCTCTGCGAGTCTGCACCATCATCATCATCATCATCATCAGCAGCAGCAGCGAACCTATAAAGGATGCTGGTTGAAGAAGAAGAGGACCAACACTGAGGCCATCCGAATGAGGATGCATTTTTAATGTGCAGAGGTAATTTCGTGTACAAAGATTTATTGAGATGTGACCCATGCAGGTATCTTCTCTCAAATAGCATATAGGATCGATCCTTGTACCAGCGCATCCCCCTCTGAGCTCTGATGCATCCAATCCACAATCCAGTTCGACTAAATAACAGCTCATGAGGGTTGTTGCTGTTTTTTTTGGACATCGTCCATCGTCATACTCGTCGTCGTTGTGTCGTTTTCGTTCCATCGCATCGGTTGGCTCCGAAACGAGAGGTGACAATTTATTTAGATTTATGTGAATGGGATTGAAAAGTCCAGGTTTTATAGTATTTTATATGTTTTTTTCTTCCTCGTTGTTGTTTTTTTTGTTGCTGAATGAAGAGCATGAATGTATACCTACTCTCTCTCTCTGTGAAGCAAAAGATTTCGACCTTTTGATAGGTTAGCAAGTCATTAAAATATAAAACGCTTGGTGATTAGAAAGCCAGGGGTTCGTAAATTTGGTCATTGATTCACTTGGTGACAGGCGACGATTTTGTTAGTAGATTGCAGAGTTGTTGTACCAACCTATATCCACTTCGATAAGGGTACGTAGTACTACTATCGATATAAATTTCCGAAGAAATGTATCAATTTATGGGTCTTGAGGTAAGAAGGACATTGGGTCAGTTTGATTAGAACTGATAATAACTTTACCTTAACCTACTTCTCTATATAAGAGTTAGTATAGGTATGCGTATATGAGTGTAGGGAAAGTGTGATTGTTATCATATCTTGGAGTTGTGTTTTGTTTATGGAGAATAGAGTGATATAATTCAAAGGGGTTTGATTGGAATTATATGTCCATTAAGGGACAACGTGCGAAGATTCTAAAGGATTCGAAGAAGATCGGGGGAATAAGATTGGAAGGGAGTCTTAAATAGTTGAACATGAGTAAGATTTAATCTTAGATATCCAACTTGTCTTGTTTTAAGAAATTATAAGGAATTCCATGTAAACTTGAATTGAATAAAATTCTAAGGTCTTCGAAATTTAAAATGGATGTTTGAGGCAATATTTTTTAAACAATAACTGACAGCAAATTTCTTACGTATTATCATTGCCAGTTTGTAGTTTGGTTCTGTGAGCAGTTTAAAAACGTTCCGAAGAAATCGAAGCTACTTGCTTACCATCACATACTTGCCTTACCTCAGTAATCGTTTCTTCCCTTTCCACCTATAATCGTAAGGGCTTTACTTTTTACTTTGTACTATTATGAACGGTCAGCTGTATACTAGAGCATAAGCCCAGTGCTACATAAATCAATTCTTAACCTTCGGGAAGCATTGCTAATTGAAGCATCACTAAGTGTGAGAAATAGTCACAATCTTGAAATACCCTTCCCAGGAAACAGTTTAGGAAGGCTTCTTTCATCCTTAATAAGATTTGCAAAAGTTAAGAAGCTAGAACGGATCATAAGAAAGACCTTGAGGATGAAATGAGATACCAAAAGATTGTCTCCAGGCCAAACAGGAGGGTAAGACCTTCAAGGGCAACAGGTCTTCTAAAGAGTCCAAGCTTGAATGTGCATGTCATTCAGGTGAAGCTCACTTATATTCCTGAAACACCTTTTTAGCTAGCAAAGTTGTTTTTTTTTTACTTTATTGATACATACTGAGGTCCCTTTACTCTTGTTTCGTCTCCCATGACATGCTTTTATGGCATACATGGTGATCAAATTTGAAGAAGGGTCCTTGAAAGATTTTTTCACAAGCTGATTTTTACTAAGCTCAAATTTATAATTGCTAAACCACGTCGGATGAAAATAATTCGTGACTTTCATGCAGAATCGTTCTTTCCGATGGATGATTGAGCTGTCTTCAAAGCAGAAGTACCACAGAAAAACATTAGGTAGGTACCTACTTTTTTATTTTTGAGGGTCTGCAAAAGAAGCTTTTGACGATAGGGATTGTAAGCTCTGTTTTCAAATAATAAATTTCAAGAAAAGGATTCTGTAAAACAGAACAAACGAACAAACGAAAACTGTCCAAAAAACTTAAAACCGATTTACTTTGATTTAAGCGTTTTTTTAGTAAATTTAAAAATGAATTTTATATTTTCGTACATTTTTTATAGAGATAGGTCTTCCTTCTTAATTGAAGACTTAATACTTAAAACGTTCAACTCCTGTTTACGGAGCTTGTTTCTAGAAATATTTTCATCAAATCATTTTAAAATTTTTTTTTTCTTGAACAAAAAATATTTTTGTTTTGTTTCTTAGTTTGACAACTACAATAATATGAATGGCACCCATTGATTTTATTGTCCATAACGAATCCATCTAAAATAATAAATATTAAAATGTTTAAAAAACAACAACAACAACAAAAAATTATAAATAAATGCCGCGCTCATTCAATTATAACAATATCTTCATTTTATATCTTCTCATAAATCAAATTCAATTAAGAACTCAAATGAAAAAAAAAACAACGAAGAAGAAAGAATTATCTGTAACGCCCCTTTTTTTGTTCAAGCTGTTTCCCATCATAACTTTCAGAATAATAAACTTATTTGTCCCGTTATTGTTGTTCAATATGTTCCAAATGACATGTGACATCGTAAAAAAATCAATATGAGTGCTGTGGAATATGAATTTATAATTTCAAAAAAAATCTCTTTTTGATAAAAAATAAAAAATATAAAACAAAAATTATATTACTACACGGTTGTATTATTTTATTGGATACCTTACCTAGAGCTTACCTGAATCGATTGAGATCGTAAAATCGAAGAAAAAATAATTTTTAATAGCAAAATAAAAATAAAACTATCCAATCAAGGTTGAGTTGAATTTCATGTTTTTGTTTTTATTTTTTTTTTTGATATCTTACAAGTAGTTTGCACTTAAATTTTTCTGTGAACAAGTCAAAATTGTGAAACGAACTTGTTTATACTTACGAAAATTCACAGTGGGACAGGATAGAACTCAAAGTTTCTAATAAATCAACTCCTATTGCTACTATCCAAAAAAATAAAACTACTGGAAACTGCAATGAACTTTTTTAAAGCTCCTGTAAGTCTTCTTGGTGCGCTTATCTATGAAACGAATGTCAACTATAAATCTTACTCCTTTTTTCGATACCTCGGACTTTTAAATAAATGCACTATAAGACTTCTATAAAACTTCTTTAACACTTCTTTAACAGTGTTTAACTTCAAATATTCATTGAAACTGAAACAAAAATATAAAATTAAGTTAATATCCTAAACAAATTACGAGCATACAAATTTTTGCATTAAAAAAACGTATTTAGTAATTTAAAGTGGAGTTAATAGTTACCTGAGAACATCTATTAAACTTGCATAAAACTTCTATAAAGCTGTCTACATTTGAAAGTCATCCAATACTAAAGGAAATATGTTTTAAGTATTATTCGCTTGAACAAAAACGTGTATCCGCTTAGTACTGTTCTCAGTTTCTAATTCAGAGATATGCTGCACATTATAGTTGAAAAAGAAGATTCCGTGCTTACTTTTGTACCACTGTTTTCCGTAGTAGTGGTCAATTTCAAGAGAGACGCCAGGTGTAAAACTAGCCTACTCCAATATTTCGTTAAATTTAAGAAGTGACTTTTGGTCAGCAGAATTTCGTTCTAAATAATTTACTAGATTTGGGTGGTTCCGTCTTATCAAAATGAGAAATGCTTTTATTTAGTTTTTCCTCTATCAAATTGCTGTTTCATTTGCTTGGTGTTGGTTCTATTTCATTTATCTTGACTAGTTTAATAGCAGTAGGAAGGTATAGCCTCTGAATACGCTCAGCTATAGATTTTTGTTTTTCTTTCCGAACAAACGATGAAGAAAAAAATTCTTAATTTACATACCTTCTGGATTTTTTTTTTTTTTTTGTTATTTTTCTTTAAATTTTTGTTTCCATCTTACGTCGACGACGACGCTTTATATACTTTATATCTGTTGGATATATGAGATATTCTATTTGAATGGGCGCGCGTACTAATTAAGAAAATATTTCACTAATTAATGAAGACCAACCAACATAGCAGAAGTATGGTTGTTATAAGGAGTTGCTACTTCTGGTGCTGCTGCTGTTGCTGCTGTCGACAGAGGGCAGGTCGCACGTCTCTATAGGGATCATCAGATGGATTTTTTTTTTTTTTTTGTAATTCCTTAATTGGTCTAGCTCAGTTAAAAAAAAAATTAAAATAAGTAAAAAAAAAAATAAAACACATTTTATGGACTCAACCGCCCAGAATGTTGAATTGAAATTTTTGAGGAAGAAATTAAGGGTTATATAAATGGATGAAGGAAGGTATCCTGAAATTATTTAAGAATTTTTTTTCTCTTTAATTTATTTTTACTTTTGTTCTTATTCTGCTATTTGAAAAAAGGTGCACGAGGAATATTCATAACGGACTATGGGTTTTTTATGGTAATTTCTTTTAAAAGATGTTTATGGGTGTTCGAGTTCATCTAAATTAAGTGGGGCATTCCTTATTTTTTTTTTTTTATTTTTTTTTTTTATTTCAGTTTATTTATGTTACAAAAACGAGTTTCATCATCAATTCAAATATAAAACAGATCCTTCTTCGTAGAGTTCAAATATTATTTTTTTATTTTTTTGCAATGCTGATCCGCAAAGCAGTTGATGCCTTTTCGATGCAGCAGTAACCACGCACTAAGCGTTATCTACAGCTACGTTCTTATTGCATTTTATGCTAATTTTTCGCATACATTTTGTAGCTCATTTTTTATTTCAATTTTCATTCAAAAAGTAAACTTCCTTATGTGGGCGCTAATGCCAATAACGGAGAAAATTTGCAGCGTTTTTATTTTGCACCTTTTAAATCCAGAATTTGTTGCGCAACCCTACTTTTGTAGCTCAAACGCTTTTCAAAATATTCCGTTTGCGCTCAAATAATTTTGTTTGCTGAATCTTAAAGCCAAAATAGACTTGGTGAGACCCCGTTTTTGTAGCACAGCTCGACTAGTTTATTTCTGCAACACAAATTCTAGAATTTCATATTCAAAAAAAAATTGGTATGCCATTTTTTATATATTATGGAGCAACAAATTAAAATTAAATTTTGAAAAATTTCACTGACCCATAGTCAAAAAAAATTTTTTTTCAAAAAAATCAAAAGCTAAAATTTTCAATCTAACTTAATTCATAATAGCCTTGGACTACATGAGCAACTTCGTGCAATCCAGTCGTGCATTTTATGTTTTTATAGAATTTGGAAACTCGTTTTTAAGTAAACCTTTTTCTCAAAAACTTGAATATTTCTAAATAAAGTGATATAGCTTCTCTTTCGTTTAAACAGGGTTGCCACTTTTATGTACAAATTTTAAAAATGGCAACCCTATGAATTAATTTTCAAATCAGCTTATCTTTCATTTGACACCAAATAAATTTCTAACCTTATAAACTAAGCCATTCGGACGGTCGCTGTATTTATTATTATGACTTTTATTTTTCGTCGATAGCTCTCCTACTACAAGTACCTATAAAAATTGCTGTTTATTTTTTACAGGTCTTGAATTGCGATTTTTTAAGACTTGTCCTTTTTTCGTTTGACAACTTTGATGCATTTACCATCTAGTATAGATGCGATGCACATATTCCAGACCTTCTTTCAAAGCCTTTTCCGGGCCTAAAAACAACTCGAAGGCTTGTGACCGTGATCACCCAATTCCGATGACAACCTTTTCAGACAAAGTACAACGTAAATTGTTCCAGATGTTAATTTACCAGTTTATTCCACATGGTTGGCGTTTTTTTTTTTGAGAAGAAAAAATGTGTGTTCCTTTTTGAACGATGACACCATTAAGACAGAAATTCTCCAAAGTCATCTTTCAACTTGACACCTAACACGAGTGTTTAAAATGTTTAATTTTGGTCTTATTTCTTTCAAATTATAAATCCTCCAGAATTAATTTAAATTTAAGGAAAAATATAAACACAAAACTGGCATAAAACTAACATAAACCATTCCTCTCTGGGGTCGAAGTGTGGGCTGTCCTTTTCATGCCAAATGATCAATAACAAATTGACAGATGAATCATTGGCACGGCACTTGCACACACACACACAGACAATTCCAAACAAACACAATCGAGAAATAAAGCTGTCAAAAAGAATTGAAAACTGCAAATCAGTTCTCGCGCGTTCACATCGGTCAGTGTAATAAAAATGTCAACTTCACTTTACATTTTTACAGTAGTCGTAGCCGAGAAACGAGGAAAGCTCTCTGAAGCCAGTTCCAACTTCCAGACCAAACCAACAAACCTTTGAACCAAAAATGGCCATTTGTCACCCTCTCTTATACAACATTTGCCATTCTATATGAGACAGACTCAGAAATACCTTACATCGAGAAAAAAAAAACAAAATTAAATGAAAATAATAAAATTTATAAAAATGAAAATTTTAGTTTTTTTTTTATTTATAAAAGGCCACAACACACAGGCCAAGTTGCAACAACTCATTATTTTGCAGCTTAAGTCGAACGATGATAAATTCACGTGTCATTCTTGTGTGCGATGTGTCTCTCTGCTCTGTGCTGCGAATGAGAGTGTTGGCCATTTGTGGCGATGCCTTGTCTCGTCTTCTGTCCACCAGCATTACTGCGATGCACGTTGTCTTGTCTTGGGGTCTTGCAACATTTCACGGGCTCTCCCCCAAAGAATTGTTGACACTAAATTATGCGAAAAGGGGCAATAATCGTTGTCCAAAGAGTCCAATGACACTTACGGCCGTAGTGCGTCCGGTCCGTCGCGTCGCGTCGCGTCGAGTTGTTCGACATACCTACACATGAGATCTTCAAAAGGAAGATGATTCTGTCTTCTGCTGGTAGGATCTTTTGGACCTTCTCTGGGTTTTGGCAAATTTGGCAAAACGTGTCGTGTGTGTTATTTGTGAGTGAGTTAGTATGCAAGAGTGTCTGCTGTACAAAACGGTAGTGTAATAAAAATTCGTACCTATTGACATTGTTCGCACAATTGCTCGTCGTGATGCCTTGGCCCCCTTTGATTTTTTTTCTGAGTGGGTCTTGAATGGCTTCACATTCTCAATACGCCTTCTTGTTGTTTTTCTTTTTTTTTGCTTGGAATTGGGTGCACAAAAGATCGTCAATTCTTATACGATATGTGGTCTTTTGACAGGTAAACGTGGATTATTTATGTTCTATGGGGTCTAGAGAACAGCCAGTCAGTGAATTATACCACGATCGAACGGAATGGTCAGAAGAAGTCGATGGAAAACCAATCGAATAAGATTCACTTGGAACAGTACGTATGTAGACAAATATGCGAATTGTCTTGGAATGGATATTGGGAGTGGGTATATACATTCAGAAGGGATTTTATTAGGGTTACACTGAAGAAAAGAAATATTGACCCTTAGTTTAAAATTTTTAAATGATGTGAGGTTATTAGAATGATCTTGATTTTATACTTTTTTTTCCCAGGAATATCTTCCTCGAAAAATTGTTTTTGTACAATTAAAGCGGTGTGGTCTTAAAGTGTATAGAAAATACAACTTTTGACATCAATACAGTAATAACCAAATTTGGCACAAAAATTTGGTTTTCCGATGTGGATTGAGAATGAAAAAACCTTTCTTTTGATATGTTTCATGAAGGGTTTCCAAAAATTTGTTTATAAGCTTTATACAGAATATTTAACTCAATTTTCATTTTATGTTGAGGTCTCAATCTCGAATGTGTTAAGTATTGAAAGTTCAATCATTACGCAAAATAAGACCTAGAGAACGAAGTTGCCAAAATAAAAATGAAGTAAAACCCTAAAAAAAAGAAAAGAAACCTTCTTGAGGGCTTATATTTCGTTTCCTGGGGTCTTATTTTATTTTTAATTTTGGGTCTTTATTATGTCAGTATTAAGAACCTCTCTGTAAGAAATAACAAAAAATTTAATATTAACTAATAGTTTTTATGGGTCTTATATTTATTTTAAAATTTTTGGACCCTAATCAATTTCTATAAATTGTCATATTTCACATTAATTATATTTTAATGGCTCATAATTATTTTAAAATTGATTTTTTTTTTCTAAGACTTGAGGTCTAAACTAACTTACAAATACGTGCATTCCTTGTTAAACAATCTTTTGGGGTCAAAGTTCTATAACTATTAATTTTTTTCGTTATATTCCAGAATTTAAGTTTAATTCACTAAAAAAACATCTTGCGTAAAAAAAATTAAATGTGAGGGTCATATTTTATATTCGATTGGGGTCTTATTTTACTATGAAATAGAATCGCCCCGCCGCGTAGCCAGAAGTAAAGAAGCAAACATAATTTTGGAACATAGTTCATACATTTTTATGTGAATTTTTACATTTTTGCATCTTACTTAACTTTTCAATAGGGGTCCTACATTGATATTAGATAAATCTCCTATAAAAAATATTTTTGATTCATATTGTGTTAATATCTGAGCGTTTAGTGTTCATCGTATTACTACGGTGCCTTTCTAAATTTACGCAATTGGGGTCTTATTTTATTGTTTAACATACGACATGTCAAAGAAAAGGTTTTTTTTGCATTTTCGTTTATTTTTTAGGGTCTTATGTATATTTTAAAATTTTGGAGATTTTGAAATTTGGGTCTTTTTTTATAAAAATAAATTCCCATAGAAAAAAAATTCCAAAATAGTTTTGAGGTCCTATTTTAAAAATTTGTGTGGTCTTATTTCATTTCGATGGGGTATGAGACCCCATTGTTATAATGAGTTTATAAATCAACTACAATTTCAGTTTTTTTAGTTTGGGGTCTTAATTTCTTGGGACTTATCAAAATCCTCAATTCTAGTTAAAGACCTCAGGAATAACTTCAAATTCAAAGAACCTCTACCACTTAAATGTTTCTTTCAGTGTGTTCCACCCAAGCAAACAACAGGCAAATCAGAGTTCGTCGTCATCGTCAGTCAGTCGGTGGATTGCTCGTTTTGTTAGGGAATGGTACCTCTTAAACAAATGCTCTTTCAACCACCTCTGTGTGCTGTTATTCCGGTGAAAGAAAGACTGATCTCAATGGCATTTGCGAGTTTATAGCATAGAACACATAAAATCCATTTTCCAAGTCCCGCACTGTCTCCAATAACCAGCAAATTGCTTCTGACCTTGTTGTCTGTTGTCTTTGTGCGCAATCGCCAATATAGCTTCTTGTCGTCTTGCTGATGCTCTGGCCCGCTGCTGTGGCATGCTTCAGCGAGTAGTCGCAGTCAAAGTAAACGAATATAGACTCTTTGTGTCCCGCATCTGACCATCTATCAATGCAAGTAGTGAAGTGGTGTGGAATTCCTTTCAATTTTTGAAAGTCCAACACACGATTATGATTATTGCTTCAGCGTGCTGGTTCTGGTTGTTTATTCTTTTTCTTTTTTTACTGCATCAGCAGTAAAGTGAAGTAGTTTTTAGCGCGTTGTTGTAACCATCTCCGCGGAGAAGATACATTCCAATTGGAATTGGATTTGAATTTAGCCCCAAAGCTGAAATGGGGTCCAACATAGAATCGATCGACGACACGACGAAGCCACAAAAACAACACCACACTCAAGACTGTGCGAGAGCTGCTCGCACAGTCCTCAAGTTATTTGTGAGCCCCAATCACAATGCGCCAAAAACCAATCAATAATCGCCAAACAACGCGAGTACAACAAACCCCGTGCGCTGCGCCTCGCTGTATAGCTTCGCAATGGAAATTGGCTAAAACGTATATAGGTACTGTAACATCGATCGAACACAAATGATCGAACAGACAAACGGACAGACGCAGACGGTAGAACACTGCGAATCTGAAGCTAAGGTCCACCTCGACGTATTTTATTTGATTGCAGCCCATAAATTACCCCCATGTTAATGGTTTTATTCCGGGACCGGGATTGGGACTGAGACAGGACCGTTCGACCGGCATCTTCACATACACATGGTTCGTATGGTGTCTGAGATGGTAAGGCTTTTGTGAAAATGAATTTTTTCGCGCTTGCTCTCGCTTACCGCTCCCTCTGGCGTGTGTGTTTGCAAGTGAATTTATTGCTTCGATTAAAATGGAAGGTGACGCAAGGCTATTATATCGGCGCTGCTGCGCGATGGTGTTAGCTCTGGGTCTCAAGAGCTGATGTTGTCCCGCATATCTGCGGACACCGTGCGAAAGCTTGTTAGCACTCATCATGATGCATCAACATTATTTGCAGCCAAACAGCCATAGGTGTATATTTTCTTCCAATTCAAATAGTCGACTGTCGAACTGGGGAAATCGACAAAAAACTGTCAAAACCAAGACAACCAGTAAGGTCTTTCCACTAGTGGCCGAGGTATTGAAGTTCTGAAATAGCACATAGCAATCATATAGAGATGCAACTATGGCAGTGTATCTTTTTAACGCCCCCACGTTACACTACGTCGAGTATAGTTGTTGTTGTTGTTGCTGTTGCAAGATTGCAAGAGATTGCGACTTGGCAATGCAACTCAATTTATTATTATTATCACTCTGGAGAATGTGATTGGGATTTGGGGGGTTATAGCATTTCAACTGCGCTGTGCAACTATGTTGTGAGTCTAACGATTAATTGCAAAACGAACACTGCAACCATCAAGGCCGATGGCGGACTTATAGTAGAAACACGGTGCTATAATGCCAGAAGCACGGTGATAGGTTTTTATGGAGTGCGAATCCCACACACAATGAAAGATATTGAAATCCAATCGCGGCACAAAACCTTTAGAGATAGTCTCTGTTTTTTTTTTTTTTGGTTTTAGATGTTTTTGTTGTCTTTGTTTGCAGTCGAGTGATGGAATAAGGCGCGCGAGATCTCGTCGTGGAATTGAATTTGAAAAATTGCTAATTGGATGTCAGAGATGCTTGTTGGCTGTTGCATATCTATACCCCAGATATGCTGAGAGATTTATGGGAATCAGTGGTTCTAACTTGATATTGGTATACCTATCTGATTTTGAAGGCTTGTTTGGTTTTATTATTATAGAACCAATTTTTTGAGTGCCATGCTGTTTACTGAAATTGAGTTTCAGTTTGGGCGATCTATATAGTAGTTCTTTGAATTAACAATGATTTCTTCAAGTTCGATTTCAACCAACTAACATCTTCAGCCATCTTTAACTCTTCTCTATAGCTGCTTCAAGGTTCATAGGTAATTTAAAAAAAAATGCGATCGCCTTTCTAATTTTTGTTGGTTTTGGCTGTGATTTACCATTATCGGCTCTTATTTACAAGTTCGATTTACCAGTATCGAATCTGTTCTACCAGTTTCGGGCTTTCGACTTTGACTCAGCTGTTTTGATGTTGTTATTGAATTTTGGCTGTTATTGACTACATTTGGCTGTTTTTTCCAGTTTCAGCTACGTTATACTAGTTTGGGGTGTGATTTACCTGTTTCACCTGTGACGTACTAGTTACTGCTGTTACTAGTTTCGGCTGGGATTATCCATTTTCGATTGTGCATTACTAGCTACTGGTGTCATTTACTAATTTCGGCTGAAATTTACTAGTTTTTGGTGTTATTTGCCAGTTTCAACTGCGATTTACCAGTTTAAGCTGTGCTTTGAGTTGCTGCTGTAAGTTACCAGTTGCAGCTGTGATTTACCAGTTTCGGTGTTGATTTACCAGCAACTGCTGTGAATTCCTAGTTTCGGCTGTAATTTACAAGCCTCGGCAGTGATTTAACAATTACAGTGATTTTTCAGTTCCAACAGTGATTAACCAGTTTCAGCTGCGATTTGATAAATACGGCCTGGACTTAATAGAGTCTACGCTGTGATTTATCAGCTGGAGATGTGATTTACCAGCTACTGCTGTTATTTACTAGTTTCCGCTGGAATTTCTCAGTTTAAGCTGTAATCTTCCAGTTTTTGCTGTGATTTACCAGTTTGAGCTGTGATTTACTAGTTTCGGCTGTAATTTATCAGTTTGGCTTTTATTATCCAGTTTCGGTTGTAATTCACTACAAGCTACTGCTGTCGTTTACTAATTTCGGCTGTAATTTATTATTTCCGGCTAAAATTTAGCAGTTTTTAGTGTGATTTAATAGTTTCAACTGCGATTTACACAGTTTAAGCTGGGATTTGAGTTGCTGTTGTGATTTAACAGTTGCAGCTTTGATTTACCAGTTTCGGTTGTGACTTACTAGCAACTGCTGTGAATTACTAGTTGCGGCTGTTATTTATCAGTTGAAGCTGTGAACTTACAATTTCGGCTGTGATTTACCAGCTTCGATATTGATTCCAGTTTAGGCTGTGAATTATAAGCTTCCGCTATGATTCACCAGTTTGGGCTGTGATTTACTACAGCATCGCACGTGCTTTACCAGTTTTAACTGTAATTTTAGAACTACCACCGTGATTTAATAGTAAAGGCTGTGATTTACCAGCTACTTCAGTGATTTACCTGTTTCGACAATGATTTACCTGCTCCGGCAGTGATTTACGACGGTCTTCTTACAGTTCCAGTCGATTTGCCAGTATCGACTGATTTTACAATTAGGGCCGTGATTTAATATAGTATAAGCTGTAATTTACCCGTTTCGACTGCAATAAACCAATTAGAGCAAACAAGTTTTAAAGATTTGTCAACAACACTGACCCAATATTTTGTTCTCTCTTGAGTTGTATCAAAAAAAAAAAAATGAGATTTTTCTTTTTTTAAATCACAAACTACAAATTAATTAAGTTAAACTTATATTTAGCTTGATTTTGATGTAGTACGACCCACTTTAATAACTAAACAAAAATCACTCCTCTTTCCCTCTTCCTCTCTCTCTTTAAAAAAAAAAAAAATATTTCTTCGACATCTTCTTCGACATTTTGCTTCAGTAAATTTTGTCAACATTGCTAATGAATTCCTACGTCTTTTGAAAATTTTTATATGAATTTAACATGGACTTGCACATTTTAATGTTTCGCTTGCCTCCTTCGGGGGAAGGGAGAGGGGGGTCGAAACAAAAAGGGATTTTGATGATATCGCAAAGCCCAACAAGAGAATAACCAAACAATGTTTAAACTACATTTCCCGGGAGCATCATCAAACGCAAAACTTTCAAAACGCGCTCCGTTGCAATGTCCTAATTTTCTAAAAACCCCCGCAGAGACATAATATACACTATATAACCGTTCAACTACAACTACAAAAACGCCAACGACTATGACTATGACACACCCAAACCTACTCTCTAGCTCTGGATATACTACATCGAGAGTAGCAGCAAACGCTTTTTATTAAAAATTCCATTTGGAATATAAATGTACGCTTAAGTAGCCGGAGAACCGGCCAAAGGCTGCTGGCCCTCCCCATCAGCCCCAACTACTGGGCTATACTATAATAGTGTTCGACCAAGTCCATTGCTGTGCATAAAATTGCATCAATATCAACTTTGCATAAGCTCGAGAGTGCACTTAAACTAATGACCAACATCGAAAGCGACAGAGATGGAGATGTGGACTGTGGAGTAGAGTCCCTCCCGAGTCAGAGACGAGCAACTACAATCTATACAACTATACGACAACGTAGCAGACGTTGACGACGACGATGACCATGTCGGAGAGATTCTATATGCGACCATGGAACAAGTGCAACGATAATTAATTAAATTAATTAATTTACATTGGCAGGAGCAACCCTATGTTTAACAGAAAAACAAAAAATACAAAAAAAAAAATAGGAGCTGGCATTATCCAAAAGAGCCAAACCGAACAAAAGACTTAATCCACTGGGAATGCTTGCCTTGGTCAATTCTCATATCCCCGGGACTAAAAGACTCAGCTCTACATCGACAACAATCAATTGGATCGATAACAGGGTCGTATTTATTGTAATGAGGCGCCAATATAGCTAATACGGATTTATAAACCCGTATGATATGGCATTTTTGTGGATTCTTCCACCAGGGATGTCCTTAAAGTCAAATCTATTGATACAGAGATCCAATATTTTCATTTGCTAATTCTATAAACCCTGGAAGTTGGTTCTCTTAAGGTTCTCGTAACGAATCTCCAAGGAAAAAGTAAATTTTTTGTCCAATTAACTTATTAAAAATGACCGTCCCATTTTAAAGCGAAAATGAATACGTTTCACAATATGCTCCATGAAATTTTAAATTCAGATTGTGCAAAGTGTTAGTTTTTGCATTTCATGCGGTAAAAGTTTTTAACCTATAACATATTTAGAAACTTTATTCCAATATTCCCTTTCAAATGTCGATTTTTAGCAGAATCTTAAGTTCGGTCTACACTTAGCTGATCAAAACGGTCAACATATGTTCCGAACTGTAAAATTGACCAGGTAACTGTTCAACAGTGCCTCAAATGATGTTTATATGACATATCTATTCCTACACACTTGGATATCTTATACATAGTTAAATACGTTCCACAAACATTTTCCTGAAATATTGCAAGCTCCACTAAGTTAAATTCAAATGTTTCCACCTCTTGATAAATAAAAATCGAGTGAAGATTTTAAAAATCGGTATCGAAAAGTTGTTTTTTTCCATAATGTATACGTTGTGGAATGTAAGTTTGTATGTTCTTTCTGGATGTATTTTGCTTAATATTCTTATCGCTTTTCTATTTTACTATTTTTTAGTTCATACAGTTTTCACTTTTAGTTCTAGTATCCACATCCTATGATTGGAAAAATAATAAATACGATCCACAAGCATCTTCAGCGTGGTTTTCACTTTTTGTGAATCGTTCCACAATATGTTACGGCCTTAAGAGATTTGCCCTCAATGAAAAAGGATAAAGTTATTAGAAAAGATTTAAAATTTTCGAATCGATAAAATTTGATTTTAAATAGAGTCTGTGGAATGTAAGTCAATTACACGCACAATATTTTCTGTGGGGATTTAATTTCCACTTGAGTACTAGCTTCTAACAGCAAAGTAAGTTTCTTGTGTAAAAAGAAGTCAATTTTGTATTACTACCATTTTCATTTTACGACTGTGGAACCTAATTTGAATTTCTTTAGCTTCTGAAACCATACCCTCTCCACGTAAGGCTCCAAAATCACTTAATCCCTTCCTGCACCTGACCGAGCCGTCACAACTTTTACCAAAGATAAACGCTTTTGCCACAGGTGCGACACAGTCATTAAGTTAGCCATTGCATGCGATAATCATATTCACATAAACATCGTAGTCCGGCACATTATCGCGCGATTTTCGTTTTTATTTGTTTGTAGTCGTCCAGCCCGCAGTAAACGTTTCAGGATTATAGAGACTCTCCTCGCTGGATGCATTTATAGTTATGACTCCTTGTTCATAATTTTCTTTGGCCCAACTCTCATTTTTAATGAAGAAAGTCATTAATGCGGCAACGCGCGAAATGTCGCTGCTGGTGATTGCGCTGCTGCTTCTGTGTGTTGTGCTGGTCTGAGATGCAGAGTTGAGGTGGAAGTTCTCCTTCTGGATGCTGATGAATATAGTAAATGGCCACTGGCCAGTTGTTGGTGCTGTGGTTTTTTTTGTAGATGCATATATCTGAATTCGATACAAAAGACCGACGCGGAATAAATTTTATTAATCACAATTTATGGGAAAATAAATTCAAAATGAGAAAATGCAGATGATGTTTCAAAAGAGGCTCATCAGAAATTACAAAAAAAAAAAATAAAGAAGAAGAAAAATAAATAAAAACATAAAAGAACAAGAAACCGAAAGAAGTGAATCCCTGCGGGGTTTTGACGCATACACACGTTGAGGTCATAAAAATGTTTCCACTTTGGTTTCTGCCTCCAACAAAAAATGAAAAAAAAAAAACAAATTAAATCTTCAAACAGACATTTTCTACCTACATTTTTTTTTTTATTTTCAAGACTAAATTTACAAACAAGAAGAAAAAAATTAAAAAAAAGTAAGTTTGTTGTTAACAAATTGTGTGGGGGTCTGTAAATCAAGGTTTTATTGGGCTGATCTTAAATGATGGCTTATAGTCAGTCAGTTACTTGAATGTTTTGCAAATATGCAGTTTAAATTAAGTTCTTTGCGGTAAGAGACTGGGAGAAATGAGAAGAGAAAATCAGCAATGTGGTTGAGGCTTGTTTAATATTGTTTTTTAAATGCAAGAAATTAAATGTGATCTGGTATAATTAAAATGACTTGTTTTGGATTTGTACCCAAAGAATGCTTCAAACTAGGTACAGCTGATAAAAGTTGCTATCAAAGGGAAACTCTTAAAATGTTAGTGTCAAAATATTTTTGTGATTTGGTCAGCAAAAAAATTGTATTTTTTTTTTTAAGAAAAAAACTAAGTTTACAATTTTTTAACAATTAATATAAGAAAAATGCCTTTTTTTGGATAAAGTAGGGATGAAAAAACACTGAAACGTACAAAAAATCTTATGTATTTTCCCCTACAAGGGGGTATCAGTGGTCAAAATAAAAATCTTAGTTTTTTTTAATTATTTGAAAGTTTTTCAACCTTAGAAATGCGAGAAATGTTCTTCCAAAAAGGGTAATTCTTTAATTACAATTTAATTAAAAGTAATTATTGCGGATGTTGAATACTTACATCCATTATTTTGAATTCATTGGAACAGTTGTACAAAAAATTCAAATCGGTCCCACCCCTATACAAAAGTAATCTTCAATTTTCGGCGTTTACAGGTATTATTTTTTTATTTTTATTTTTTTTTTCAAAAACTATTAAATATTTTTAACAAGTAAGGTAGATAACAATCAAGCATGACAATACGATGATAGAGACTAAGAAAAAAGTGTGTCCGACAATTCTGCCTGTCTGTCTGTCTGTCTGTCTGCATGTATCAGAAGCCACAGCCTAAACGGATGGGTCGATTTTCTTCAAACTTGTTATGTGGCTTTTTTTAGAGACGTTTTTTGAACTATATTTTTTCTTACCAAAAATAACGGTACCTATTACAGGTTTTAGAAAAACTCATTTTTCTCAAAAATGGTTCCTACGATTCTGATTAAAAAAATCAAATGAAAAACTTTTTTTTTTCAAAAACCATTATTAACGGTACCTGCCATAAAACCGTTTTTTAAATTCTGATTTCCTCCTTCATGACTCAATCAATTTCAACCATATTTTTTACATGAAAGCTTTTAACTTGCCGTAATAATGTATGTAATTAAAAAAAATCTCGAAAACTAGTTTTTTTGGATTTAAAAAAAAAAAATTAATATTCTTTTGAGAAATCATTTTTTTTTTTTGAAAACTACTCATTATTATTTTTTTTTTATTTGGTTTCTGTATGTTGAAAAATAATATTTTGAAAATTGCGTACCAATTTTTTTGTATAAAAGTCCTTGGAAAATTTTTTATATAAAAAACCGTTCTTACGATTCTCAAGTTTTTTTTTTCTAAAAAGTTATCATTATAGAGGAAACCAAATTGCATACTTCGTTTTGAGGTTAACTTCATTTTAGAAGCTGTTTTAGTCATTTGAAAATCGAATTCTATGGTTTTTTAATTTTATTTTCTAAAACTGCAATTACAAATTGACTTGATTCTTAAAAAAACTGATTTTCTGCGCTTAAAAAAGAATTTGGTATAATTTGCAAGTTTAAATTTGGACCGTTCTTAAGTATTTTTTAAAACTTTGCCTTCACCTTGAACATTTATACAATAGGTACATATTCTTTTCCTACGACACGGCTTTGTACTGACTACTGACCCAACCTGTACATTCTTACCTTTTGTTGCAACTTATCCCATCAATCAAAGCAGATTTTACTTCTAAACTAGAAAAATTACGTCCATTGACCCTGTCGTGCATTTTATTTCGAACATCGTACGGAGCTTTATTGTTTCTCATTCCTGTTGATTCTATAATTCTGAATATGTACACACTCACTTTTTCATAACTATATCGTCAGAGTTGGCTTTACTCCCAAATCCCTCCAGGAAAAAAAAAACAAAGCTAAAGAAAACTGCAAACCAGAATCATATACATTTTGTCTTCACAATTTCAATTTTTTATTCGTTTTGCTTTCACATTGTTTTCATTTCTTTCTTCGCTTATTTGGTTTATAATTTTTATGAACGCACCCGGATGGAGTCCATTTGGCTGCCATCTTTCTCAATCTTCTGTGTTATTGTTTTTGCCTTTCAAATGGGACAGTAAAAGTGTTGCCATCGCAAAAAAAAACTTTCACGATATCCATGATAAAATAGTGCATTTTTCGTAGTTTTTAAAATGTTTGCCTTTGCATGTTTGCCAACTCGAAATGAAGACTAAATTTCTGGAAAAAATATATACTTAATTTGGTGAAAACCAAAATCAACCTCTGCTTCAGATAAATGATGATTGCTTGAATACTTTTGTAGATTTTGTTAGTAGACACCAGTTGGTTACCTAGAATTATTGCATTGCATTGGCAACACTTTTTTACAGGATATGAAGTGTCCTTTAGAATGGAATTCTTTTTCCAAAATTGAATTTTCTTAGGGATTTGTTGTGTTTTTGCTTATTTCTTGCAGAGTACAAAAACTGAAAATATATACGAGTCCCTCTTTTTTGCTCACACTCTGATGGAGTGTGTGCTTTTGTTTATTTGGTGTTTTATTGTTATTACTGCAGTTGTTGACTTTTATCATTTTGGACATATTAGGGTGCATTATTATGTAGCTTTATTGTAGCGGAATTACATTCGGAGGCAGTCAAGTGTAGAGCAGTTAAGATGCAATGTTTTGGCAATGGATTCCTTTTTTTTTTTTGTCAAGAGGGTTTTTTGAAATTCATAGAAAAGATAGGAAGAAACAACACAAAAAATCAATTTTAAACGAGTTGACACACTTGCGAGTAAGTTTTATCAATAAAATAATAGTTTAGTTAAAAAAAACTGCCATTTTAAATTTTAAGTCAAGCAGAAGCTATTTGGAATGAAAACTGTTCGTGTAATTTCTCAAGAGATGATATTTTCAAATAAAAAACATCTCTTCTAAAAAGAATCATGCGAATGAATGCATCTTCATTATATCGTGTTTTTTCGTATTCCGAAGAATTTTAAAAAGCTTTTCAATTATTGTGTCGAATTTTAGCGATAAATATTGACGCCAAAGTTCTTACAGGGTATTTCAGCTGCATGCAAGGGATTTGGTAAAGACCGAAAAATTTGTCGATTCTTGACCGAAAGCAGAAATTGTGAATATTTGCCTCTAGTTTAAGATAGATTTTGTGATGAAACCGTCTTTTGAATTTGTCAAAGTGAACGCACCTACCGACAATCAGTGACACAGAAAATGAAGGATTTAAGAAATCGCTCTAAGCATTTTTAATTAATAACTAAAGTTTAAGGTTTTATTGAGATTCATTTCCTTAGTCTACCTTCCAAGGATCTCTTTGGACACAAATGTGATTTCCGTTAAGTTGTTTCTGAGGGTGTTGACTAGGGACAGTCAGGGTCTCATCAAGAATCCCAATTTTTCTTATAAGGTTTCTTTGGACATTGATAAGTTCCACAAGGTTCCAAGGAAAATTCGGGGTTTGATCAAATCAAGATTCCCTAACACCTTTCCTAAGACTTTCTTCCGAGGTGATCCTTGGACACAAGTTAACTTTAAGTTCTTTCTGTGGGTATTGCCGAGGGACAGTCACAGTCTCGTCAAGAATCCCAAAGAATTTCCTTTAGAGCTCTTTAATATGTCTTTGAACATTAAGTTCCGCAAGATTCCAAGGAATATTCAGGGTTTTATCAAATCAAGATTCCCAAAGAACTTTCCTAAGGCTGCCTTCCGAGGTGGTCTTTGGACACAAGTGTGAGTTCCGTTTAGTTCTTTCCCTGGGTATTGTCCAGGGACACTCAGGGTCCGTCAAGAAACCCAAAGAATTTTCATTAGAGTTCATCTATAAGGTCTTATTGGACATTGATGAGCCTCGCATGGTTCCAAGACACATTCAGAGTTTTATCAAATCAAGATTACCATGAATTTTTTTTGAGATCCTCTTTAAAGTCATTTTGGACACTGATGAGTTCCGCAAGGTTCCAAGGGACATTCGGGGTTTCATCAAATGAAGATTCCCAAAGACATCTTCTAAGACTGGCTTCAGAAGTGCTCTCTGGACACAAGTATGAGTTCTATAAATCGTGCTGGGAACTAAAGCGTCAATAGGTATCAGATATAGGGACACTCTTTCACGTTAAAATTAGTATTTTTTGTAGGTCTTTTTTGTGTCAATTTGATTGTTACTGTTTCCATTCCGAATTTCGGTTTCTTTTTATATTGTTTTTCTAAAAATAATCTACTTTCTATGGCGTTTCCATGTCATCGCATTAAATAAAACGAATTTTCTCCATTTAGCAAATATGTATCTTCACGTAATACAAGAAAAGGTCTTCAAGTATCTTCAAGTTCTATAAATAAAACCACTTCAACTACTCTCACATGCTGGCTAATGGGTATCTATAGTTATAAGTAGGTACCTACTTCACTTGGATAATTTACGTATACATGTTCATAATTTTCCCATGATGTATCTAAAATCCCTTCAAGTATCTTCGCAGCACTTTTAATTACTGTTTGACAGCAACTGTACCTACTTAAACCAGGCAATCGTTACAATATAAATAAACAAACTAAATATCTCACCCTCATCATCTACTTCATCAATATTTAACGCACACCACCAGTAAGTGGCATTCATGCACACACACTACACTACACACCCCATACCATACACTTATCTTCTATAGAACTGGAACTCTCCGCTGCGTTACGACATCTACTATACACTCAATTTTAAGTTCTCTTATGTTTACGTTCCTAATCATAATCATCATCATCATCGCATCTGAACAAACAAACACGCGCGTTGGTTTCTCATTCAGAAAATATCCGTGTCATCCATCCCCTAGAGGAGTCAAATCCGCCATAACGCCACTATGCCACTGCTATTACCACTGTGGCACCCTCATCTCAACATCACGCGCCATCATGCACGCCGCAGTATCTGAAGCGAACACAAAGTAGCTAATGTAGTAGCGCGATCACATTCCGCATCCGCGTGCACTATCTTCCCGCCTATCTCCAACGTATCAATTACCCAATTGTGGGCAATTCATTTTCCAATTTAACCCACAACCAGGAGCAGCACAGAGTTGTATGTTCCCCGATTCAGTTCCAGAAAACCAGTATCAACCAAACCGACCGACCGCCAACTCGCGAGATTCTTCCTCGCGCACTCTGTGCACTTAAATGAGTTTTCAAAAAGTAACGACGACCCATAAATTGAAAGCAAAGAACCTTCTTCGTCGAGCAACGTACATATACCGGACGGACGGAAAAAAAGGTACGTCGAACCACATCACAACCGTGTGTCGATAGCACCCACATTCGAGAGTCATCGGGTTCCAGAGATGATACCAATCAGGCGGAAGAAGAGGTGTTATGGCAAAAGTGCCTCCTTATTCCCATTTCCTGTACTCATCCCCAGGTGTACACTGTACAGCAACATATAGTGACACGGAGGAGGTGTCTTCTTCCTGGCGAATTCAACGAAGAAGTGACGCGACGCGACGCACTCTTGTGCTTCGTTGTATATCTTTATGGAGGACCTTATCGTTGGCATTTAATTAAAAATCACCTTAAATTGATATCGAAGCGCGTATATTTTGTTGGCGCACTCCATTCAAGTGAGACCCCTGTATAGTGGCCCAGGTAAAAAATCAACACCACCACACCCGTTGTATAGGCATATACTCCGCATAACGACGACGACAACTATACGTCTGTCTTACTGTTTTGGTCGATTCAACTGAAACTCCGACATTGACTCTGACTTCGGAGGTTTTAGCAGCCACCATGCCAAGCAACCAAAGCCGCTCCTTGTTGGCTCCCCCTTTTGTTGAAGCTGTGATATTTTTTATTACTTGTTTTTTTTAGATTTTAAAGAACTTTTAAAATTTATTTTGAATATTATCAGCGATTATTACCCAAAGGGGATATGTGGAATGGGATGAGATGAATTTTGATAATGGCTCTGTGTTGGAAATGAAGCTGAGGAACTGTGGTGTCAATCAGGGAGTTTGCTAAATGCAAGGGATTGCATCCTTAAGAATTCCTCCTTTTAGTCGGTACAACAGTGCTTGAATTTCATGGGCCCAGTTACCAGCTTCTTCCAGCATTTCTGAACGCTAGCGCATTCATTGAACTGTCTAAAAAAGTTAATGGTAGATGCCCACTTAACAACTGCTTCGAACTTATTTGATTTCTAGAAAATTGCTTGTCTCGTTTCTGGTTCAGAAAATGGCTGACAGCTGCTGGAATTTTGATAACAAAAGATGGTGGAAGCAAATAGTTCACTGTTTGTTTATATTGGCGTTACGGCACTTGAAGCTGTTTAGTTAGGGTCAGGAGCTACGAGCCTAGTCGGTATGCCGTATACTTTTGGAACTATTTACTTGTTATTCAAACTCCAGCTCCCTCCATCCTGACTGTTAGTCATATCCGTTTCTTTTGGCGCCGAAAAGTAGCTGTCATAGCCGCAATTAATATCTTCTTCCAGTCTCCTTGATCTCTATCAAACCGATCGTCCCAATAACTTTCTTTTGTAAAAACAGGTATCTTCCCGGGCGCCACTTAATAACTCCTTCTATTCTAGGTTTTTTTTTTGTTTAAAAAAAAGTTATCGGTAGGGTCCCTCCTAATAACTTCGTCCGACATTCTGTTCGGCTCATTAATTTATTCCTGTGCAAGCAAGTTTCTGGCACGGGCATCAGCTGGCGAATCTCCAAAACAAGAGTTGATCAGTAGTTGCATATTACCAGGGTAAAGTGTCTTGCAACAAATGGACTACATAGTGGCCAGGTGGGGGTTTGGTTCTATTAAATTTTGCAAGTTTATGTTAGCACTTCTTGTTGGCCTCAATAAATTATTGTTTCAGATGATTTCCTATTTTAGGCACCACTGTCAACTGAACAAACTAACCGAAAAGCACATCTCATCAGCGCCATCACGTGTATATTCTCTTGTTTTCAGAGGTGATACAGATTCCAGGGTGTGTACTATCCCACCGTTGGCATATAGAAGCATCATATTCCGCTTCATTCAAACTCCAGCTCCCTCCATCCTCGCGCCAACCCATCGCAAAGACTTTTTATCGACAAAATTCCCATAAAATTGTAATTTATCTTGGCACTTGCTGCCAGGCTATTTAAAAAGTTACAACAAGAAGACAAAAAAAACATGGTCGTAATCGACGACTACACTGTTGTAAATGTGTGTGTGTGACTCTCTCTGCCTGTGTGTTTGAGTATAATGAGGTAAAAAAAAAAAAAACCAATAAGGCCCACATTCTCAACATTGGCTTTGTCTATCTTTCGTTGTGCAGCAGCAGTAGCACCAAGCACACCATCATCATTGTGATTCCTGATACCGGGATATCTGAAATTAGAAATCGATGCAGTTTCCTGCGTGGTCCTCTTAATAAACTTTGATATTGAACGAGAGTCGATTGAACTACTCGTAGTAGTCGTATAGAGCTACAAAGTAAGAGAAAGAAAACAATTTGCGGCAAAGCAATAAACTCGCAAACTTACTGAACCAAATGCGTCTGCTGCTCAATTTGAGGGAGAATATTGTGAAGTTAGTTTTCGTGGTTTCGGGAATATACCGGGCAGACCGGGAAGAACACAAGTAGTCGTGATGGAAAATTAATTTGGAATCAAATCGAATTGAAGAAGAAGCAGAGCTGTCAATTTAGTGTCTTAGTTTTGAGATGATGGCTCAATAATTTAGAACCTAATTGGTGATTGATGATGTCTTTTTCTCTGTGTGCTTTGTGTGCTGAGGTTGAGGAGGGGGGCAAATATGCTGCGGGAGCATTATAATGAACGTTTTAATGGAAGTTATATTAGTTAATTGAACATTGAAATCATTCATCAATATTATTTGAAAATATATCAAGCCCCTGGGGTGATGGGGTACTTATTTTCATTTATTAATAGTTTTGTTTTCTCTATTATAGATGATATGCCATTAGCTGTTTACTGTTTCAAGTTAGAAAATATTTGGAGTGAGAAATGAAATATTCATAAAAAGTTATCAGTGTGGAAATTTGTATCTCAAGATACAATCCGCACAGACTCTTTTTGAAGGAACTTTTGACAAGTTACAATTTTCAAGATTTTTTTGCATTATGAGACTTTGAGCAATTTCACTTATAATACGAGAAGTAATACAATTATTGAGTTTTGACCCGGGCAAAATAATTTACAGCGTTTTCATTGGTGGAAATTATTGGCAGTAATGTCCTTACTCGTATCCTAAAAATAGTAATTAAGGTAGGTGGCATGCCCTTTGTTGGTTATGTCTCCAAACTGCTTTTCTTAGAGTCAAAAAGTAGTTGGGACCTTTTGTTCGGAATGGATTTAAATGACCGCTCAAAAACAAATCGTTGTTATTTATTTTTGTTTACTCAGAACTTGCTTTTTGTGCCCACCGATTATAAATAAAATCCATTTCGGACAATTATGCCTCAATGTTTTGGTCTCGAAACCACTGCTTAATTATTTGGCAGGTGTGTTTCCGGTCGCGTGTCGTGCTGAAAGACCCATTTTACGGCCTTTTTGTCTTTGGAATTAGGAAGCATGATGTTTAACAATTATTGAACGTAATAATGGTGGTACATTTAATCCTTAATACAACATATTGAACCATGTTTTGCTGTATTTTTTCCACACTTTTCAAGTGATTTTATAAACCTTCACTACTCTGATGTTTGGTGTATTCATTGGTCAACTTTTGTAAACAGAATACTATAATTTTTCACGAGTTGGCTAAAACATAAAATTCTGACTTTTCTGTATCCAAAATATGAACATATATAAAAAAAAAACACAGTTTTAAAAAGCAATCCTCACAAATACTGCTATTATTTTGATCGCTTCAAATGTAACATTTTCACTAAATATTGTCCTTTAAAAGTAAAAGATAAGTTATAGTTTTGGAAAAAGACAACACACTAATCGACTTATTATTGATAAATATAGTACTTCAGTAAAAGTCACCAAAAAGAACTTAAGTATTCAAATTTTAAGACATATATGTTTCTAACAAAAATACACTACTATTTTTTTCTCCGCCAATGTTCATGTGTACTTATACTTTCGTATGCTTTCAAATAATGTCCAAGGAAGGTTTTTCAGTTAAAAGTGCTTCCCAAAAGTTTGAAAGTAACCGAATCGCCTATGTTTCAAAACTGTGTTTGATAAAACGCCTTAACTTCTTATTAGTCCCTCCGTGGCCATCAGGTCTCCTTTTTTATATTTTTAATGCATTGTACTTTAAAACCATAAATTCTAATCAAAAAAGTACCTAAATACTTGAAAACCCATCGAATTCTAACTCTTTACACCAAAGTAAATATATGTAACCTTCGCAGTACTCTGCTTCCACAATATTTTAAAGCTATTAAAAATCTAGTCTGAACGCCCCTTAATAATAAATAAACCGTTTTCTCCACTTGGTTTTCAACCATACGCTTTGAGCAAAACAAACAAATCAAGGACACTCGACCTCTATTTTTCAATTCAAAACTCGCACACAAGTTTCTCTGGTATTTCTGCTTTATATACCCGCCGCTCGCCGGCCGCAGCAGCCGCGTATAGAATTTTGTAAAAGTAAACTATACACTCCTGCTTAATTACCCGCTTGATTTTTGCAATTATTTTTATCTCATTTTATTTAATTTTAACTTTGTTGTGTTCCATTTCATATCCACGTTTTACAATTTCACATTCACATCCACAATCATCATGATCTGATCACCCACAGAGCAAACAGAGTAGTAGTAGAAGTATCTGTACTCATAACATGAGGGTAGCTCAATTGGAAAATAAAAGTGATTATCAACCGGCAACCCCCCGCTACTGCATCAACTCTATAATATTGAACCACACCGCCTCCAATAATGTCCTTGTTGTACGACAATTCAGCATTTATAGTACGAGTATGTAGTTGTTGGAAAAATAATTAAAGCCGAGGATGAGCGAGGGATTCATTTTTATTTGTCCAACTATTTTCATATTCTCATCAGGGTTCGTGGAAATTCTCTCAAAAAGATAAATAATTTGATAGTAGAGAGTGCATAGGAGTGGCGTGGCGTGGCGACAGACACGTGTGGCACGTTTTCCAACGACTGTCACAATATGATTTTTTATTTATACAACAAAAATAATTTGTGAGACTAGGAGCAGGAGCTTGGTATATACTTGGATTGGATGACGATGACAGTAGAGTGGACACAAAAGAACGTTCTAATTAATAGTTGCAACTTAATTCCTTTTGTTGCGGGTTAGTTCGACGTTGGAGTCGTGCTTTTTCCTATATCCGCCCATTAGCCCAGCTATTCGTTAGTGGGCGGAATGTTTAACATTGAAATTAGCTTCAAATTGCTTTCATTTGCAGCAACCAGTGACTACAATTAATTTTATTTCATCCTCAGTTAATTTGTTTCTTTTTTCTATTTCTGTTCCCATGTATATCTACTGGATGATGATAAAATTGCAAAAGGAGTATGGATGAATGTGTTTTTGAAAAGACCAGTCATTTGATGTTGCCACCCCTCAGTTAGGATTTGCGGGGGTAGCTTAAATAGTTGGCCTTTGTTGTGACATTTAATTGTTACAGTCAACACCGCCGCCGCCCGGGGTCAGCCTCTTTTAATAGCCTTCCAGTCAACAGCTTTATTTAATGGACTACAGAATTGACCAACAAATGTCTTTATCTTAAAGTTTAGTAATTCAAACGAATGAAGATGTCAGAATGTTTCTGAAAGAATTTAAATTAGGTTCTAGTGTAAATGAGTTTTCAGCAAAAAATTAAACAACAGTTTACTAAGCGGTACGGTCTGTCATTAGATTCTTAGAAAGAAAAAGGTTCAAAACGACACCTTAATATGTACCAGCTTGTGATATTATGCGTGTTTATCATTCAGTCACCACTTTTGTGCACCACCTTAGACGAGGTCTTCCTACGTCATGTTGGCATTGAGTTTGAATTCAAAAATTTGTCAGACTGGTGCATCGATTTCCATATGCTCCAAGTGTCGCTTGCTATTGAAGCCGCTAGATTTTTAACTTTTTGACCAGGGGCCTAGTCTAGGCCTAGGTCCATCTGTCTGTAAGGCCTGTAGAGCTTGTCAATAAATCATTTCCTTAACTCTTCACCGATACAATTAGGACCGAACATCTCTCGAAGACTCTTTCTCTTAAAATAAACCTAGCTGATTTGCATCCGATCTCGACAAAGCCCATGCTCTGCTTCATACTGCCGAACTGGGTTAATCACGGTTTTATTTAGGGTCTTTTTGGCTATTTTAGAGAGGTTTTTACTGCTTGAATTCCTTTTTAGGCGGAAGAAAAATACGGTTGCCAATTGTGATTCTTGGTTTGATATCTTCACTGTTGTATCATCTCCTATTTTTAGAATAAAGTACTCTAGCCCGACTTTCCATTCATTGGGCATTGTTCCTTCTGACTAAATTGCACAAATTAGTTAATAAAGGAATGCTCCTCTTCAAGGGAGCTATTCTAACTTCTTTGTTTGTATATACTGAAAATTTGACCATCTTCCAGGTTGGGCTTCGTCGCTTTTTAACAGTTTTAAAAGGTGTTCTTCCCTGATTCACAGGCCGTGCTGAATATCTCTTACAGAAGTTACCTTTCTTAACACTGCTTCTGTTCTGAGCTGACACCCTTGTCTTGATTTTTTCACCCTTTGACAAAACTTTTTCGTGCTCCCTCTTCTTCGGAGGTCTTGGCTGTAGCCTGCACTACCGATTTTCGAACCAAAAATCACCTTCTTTCCGACGTTTAAGTAGTCAGGGAGGATCATATTCATAGGAAGTTCCTTTCGTCTGGATCACCTTTCTTCTATAGGAACTAGCGATCACTAAAAGATTGTGACAAGGAACGTATCAAAATAAAAGCAAACGACTTCTTGCCTTAATTCTGTGCTTCTCAAAACCCTACATTCTATAAGTGCTATTTCTTCTTGTGGCACTTGCGGAAGAACATACAGTGATATAAATCTTTGTGGAAATAATCACTGTTTAAAACAAGCTGAAGATTACTTTTACTTCACTCTTTTTGATATTAAAAGTCAGCTATTACACGATGAGACAAGAGTCATGATTCTTTTCGAAAATCAATTAAGGTGATCAAAGCCGTTTCTACTCCTTCGCACTCGTTGAATTTCGAAAAGAGTCACGACTCTTGAGGCTTCCTGTGATAACTGACAAAGCGAAGTAATATTCACTTTTAATACTCTGTTTTAGTGAAATATTTTGCCATCAAAGCTCGTATAGAAGTGTTACCTCAAAAATCTCAAAATATCCCAGCAACATATCCAACCAATAACAAAATTAACCAAAGTAGACAAATAGAACCACGTGCATGTGATATTTTTTCCTATAAAAACTTAATTTGATTGCTCTTCAATTTATTGCCAACTCGTGTCACAACCATACCTTCCCGTTTATCCCTCCCGATTCCGATTCCATCATGGGATGTCATCATCACAGCCCTTTTTGTATATCTACGCTATTTGAAATGCATCCCGTCTCTTTGTAGAAAAGAAAACAAACAAACAAAGACAACCCTTCTCTACTTTCAGTTTTTCTCTCTATCACTGTCGCTATTGGTTAAGTGTTAAATAAATTGTAAGTGGTCCCGTGGGAGAACATGTGTTCAATGTCATTTCTAGAATATTTCACTCAAATATCATTTCGTTCTCATTTTTATCGAATGTTTCGCAAGTATTGTCTTGATGAGGTGTTAAAATGTGTTCGAGCAAAAAACAAAAATTTGTTCTTTGTCCAGACTATCGAGAGAGAAGGAAAGTAAATGACAGCTTTGACAGCCGCCATTTCGCAGCTAGACAGATGCTATTTCCACAGTTTCTTCCCCAAAATTCGATGCCGTCGTCGTCGTCAGAGGGCTCCCCTAACGTCAGATTAATTTATTAATTTCCCTCTTCCCATAACACACAAGTCGATTTGTTGTGATTAGTTTTTCTATGTTCGTTCGTTTGTTTTTTTTTCTTCTGCTTCTGTTCTGTTCTGTGTCTGTTTGTTTTCGTATTTAATTTGGAAGAAATCTTTCTGTCTTATGGGGCTCTAATTTCAGGGCTAAATAACATCCGGCGCGTTGTGCTGTGTTTTTGTCTAAAAACCAAAATCCAGAAAAACTAAGCTGAACATAAGTCGTTGTCGCTTCTTATTAAGTGCGTGGCATTGAAAACGAAAATGTGTTTTGTTCATTTTTTTTCGTTGTTGTTGTTTCTTGTTTGCCTTGATGTTTTTTGTCATGTCAAAGAGTGGGGGGGGGGGGGGTGAATTTTCTTCTGTCAGACCCCCCTTTTTCCTCATCAGACGCAGACAACCGCTTTTCCATGGCAAGTGGTGACAATTGCTTTGGAAAAACTTTTCTTTCTTTTTTTCCTTGTTGGTTGTTCCTGTGAGTTTTTCATCTTGGGTCTTTTTTTAATCAGCAACACTCTCTCTCTCTCTCTAGACACTCGAGTTCTTGAGTTTTCTTTGGGAGATAAAATGGGAATTGTGATTATCATGCATTACACATCCAAGAAGAGATGTGGAAAATTCGTTTTTCGTTGCTATTTTCGGAATTTTGAATTCGAAAAACAGAAAACAAAAAAGGGGGAAACGGGATATGCTTGTGCATCCTTTGACATGACACTCTGTGTGATTTAAGGAGAATAAGTCTACCCCATGATGGGTGTAATAAATTGTGACGCCAAACAAGTGTAGATGATAATTTGAGGAGCCTTTTTTTTTTTGTGAAAGTATAAAATCATAACGAGTGAGTTCCGTTTTCCTTTTTTTTTTATTTTTGTGTATGTGGCTGGGAAGGGAGACAAATAAAAGTGATTAAAACAAAATTGAAAGGGACGTGATTTGTGGTCTAATGACTGTGGTTATTTCAATCCCTTGATTTTGATGTGGGTACCTACCCGGTCTTTGAAAAATTGGTCCTTAAAAAAAAGAACTAATTTTTTAGTTCAACTTCACTTAAGATTCCTGAGAATTTCTAGAATAAAAAGAAACGAGCTGGAATGTTTTTTGGTTTGATAAATTGGTTTTACTTTTTCAATCATTTGTCTGCTTTTTTTTGGTAATGGTCTTGAGTACATATCTAAGAGAATCATTAGTTTGTGGGAACTTACTGATTTTAAAAGAATTCGTCTGTATGATTTCGTTTCTGATAAAAATTGAAATCTTATCAAAGCCTAATGTTAAGGGTTAAGAGTTCAAAAGCCAGGGGACCATATCAAACTTTTAATTATCCAAAAAATATTATTATTATATAATATTATTGGAAGAACATACAAAATTCTTGTGGACTTTTGGCCCATTGATTTTGGCCTTCCGGCCTTTCAATGAGGTCTAGAATGACTTTTAAATTCATTCATTTGTTCAAAAATTCCAATGTTTGAACTTTAAAAAATATACTGTTGTCACAACAACAGTTAAATTGACGTTTTTGTTGGTATAAGCGCCATCCATTGGTACTATTTTATAATTTAAACAAATCACCCACCAAATAGAGACACCACCACTAAAGGACATGGACAGGGACAGGGACACCCCCATCGAACTCTATCGGAAATTAGTTAATTTAATTAGAAACTATCAAATTAGTGCAAATTAGAGACACAGCGCTAAAGTTCTTCGCAGAGTTGACAATTCGAACGCTGAAATAAAGAAAGGACTGAAAGGACACTTAAAAAAAAAAAAAAAACAAACCATATCCAAATGAAACGAATGAAAGAATGTCAAAGGAAAAAGAGAGTATAGAGTTAAGGTACATTCGGATGACAATTTTATTATCCTCTTCGACTCGGACTTTTCAAGCCACACAGCGAACAAATGCAAAATTTAATTAAACGAATTAAACGCCAGAGATCATTAATTGGATGCGACACAAGCGAAAAAGAATTCCAATTCTTACTTGCAGCAAAGCTTGCTTTCAAGGTACAACAACAACAAAAAAAAAATGGAATAAAGGCCAGGAAGGTATGTAAATGCGTCCACGTAGATGCAATGAATTTCTACATTTTTATGACCACATTCAGGAGGACAAGTATAAGAGAGAGGACATGCTGGATAGGACGAGGAGAGTCAGTGTGTATATGTTTGGCCCATTGAATGTAGAACATAAAAAAAAAAAAGTTGGACACAAGTTCAAGACTTGATCGTAATTTTTTACAATTTCAAATTGATTTTCACGTCGTCGATGCCGCCGCCGCCGCCGCGCCGAATGTTGAATGGCGAATGGAAATTTAATTTGCATCCACAATTGGAAGCGAAGGTGGTGGTGGTGGTGTTGGTGGCTTCAAAAAAAACAGAGTACCTACCTACAATTCTTCTTCCACCATCATCTCATCTCGCACTCTGAAAAGGATAAAGGTTTTCAATGACGGTTATCCACAAGGCTTAAGGTTGAGATTCATGAACGAAAAGTGGCAAATTGTGTTTCGGTCTGAAAAATGTGACATCGAATGGTCAATTTTTCAGGATGAACCTTAAAACCAAATACGGGCCCCTGTCGGTACCAGCTAGGTTGGTATTCTGGTTATATTCGTTAATCCCGAGGATATATGGGTTGGCGTTGGGCAGTTACCTATAATAACAATTTTTGTTGCTTGGCTTTATATTGATGTGATGATGAGAATCGTGCAAATTAAATAAATATACCAATCTCATTAACTGGGCTCGTAAAAATAAATTGATATAAGAATGATTTTATTTTGAATTTAAATTAAATAAAGGATTTCTGTTCGGTCGTCCGCAATAAAATTCAGCTTATTGCAGTCGGTATTAAACTCGAAAAATATTATATTTACGTTTTTAATGAAATACAAAATATGTAAATGTTCAATTTTGACATAATTGTAGGGTATAAACGGAGAGGTTAAAGACAAACGATGTGTCCATCAAGGATCAATAAGCTCAGAAAATTCATCACATATTTCTTGCAGTAAGAATTAACAAAAATTTTGATATGTTGGTTGTAGAAGATTGTAGAAACTACTTTTATGTTAGTTTACAAACTTTTTCAATGGAATACCTACGTACGTTGAAGGCTCAGGCCTTCTACCCAGTTAATTAAAGTGGTAATGACACATTTTGTTGTATAAAGCTATCATGGGGAAAATACAAACAAAATTATGTCTAAAAAACATCAATTACATTGGAAATACCGTACTTTTCCGTACCGTTGTAAGAATTTTTTTTTTACAAAAAAGTGTAAAATATTGATATACGAAGTATTCCGGTAGATTTTAAAACTCAGAACTATTGTTCATTGAAACATTGTGGTACTGCCTGCACAAAAGTGAAATATTTGGAAGGATTTTAAGTAAATAATTTCGGAGTTCACGATATAAGTCGTAACTTCAAGGGCCGCAAATAGCCCCAGCTGATTTTATATACATACATAATTTGTTATAGGTGTTAACCTTGCCTGCAAACTATAGGACTTTCTCTGCAACTAACATATTAATCGAAATGTGAAAGCTTGCATTATTTCAGTATGATTTTACAAAAATTTCGTAATATCATTTTCTAACGCAAATTTTTGGCTTCTGTTATTTATAACGCAAATAAAAGCATTTATTAAGCAACAATTAAGTCCAAAACCATTTATTATTAACACATTTCTAAAAAAATTGTTTTTAATCAGGGCTTGTATGGACATTTTCTATGGTGCGACGTCGACAGCGGCACACGCTCATCAAAATGTTACGAAAACGTGTTTTCTTTAAGTTTCATGATGTTTCATCATGAAATAGACTAATTTTAAAAACCAGGAATGAAGGAAGTACATATCGCAAAATTTATTTTAAGACTGTAATTACTCAAAAAACGAGATTTTTGAGTTAATGATGCAAAAAATTATTCGTTTTACCATAATTCACATTTTAAAACAGATTCATAGTAATTATGTTGTTTACCTTCCCCGTTAGAAGCGAGAATATACCGTTAATTTCATTCATAATGTACCTACCAATTTGAAAACTTTAAACATTTTTTCGGTTATTTTTTTTTTGTAGGTGATTTTATGTGTAGCATACCCTTCCATTTTCAATTGATTTTTGGGTTTTAAGTTACTCTGATTATTCTTTTAAGTTTTTACTTATTAAAAAAAAAACGGATATTACCTACCTAATGAAATTTCCACACATAAATCAATTTAATATGAAGGATACTTTTGCATTTTTGAAAAATGGTTAGTTATTATTTATTAACATCTATAAACAACAAAAAAATTTCAAGCTATTTTCGAAAATTGATTTTTCAAAAATTAATTTTTTCTTAAATCCAAAAACAAAATTATATGAAAATTTTTTCTACAAACTTTTACTCTTCTTAAAGTATCAATCTTATAAGAAAATGTGTTTTAAATAGATTAAGTCTGTTGCATTAAATTTATCTCAAGGATTAGTTTTTCTCGATATTTTGTTTAAAATCCGACTTTTAAGCAAGTTTCACCATTTTTTTAAATACTCGTAGCTCAAAAGTATCCCACATTCCAATTTCAATTGAAATTTTTGATTTTGTCTACAAGAAAATATCAGATTTTACAAATTTAGCCTAGTTTTCGAGTTACCTTTGTCAAAAACTAGTATATCCATTTTGTTAAAAAAACATTGGGACAGTTTATCACAACAACATTGTTTTTTTGAAAAGTTATTCGCTGGTCCTTAAATACAAAAGTAAACTGCTCATAAATTTAACTACAATAATTGTTGTTCCAAATAAATTACAATACGAAATTTAAAAAAAAAAACTAAATTTGTTTCAGAAGTTGTACATTTCATTGATAAAAAAAAGTCTGATTCAATCTTCAGCCCCTCCTCCAACGCGAACGGGTCTGCTTACTCAGAGTGCAAGATTCCCTCGTTTTTTTTTTTCTATCTCCGAGCTTAATGTCATCTCACTTATCCTAGAAAACTGTGAGATTTTTATTCTCTCTCATTTTCAACGAAAATCGAATTTTGCTAAATTCAAATTCAATTTGAAGATAACGAAAGGAAAATGAATGATTCCACTCTCGTCGTCGCGTCGGTGGATAAAAGTTGGGGTGGGTGGGTAGAATGGGGATATATGTAAGTAAAAAATTTTCAATTGACACAAATCCTTATTAATGATGAATTTTTCTTGGTATTTCATTTTTTTTATCTTCTTAACTTTTCTTTCTTAGTTTTTTTTTTCTTTATTTTTCTTCATTCATTGATCTCTTTATTCTCTTTTTTTAAGGGGAACTCTTTTTATTTTGGAGCATTTCACAATCACCAGTGCTGCTGGCTTTGGTGGCAGGACAATCAGCTGCGATTATGGAGAATGTGTCGGATGACGTTATAGTGGGTAGATGCATTGCAGTACTTAAGGGAATATTTGGTAATGCATCGGTGCCACAACCCAAGGAAACTGTGGTTACTAGGTAAGTAGGTGATTAATGTTAAGAGCTTTAAGTGCGAGTATATAGTTTGAGAGAGGGGTGTAGTTGTGATGGTGGAGTAATCGATGCATATAATATTTGACGATAACCAATTTGCAGTTTGTTTGGATTGCATCGTTTTAGAGGGGGAGAAAGTAGGTACATAATCCTTAAGCATCGATTAGATGAAATTGTTTGCATTTAGTTTAACGAGATTTTCTTCTTAAAGTAATTTTCGTGTTTGCACTTTGAATTTGGTTGTGCAAAAACCCTTGGGTGGGAAAGGTAATTCCTGTCTTAAAGAAACTCCAATCCCCACCAAGTTTTGTGTGAGGGTTTGGATCATCATCAAGACAAAACCTCGAAATCAAGCTATAAACCACTTTTCTCATTTTCTTCAAATTCAAAAATCATTAATTTCTCACAATCACAGTTTTTTTTGCATTCTCTTGATTTGTTGTTGTTGTTGTTTATTTTACAGATGGCGCGCTGATCCGTGGGCTCGTGGCTCCTACAGCTTCGTCTCGGTTGGTTCATCTGGTTCCGATTATGATCTACTCGCTGCACCAGTCATTCCGCCAAATGCTAATGGCACTAGCCCCGATGAAGATACTAAAGAGATGCCAAGATTATTTTTTGCAGGTAAGTCAAAGTCAAAGCCAAGACTATTGGCTATGTGAAGCCATAAACACTACCACAGAGTGAGACTTTTGAGTTTTTTTTTATAGGGATCTAGTTTTAAAAAGGGATTTCTGTATAGAGAAGGTGGGGGAGGGGAGTATTATTGTGACGCTTTAAGGACTTAAAGATGATGGTTGTCTGATGTCTGTGTATATGATGATGCTAAAGTGGCGAGGCATAGTCGCCTCATCATTATCAACGTCGTCGTCGCTCAATCACTCAATCCTAGGTACTTAACGCTGCTGACAGTTGAAAAATGGAATTGTTATAGCTTGGCCATGAATGAGAGACAGCGCGCACAGTTCGGTGATAGCCAAAGCCGCCCGGGCCCGATATACTCAGACTCAGGCACTCGCCTGCACTCACTCTCTGAATGCGATAATTAATAATCTTCGGCGAACGAGAGAGATCTTTGGGGATGTAAAGTGATTTATTGAGTAGATAGAGCGGATAGACACACCGGACGCGAAGCAGAAGGTGAAATTCCGCCGCACTTGATGCAATTTAAATGGACAAAAAATTATAATTAAGCTGTGAATAGTTGCATTGTATGTAGACTGTATAGAGTGGAGATGGATACCTTTATCAGAGACAGACGACAGGATAATGGTGTTGCTTCGAAAGACTGCTCAAGGCAACAGTCTGTATTGATAGGATGATAATTAACACAATTTGTAGATTGCAGTGGAGGCAAGCTACCTCACCAGGGAAGGACAGTTTTTTTTGTTGTTGTTAAAAATAGTGGACGAGATGCACTGAGTGGTCACTGATGGTGAATGACAAGCGATTAAATAGAACTTACTCTGACAGTTTCTGATTGAATTTTTAAAAAAGTCACTTTGAAATAATAATTTTTTAGTTGTTACATTTTCTAGATTCTAGACCAAAAAACTATTGCATACTCTTAGGTATTATCCAATTTTTTAATTTGTCACCTTTTACCTAGAACCATGCTAACAATAAATCAAACAGTATGTTTTGGATACTTAAAGAAGTAATAACTGAATAGGGTGCACCTCATAAAGAAAATAAAAAAAAAACAACAAATACAAAGATAAATGTATTTTAGGTAAAATTTGAAAACAGACTGAACTCAAAAAAAAAATTTACGCTGAGATAGGGGCATAAAGTCTGAGAGCTGTGCTTCGATTGCAAACTGAAGAATTTTTCCTAAGGACAATCAGTCTTTCAGAACGGAGTATTAAGTTATATTGGTCGTCAATTATATTATATTGGTGTACCTAATCTTTATATTTGATATTTTGAAATTGTGATCTCCTCCAATCTGAGCTGTTTTGATTTCGACATTTTTAGGTAATCTTTAAAAGTTCGATGTTGTTTGTGTAATACACGTTAGATGTTACCGCAATACAGTAACTTAGCGTAGCAATAACGTAGCAGTAACTTTCAAAAAAACACACCTAATTTTTGTGTTCTTCACTCTTTGTTATAAAAACAATTTTAGTTGGTTAGTTAGTTTCTTTCCACACAAACTATCGTAGCACTATGGAAAATATGAGCCCGTTGTTGATCAAAAATCTATAACTTTTTTGTTTTGCAAGATCGAATATATCGAATATACATATCACAATCAATTCTGTTTTAATTTTGACACAAAATATTTCGTAACTTATTCTGATTTTTAAAAAGAACAAAAAATTTGATTTTGAACTTTGAATTGCGACTTTTAAAAACTGCTCATTTAAACAAATTGATTCAAACAGTAAATTAAAGAATGAAGTGTTTGCTTTAAAATATAGCACAGTATTGTGAGTCTTTTCGTTTATTTTTGAACACTCTTCAAAACTAGGGGAGATAGAGCCCTCTTTCAATACAATTTTTTTCTTTAATTTTAGTCAAAAAATCTTTATATGTATGCAGTTCTTAAAGGGCCGCAAATATCCGCAGCTGAAAATACATAAATTCTAGAATCTAGGCAACGCTAACTAACCCCTAGAAGTTTCGTAGACATTTAATGCATATTTTTTTTTTATTTTGAGTATATCTTTGTCTAAGTTAAACTAACTACTTCATTACATAAAAAATAAAAGTGGCGGATTTCGCTAGAGGGTGGCATTCTTGAAAACCATATCTTACTAAAACATTTCGAACATTTCTTTCAGAAACCTTAAGATTTAAAAAAATCTGTTTGTTTCTGTGTGTGTCTTTCCTCTTTTGTTATTAAATCTTGCTTTTTTTGAAAATAGTGCAACTATTTAGTGGTTTTACCTGAAAAGTTTTCCTGAAGTTTTGAGTAAATTTTATGAGTGTGAACTTATCTAAGCAACTTTCGCAAATAGAAAATGTAATTATTTTGTTATTTTGTTGCTAATTAGTTACGGCAATTTTGATTTTGTTTCTCCTCTATTCCTCGTTTCATCCTGAATTTTCGCTGATTTCATGTGAACTAAGCGAAGCAATTTGTATCAGATTGACAAAAAAAAAACAAAAAACAAGAAATAGAGGAACAACAAAATTTAAATTACCGTAACTTATTAACTAGCAACAAAAAAACAAACTAATTCCATTTTGATTTGTGAAAGTTGCTTCGCTAAGTTCACATCCATGTTTTTTTCATCACCTTTTTTTTTGTAAGAATAATATTTTTTGCGTACGAACGCTCTAAAATTTGTTTCAACATAAGTTTTTCTCAAAAAAAGCATAATTTCCACATCGTCTTTATGCAGAGTAAACGCTGCCATAAGATTATAATATTCTTCAGTCGCGATTTCATCATACCGTGTACTAGGATATCAGTAAAAAACGTATTTTGAAATGCACTTTGGGGCGTTCATACGCCAAAGCTTTTGTTCTTACAAAATAGAAGGTTTATATCGTGAAAAATGTTTGAACGTAAAAATAAATTCATGCGACCAAAGCAAGTAACTCTCAGAACTCAGACTAACAATAAAATGTTCTCTAGCCTGCTGCGTTTTAACTTAAAGTATTGATTTTTTTAATTAATTATATTTTTAAGCTTTTGCAAACAATCAAATCTCTAGAAACAAATGTATTTTTGTTTTCTTTTAGGTGAACACACCATTCGTAACTATCCAGCCACCGTCCATGGTGCATTTTTGAGCGGGCTACGTGAAGCCGGACGTATTGCTGATTTTTTCATGGGTTTCCCCGAAGGAGCTACACCTCCACCTCCACCTACAGGCGTGTCTGATGCCAAGCCAGCTGAATAAGCCACCCAATCATGACTAATTTTGGTTTTAATTTAAACATCATCACTAAATTACTATTTTTTTTAAATTTCCATTTCTTATTTTAATTTTCATAACTTACATGTTTTTTGTATCAAAATAATAAACGATTCCATTAAAAAAAAAAATAATGCCTACAGAAAATTATAATTTCATTTCCTACTGTACCTTCACAAAGTAATAATTGAAGAGAGCTACTCAAATTTCATTGCATACTTTGCGACAGAAAACGTAATGGTGAAATAAAAATGACCATCTATGGCGGACCACGAAGACACAAACCAACGGAAGTGCCTGAGCCATTAGTTTCCTTCTCCCTATTTGAAATTAAATTAACAAAATCTTTTCCTCAAAGAATTATTTTGAACAAAGAAGAAAATAGAATGCAAAAGAAGGTGGAGTAGGTAATAAAACTGTTGTTTGTCATTGCCCCCCCCCCCCCCAAAAGACCAATTTACTCTCTTTGACACTACAACATTTTTTGTTGTGTAAATAAATAAATGCACAAAAGCAAGTAGGGATGAGTCTGACGCATTTACCGCACTATGAACGCCGCTGCCGCCGACAAAATGAAAATTCTCACTGAAGATGAAAGGAAACAACAGACAAAAAAAAAACAAAATGGGTGAAATCTCAGTGGGAGAACGTACCAAAGCCAAATGAATGACATTTTGTCATATTTTCTGCTTTCAAAATTCAATTTTCTACCGCAAAATCGTTCCCATCGCTTCGTGTTGCGTCGCGCTGCTTTTTATTGGAGTCCTTTCCATGCAAAAGAACAAAGCGAATTATTTATGTTGCATAACAAAACGATGAGAAGGAAACGAAACAAACAAAAAAATAAATCCAATTGGGTATAAATGTCGCACAAAAGATCCGCATCCGAATTGGTCCTGATTGGGTCAGACAGTCTGAGTAGCATAGTGATGGGTAATCATCATTTTCATTCGTTTTGTCTGTTTTCCCGTTATATTAAAGGCTGCGTGTTAAGAAATAAAAAAAAAATGGACGAATAACATAAATTTCATTCCAAGTCACTGAGGTTTCCTGTTTTCTTCATTTCGATTTTTTTTTTCGTTTCCTTAATTTTTTTTGTATTATTGTTTAGCGTTTCAACGATCTTCTTGTCTTCGGTGGCGGGAAAACGAACTTCATTTGAATAATTTATGGGCATCCGGGAATAAAAGACGGTTTTTTTTCCACTTTCCTTGCCACTTTGTATTGTATGGTGTGTTGTTTGGATTTTTTTGTGTGTGAATCTTTTTGCAGGCAAAACACAGGGTGTTTCATTAAAATTTCATACAAAGAAAAGTGAATGCCCGTGTTATTCTTTTTGTTCGTTCTGTCTCTTCTTTCAAAAGTCTGTGTTAGGTACCGTACCGTCAGATAGAAGGAGAATGGAAAAAGAAGAACAAACATAACTGTAGTCAAAAGAAAAAATGACTATGAAACGTTGAAATCCTGTCATCGCATTTCAACGGGAATTATATTTTATGACATATCCTTTAGATTTTTGTTATTCGTTTTTCCTGTTTTGTTCGCTAAAGCGCTGTGCCATCAACAAAGCCCGATGATGGTTATGTTTTTTTTTTTTTTTGTTTGCCTCTTCTTCACCATTTTTTTTTTTTTTAGGTTCAAGTGAAGAAATTCATTGCGAAAGATACGCGAAGTGAATAATTTGTTGGTGTTGTGTTTATTTTTCTTTTAATATTTTTTTTGAGAATTTGAAAAAAAAATGGAAGGAGTAGTTTTTTTCTACTTCAACCGATGCGATGGTGGAGAGTGGAGACTACTGTCATAGAGATAATAGGGTTTTCAGTTGGCGTTTGTGACATTAACTAACCACAAAAACATTATTTCCAACACGCACCACGGTCAGAGGATAAATATATATTTTGTGCGGTTTCCGCTCTAGATAGGGAAGTACGTTTTTTTTAGGTCCTTCAACCGATGATTGTGGAAGGCGTTCGCTCTTGAGGAATGCTAATGTAAATGGGCTGTTCACGTTGACAATTTGACAGGTGACAGGCTTGTTTGTGTGTGCTGAGGTTAAGGATTATCTTTTATGAAGTCTAACCGTGTTTTTTGTATTTTCTTCTTCTCTTCTATACAAAAAAAAAAAAAAAATGGAAGTCAGATTTTTATTTAAATTGAGTTAAAGTTCATTGAAAAGATTTGTTGTTATGGAATTTACTTAAGTCGTTATGCCTAACGTTTTTATTCTTGGGTAAGAGCCACGTTTTGAGGAAATATATTTTATTCTTTTTACTTGGCTACACAAACAAATAAAATTAAAGAAAAATTGGAATGCTACCTACTTACTTCGTTATTTTTTTAGGGAATTTAAATATTTATGATGTTTTGACACAAAAATAGAGATACCGCAATATTTTTCCTCAAAGATTTTATTTTTGGGTGTGAGAGCTTATTTATTTTAAGTTAAGTTTTTTTTTTAGTGACCGAAATTTTTTGCACATTTATTTTCAAGCTAAAGTAAGATGACAAATTCAAAACCCAGGTGCGAGTTTAATCTACTTATAGTTCATGGTGACTTCAAATTTCTGAAAACAATTTTTTTTTTAATTTGACGTTTTTAGGTTTTGGAGGGTCACTTTTGAGCTCATTTCTTAAAGTCAGGAACTTGAATTTTTCAAAGAATTTACACTTATTGGTTTCAGGAAAATTGATGCTTGAAAACAGAAACGTCATTTTCTACTCATAGACCAATAAATGGGTTAAAAAAATCGTATCAAAATTCTAAAAATAAGAAATTGAAGCTGAAAACATAGGCTTTCCGGACTTTCAAAAGATTTAGCTCAAAAAAAATTGTTTAAAAAGTCGCATTGAACAACACAAAACAAAAAAAAATTAAATTTTTTGGTTTCGCGATTTTCCTTATGACTAAGTGATAACGGTGATTTTTAAAAATAGTTCAGTAAAAAATCTGAAAACTAGAATATCTGAGGTTTCAAGTTCTTTTTGATTTGTCTCAATACGACCATTTTTTACTTAAATACAGCCTCCCGAAAATCACTAAAAATCCTTCCATTTTTTCCACTAGTGTATATAAATCTAATAAAAAAAACTTGGACCAATAAACTTAAAAAAAAAAAAATTGATAACACCAAATAAAATAATTGTGCCCCATTAAAACTAAACTTTCAAAATCACTATGCAACAACTCTCATACTAAAGCTTTTATTATAACAACATATGGTTGCCTGGTAACAAAATTATATAGTTTGCTCTTCCAGTAATCCCTTTTTTTTTGGTAAAAGCATTGGAGCTTAGCATAAAAAATAATTCCAACTAAATCTAGAGCCAAAAATATCTCCCCTATCACATCGCACTTATATGACTCTGTTTGTATGTATGTGTACGATGTTATCCTGTGATGGTGGCATTCTTTCACCCTTCTCTAAATTCAAGTTTCTTTTTTGTTGTTGTTGTTGGGGATGATCCATTTTTCTGGATGGAACGCTGCCCCTTAATCACATGTACATTTCGCAATTCGTCATGAATGTTTTATAAGGTGTCGCCCGCCCTCTATATTTTTTTTTTCTTGTACAACCCCACCCAACCCCACTCTCTCCTACCCAATTTTTTGGCTGAATGTAGTATTTATTTGTGGGGATCTTTTTTTTAACGTTTTAGGGATTTTCACCCAGGCAACATACATATATCGACCGAGGTAATGGAGAGATGCATTTCATTCAATCATTCTTCCCACTCCATTTTGTACTTTCGGGATTTTTGGAGCAAAGATATAAATAAATAAGTAAAAAAATAAAAAATAAAAAAAAAAACATAAATATATTTATGCGGATGCCATTTACCATCCTAAAACCACACTCATTCGTGCCTTTGCTCGATCTGAATGTCGATGTCGATGTCGACTCGACTATACGCTGTTTGATTCTGAATTGCTGTATAATATTGAGTGCGGTATAGCGGCAGGCAGTGTGTGGCAGAATATGGCAGGACCCACCAGGACCGCACCGCACCGCACCGCACCGGATGCGAAAGCGAATGTCGATTTGGAATGAATCGCCCCCCCAAGAGGGGGGAGGGTCGAGCCATTATTATTTCATTTTGCGAGTGGAAAATGAAAAGCAAAATAAATATTTTATAGAAATTTATTGTGAAAATTCTTTTAAATTGAGTGCACAACATTATTTCGCTTTTGGCCCTGAGATAGAATATACACTCGACTCATACATACATACCAATATATAGACAGTATGGTGTATAGATACGCTGGCAGGATTTTCTATATGGAACACTGAGCGACATCTACACTGATGCCATTTTAAGCTCTTCTATATGAGATGTCATGAAAAATTCATTTGATTGGAAGCATCACCATCACCACAGTTTTGTATTGAAAGAATCCGTTTCATTTCCTATCATAGGCGTTGGTAGATTTTTTTTGTTTTTGTTTTTTTCTAAATGGGAACTGTTCAAAATGTGTACTAGCTTCGTTTAACCACAATTTGTACTGGACGGAATCAGCTTTCAAAAGAAATACTCCGCTTTACTGTGGGTTTTCCCCTGATGAAACTTTTTCACGTGAAATATTTTGATTTGCCGGGAATTTTTAAAGTTTTAATGTGCTGTGTCCAAATTAAATTAATGTTTCCAAAATCAGCCCTCAGAGGCAAAAAAATTGAACCAAGATGTGTACATTATTTGTTTTTTGAATAAAACATTATTTTTTATGCTGTTTTACAATTCGAATAAGTATATTTTCGTTTTGCTTATTTTTTAGAATATATTCCTTCCATAAACTGATTACCACAAATTAAAAATTATCTACCCTGAGCCCAGTTTTTCAGACTTGAATGTTTTAAATTGAAATTACACAGAGAACCGTAAAAATGTGACTCTGATCGTTATTTACCGCCACACTACAATTATTAACAATTCTCCTGTCGTCTAAATTGCTGTGGAAGTTAAAGCAACAAAAAATCATATCTCGAAAACCTGTCCATTAATATTTTTTGTATGCAATTTTCGAGTTCTACAGGCTAAAATCTATGCGAAAAATATAATGGCACAGCGTTTTAGCGGTAAATTAGTGTTATCAACTATTGACAGTAGGTAGTTGGTATTTGCATTATGAATGCCAGTTTAAATATCAAGAATCACAAAAATGAGACAAAATTATGTTGTTCTAAAATTTTGGGCAAGCGTATAAAGTTGGTATACATATTTTTTGTAGCCACTGTGTAAGTCAAAACCCGAAAAAATAGGCAATACTTTTGAGACATTTCCAATGGTGTGCAAAAATGCCTTAAAGTATGCAACGATAATCGATCGAAGAATCGTATTTTATTTTCTTCGTATACTTTCCAGCGATATTATAAAAGATTTTTATAACTTTGACATCAAGATGGCGAATATAAAAGATCGTTACAATTTGAATTTTCATTGTTTAAAAAACTCCTTCGCGCTTTCGGTGGTTTTATCACCAGTGTCTGATATTCGTTCTAATGAATCATTTTTAGTCTCGTTGTTCGTTCTTGAATTAAAACCGAACAACACTGAACAACTCTTGAAAATCGTGTAAATTCAAGGCTGCTTATAATTAAAGGAGAACTATCATAATGTACACCAAAAAAAAAAATCGAAAGAGGGGCAGAATATGGCCTAAATCTTTTTCTGTAAATAAAGGCAGCAGAGGTACCAGAGAATAAGACTTTTTATTTCTTATTTTTTATGAATAGAAATCTTAAAAAAACGAATAGGCTTTCTGGTTATGAGTTCACTTTTTACAAAAGCAATCTGATCAAACCGTTTGGAAATTAATTTCAAAGTTATTTCAATTTCAAAGCAATTTTTGCACTACTAAATAGTCAACAAACTCATTCTATGATCTTCCTGATTCAATGGCTAAAGAATTTTCGATGTAATTTTAAAAAATGAATATTTCAAACATTGAATGATAAATGTGTACCAAAAATTGATGATTACTGCAATAAGGCAATTTTCTAAATTTCAGGAAAAGGCATGTCCAAGAAAATATTCTACTATATCAAACAATGAGAGCCAGTATAGTTTTCAAAATACTTAATCACCTTCCAAAGTCCTTTTATTTCGAAAATAGTTTCCATCACATCTTAGAAAATGCACAGATCTGTAAATATGCTTCAAAAAATATATGCTAGAACCAATTCTATTACGATATTTAGATTTAGTCAAATATGTTGGCTAAGTAAGCAAAACAAAATATTTACTGGCAACAAAAATCCTTGTTGTATACGAGTAGTATATCCTTGTGTTCTTGGAAATCCGTATAAAAGCCTATCACGTTTGACATTTTTCATTTTGTTTATCCTTGGGGATATACAAAACCGTTCTTACCCATGTTCCATGTTATCAAAATATTTGTACCAAACCAACTAACACACACACACATACAGACATATAGTGCACGCACAGCAGAGCATACACACACACATGTCATAATAAAAATGTACAATGTGAAATAACGTTCCCAAAATCAGACAGTTTGATGCTGTAGGTACGTGATTTCGTGCAGAATTATTCATTCCTCTTGTGACACACACAGGGCAGATATAGTAGAGTACGGAGAGTCTAAAATAAACTGAATTACGTTATCCTGGAGTTATCTTGACCTTATAACAAATGCATACGATTGGGGTATGCCATTCCGTATGCTAGCTATATGATGGTTTATGGCTATGGATGGATGCTAAGGATATGAAATGTCACAATTGACAGTAAAGGTAGGTATTTACTTATTTTGTTTTTTTTTTTGTTTAAATACTTTTTTATCTTTTATTATAAACGGAAAGGGAATGGGAGGAGAAAAAGAGTAGGTATATATATTTTTAACTTATCCCCATGGAATTTTACAAATTAAAATTGACATACTTTTAGGGTATATACTCATTTGTAGCCGTACAAAGGATGTCGTTAACTCACATAATTTTAATTGTTTTGCAGTCATCCTTTTTGCCTGTTTCATCATTTCAACTTGGGTATATGGACAAACAATACTGATGGTGGAGTGGAAAAAAAATTCATAAAAAGGACACAAAAGTCATACGACAAATAATCACAGTGCGGATAAAGGACGAAGGATGAACGCAAAGAAAAAAAAAAAAAAAAGAAGAAATTATTTAAGTATAAACAAATTTAAAATGTCCACCCCTGTTGGCTCGGATCATCCGGCCTCAGTATCTACCCTCCCCAAGTTTTGTTTTTCCATCACGAAGCCATTAATTTTATTCACGCTTGGCGTACAAACATTCTCGAGCCGAGTTCCAGGTAATTGTAATTCATTTATGTGAATCCTTGTTGTTATCCGTGTTGACACAGGGAAATAATCGTCGACCGCAAGATAAACACGCAGTGCGCCGCAATGGAAATTTTTTGGCTGAAACAGCTCCCCGATGGTAGTCACCGGAAATGGGGTAAAGGATACAAGGGCGTAGGAAGATATACCTTCATCCCAACAAAGGACCACCATCACCAACAATTCCGCACCTTATCCACCTTTGTATCGCATCGTTCTAGAGGTTTTTGATAGGGAGGGGCAGAATGGGCCTCTGAACAAGTACATGGGATACCAGCCGGTTATTTCGCGTCCTGGGAAGTTAATTAAAAATTGTGACCCCCGCAATGTGTTTAATGCCGTAGCAACAACGTTATATCTCAGTGTAGTGGGTACCTATACCTACAATACTAGCAGACTTTGTTTACGCCATCTGGTGGTGCTCTGTGCCTTCCGTTGATGCTACCATTTCCATTTCCACTATTGCATGCCCTCTTCTGCAGACCGACACAACCAAGTCGAGTGTGCCTTTAATTTATTGTCGTGTCCTGCAGTCATGCTTAATATCCTGTTTTGCTCCTCTGAAATTTTTTCGTGGTCTCTTTTTATGTGGTGTGGAATGAAAATCTCTGCAAAAATATTGGAGATTGCTATCCAAAGCCACCCAGAGTATCGTTATATACCCTTGACAGTGACACTGTGTGTGTCTACGTCCAGAATGGTAAGGGCGGTCGGTAGAAATGTTGCTTCTTCCTTTCCATGGGAAAAACAGAGCAAACCCCAACAGCTCATTCCCCCCAAATTAGAGATTGATTTTTCGTTTGTAGAGAAATAATAAATACACAAACCATGATCTTCTCGCTGATGCTGATGCTCCTGGCTCAAGGACAATAAGGATTCATTTTTGTTTTTTTTTTTTGGTTCTTTTCATTTTTGTCTGCATTTTTGGTAAACAAATTGTCTTCTTTTGGATTTATTTTTTTTGTCTTTTTTTTTTTGTGTTGAAGTTTCTTGTTTTGTCCATATTGCGCCACCGTATGTCAATGAAAGGAAACCATAAATTAATTAGAGAGATAGAAGAAGAAAATAGGATTTTGTATACAAAACAAAACAACAAAAACCGGCAGAGAGTGTAGGGAGGAATAGGAATTTATTTTGTGTTCTATGGTTGGTCCTGTATTTTGTGTGGGAAAAGACAGGAAGCTTTATTTTATTTTTTTTTTGTTCTTGCCATTTTTCTTGGGGATATAAATAAGAGGGGGTGTTTGGATGGGGTGTGAGTGCGACATTCAAAAAGATATACAATAAAACCAACAATACATAAAAAAAGATATGCAGCAAATGAAGAAGTCGGGAATTAATTGCAAAATGTCCTGCAGATGGTCTTTTGGTGTGGATTGACTTTGACATTAAAAGACGTGGTGTCGCTGTGGGGGTATATAGGCTATAGGGCAAGCAGTATAATATTATGACATTTAAATGACTTTTAATAATGATGGTATGTATGTTTTTAGCTTCTCAGAAATCATTAAACGCTATAATGTCATGCTTAAGGGAAACTTAAACAATCTTTAGCAGAGGATCCAATTCTGGGTATTAATAGTACCCGTAGGTAAAGCTTCGGTAACGTTTCTCTGAGCCTCGTACAAGATTCAGTCCTTGTATAACAATGTCCTATAGAAGGTTTATAGAAGCTGTGAGTTCTGACAGATTATTTCTGTAGGTCTTTAGCAGATTTGTGGAAGTCTTACTGAAGTTCTTATAAATGATAAAAAAGAAGAAGAAGAAGTATTTCAAAGTGTATTCGAATTTCGGTAAGACTTCCTTGAACACTTTTAAACAACTTTGAATAATGTTAACGATGGTATGACTTCTATAAGAAACTTAAGAAAATTGGTTCTGAAGAAAGCTTTATAGAAGTTTTATAGAAGCAGTCACCTGTGATCTTTTCTGTTAGTAACAAAATTGCAAGATTTCCACACAATTCTACACTTATCTGTTCAATTCACACTCACTTTTGCTGTACAAAATTTGTATTAGTAGGTGAAAGAGAGCTTTAAAATATAGTTGCAGGTTAAATAGAGTAATTATTTCGAAATCACTTCACAGTTTTACTTCCCAGAGTTGTTTGTGAAAGCCAGAGAAAGAGAACAATAGGAACACAACAGGAGCAACCACAACCCAGATGATATCAAAAATTTTATTATAAAGAAGTTGCTTACTTTGGCATAAGTCATTTTGGGCAGATGTACAACAAGGAACCAAGCTTGGACCAGACCAGAACCAGACCAGAACCAGACTAGAACCAGACCAGAACTAGACTCCAACTAGACCAGAATCGGAAGTGAACCAGAGTAGAATCAATTGATAGACAAACTAAGTCCTCAAAAAGTCTGAGGTAAAAATACATATATCGAGGCAATACTTGAATGTCGAAACAAAAAGTGATTTCTTTGGTGTTTCAATAGATCCAGAAGGTTCGTGAATCAATGGGTCGATGTTTCAGTCAGCTTATGCATCAATAAAAAATATCATGCTACTGCAGAAGAAGTGTCTTAAGCAGCATTATCATCCTTCAGCTAATGGATACGACTACCCACTTAACAATAACATCCCGAGCCAGAGGTTCTTCATTGTTATAATGGATATTCTAATTTTACCACATAATCCAACAAAACAGAAATTCGAGTTAAATAGCAATCCCATCTAACCCAAATGATATTCGGCGAGTGTCAAATGATATTCGGCGAGGTTACTTTAACTCTTCTTAAAAAAAACATAACTAATTGGCGCCCGAGTAGGGACTTTCTGTAAAGATCAAACCTTGTTTTCTAAAAACGGTTTCTTCGTAAAACATTCATAAAAAATCCATCCCTGACTAACTACTATACTAAGAAAATTACATTGCACATTGTTAAAGATAATCTTCAGTTCAATTTGTTTATCTTCTAAGTTCCTAGTCCCATTTTGTAAAATAAGTTTGCACCAGTAATTTTGCACTAAAACAAAGAAGAACTAAAAAAAAAAAACTCATAGCAATTTTAGAAAACAAAAAAAAAAAAACGATTTGCTTGAACTAATACAAAATTGAAAATTACATCACTTCGTCATCAACACTGACCCAATTCCGAAAAAATTGATTTTCTGTAATCAAGTATGGAACTTCTCTGGAAACTGGAAAAAAAAACTCTAACACACTCCATCATATGGTAATCTTTGACAAAACTGACAAATGCTATGTAAATCGAAATTCTAATTGCGGAAAACTGTTTGCCTTGGTCCAACACAAAAATTCTAGTTCGGCGCTATTTACCTACCAACTATGGTTCGGTTGGTAGTTTTGTTTTTTTTTTCCTTCTTTTCTGTCATGCCAGTTTGGTAGCTTATTCTCTCCATCATTTCTATTTCCTATGGATGCTTGCTTAAGCAAACAGCAGTAACCTCATTACGATGAACTATCATCAAACGAATGACAGACAACCGCTATTAACTCTCATCACAGTGTGTGTGTGTGTGTGTAGAGGGCTAAGGGGAGTAGAGGGGCTGTGATGGAAGCATATGTAGTAGTTGTTGTTAAACCAAACTCGCTAACTATGTAAACTTGCTCAAGCTTCGTCCATTCTGAAGGGTTTTGCAAATTTACCAATCGGCCATCATCAACAAGCAATCACTGGTCGAATAGTTGTTTCTCTTTCCGCCCGGGCACTTCATTTTCCAGGCACATCCTCGAATTGGTCGTAGAAAAAGGACACAAACGTCGCTTCACGCATTTGCTTTGTTTACACAAGAACACTCCCTCCGAACAGCGATTTCTTCCCATCAACCCCTGCCCTATTGTGGACATTATTGACAGATTCCACACAACATATGCCATAGCCATTGACTTTTTATTTTGCGCCATCAATAACATAAATATCACGGGGGCTTCAGATTCAGATGCAAGGCTCAGATCGGGCTTGGGCAGCCATGCTTTATCACTGTCACAACGTTTAAAATAAATAACTCATGTTGGGGCGCGGGCGGAGGTATGGGGGAGTATATGCGGGAAGGCAAAGGGTTCTGTATGGATGTATGTGTGTAGCTACATGCATCTCACAAGGTCCATTAGGTCCAATCAGTGTAGAGAGCGCTTATCCTGTAGGTGCATATACGTATATAGGAAAAATGCCATCAACATCGCGAGATACTTTTTCGCGTGTCCTTCGCTTGGAACCTATAGGCGCTGCTATGGTTAATAGCGTTCATTCCTCCGTATTCTGTGCATGCCTCTGTGATTTATGTTTATTTTTCGGCTGAAAATAAATATTTTTCCAGTGCTTCGCTCGTACATCGACCAACCAACCAAAGAACGAAAGTGTGTCCTTTATTTTTTGAAGGATAACAAAATATGTGCATAATTTACATGGGAGCGAGCACATCACACAGGTCCTGCAATAACATACAAAAAGGACCTAGATCCACTTGTGGCGGGTTTGTGTATCTTCTTTGGCAATCAACTATCGTATCTCCCCTTCACTCTCTCTCTCTGCCTTTCATATACCTCTCCCTCTCTCTCTCTCTCTTTTGCTCAATGGCTTTTCTCTTGAAATGCATAATCAATGTTGAACAAGTTTGCATACAGATGTCACTTGGGTTCGTTATTGTAACACGAACCATACAAAAACTCTTGCATACCTTTAGGTAGGTATACATATACCTACGTTATATCCTCTTTGCTGCGGATGTATAAAAACAAGCCTACCCCAATTCTTTGATGATGATGAAATGGAAGGGGTTGTTGCTGTTACTGCTTCATTGCTTTCTATTTGTCCTTCATAATATTTTCGAGATGGACAAATACACTATGTCCACTACTTCTCTTTTGCTCCCTCTTCAACCAATTTGCCCACCCCTACCCCTCCTCGCTTCTCTTCGTTACAAGTAGATTGAATGAGGTTTTACGAAATTCCGATGCAAGTTGTAGAGGCTAGGTCACCGGGACCACCGAGGAGCATTCAAGTGTCATTTATGCAAACTGAACACTGAACTAGTACACAGTTCCTCATCTTCAATCGGTTTTTCTCCATCGACCATCCAGGGATGGAGAGAGTTTTTTATGTGAGTATTTTTCACTTGTAAAACTAAATATAAGTCCTATTCGGATGAGTTAAAGAAAAACTACCATACCGACTTGATTTGGAAGTTTTGTTGGGTTTTCCTTTAAAAAAAAAGTGTTGAGGGTACTTTGTCCCCCCTACCAGAAAATGTTTGCAATTTCTTAAAGAATCCACAAAATGCGCTCCCTTTTGTTGCTTTGTGGAATTATTTTGGTCTACTTCGTAATGACCGATTTTGGGGTATTTTGCCCCCTCTTTTTCATCATTCTTTTGTCTATAAAGTATTCTATTCCAGGGTAACTTTATAAACTTTGAATCCCATCCCTCCCCTAGTAGTTTGTTAAACCGGACCTGATTTTAACAACTCCCACTCATTTGACTATAAAGGATAACTCAAATTGGTCGCTGTTAGTTGGGCATTGGGTCAACACAGAACAATGTGGTTGTGGAAATTTTTGTTGTTGTTGTTATTGCTACCCGAGGAGCTGCAACTATACTGATGATGGCAGCAGTCGGGGGCAAACTGGCAGGCAGGCAGGCAGGCAGTCATTTTTGATATAGTAAAGGCTACTGCAGAGGTCTACTTGAATACGTGACTTGTTGGTCCCAATCACTTCAATGGAAATTTGAAATCAAGTAAATTGCAATCGAGGAACATACTATACACCTCTGCCCATCACATATACGATAAACGAGTGCATACAAGTATTGTATACAGTCCTACTATAGGATGCCTGAAGGGTCATTTACATAAAGGACACTTTGAAAGTGCAATATTCAGTTTAAAGGGAGAATAGTGGGGAGAGGGGGTGGAAGTTTATTATAGGATAGTGATGACATACGCACGTATACGCATTTTCTACCAGAGCGTGTAGGAGAAAATAAAGCATAAATGAACGAATGGATGAACACAAAATGAAAAGATGGTTGCAGGACGAGTGTTGCTGATGTTGTTTGTTTTTGTTGTTGTTAGTGAATGGAATAGAATAAAAAGGACGCATGGGTGACGTAATATTGTGTAAACTTTATAAGACACAATTTTCAAAATGGATTTTCTTGTAATTTTTGTCTATTGTTTGTTTTTTTTTGTAACTCACAAAATAGATTGCTTCAAATTAAGGAAGAAATTTACAAAGACGAGTCAAGGGTAGCCAGGAGTGGTGAAATACAATTTCAAAATGTTGACAGCCTATTATTATGCTTAAATGAAATAAGCTCAAACGTTATAGAACATCAGAAGGTGCACTTATGAAATCATGGGTGATGTACCAACCATGTTTCAACAGTGGAGAGCGATGGACACTCAAGACAACAATGACAGAAGCATTATTGTTAACAGGGTGTATGTCAACATTGACAAACATTCCTTAGTCTTCATTTATCCCAAACTTCCCAATAACCCCCGTCTTCTTGGCAACTTTTAATCTGGTATTCGAGTTACTGAACGACGGCGACGACTGCCCAACTGTATCCATCGACTGTGCTGCTGTCTGTAAACCTCTAACAGCAGATCTTCACTGTAAATCCGAGGAATACATCAACTACACTAAGCTCCATGCTGTTACTCCACAAAGAGACTTCAATGGCCGAATCTTCCTACCTGCTCTACATCCAACACGAACCTTCTAAATTTCAATATTGATATCGGATCGACGATCTAGAAGAAGTTGTTCTCTGGCTCTTCTAGGAAGCAGAAGCAATGGAAGACTGCACGTGACTGATATCAACATCTTCCCATGTACTTGCACATCGAGAATTTCTACCAAAAATTACAATGGCTAAGGAAGCGGCTAATTGCAACCACCAGCACCAATGATGTTAAAACATTCAACGAAGACAAGCCATGGCCTTTGCGTAGTACTTCGAAGACCATTTCTAACCTAATCCACTTGTCGACCCAATATTAGAAAAAGTAGGCTTGTCTTTTCAGCGAGCTCAGTCGTATCAGGAGAATGCTAGGTTTAGCAAAAACGACAACAATCCAGCCAGGAATCCCGTTCCCAACATAGAGTTTAAAACTCCCGTTAAATTCAGGGCATCATTTACAGGAGCCACCCGAATAGGTTTACAGGTCCTGAAAAAAACTAACTACATTCGGTTATGATCTTCCTGGCGATACTCCAAACAGGTAGGTGCAATTAAACAAAAAAGACTGTAGAAGTCGGAGTTACACCAGGATCCAAGCTAGGACCATTCCTTTTTAGCATCTTCAATGCATAAAAGTGACGTCTGCCATCATCAAATCTATTTCTTGTTCAAAGATTGTTATCGGGGGTAGACAAAGTACAAATACTTGAGTCAATTAAACTAATTTAAGCATACCTTTCCCATTTATGCAACTTAAACGTCAACAATTCGTACAAAATTTACTCTTAGCTAAAATTAATTTTGTGATAAAAACTTATTGCCTGGCAACCCTATTGTGGCATTTAAACTCACTGCATCACAGCAATTACTCTACATCGTGATCTGTGATGATGAATTCCTGCATAGCTCCTGCAATTTACCCTCAAAACCAAATTCTTCTATGGTTTCCTGATGGCACTGCAGGCGGCTTTCACTCATATACAAGGTATCTCTTTCTCTTTCTACGTGTGTGATAGCTATAGACATTGTAATGCATGTAGATACCTTGGAAGGAAACCCCACACCGCCAGCACGAACAACGAACAAAACCAATGGCCAAGGACCATTGTTTGACAATGGCCTATACTTGTGCCGTTTGTTATTGTTATCCTTGCAACAGATGAAGGACACACCAGAGTGCGCACAGAGGCTTCTAGAGAATGCAATTTCTAACAAGCCTATACTCAGACACGTAACCGAATGTGTGCTATGCTATGCATTGCGTTGGTGTGTTTCGTTTCGTGTTGTACGTTGTTCTTTATGCCCCTTTGCATTTCCCATCCGATGGAATGTGTATTTATGCTTTAAAACTTAGTTCTTGGTTTGTTTATAAATTCTCGAAGCGAAAGGCAAACGGAGCAAAAGGAAGTAGCTCAGGAAATGCCTCACCGAACACAGATGTGTGTGTTGCAGAGAATTATTGTGGCTTGTACCTTTCTATAGGCCTTAGATATTTTATGCCATAGGTCATCCTCATCATCATCATCAGCAGCAGCAGCAATAGCAGAAGGCATGAGGCAGTAGTTGTATTAGTAGCATCGTTAGAATCAAGGCAAGTAAGACAGGTCGGTTGAAAGGTTGGTGGCATGTTGCGTAATAAGCTAAAACTGATTGACAAGGATCTTTGCTGTATATAGTATATCCTGATGGGCAAGTTCAAACTTCTGGCTACTATATAGAAGGCATTGGGATAGGTACGTAATCAAGTTCGGAAGGAATATTATATAAATTTTTTTTTATTCTGTCTTCTTGTTGTTTGTTCCTGTTCCTGTATTATTCAAAGAGTTAAACATAAATCAATGAGAATTTGTTTCGGAAGCCACAAACTTGTGCTTTATGGGTCATCTATAATGTTATCCTGGATGAAGGATAACAATTCTCAACTCATACTCCCCAGTTTGCAAGTTTCCCAGAAAACCACAAAAGCAATAATATAATCCTTTTCATATTGTAGACCACGATAAATGGCTTCGGGTGATATGGATGATGGTTGAAATTTAAAGACAGAGCGAGAGAGACTGAGAGAGAGAGAGAGAGAGAAAGAGAGTTGAATAAAAAGCCGACCTTTAAGGCGAGTCAAGGGTTGAAAAGTTATTATAAATTTCTATAGACTAGGTTGACATACTTTGAACCGATTCAAATGGGGGTTGTGGTGTTTTGGAATGTAAACTCTCTAGATCCGGATGAGGTTTCTACTATAACTAACCCACCCTCATCCCCCCCTCATAATTTTGAGCATTCATTAAATTAATTTCGGAATGTCTTTGAATGCGGCTATGTTTCCTTGTTGTTGCTTTTTGTGGTTTTGTATTTGATTTATGTTTTATATTGAACAGAAAATACCGCAATAGAAAACGGTTTGGCCAGAGGAGGATTTATGAGTTTGGTTTTGGCAACAAAAATTCTCCATTTCTAATTTTTCGAATGTTAAAAATTAGAACTTAACTACTGATGTGGAAAGGCGATGAATTTTCAAAGATTGTGTTGTCACATTAACGATCAGGGCACTGATGGAGGTAATGCATAAGTTAGTGAAAAAGTTCTGGCTAGTTGAATACAACCCTGGTCTAGTCAGAACCTTAGCTGAAATCGTGCGTCTGCACCCAGCTCCGTCTTATGCTAGGTGCCTCCAGTTTCCAAATGCCATCTATTGAATTAAGTGTGAAAGAAGTAACAAGACAACAGCTCGTCGGGTCATCTTAATCCTGGGGACCCAAACTATTGTTGCAGCTGTGAAACGTGCAAATGAACAAGCTTGACTGGTACATTCTGAACAGGAAGATCATAAGTAGAATGAGTAGTAATAAGCGGTCTTGAGATCTGCAGAAAAAGTGTTAGTTTTCGATTTGGAGTCGGTATACCTGGGTTACTTCCAAAAATCAAAAAGAAATAAGGGGCACCGATTCTAGCTTAGTAGTGTGACCACAAAATGTTGTCTCGGATGCATGCTGGCACCTAGCGACTTTTTTCTCAGTGGCTGTCATAAACGCTCAACTTTTACCAAACGGCAGCAGCTATCAGTTGTGACAGTTATACATTAAATTTTTGGTAATCAAGCAGCGGCAACAAATTAGCGGCTGGCACCATCTAGTTGTGACCATTGCTTTAGTTGCCAATCACAAAAGAAATTCTTGGAAACTTTTGCACTTTTTCGAAAAAATACATTGAATTCAGACCTCATTCGGATGAATTTTATAAATAAGTATCTAACTATTTCTGTTGAATGCTTTTAAGAATTCCATCCATCAAGTGAGACAAAATAATGTTGAGTACTGTGGTGATATCGTGTGGAAATTTTATCAGTGGATAAAATGAGTCGGGTTAGTTGTCGGGAAAGTCTCTACAACTTTCTGAGTATCATTTCTTCCAAAACTTTTCTGATGTTGTTGAGGAAATACTTGGAGCTGCTGTTAATAACCATGTTTTCTGCACCTTTCTTTGGGATTTCCGAAACTTTGATATTTTTGAATTCAGGAGGATGTAGCAATTGTTGATCAAGTTAGTTCAGATTGTGAAGAACATCATTACTGGCTGTGGATGAAATGAAGTTGAAGACTCTATCCAGTCTAGCTGACTTGGACTGAAATTTTGCGATGATTTTATGTCTTCCATGATCTATTACAGATCCGTTAAATTAATGCATCGACTTCGCCCAAAAAACTCTGAAGTTTGAGTACTTCAAAGTTTCTTGCTAAACACTGCCACTTTGTTCTCTCTTGTGATGTTGCTGCAAAGTTGCTGCTGATGACTGAACAAAAATCCTATTAAGGCTTATAATTTGAAATTCTGTTGACAACACTTGAAACATTAGAAAATCCTTCTATCTACTCCAGTAACCTAAATTATGAAACAAAAGTCAAATAACAAACACGAACCGCAAAAATCTCGTAGGAATTCCTATATCCTCTCAATGTTTATTTATCCTTCCTTCCATCCATCACTCTATCCATCAAAGTTGAAGAAAAAAAAATAATAATAATACAGCACTCGTCAAAAAAAACTTAGCACTCGACACGGTGAGGAAACGAGGGAATTCAGAAGGAAAGTCATCATGCAACATGCACGCACGCACACCAAACTATTTAACATTGCAATTTTCCCAATAACTGAAATCCTGAAACAAACATTCAATCTATTCCTTTTCTTTGTCGCATCTCTACGACACGACGACGATGCTGATGCATGTCAGTCAGAGCAGAGAGAACAGCTTCTTTTTCTTCCAACTGAATAAACTCAGGACTTCACATAGTCATTCTATATTCGTCGTCCTTGTTGGCAGTCTCAAAGCTAGGATATAACGCTCATGTTGCACCACCACCTCACCTTACAAACTTCAACTCTAAACATGGAGATTGGAGAATGTGTGTTATTTGATGTGCCATGCCCACCGTTGTTTTCCTCCATTTACCGTTCATACAAATAATATACAGTTGTTGTAAACAAAATGTTGCACGCGTATACTACTAAATGACGTCTGTTTGTGTCCTTGGAGCACATATATCTACTCTGTGCGGATGTTTCGGTTATAAAACCACAAATATCTAAGCACACATAGCCGAACGAGCACGAACAACCGCATATTCAGGATCAACTCGTACATAAACCATACGGACGGGCAGCGGGTGGGCCGGGCGGTCTTCTATAGTATTTTCCTTATAGCTCGAACCCAATTTCGTATTCATCTCACAGGATTTGATTGATGTTTGTATGGAATTTCTGACACAGTTAATATGTGCTTCTGCGGTGTATATAAGGAAGCGGATGAAACATAAAATAGAACCACTAGCACCACCGCCAAGCAGCAGGCAGCAGGAGCAAAAGGATCGGAAGACAAAACAAAACAAAAAAAAAAAACAAATCCTTGTGGGAAAACGCTAGTTATAGAGAAATCGCTCTTCTAGTTTTCTAGCTGATGGATGAAAAGCTGTTTTTTTTTGTGTCTTGTGTTATTGGTGATTTTCAAAGCGTTGCGCTTTGAATTTATGATAGAAGCGAGAGTACATATCCCTTTTATCTTCCTCTCACTTTACTATTCTGAAGCTTTTTTGCCTCATGGTTGCCACTTGGGAATCCTGAATGGCACAAAAATATTTTGACAACAGTCCATAAGTGTGCACTTTTACCTTCGACATTAACTAGTACAAAGAAGTACACGTTTTTTTTACAAAATCTCCAATTCAATTGAGGCGTTCAATTCAAAAGCGAAAAACTTACGTTAGAAGTTGTCAGAATAGAGTGTTCTGTGAATTCCTTTAGAGCCAAACCAAAACAAATACGTTCCACATTCTTTTACTGGATGCATGTTTTAGCAGAAGGAAAGAAAACTAATTTCATTCTGAAATCAATCACTTCCAAAGTTTTAGTGGAAACAAAATACTTGCGGAAAATCCTTTGTCTAATATTTTTATAGCCTTACGTTCCACAGTTTCTTATTTGATCTCAAGTTGTTTTTCCTAATTTACCATAACCTCTTCCTAAAACGCTCACATTATTCTTCTCTACAAGTTATATCGTTCTTATATTTTTGTAGAATACTTCCTGGTATTTGTGGAATGTAAGTATAAGTAATGGAATCCGACTACTTTTTCATTAAATACAAATTTTAACGCGCTCAACAACATATAACGGCCATAATTCTACATATTAGCAGTAAGAAAAAGTGTATTGCAAAAAAGCTTGTCAAAATAATGGACTTATTTCCTTGTTTTGCAGACATTGTCTTTGGTTTAACTGTGAATACGTTCCACAATCTTTTTCTGATTTAAAAACAAGCATAAACATATCAAAAAAAATACATTTTTGATAAATTTTCAACAAGAGGGAAAAGAGGAACGATGGTAGTTCTTCCTCTTATTTTTTCAGCCATACAGTGCGCTAACCGAAAGTCAACGAAGAATCACCAATTGAACAGGTCCTCATAGAATGGATCCGTAGTTACTAGGTATTGAGGGTCGAACTGTCTTGAACTGCTCACTATGCTTCCTATCAGTGCGTTTTCAGATTTTGAAGAAATCTTCTTCTGCATGGATTGAAGGAAGTAAGATATCTGTCAATTTTGTAAGGACTTTCGTTTGTCCGTAGAAGGTATTTCCAGTGCAGATTGATAAGATTTTCCTTATCAGCTGCTTGTACATGTACAGTAACATCCCTCGCTGGCTGAGCACATTTTTTTTCCACATCAATCGATGTCGTTGTTTGCATTCTTCAGAAGGGCTGGTACATGTTACATATGGGTAGAACTAGAGTAGATCTGGTTCTGATTTGGCGTAATTTATTTTGAGGTCCCAAATCGAATAAGTTGTCTTCGATATTTCATGGCAGCTCGTATTGTAGATATAACTTTGTGGTATCTCAGGAAATTATTGGCAAACAGGAGGCTAGGTTGGCCCGAAGTGACTTCTTCAGATAACCATCTGTTTTTGCCAAAAATTACTTTTCAGGATTGGACTGTAAGACTTAAAAATAATTGTGGATTGTATTCAATTTAAATTTCATGCGAAATAATTTTTGAATATTATTTTCGGTACGACCAAAAATTTGAGCCGTAAGCTCTTCTAAATAAATGAAAAATGAACTCGTTCAGCAGAATCTTGTCACTTGAGTGGAGTCTTAATAAATTGCGGCCATTAAAAAACCATGATAAGGTCTTAAAGCAACATAGGCATTTGGCAACTTTCAACCACAAGAACAAGTAAACGCGACCTCATAAACCGCCTTGTTTATATGCATATCCAGGGTATTGTGTTTTATTTGGCACATTCTATGATTGTATGAGTTAGGTTTTTGGGTTTTTTGGCTGATTTGAATGATTTAATTTATGACATTCTATGTGGTTACTTTATAAAACGGATGGTATTCTCTATCCCAATGCGAACATTTTTAAGGACCGTAAAGATAACACACAGCCACTATATGACTATCTGTCGGTGGATATACAATACATAGCTGCCGCTGCTATAACGCCAAACTGAATTCGTAATTTTTTTTTTGCAAATGATTTGTGGGTGAAATACACAATTGCAGTTGCGGGATGTGTCCGTGATTTTGAATTTTACGAGCAAGCATCGAGCATATATATAAAGTGAAAGTGATGGATTGTCCATCATCTTCAGCACGAAAAATAGGTTAGTAGAGATTTATATGCGGAAGTAGATGTGGACCCTTTCACTTGATAGTCGATTAGAATTGGAATTTTTTAGATTTTGAATAAACTTTAAGTGGAATGGAATTAAAAATAAATAGAATTTAGGCTTAAAAATGCTTTAAATTTCAAAAAATTAAAAGCTTTTTTCTAAAATTTTAAATTCAAAGCCAAAAATGACAGTTTTTTTTATTTAAATTCGAGTAAGAGAGAGAAAAGAGAACAATCAGTGTTTTAGTTATATAATAGCCTTTTCAACTCTGAAAAGTTACTCAGTTTTTCATTTTATTCGCAAAACAAAAACAAGTTAGACTACTCAGCGTTTGTTTGTTGTTTTTTTTGCGAAAAATTACTCGTTTTCGAGTTAAAATGATTTTGGTTGCCGTCTTTTCTTTCTTTTCTTAGAACTGATTTTCAAACACGATTTTTATGGTTTTCTAGTTGTTTTTTCAAATGTTTAACTTCTTTAAAAGAAAAAAAAAAAAAAACAATCGGACCAAGTCAGCATTGCAAGGAAAGATAAAGACTTCCCAAGGACTCCCGAACTCATTTTCTATGTTTATACCTAACCTAGCATCCTGCATAGTATACGAGTACCTTATGTTAATTTGAAAGTCATAAAAATGTAACCTGTCTCTTAGAACATCTATTTTGGGACCTCATTGATAGTAAAAACAGGAAATAACAAAAATAACCTTACCTTTACAAAAGGTCACTTTATTATTCTCCAAACAAAAAGAAATTATAATTATAATTTTAATTTATAAATTTATTGTTTACTTTAAACTCGTGTTTAATTCGAATATACAAGAAATACAAATAATAAATTGAACCCAAATATAAAATTATTTCCTCCCCAATGGATGATCCTTGACCCTATCATAGATTATTTCCCCCACAAAAACTGAAAACAAAAAAGCATTATCCTAATTACACTTTAATTCATTTGCCTTAGCAAACAAACAAGGAAACTTGTGTTTTTAATTCTTGTTTTTTTTTTGGTTTGTGTGTTTCTCTCTTTTGAAAACACATTTAAGCTTTCCTGACGCGTCCATTCCAATCAAACAACACTCTTGGAGATGTCTAACAAAAGGACCTTCCTTGCTGATTTTTTTTTTTTTTTTTTTTTGAAATAATGCTAATTTACCTGTCTCATGGGTTTGCCACAAAATTAAATGAGAAAGCGCAGCCAAAAGAAACCAATTTTTTTATTAGCATTTTCCATTGTCCTTGTTTATTTCCTTCCTTCTGTCCTTGCTTACCACCAGCGCACCGCATCGTTGTCATTTTATCTCATTTCATCGTCGTTGTCGTATTCACTCTTAATTTGCTTTTCGCGTAGCTGCTAGCTCTGATTCAATTTAATCGATCCTTTTGTCTTTGGGGATCTTCTTAAAATTAGCAAATCGATTTCAGTCGGTGCAAACAATGACAGCTCGCTCACTCTGTCTGCTGATGAAAATGGATACCATCTACAAATTTTCCTACACAAGGATCAAGGACGCACCCCACTCTTCACTTCTTCATTCTTCCAGCAGTGTTCCCCCTAAAAAAAAAAAAAAAAACAGACAAAAACTCAATGTTCTAGACTAGAGGATTATCGATGATGGTGGGGTGGATGAAATTTGTTTGCCTTGTGGTTTTGTTCTTCTTCACTTTGATATCCACTCCCTCTGCTTTGGTCCTCCATCTTCTTTCGGTGTTATCCTTGCCATGAATTAATATGCAAATTAATTTTGTCAACCAATTAGAAAGTAAGACCGCATCAATTTTATTTGTGTGTCGATGTGGGTGAGTGGTTGTGTATATGCGTGTTGAAATGGAGAAAAAGGATAATTGACGAGTCTCCGACGACGACGTGGCTGTGATTTAAGGACGATGACGATATATAAAGTGATGGTGTGGGGATAGGAACCCCAAATCTACATTCAGAATTTCGATTAATCTGTGTAATGTTGACTTTGGCTGTGTGTTAAGTGGATGGAAGACCCATCAAGGACCTTATGGTCCTGCGGCCGTGCTCCCCTACAACAACTGACTGGGGGTCGATTTTCATTATCCTTGAGGTTGAAGATATGTATGGGTATCTCATCATATGAGTGTCTGGGGGCCAATGTAATACATGATGAACCCTTTTTCAGGAAAATCGGAAAACTTTTCATAGACCGAAACTATGTAGTTTTTGTTCCACATAAAGACTTAAGGTATAGGTTCTCTCTTCTACGTTATGTGTTCTTGGTCCTGCTAATGAAGGAATCATGTAACTCATGTTATCCCTCGGTATAATGTTATATTGTAGGGGTCGGTTGTGATTTTGAATATTCTATTGACCACCAACAAGCAAACTCTCCAAATTGACGGCTTGATATTGTAGAACCTATGTGGCCAAAGTCATGGCAAGGTAAAGTTTGGACTTTAATATAGTTAACTCGAGGAGCGAGGATATATTTTCTTGGCAGGATCTCAAATTATATGGAACACCTATGTCAGATTTTCGTCGTTCGTCGCTGAAGGTTGGATGGTTGTTAAACTTTAATGATGCTGTTATTTTTGTTTGTTTTGAAATTGATACTCACACAGGAACTGGGTTTTTTGTTTGGGAATTTTTTTTTTTTGTTTCAACTAGGTTGGCCCTACTATATACACAGATTTCTACCTATTGCTAACATGAGTAGGTTTTTTAGGATTATTTAAGAGGGTTTTCCTCTGGGTTTTAGTTTTACCTTCATAATTTTATTGTTTCCAGATTTAAGATTCGGGATAGCTTTCCTGGCAAAAAAAAAATCTACAAACAAGTTTTTGATTAAAATAGATTTGAAGTGTTAATTTCTTTGGGTAATGGGATAGGTTTTTTCGAATATTTATTCAATTAATTTGGCATTTACGAGTGATAACTCAAATTCCCTATTTAAAATCAGTTAAAATAAGGACATTCGAATTTTTAAAACTTGAATAAACTTACATAAAATAAAATGACAGGAAAATAATAATTTATTGGAAATACTGTTTTGGGATGTTATTTTATTTTTTATAATGCTAAGTCTTCTGAAACTGTTTAATTGGCCCAAAAATGACATATATAAAACAATAAAATAGTTTCAGAAGGCTTCTAGGCTCTTCTGGGCGTCCGAATTAGCAAAACAAGGATAAGTCAATAAAAATACTTGAAAGGCCAAGAAATGTTTGTATTCATCATAATTATTTAAGTCGTTACTCGAACCACACGGATGTTAAAAATGTCTGATGGGTGATCAGAACTTTTACGCCGTGATATTTCTTTGAGGAGAAATAGAAATACTCCTGCAGCGACATCGTTTCTAAAGTAGAGATGTATTTCAGCTGTCTCAAACTCTTCCCTTAGTTATGTTGATGGATCGTCGATTTTAGTGCTCCACCTACCGTGTGCTTTTCGGCGGATCCACTCTTCTATCTGCCTACGTGAGCGGGTTTTACTGCATCACTTGGGCGCTTGGTTCCGGTAATTTATTTGGGTTATCAGAGTTCGTACACATTGGTTTACAAGTGAAGTAGATTCTATGCTTCTTAACGTTTTTAGTCTTTAAAGGCTATTTTTCTGCAGTTTTGGTAATGTAGCAGGCCGAACGTCTAATTTGTTTAATGCTTTTGGGAGCCTTTTGCGAAATAGAGTAATACAGTGTTTCTGTTTAAAGATTCCGAGTCCGATTGTGTCCAACTGTCGTTCCTTCCGTAGCCCATTAATGTCCTAAAAATTTGGCGCTGCCGCTATCTGAGGGGATCAACTCTTCCATTACCGACAAGAATGTGCTTACGTTCCGGAAACCAATTTTTTGTTCGGATGCAATAGCTAGACCCCTTTCAAAAAGTAGCTTTGCTTTAGTTGGTTATAGATGTAGGCATCAGTTACGAATAATGCTAACCTCCGTAGCCTATTGAAGAATGCTGGGAAAATTTTGAAAATAGGGTAGTGTTCTTATTTTTCTTTCGTTCGATAATCGTTCTTATAAGTTCAGCAGTTTCGGTCCGGTTGTACGGGACAAGTTACTTCCCGTTTCTACGTAAGCCAAGTATCTGTACAGAAGTTTCTTTTAGAAATATTATTTTAGCTCCAAATTGAGTTTTATGGGTTAGCAACGAGAAGTTGTATTTAAAATCGAGTTGAAGAAAAAAGTTACTGTCATTCCGGTCAGAAGGTACGAGTACATATCCAATTGCTATAACACCTATCAACAATCATTTAAATGAAATGGCAAACGAAATCGTAAGAACCCCCAAATAAGTTAATTTAAAACTACGAAATAGTAGTAGTACCTCAGGAACCCATAGTTTTGTAGTACTAAAAAAAATTATTCCAAAACTTTATGTTTATTGTATGTTTAGAAGCTCAGTTACTTTTATTTGGAGTTTTTAAGTACAAGTTGGTATATCAAAATTTAAGAATGTGTAAGTTAAAATTGATTATTGTACAAGTACTGATCCTAGTGTTTGTACATTGTACTGTTTTAGTTAACAAGTAGTCCGTTTAGAATTTATCAGACTATTCGGAAAATGAATAACTGTGAAATGATTTAGTCTTAATATTCGACGATTTTTCATACAAAAATTCCAAAATTGCACGTAAAACAAAATGATTTAAGGCATAAAAATAAAACTGAAACATTTAGACAAATTTTAGTTAATTTCATCCAATCTTCTTCCTGAACTATTTCTGCCCCACTCATAAATTGTATTCCAATATCATCAAGACAATGTCTAACTGTGTCATAAAATTTATCCTCTCACCGACGACAACTGCTATTCCTTTAGGAAGTACCTTATTAATTCAGACTGCCTCAACTGTCTGCAGTGCCTTTGGTGTCCTACTGCCTTAAAGTTATACTACACACACACTAGGACGATAGACTACTTCTTGGTTGTCATGAAAATAGTTATGGCACCAGCTTTGAGTCGGGATAAAAAATTAAATTAAAAAAAAAAAAAAAAGAAAAACATTATTTCTACTCATAATAGTTACATTGAAAGCAATCGATTCGAATTTATTTCCTTCCTTAGTCCTGTTTCAGTCCCAGGATTCCAATTATTCATATAACTCACACAGAAGGACATCTCTCATAGCTCAGGAGGATTTTTTTATTTTTTTTTTCAATTTTCCAGTTTGGTTGAATAATTTTTGGACACTGGTTTGGATCATGATGATGATGATGATGATGATGATGCTGGGGCTGGGTGTGCGGTTTTAATGTAATGCCATAGCAAATTGGATATAAATCCTTGCTGGCTCCACTGTTATTGTTGTTGTTGTTGTTGTTGTTATTTTTGTTATTACTGGTGATGCCAATTTTTATTTCACCCTGACCAGACACACAAAAATGACAGTTACAGTGCAATAATAAATTTTATAAAAAATCGGTCATCGATGTAATGGAAAAAAAGATATATACGAGTTTCGTTTTTTTTTTCTTCGTTTTTTTGTTTATAACTCGTAAATGTGGAATTTTTTAATGATGGAAATGTCATGCATGAACTAATTAATCAAAAAGGTGTTCACTTTGTACACGAGTATTAAATTGTGTGTCGGTGAAAACAAATCGAAATAGGATACCACTTTATTCGTTTTATAATATTGCGGTGTATAGGGAGTTCTTTTGCAGTGAAATTTGTTTATATATTTTTTTTTTTTTTGTTTCATGTATAAACGAAATGTTAATCGGTAACGACTCATTGAAGCGGACAATGATAAATTGCAATTTTTTTTTTTCTGTTTAATTTAAATTAAAAAACAAAAACAAAATGCTTAAATGGACTATATTTATCTTTGTGAGTTCAAAAAAAAAAAAAAAAAAATTGATTGAATGGAACTATTCAAATTTAAAATTTTAATATAAATAGTGTTTTAATGTTTCGTAGAAAAATGCATGGTTAAATTATTGGAATTTAAATTTATTTTTGCCGAGTTGAGACGCATTTTCTTTTGAGGTTAAAATTAAATAAATCACAATCAAATAAAAATAAACTTAATTTAAATCAAATAAAATTAAATAAAAAATTAAATAAAATAAAATAAAAATTTGTGCATAATCTAAATATGTATTATTAAAAATGTAATAACTTGTTTGTCTGGTATTCTATATGTGAGAGCCATGCAGTCTACTATAGGTACTTATCTGATTTTGCAAATAGTTTGTCTTTGTGAATAAGTGATATTTTTTTTAGCTTTCATTCCCGTAGAATTTCTAAGTAACCTCAAAAAAGGCGTTTCTTCTAATGATACAAATCTTTTACTGCCAAGTGATTTTTTCAGGTTTCGAAATAGAATATCAAATATATATCAAATATCAAATAAAATAGTCGCAGAAGGCTAAATTGGGCGAATAGCCTTATGAGGTAGCACTTTTTAGTCAAATTCATTATTAGATTAGCTGTTAATTTTTTTGATCAATAATATTTACCGTAGATCGTTTTTTCCTTTTTTCAAGGTAGACTTTGTAAACGACTGCGAATCGTTCCATGTTTTTTCTGCTGCTTACCAAAGACAACACTGGATAGTATTGAAAACGAAATAACAATCACTACTAAATACCTAACTGATTTTATTTTCCGAATGGCATTACGTATTACCACTTTCAGTGGTAAAGCACGCATACCATTATTTTGTTTGTATTCATACAATTCACACCCAGTCACGTTAAAAAGTATCATATGACGGCAAAAACATTCCACCCGAGGCTTATTTTTTTCTTTTTAATAAATATCGAGATTGCACTTCGAAGAAGCAGTCGAAAAGAAGCAAAAGTCCTTAACAGAGCAGACGTACCGAGGTAAATCTAATGTTAGTTTGAATGGTCTTTGAAATCAGTGGTAAGGGGTTTCATTGAAAAATATAATATTTTCTTTCCATCAATTTCCTGTAAGTCTAACCTCAGGAGAGTGGTAAAAAGTCATAGCTCGAAGAAGACATAGAATCCTCAGTGCCACTAAGAGCTGCCCAGTACCTGCAGATAAAAATTACCTTTATGTAATTGAAATTCACTTCTCTAATTGAGATGAATCTCAATGAGTTAGTTTTTGTTCTATTCAATCTAATAGAGAATACAATAAAATCAATTAAAGTTATCTAATACCTGTATTCTTAGTATAACTGAAGCAAAATTTTCTTCTTGAATTCTCAAGTGCCTTACAAAAAAATAAAAGTTGTCCAAAGAAATAACTCTCAATGTAGTTACAGTGAAAATATATAAATTTTTTATTCATTTAACATGCAGATGGAGCTATAAGTGGTCTACCGGAATGTCAATGAATTGATTTATCGTTCGATAAATAATTTTATGCATGAATAAATTATATTAAAGTGGTAATTGAATTTCAATTTGGTATATAACAAGCGTACATCAATTAAGCGTCATTCCGGGAACGCCTGTTTTGGGATGAATAAATATTAAAATTAAAATTTTGTTTCAATATTATGATGTAAAATCAAGACCACTACAACAAAAAGTCAAAAATATTTCGTTTGATTTTGTTAGAAAGAAAATAAACGAATATAATTATCACAACGTAATTTTCGGAAACATCATTTCTGGGAACGCTTTTAGACTATGAATGAAGTATACAGTATTCTCAAAATAAAAAAAACGATTCTTAAGTTTATTAACATTATTATATTGCATTAATACTTATTATTGGAATTTATCCACTTTTTAAATAAAGCTACACTCAAATAACAAAATTTTGCGATAAATAAAAAAAATAAATAATTTTGAGGTGTGTCCGCTTGGGAACTATTAAATTACAACTAAACTCAAATTATGAGCGTTAAAACTTAATTATTAAACAAAGTTGATTTATTAATAAATAAAAAAATTAACAGCAAAATTTCGAACCACCATGATTTTGGCCCATAAACAGCCACTTTTCCAATCACAGTTCCAGTCACCAATCTGGTCATCATTTCTGTCCCTATTCCAGTAACCATTCTAGTCACTCTCCATTCTTGTAACCAATTCTGTTACCGTTCCGGTCACAGTACCATTGTGCCGTCATCATTCAGGTCTTAGTTCTAGTCACTATTCCAGTCACAATTCCTCTCACCATGATAATGGTCTAAAATACTAGCATTTTATTCTTCAGAATGCAGTATCAGCAGCTTTGGTTTGTCATTTTTTTGCTGATATAATTGATCGTGAAAATGGTTGAAATTGTGTCAGGTCAGGACAAAAAATAGCACTTGATTTTTGTGTGTAATTATTAATTTCTGTTCTTGATCCTATATTGAAATTTTTAAGACATAACAAATAAATTTTACTCCAACCCTATCTGATGTGTTTAATTGGTCTAACCTCTATCAGTATTTTCATGACACAACATTGGAAAAATGTTTTATTTCATATTCCTATTAACCACTATTACAACTTTGTAATTTTGTATGACCATTTACCATGTTTTCAGTTTAAATGGTCTACAATTCTTTTGCCAATGGATTGCTGTCAACAAAAATTATAACAGTTTTTTTTTTAGTTTTTCCTCATTTTAGACCATTTAGTTTGGTCTATCAACATTTTTGTCATCAAAACCCACATAAACAACAGTCATCTAATACAATTTATCATAATTCCTTTTAATTTTGTTTTTTTTTTTTGTATTTTCATCATTGTTGTTAAATGGTCTAAAATTATTCTTCAATCCATCTTGGGTCCCTTCCTCACAATTCAATCGTGGCCAATAATAAATCGTCCCATAAACATGTTTTCCTTGACCATTGCGTGAATTTATTTTTCTCTCTATGTCATTTTCAAATGCCTAATCAACTGTGTACAAACGAAGAAAAATAAGACAACATCAGGACCAAGGACTTTTTTTTTTTTTTTGTAGAAAAATAAAATAAAATCGAAAGAAAAAAAAAAAAAGATTTCCGATTATTTTAACGATTTCAATATCATGCTTAAGGGATCATGTTTTCTTAGGAGTACCACACGCATATAAAAATACAAAATAAAAATCAATATCTATAAAAAAAAAACAGAAAAAATAAAGGACCATAATAGATATATATGCTTGCCTGAATGCTTTGCTTGGTAACATTTTCAAGCGATTGGTCCCAGAATAAAATCTAGCTGTCCCCATAAGATGACAAAATTTCTGTTAAATTATGTGTGAAATCTTATATTTGCCTCTTGGGTGAGGGCGGTAGATGTGTAGATGGAGAGGTTCAAGGACATTATTTGCCTCTTTTTTGCATGACAACACTAACCGACCAAATAGACCAACAAGCAAACCTTCTTAACCAAGTTTCGTGGTTCGAGACACGTCGCCGTCGTCGTATCCTACAAAAGGATCCAAACAAAAACACTGGACTTTTCCTCAAAAAAAAAAAACTTTTCTTCAACCCCAAAATTTTGTATTGAGGGACTTTGAAGTGGCCTATAAAGTGATAGCAGGCAAAGGGACATAAGATTTCAGTCTCCACATTTCCGCATCTTATTCTCAAAGGCTACTTCTCAGTCTTATGGACGGTAGAATCTCCTCTCTTCCACATGGTTAGATCTTGTTTTTGCGATGACCTTTGTGGACAGTTTCAAGGACTTACTAATAACAGTAATTTGGATTCTTAATTATTTGCGTGTTATGAAGATGATGCTTCTACTCTACTTTACAAGAAAAAAAGACGAAGACGACTTAGAGACTATACTTGAAAGAGAGACAAAAAGGAAACGCAAGTGCTTAATCGAATGGAAGACATTTGAATATTCTATGAACACTTTGTGGGTCAAATCGGTTTTGTTATGGGGTTTCGGGGGTTAAATATATATAGGGACCCAGAAGAATGGGGGTAGGTTTTATGTGCTGGTCATAACCTTTGGCAAATAAGCGTGTAAGAAAGTTATATTTATTTACCTTATATCCTCTGATGCCTCTCCCCTCTCTTTCTCTCTTACTTTTCTTCACTTTGAGGTTGGACATGTTTTATATTGTTTGTAGAATATTAAAAGGTCCTTGATAGCAATGAACTTGAGGGACGGTAGCACACGCTTTTCCTCTTGAATATAATATGATAACACAGACATTAAGACGAAATGTATATTTTTTTGTTTGTTTTCGGATTGAGAGTAGGTACGTGGACACTTGAAGTAATGGATCTAATGATGATGGTGAATTCAGGATTCGAGTTGTAGTAATATCAATACGACACTGTAGTGGTCTTTTAATAAGAAATGAACATGAATGGGTATTAATGGGTAAATGATCCAATTGAAAGGGAAAAGTCTACCATGTTAAAGTGAAAAGATAATAATGTAGGTTTCCTTGTTAAATTGAAGATGATCGTTCTGGAAGGGGTTTCATGTACCATGATAACGATGCAACATCACGTTGAAGTTAACTTGCATCACACAGAATACATTAACTCAATTGCAGAACTCAATTATCAAATAAATGTTCACTAGCATCAACCAAAAACAAAATATGCTTGATTACCAGCATAGAATGAAATGGCGCCCAATGTGGAGCTGAAGTCAAGTTCGTCCAATGATACATCACAATTATGTTTGACTGATGATAAGTTACATATGTTAATTTTTTTAAGCAGGACCTAGAAGACGTGGGCTTAGTTTCCTATATATGAAACAAAAGGGATCTAATGTTGGCCTCACTTAGAAGACCTGGGATCAATTTTTTACTATCCAATTGATCGTAAGAATAACCCAAAACATAAAAAAAACCTTGGTCTTGGCTCCCAATGTAAGAAGAAATGGCGCCCAATGTGAGACACAAATTTGTGTTTCTGGGTCTCACCAAGGAGACATCAGTTTGGTTACCCACCAAGTTGGGAATGGCACCAAATGACCTTGTTTGGTCAATAATACATCATGTGGGTGTTCGCTAGTACCTGACATCTAGATACTCTCTTAGTTTTGCGTATTAAAATATCCATTTTTGGCTGATAATACATAGAATTGATTCCAGGGAATAGCACCAGCTGCTCCATATTATCAGTGCTCAGTAGTGTAGCTGTATCCTCTTTAAAATAACAGACTAAAAAATTTGTCTTTGTATGATTGTTTTTTAATTTAAAAATGTGCTAAATTTGTGATAAGGGAATTCAAAAACTTAATTAACTTTTCATATTTGTGTTACTTTAAGATTTTTTTAATGTTAAAGAATATAGCTTATGACTTTTCCCCTTCTTTTGGTCTTCAATTTGAATTAATACCCACCTGAAATTTAAAAAAGTGCTATTTATACGCTGCATACTACAAATTTATAGGTACTGAAATATAGAAAAAAATTCTAAAAGGGGAATAGTGATTGGTCGAATTGTCTTCTCTTTACCATAAAATATTTATAAAATTTATGTATAAGTTTTTTTTAACTGAAAAATGTGCTAACTGTGTGCTGCAGTAATAAGAATTAATTTCTATATTTTTGTTAGCTATAGTGCGCTTGATAAATTAAACCAACATACAAAATACTTTTCTTTAAATTTCACTTTAAATTTATAGAGCAAACAAGAGGATTTCAAAGCATGCAAATTCTCACATTGGGCGCCATTTATAAAAAAAAACACAGATTATTTTCATTATTTCCATTACCGAGGTCACATGGAATTAAACATGCATAGCCTTGGCAACGTCTCTTCGTTCATTATTCAGCTTTAATAGAATTTTAAATCATCTCCCCGCATACATGATAGGAAAAGAAAAATAAGAACACCAAAAACAAAAAACAAAAAACAAAACAAAAAAAATACAGAAATTTCATTCCCTTGTGGATGAAATTTTTTGTATAAACCATACCATCGTGTCAGTTAATTTACGTTCTACCATAAAATCATCTTTCAAATGTGCCCTATAATTTGCTTACCTTCTTTTCTTTCTCTCCATTCCAAAACGAGTATCCCCTATACTTATGTTGTTCAATTTCATAACCAGACCTACGCATTCAACACATATTCGCCTCCTTTATTACGCTAATTTAACACAAAAGTGATTTTCCCTTAATTTCACACATAAATTCCACTGAATCAACCAAGGACCCCTTTCCGTCGAAATATCATCACACATATGCAGGAATAGGATAAATCCCCTCTCTATCGCAACCAACTCATGTATATAGTATTTTGCTTTGTCCTTGGCTACTACTCTACGACAACCTAACTCAGCTCTATGCTTTTCGGTGTTAAATGATATAAATGCGTGAAGGAAGCTCTTTCACCTTGGTAACCATATTCACGATATTTTCATCAGGACCAAAAACAAAAAAAAACAAAAAAAACAAAATTTGTTAAGAAAAAAGAAATATCCTTTCCATATCCTTATTAGGTCGAACGTGCGCCAAAAGTGATGCGATAAAAGTCCCGCACTCTGATGAAATATTTTTCTCCATTAAGCTTTTATTTTAGTCAGGAGGTTGGGGGCTGAATGCTACGAGGACGACGAGGATGCTCATCGTCAATCGTCACATATGTCGTCGCAAGCGATAAAAAAAGGAAATGAATACCAAAGCAGGTATATAGGAAGGACCTGCCACGGAAGCATCCGAAATATTTTTCTTTCCCTGTTTCATGTGTGCCTGATGAGCTGGAGTTCCCATGTTCTTTTGTTTGTCTTTTATTTCATAGGTGAATCAGCAACTAAAGGTAAGGGTGATGGAACCTACCTCGACGGGAATTAAATTTTTCCTGCGAGGCTGATTTGTTTCTACAGAAATAGGTTGCTTATACCCTCTCTCTTTTAAGACCGTTTAAATAAATGAACAATTTTTTTTCTTTTAATCAGCTCAAGGCAATGTTTAAGGAAATAGGTTTTTTTCGGGATTATTTCAAAGACTTTGGAAAAAAAAAAAAATGGCAACAACGTTTGAGAAATTATGGATTAAATTGCGATAATGTTGTAAGATACATCAAAGGAAAACATCGGAATTCATCATTAATTTCCATATGGAGGATAATTCTTCAGAATATTGTAGTCAAGCAGACTTTCGGTGTATTATGGTTTTATATTTAATATTATTCAAATATTTAAAGGAAACTTTTCTAAAAACATCAGAAGTCTACGGCATATGTTATTCTCAGAAGTGGGATATTTCATACAAATCTGTATATATTTGTAAAGGTGAAACCGTAGAACATAGTTTATGGCCAAACGCTGCACGGAATACTAACGCCTTTACACTAAGAGAACAAATCGATTGCGTCAAACGACTTTTTCGCATTCTCTACAATTTTTCGGATTCGTTCGTAACACCTGTGATTGAACCAGCAACTTCTCACTTCCGAAGCGAATATCTTGTCTTTCCGCTGCGGACTGTACAATTTATGATTGGCGTTAGATGCATACAAACAAAATGAGAGAACAAATCATTTGCGTTGACTTCAACTTCGTTTGCAGAAAACTCTTATATTCGTTTCGGTGAATCAATTAATGCGAACGAATAAACACAAAAACAGTTCAGAGTAACAACGGTGATTGAATTTGTGACCTCTTGATTTCGAGCAAAGGCTGTTGCTATTGCGCCACTAACTTGATACCTTTCGTGAAGCATAAAATGCGTATGAACACCACAAACATAGAGTCAATTATTATTAAGAAAATTTGTTTTCTGCAGTCATTTTCTTTAAATAAATTTTACATTTACAACTAAAGTGAAGTTCTTTGCAACAAACTTCTTTCTGGAGAGATCTTCGCAGACTAATCATTCGTTTGCTGCAAATAATAGAATTTTCTAATAAACGAAAAATAAAAACCAGAATGCCCAATAGGTGCCAGGTCAGTTTTGGGAATATTTGTTTCAGTAAAGCATCATGGAAATATCTCTCATATCGTTCCGAAAGATTTGAATACATAATAAAAAAAAGTACGTATACGCCCGAGTGTACTGAATAATTTTGCTCGTTAGTATTTTTCAGAACACGATGTTCTTTTAATAACTTATTGCACTCAGTGAACCTTAAAGTCCTTAACCTAGTCACCTACAACAATAATAACAATAATTTGCTGAGCAGACCAGTAAGATCTGTGAGTTAAAATGGACAGTAAAGTTCACTTGGTGTTCAAACTTCAAACATTCTGTAAGTAACCTTTCAACAAAACTTGCAACACAGGGCAAATATAAAATAGTCTGTAAAAATACGTACATAAATATATGTATCTATGGTTTATACAGTAGACGCCGCTTATTTAGTCTACTTAATTTGAAACTTGTAAGATTTTGACTCATTTCACTGACCGTTAATTCACTTTCTACGAACAATTTCTGAGTTTTATTGCTAAGCTGATCTTAGATTCTCTTACATATCTCAAGTTTTCCTAAGAAAGATTGAAGAAGTTTATCATTTCAGTTAAACAGTATCGACTGTATGATATTAAAATGCAATAATACTGGCATTTTACTGTATACACGGTTGGTTTTAAAAAAGGGTGACATTTTTGCAAACGATAGGTCTTTCTGTATACCTCCTCGACTACGATAAAAGGTATACTCAGATGGTTTGATACATACTTGATGTAACCATGCATCAAAACAAGCGCAAAGTAAGGTATATGTTGCAGCTTTTCAAATGGGGGGACATGATGTTCGTCTTTTTTTTTTTTATTTTGTCATTTTATGTACCAAAATGGTTATATGAGAATCATAAAAGACAGTTAACTTTGCAAAGCCACATACGCTTGAGTAACGATGATATAAAGCGAAAACTTGGCACTCAAATGTAACCTGATGGCAAGATTATAAAATGGTAAGGGTTTTAGATAGCACAGATTGTAAACTTACCAGTTTTTTTTTTGTTTGTTTGTATGGTAAAGGGATGAAATTTAAAGGACGGATATGTTTGTTTTATGAAACCAAAAATTCATTAAAAACGATCACTCATGGAAGGAATTAATTTCAAAAAAATCAGTTTTTCTTTTGAAAAGACGAACAACTTCCTGCAGAACCAGTTTAAAAAATAGGCTGGGAAATGAACCCAGACTTTCTCCTGCATAAGGGAAAGTTATCAGATGAAGTCAGGCAGGGTTGTATACTATCGCCAGTACTATTCTTTTAATTGATAAGTGATGTGCTGAGCGCTGTCCTCATGCATGGAAATTGAAGAATTAAATGGACTCTGACATCCCAACCAAAACATCTGGGCTACGCAGACGTAGTATTTTTACTCAGTAATAGCATCATGGATCTCCATGAAATGGCAACAAAGGTGGAGGAGTGGAGAAGTAGCAATCGTGGTGCTGAAACTGAAAACTACTGCTAAACTACTGAAACATGTGGAAAATCTTATTTACTATCACAAAAAAGCAGCAGAAGTCTAATTCGCATATCATAATAAAGGACTTCATAGGAGAAAGGCCCAAGAATCTAAAGTAACCGAGAGAATTAGGTGGGCCAAGAAGCAAACGACACAGAACATCAGAAAGGTAATCTGCACAGCTGAGGAAGAGTTGGAGAGAACTAAGGTGTATTTTTAGAAACTGTAAATAAACACAATGACACGTAAGAGAAGTGCAGACCCTACACTCCTCAAGGGGATCACAACGGACTCTATAAGTTCTAAGGACTTAAGTAAGTAATATCTACTCTGCATTGCTTCAGAATACCTACCATTCTTATGGACCAGTGCTGACAAAGTATCTGGTTGTAAATTGTAATATTATATCTGTGTTTCCGCTGGAAAATGTACAAAAGCCAACAACCAATAGCTTCAATTGGAAAGATTAAGTGACCTCTTGAGTGTAGCTGAACCTGATGCACCAGAGCGCAACGCATTTTGGAGTAGGTATATGTCCCTACCTTAAAATTGATTTTATATTCACTCCCATCCCCCACAATTAGCTAAGAACCAAAAACCTTAAAACTAAAAACAAAACCCCATCCACTTCTACTAATTAAGCTCTCAAATGGGCATTATAAATTGCCAGAACTTGTCTATATGTGTGTTCTATACCACATCAAACTTTTTGTCGACAAACATTTATGGTTCCAAGCGCCAATCATTAGATCTCTATGACCGACATTTGAAAACTCGCGCAATCATTCCTAATTAACGTGAAAGAGAGGTGAAACTAGCTTCAAAAAAAAAAAAAAAAACTAAATGTAAAATGAAAACTTTGTATAATTTGTTTTACATTGCCAATCGCTGCCATCTACTACCACCGCCATTTGCCACCACCGGTAAACCGAGTGCCACCGCGCACCACCGCAGTCATTTATTCATTTTATATTGTTAAAACGAATTGGTTGATGATGATGATGCCGGTACTGCTGGCTGCTGGTGGTTGTTCTAAGGTACAACTATACTATTTCTGCCACATCTCCTGTCAATAACCATGCGATGATGATGAGAGAGATAGAGAGGATGACAACGATGATGTTTCCAGCGTTGGGCGCCAGCCAATAATGATGATGGCAATGCTGAATAAAACTGTGGAAAACTTTTTGAAGCGTACATATTGTAACGGGTTAATTGGCACTAAACGGTATTTCTGCTGTGAGTTTTACGGTTGTGTTTGCCTTTTCAACTAAAAAGCACCCAAAAAACTTTCTACTCAACTCACTCACTCGTCACCATAATACACATTTATACTCTGTTATCTCTCTGACTGACTCCGACTCCAACTCCAACTCCAACTCCGACTCCGACTCTGACTACTGTTCACTGTTTCGTTAGCTGAAATGATGATGAAAGTGGGTAAATATATGGAATGAGTGCTTCTACTTTTATTTGTACCGTATGGACGTATTCAGCACTTAAAAAAGAGTGTCATGGCCATAGGTTTTGCGTTTTTGCGTTTTTGCGTTCGTTGGTTGGGTGCCGCACACAACCAGCAATTCGGTTCAGTTCAGTTCAGTTCAAAGTGCGCGATTTAAAGTATATGACAGTTGACAGTTCGTGGTGCCTTTTGCCCCTCTCTTCCTCTGTGCACTGTAGCAAATTAGTAAAAATAACTTTGTGTCACAATCAAAATTACATGGCAGCATCAAGCAACCCCATTTTAATGGTGGTTGGGTCTGTCGTTCCTTTGGCAGAAGCAGGGAGATAAGCCCAGGTGTATCTCTCTATACCTGCCTTCCTCTATAGAGAAGGATAAAAGGAGGATGAATTAAAATGACTGCTACCACTCTGTGCTGCCGTGAGACACAAGTTCTTTGTAAATTTAAATTTTTGCTCCAGAAAATTCTGAAAAACCGGCACACACTAATTAAGGAAAATGTGGGTAAGGTTTTTCGCTGCGGTAGTATGGGCCGATGAATGTCGTCGCATAAAACGGTACACTAAATGGAAATCCAAATTAAGTTAAATTATAAAGGGATGTTCATTACTACAGTTGATGCGGTGAAACCGAGGAGAGCTTGAAGTAGAGGAGAATGGGGTATATAATCGTAAATGGGGTAAGGGCAGTAGAATATTATACCTTCGGTCGTGCTTCATTTCTGGACTTAAATTTTGAATGAAGTGACATTTTTTTTATTTTTAGTTGATGGGCAAAGTTAAAATACCTAATAAGAAATTAATGAGCGCAAATTGTCATAGTTTTTGTGAGTTTAACAGAGAATAAAACTGGAAAACTAATTCATAATGCAAAAACATTCGGAATTGGGTTAAGGAGCAGGAGAATGTCAAAAAAACAAAAGGGAAGGAAATTTTTCAGCGAAATTTTCATTTGACCCTAAACGAAAAAAACTTTTCAATTTGACGAAGAGAAAACATTTTTGGAATTCTCTTTGTAAAAATATAAATTTTTAGTTTCAAACAAAACAATTTAGGTTAGTAAATTTATTAGCCGACAGAAAAAGTATGATGCAACTCTTTGGATGGAACTTAGAACTCAGTTATGTCTAAAATGAAACCCATGTTAACCAAAGTGCTGTCATATTCAGGAATGAAAAAGAAACTACAAATGGGTTAGTTTTTTTTGAAAATGACATCAAAGCAACGTGTAAATAGACTTGAGAATAAAATGAGTTTTTAGGCGTTTTGGCCAGAGAAACGTCACAGAAAAATCCAAATCCACCACAATTGCTTGTAATGATATTTAGTTTTAAATGGATAATGATGTCAGAGATTGAAATGCCACAACATAAAAATTGGGGAAACATTGTCACGCAGGCCTCATAACCTTAAATTTCAAAAACAACACCAAACTTAAAATCTAATGTCATTTGAAAAATAATCTACCATATTTCTTTGCCATGGCCGATTTTCGTTTACCCGATTTTTTTTAGAATAATTGGATAAAACGAATTTCTAATAGTCTCTAAGGTGATTCAGAAGTGGTTATCAAACTTCATAAGGAACCCGATTAAAATGGTATTTTAATTGTATGGGTACAAAAATTGGTACTAACTAATATGGGTGTTTTTCCCATGGATACATTTTGTATAACTTGTTCAACTGATAACCAAACGGTACATAAAAATTCCGTAACACCCCCAAAATCTGAAGTTAGGGGCAAAATGAACGTTTTTTTCGACTATCATTCATTGACAAAAAATCTAGCTTCGTCAAATTTTTACCCATTTTAGATTTTTATACTGTTTTAAAAAGTAGACACATAGACCTTTTTATTAATGTAAAAACCAAGTGGTGTGGTTAAACCACCTAGACTGTATACGCTGTACAACTTCAAAAATTCCAATTCTTTCGTCATTTACCCAACTTCAACATCAATTTTTACCATAACTTTCCAAAACACCATAAATATCTAAAATGGGTAAAAATTTGACGAAGCTAAATTTTTTTCAATGAATGAGAAACCTGTTTTTTTGATATTAGGGGTGATACGAAATTTGTACATACCATTTTGTAATCAATGAAACCAGCTCTAGAAAACGTGAAAGGTCTTCGTCCGCTTAGTTTTTGAGTGTCACAACAGTGTCACTCAAAACATTTCCCCTAAAAAGACTTCTACAGTGACCCGCTAAACGCTTGAAATGGAGCTAAGTACGGGAGAGAATAAGTTAAATATTAAGTTTGTCTACCCAATTTGAAATTGGGTAAGTAGTAAGACAAAGTAGTAAGTCAAGAATTGGGTACGAGTTTATTTACCCGAAACAGGCTTTTGAGCAGAATTTTTTCGTACCCAATTTTGTTAAGTTGAAAGTAGAAAATTCGGTACGAGTTGGTTTACCCAATTTGTCATTAAGCTTTTGTTATGCTAGTTTGAGGTTAAAAGGGGAATTGGGTATGAGTTGGTTTATCCAAAATAAACAGGGAATATAATATCAAAGTGTTTCAAAAAAAAAACATAATTCTGAGTAAAATTTCCCCTTACCCTGTCTTAGGAGTAATGGGTTTTAGGCGCTTAAAAAAGGGATAGAAAGTCATTCGAGACCATTTTCAATCAAAAACTTTTAACATCACTAAAAGGTTTCTTCTTAAAATCTTCTTAGTACCCGTGAAATACTACTTTTGCTGCAGAGATTCCATGGATAACCCTATAAATCTGATAATAAGCCTAAAAATTCTTCTAGGGTATTTCAAATCTCCTAGCTCTAAATATTCGTTGGTACTTACTACTTACTTAAAACCCTCCTTGAAGGCTTGTTAACATTAAGCTTAAACTTTGAAAAAAACTTATTACCTTACAGCAAACAAGGGAGCGGTTTTTGTAGTAAATTTTGTATCACCATAACTACTTTTGAAAAAAATAATTATTAAAAATTAATAAAAGCCCTTTGAAAATGTTTTAACATGAACCCTGAACAAAAATTTCAAAAGGACTTCTTAATCTCCCCCAAGTATCTTTCACATCGCTAATTTCACTTTAAAATGCCCTTTGCCCATCATTATTTTACTCCTATACCATACTTATCTCAATAAAACCCTTTCTTTTTTCTAAGAAGGAACAAGTTTGTATTTTTTAATTCAATTTATCTTTTTTTTCTTTTTCGTGATTTTCCAGGATCTTGACTTTGGATCATTAGAGTAAGTAAATTGCTTATTACCTACTCTCTCACAGAGGGCCAATATAAAACCGACCAATTTCAAATTCTACCCCTTTTAACAAGCATAAAGCCGTCAAAATGTTTAATTTCACTCTCTTCAAAAAGAATTTGGCGGAAAAGGACTTTTACTCCATTTTATACTTTTTTTTTTTTTGCAACGAAACAGGGTAAACTGGGAATGTGCGTTTAACAAGCACCAAAAAAAAAAAAAAAAACGTAACTTAATTATATAAAAAGGTCTCAAAACCTTCTTATTCAAACATTACCATGCTACTAAATTTGCTTAATAAAGAGAAGAAAAACGAAGAAGAAGAAGAAGAATAAGAAGGCGGACAATAGAAGAGTCCTTAGATGGATATGTCAAGCTAGAAAGTTATATTAATAAAATATTAAATATATACATTCTCTATGGCATGTAATCATCATCGTCAAGAATAGCGAAAGAATAAATGAAAAAAAAAAAAAAACTGTGTGAATAGGTTGGGGTAAGTCCTTAAGCAAGGACGTGTACTTTATAGGTTGCAGTTTTTTTTTTCATCTTCTTTCATTTGTATGTTCATCTCGACTTTTCTAGGCCCCCGCATCTTGTAAGTTCATTGCGCTGAATAAACCCAGACACTCCAGCTTGAATTTTTCATATGGAAAAAAGGTCCTTACCCGAAATTATGTCCTTGTGTAATTTGATTACATAAAGCGCTCGCAAGAAAGAACATACAACGAGAAAAATAAAAAAAAAAAAAACTACAACTCCCCCGCTAACACAAAGAGAAAGATTGGCACAAGAGCCAAAAAAAAATGGAAAGAAAATAATTGCAAGGCAACGAAGGGTTGCGAAACACTTTGTCAAGGCAAATGGATTTTTTTTTTTTTTTTTAAGTGGTTGAAGTAGGGTTTGAGGTGAGTATATTCTTTTGATCTATCCTGCGATTCCATATGTCACCGTAGAAATACGAGAGAACAACTTGTGTGTTGTTACAATGACAACCAGATTAGCAGAGAGTCTGTTGTGTATCTTTATTCCAATTATGTTGCATACTCTGCCCATATCCTTTCTTTGGCTGACTGACATAGGGTTGTCAAAGTTAAATAATTACTTTTCCTTTCAAAAAGGATCACTGTTTTGGTGTGTGTGTGTACTTGTGTAGTGTTTGTACATTCAAATCGTTCACATAACGAAAAGGTCATTAAAAATGTATAAATCATGTGTCCTTTCGCTTGTTAAATAGGAACCATTAGCACATGATTATCCATTCAAGCTTTATCAAAGACTAAAATGGAAAAGGACTTGCTAGCCAGAGTTATATTATGTGAGTGGAGTAAAAACAAAACAGACAGCCGAAAAGGATTTAACAAAAAAAAAACAAACGACTTCGTATGTTGTGTGTATAGAAAAGTCTATAAATGTCAAGCGGGAAGACCGATGAATGAATGCCTCCAAAATGGACTCTCAAAAAAGGACTCTTTTTTATTTCTTCTTTGGTATTCTCGGTCAGAAGTTTTTTCTGTATATTTAAAATATTTTTGGAAAAGGACAACCACGATGACGATGTTTGGAATTAATTTCAAATTAAAATTTCCACCACTTTGGGTTGAAAACAAAAAAAAAAAATAAAAAACAAAACAAAAATACAAGAAATCCGGGAAAAGCTGATAGGAAAAAAAAGGATTGCATATAAGGAAAGGATATGCTTCTAGCAAATCCCTTATTTTTTTTTTGGTTAAATTTTTGTTTGATTTCAAAAGGATATTTTCAGCGTCTGATGGGATTTTTATTTTCATTTTTTTGTTTTATTTTATTTTTAATTTTTCTCTCTGCAACTTGAGTGTGGTCAGGCAAGAAGAAAGTCCTTTTTCCGGTTCCAGAGGGGATTGTCCATTTTCATAGTGGTATTGGTAGTCGTAGTAGCAGCACGCAAAGAGTGCAGACATGGTTTTTGAATTATTCTTGGTGAATAGGCTTGAAGTGGCGAGAATATGAATGAAAAGAAAAATTTTCACCGAATTTTTGTTTCTTGCATTTTAGCGCGGCGACCAGGCGGCTGAAGCATTTTCCTATGTTGTCCATGTCCATCCCAGCCTCTTTTGGTTAGAGGAAGGTCTTTCCTCCAAAAATAAAAATACAAGCTATTTTTGTGTGTGTGTATGAAAGGATATATGTAGTAGCCGAAGGGTGAAAGTAATTACGGAATTTTCGTTGCGAAAATGAAAATTCGTTAGTTAATTGCACACAGGACATGGAGAGAGTGTGTTTGTTTGAATTTTTTTTTTGTATACCCTCTACTCTTGGTATATAGTCGTGGACGAATTGAAAACCGCTTTTACGGTTTGGCAACTTTTACGGAGTAAACTTTCCCACAAAAGGAACAAACAAAAGGTTCTGCAAAAATATAGGTAGGTTTATTACAGACAGTTTGGTGGTCGGTAGAAGGAATGATAAATAAATCAAAACTATTTTTTTTTTGGGTTGTGGTCATTTTATTTAAAAAATTATTTAATTATAATTTGGAAAAAAAAAAACAATTACTGTCCAACTTATAAAATATAATAGGTGGAAGAAAGTATCAGAGAAGAGAAACCATGGCGGCTCGGCGTGGTAAGTTTTTAGAAGACCAAACTTATCATTGTATTGGTGTATGTGGTTCGAAAAACATGGTTTTGAAAGATTTATCCCACTTCTGACATTACTTTAAATTTAAGTTTTAAAAAGAATCACTCATCAGACTCTCAGAAATGTAGTAACATTAACACAATTTTTTTTTTAAGTTCATCCCACTTCTGAAACAAATAAGCTCTGTATTTTGTTAGTTCTTGTAACTCAGCTTATGGGTTTTCTTGTAAAATTAATAGGATTTTTAGTAAAACAGCTTAGGAAACATTTTTCGTACGAATTATGTGGACACACTGTGGATTCCTTTTGAATTATTTTAAGAGATCTTGGTATACCTGTGCTCCTTCGGTTTAACACCAATGTTCGAAATCATTTGAAGAGGAATTCTAGGGAAAACAGTTCTGAGCGATCCCACATCTGAAACTTATGTCATTTATATAAACTCTATCACTGTCTTTGACCTCTACCAATGTTTAAAGTAATCGGTTTAAATAAAGTTTTGACAATATGAGCTTAAATATTCAGATCTGCCTAAGTTAAGAAGACTTTAACTTAATCAGTAAAAGCCTTCTCATTTAAAACACAAGAAATACAAAAAAGCACTTCCTTTTAACCTTAAATTAAGAAAATTCAAAACCCAACGAGAGTACATTTACTCTCGCTGTTTCGTTCAATATTTCTTAGCTAATTGAAAAATTCAGTTAAAAAAAGGTCCTAATTAAAAAGTGTTAATGGAACGTTATCACTTACTTTGATCTTAAACATTAGATGTTGAAAAAATAATAAACCTTCATCTAAATTTTTATTTCACCCTTACTTTATTAAATGCACATACTTGTGTATATAATGTATTTGCGTTGAAATTATAGCCAATTATAAAACAAACCATGTGAAGTAAAGTATGAAATTATTTTACAATTGCCTCTTATTGCAGTTAAAACCTACTTGTAAGGTGGTTTACTGAACGCACTGCATGGCGGATGCATAAAATGCCAAGAAAATATAGCAGGGAGCGTCAGAAAAAAAAACTTACGCAAAATCCACACATTTAGAATATAGAGGAGTTTTAAAACCTTTACTTGCATGTTTGTGTCTACACAAATGTTCTTGAACTTACAACCAAACAAGGACATAAATATTGCTTAAGGAGCGAAAAATTATTATCAAGAGATTAAGCTTTGGCAGGATGACGAAAGGTTGTTATGCGTGCTTGCTGTAAAAGGTTAGGGTTGTTCTTAAAGGGTTTTGAAAACAAAATAATTTAAGTTATAGAATTAAATTGTAGCATAGTCAACAGTTATTTGAGCCTTAGCAGGAATACCTGAGCTAAGAAAAGATGATGCAGTACTTTAATATTAATGCAGTCAATTATTAACAATTTAAAAGGTCCAATCTTCTTTTTTATAGTGTTTTGATTTAATTATAATGCAAGTATGGTAAGGTACCTACTTTAGCTGCAAATTTAACAGACAGTGGATTGTTCGTATGTTTGACAGTGCTGCAATAAATATATGCAGTAATTATTTGAATGAAAATAAATTAACATGACAGTCAATTAACGGTTAGTTTTCAGACTTTTGACTATAAAACAGTTATTGACTGTAAAGTGTCATTAAGTAGGTACTGCAGTCAATTTAAATTAAGTCAAATCACTGCTATTAAGAACTGAACAGTCTAAAGTAATGCATTTATAGTGTAAGTATTTACTTGAACTCAATTAACAGCGAATTTACTGAAACCAATACCAAAGGACTGCATTATCAAAGTACTTTCTTTTTTAATGCGTTTTTCCATACAAAATTTCTATTCTGATCACTATACGAATTGCGAATTTTAAGTCAGTTGAATGACCGGGAGACCTTTGTCATCAGAGTTGCAAGTGAATGCAGTCACTTAATTAATTTCAATTTTGATTGCAAGAAATTAGGTATCACAAGTGAGTATCTAGTAAAAGGAGTTGAACTTTATGGCTGTTCACCAGACTTTACTGTCACAGAATAATACTATATTTTTTGTTCTGTTAAACATGTTTTCTACGCCATCTGACTACTGCACTCCTATTATATGAAGGCTTGATATTATCGTTTCCAACTTGACTAGATCTTTTCAAATATCCTCCTGCTTGCTGGTACCTAGATTAAGAGAGATTTACAAAAACTCGGTCAGCAAAAGTTTTAACGGTCTCTTAAATTAAAGAGTTTATTACGTTTCTTAATCCATTAGCTTTTTTGAATATATAAACTGCCATCGTCATAGTAACATCAACTACTCAACTTGCTTCGTGTTATTAAACAAATTATATCAAATTAAAATATTCACTCTCCTCCTTATCTTTTGTAGACATCGAAACTCTTTGCCAAAGTCAAAGCTTCAAATAATTGACAGAGTTTCTTCCCTCATCTCAGCAATATCTGTTAATGGCACAAATCACTCTTCCTTTAGCATAATACCATAAATATTCCTCGGGTATTGACACTGAAATCTGATACCTGCTGACAGTGCTTATACCAACAACTCTTCTGATCGCTATCACCATCATACACGAATATAATCATTTTGGAGCCCGAAAGTCCTTTTAACTACCTCAAAACCTTCCCATACCTAACTAACTGATACACCGTTTACCACACGACACGTAAGTTGTCGTATGTGTAGCTCCGTCTTGGATAGACGTTATGATATGAGCCAGAGAAAACTTTAATAGATTTAGTTTTAAGCAACCAACAACACGTCCTCGTCTTCGTTGTCGTTGTCTGCCTTCTTCTTGACTCTCTATCGAAACAAATTACAAAATGTTTTCAAAGAAAATTTGAATAATTTTAAGAAATAGTTTACACACACTGAAAAGTTTTTGACGAAACAAAATTTACGAGCTGATGTTTTGTGAGCGCACGCTAAGAACCTTCAGGAGAGAAGAGAGACGTATATCAACTTTGTGTCTCTCTTCAAGGCTTATGGAGCATTAACTCTCAACACAGCTAGGTGCAAGAAAAAAAGAAGAACTTGTACACTTCTTCTTCGGGATACTTTCACTTTGATTCACTTAAAGAGATATGCCCCCACTCAAACTGTCTGGAGGTCCTTTTTTTTCTCTAAGATGGAAAAAATTCCTCAAGCCTGCAAGAGAAACTTCATTTCTTATAGTGAACGAAACTAAATTTGTCAGATTTCGTCTATGTCGTCTGGATTTCACTTGCAGCTATTCTGGTGTTAAACTTTTTCACTCCGTTTTACACACACACACACACACACATGCGGATGGAAAGGCCGAGTTCGGGCGGCGCGGCGCAGTGGGAGCTAAAAGGACTCTCTAATTCTTTTGATAGGATAAAGAAACTTTTGCACGATGAAAATGAAATTCTTCTCCATTTTCTATCTAAAAGATGTCTCGATGCGTTGCCATAATGACGGACAACAAGGACGAACATATCCTTTATAGAGTTGCTATAGTTGTGCAAATAAGGATGTTAACTTTAATTTGTATCTTTCAGTGATGGAAGCAAAAAGAATCTTTTCTTCTTCGTTTTTTCCTCCACTCTTTGTCTCTCTCTCTCTCGGTGGCGTTGTGTTATGTCCTTGGGGCGATGTTTAAACTTTTCTTCAATTTTGTTTGGGATTTTTGTTGATCGGTTCGGTCTTCGGTTGAAAAGTGGATGAAATGGGAGGAAGAACGGTAGGTGTGGAGGTGCACCAAAAAGATACGATCTTAGAGCAGAGAGAAAGTTTAAAAGGCGCAAATCTTTTCTGCTATCAGAAATGGGGGTTAGGTACTAGTTGTTCTCTCAAACCATTTTTTTGTTGTATTATTGGTTTAACTTCTGGATGCAGTCAGTTGGGATACAATTTTAAGTTATTTTGGATTTACGAGCAGAAATATTGCTTTTTTTCTTCTTCTTCTTCTTTTACTTTTCTTCTTCATCATTTTCTTCTCTCAAAACATAACCCATAGAGAGTATAGGTTCCTACGTCTTCGGTCTTCCTAGTTACTGGTGGGTTGGTTGGTCGTACAGTTTAGTTCGGTTCAGTTTGGTTTAGTCGTATCTACAGCCCGAGGGCAGGAATTAATTAATTGCTAAAAGAAGTTCAGTATACTTCTTCTTGGAAGGACTCGAAAGGAATTCAATGGAAGGGACAACATTTTTGGAACTTAATTATATTTGCAAAAAGGAATTTTGTTAATCTTTTTAAAAGATATAAGGTAGATTGGTTGGTAGAGGTTTTTTTTTACCCTAGAATTTGTGTAAAATAAATTTTTGCTTGAAGAATGAAAAAGTTATAGTTTTGTGTTTAAGCATATTATTTTACAACAAAAATTTAACCTTTTACTTGGAAATAATATATTTTGTTATAGAATTTTTCGTGGAAAATGAAAATATTATTTTTAGCTGAAAACTTTGGAGAATTATTATAAAACATGGAATTCAAATTGCGGGAACACCACAACTCACCACAACAGCCAATTACCAAAACCTGAGAGAAGAGTTTTGGCTTAGTAATCATCTAATTGCTGGAAAAGAGGAATTTATTTGTGTTTAATCAGAATAATTTTGCTGGTCTATGTAATGCAAAAGCCAGCGCCATCTTGAGTCTCTTGGCAGAACCAGTTTTTGGTCATCTCTGAACAATTTATAGTTTTGCCATTATGAAAAAATAATGTTAATAAACTAATTTTAAATTCCTTTGTCCAAAGTATTTTTTGTACTCAAACAGAGTTGACCTATGCTTAACGCTGTTTCTAAGATTCAACCTACATATGTATATAGAACATTATTCTAGTTTTTTTTGTAGGATCAGGCTCTATGGCAGATAAACTATATATCATTGGAAATGAAATTGGGACTAAGAAATTTAGAATAAATTTGGTTTCCATCGTAAATGGCGCCCAATGTGAGTTCCGAATATTCATTTTCGCTCTTAAAATACAGGAAACAAAGCTTAAAAATAAAAGAATTATTAAGGATTACCGAAATCGAACAAACTAGCATTTAAGAAGAACTATACAAGCTGCAATTTACGAATGCATAAACTTATTGGGAGCTATTTTATGCAATTTGATACGTTATTTGTTGAAAAAATATTTGTTTTTTATGATGAAAGCATTACAGATATTAAAGGATACTGTACCAAGGTGATTTTTCAGTTTAATAAGGTTTTTATTTAACTGGCGCCCAACGCAAACCTTGACATTTTAATTTATCCTACATAAAACAAAAATCACAAGGTCAGCTTACAACTAATTTTATTTTCAGAAACCTTATAATAATAGTATTATTTCCCTATGAGTAGATACTTTCTTTATGATTTCAACAATTTTAATCACTTTTGACGTCTTTAAATGACTTTGACCTTGCCATAGTCGAATTATTTTATGTTTGCTCTTTTATTACTACAGATAATTAGTACTTCAAGCTGTTTTAATATTATTTCTCTTTTCGTTTTTGTCCAAAACAAGCACTGAAATTTAAACAAAAGAAATCCTCCATTTAACTTTCCAACTTACATCGTCATTGCCAAGAATAACCCAGCAAAAAAAAATAAAAAATAAAACACAACGACAACAACTCAATTAATTTCTACAAAACAATAGCTTTTGCTGACTTCATGCAAAAACCATCATAATAACCCAAAAGAACAATAAAAAAAAAATAGCAACAACAAAAACAGCCAAACTGCCAAGGCTACAACAGAAATAAAAATTAATTTCGGGTTATTCTTCCGCAGGAATAACATTTTATAATCCTTCGTCCTGGACAAGACAGTACAATATCGCACCAGTGTAATACACCACTAACGAGTATAACAACAACAACAAAAGTTAACAAACACGAACAAAAAAAAAACATATAAATGACCCTACTTTCCACCTAATTTACCCTATTCTCGGGACATTTACATAAATAAACGTCATTTTGGTGAGAAAAGTGGAAAGGATCAGCAAAAAAACAAAAAAATCCTTACGCCATCATCATCATCATCATCATCATTGTCCTGCCGGCCATTGATGTCCTTAGCTGGAAAAGTTCGCATAAAGAAATGCATTAAAAACTGGACAAACCAAAAATGATAAAAAGGATCTTCCCACTCGAAATGAACCCTTTTTAAAGCTATCATATATTCTCAAAATTCACCTCATGGTCATTTAGTCGTGCATTGTTCGAGGAATAGGAAAAAAGTTTCGAGTCAAAATAGACAAACGATGAGTCCTGCTTTCCCGGGTAAGGGTATAAATCTTATCTCGAGGCTCTATGAAGAAATTCGCTGCTCATAATCACCTCATCTCCTTTCGAAATGACAAAAAAGGTACGCGAAAGTTTCGTTTTGTTTTTTTTTTTTTTTTTTTGAATCATTTTTAAAGTCAGAGTAGCACGTCCTGGATAGTCCTGTAATCAGGTCGCATTTGATTTGAAATATTTTTCAGTCCAATCGTCCATGGAATCGTGTTTTTTTTTTTTTTTGTGTTCCCCGAAGAGAGGGAAAGCAATAAACACCCAATTTATAAAATGAAAAAGAGGAAAAGTTGTCCTTTCAAATCAAAAATATAAGGAAAAAAAAAAGAATAATCCTAGAGAAAGTCCGTATTTTGTGCAATGGGCCGGTGTGGAAGCTTTATATAGAAGGACATGGTGTAGTATATCACCCCTCAAGCAGGTTGTAAGAGATTAAGGACACTTTACTGGAAGACATATACCAACACTCACTGGTTTCTAAAATATATAAATTTGTTTGTCCTTTTCAACACGTATTTCATCAAAATTCGATTTGATTCAATTGAAAACGAAGTACATTTTCGGTTGGGTGTCGCATCGAAACATACATGACATACACATACATATTTAAAGGACGAAAAGAGGAAAACTGATCCTTTGACCACTCGTTTGAGGGTTCATTTCCTTAACTTCTAATGAAGTGTGTTATCAGAATGAATAAAAAAAGAAGGACCTTCCCTCAATAAGATAAGCATGTGGAATGAGTCATTCAAGTAAATCTACAATACAAACACATACGCTTATATGAGTATTAAAGTGCACAATTCTTTGTGACAGAAAAAAAACGGAACGGGACAAAAAAAGGTTTATCGGTGGTATGCATGAAAAAAAAACAAGGATATTTGAATTGTTGTCCTGTGATATACAAAAAATGTTTGCACACCATGTGGATTTATAGAGAACAATTTAAAAACCGTTAAATAAATAAATCACTTTTGGTGGTCAGAGAGAGAGAGAGAGAGGAGGATTCATGAACGAACATAACCGTAAATTTAATACTACTCGTACATTGAAGGAGGTACACGTTGTATAAGGACTTAAAATATGTACAAAGTGTAAACAGAAAGAATTTTTGCTGCTGGGGGTTTTTTAGTGAAGAATTTTTAGTTTTTATGAGCGATAAAGGTCAATGGGGTGAGTTACCCATAAATGAGTCACTACAAATGTCACAGAAAAATGCAATAACACAACTTAATTACAAAATAAATTTGCATAAGCTTCATAGAAGCAATTAAAATCCTTTGTTTATATATGAGTTGAGAGACCAGTTGAATATGTGTCTAAAGTGTCTTAAGAAAAATGAAGGACGATTAGAGCATTTGAAGTAATAAAACACTCAACATAGCAAAATCGTTATAATTTATTTTAAAAAGTCATTTAAAATATACACTCAAATTAAGACGAGTAATATTTCGCAAAAGTGGTATTTAGTAATTGGCGCCCAATGTGAAACCCATAGTCACATTTTTAAATACAAACGTAAAAAAACCTTAGACTTAGTGACTAAGAGATGCAATAAGGTCTTAGTAAACTGGATTTTGATGTAAGCCTCATAACGTGAAGGAATAATTAGAGCCCAAAGTAACAAATTAAAGTTTCAGTTGGCAGAACCAAATTCTACACGATCTTTTTAATTCTTTATTTAATTTTTAACTCACGCGAAATGTAAAAGTAGTTTTATGGTAGAGTGCTAGTTCCAGTATAGTCACAGTTCTAATTAAATTGATGTGGGCGTTCCCTATTTTGCCGCTGTAGAAGTCTACCCTATCTAGAAGTAGATGGAGTAGAAGTCACAGTCTAACTTTTGACAGACACGTACCCTACCACCAATCCTGAAAGAGAATGGGTATTAGAAGAGGAATCAGTATCTCCTCTGCTACCACGAGCGTCTAGCTAATGACTAATATCAAATTCTGCATGCAGTAGCGTATCCAAAAAAATATTTGGAGGGGCTCGAAAAAAATTTTGGGGGTGGCTCTAGTACCTGAGCCCCCTCTAAATCTCTAAGATTTACGAAAAAAATCAGTAAATCTTTTAAATTATGATGGAATTACCTAAATAATATCATGATTTACAAAGCTTGGGGAGGAGGGGGGGGGGAAGCTTGAGCCCCTTGAAATAGTTCTTTAAGGTAACGAAATAGTTCCTTAATGAATGATGTATTTTTTTTTAAATGGCGCCCAACGCTGATTTAGAACTTTTTATACAAAATTATGTAATATTTCAACTCTTTTATTATTTGCTCATATTGCTCATAGGAAACCACATATTTAAATGCAATAGGGATAGAATTTTATTATAACTAGTGCCCAATGAAGAAAAACTTATCTTGCATATATTGAATAGTTTTGATACTAACATCAATCCTTTTCGGATGTGATACAATTTCCAAGAGAAACCCATTTTTTTGATGAAACAATTTTTTTAAAACAAGAAATTTTACTTAAATGGTGCCCAACATACAACTATAAACTTTATCATACAAAAATATTAAGTCTTAATATATTCCAATAGAAGGCACATACATACAATATCACAAGCAGTGGTAATTAATACACAAGTGATGCAATCTTAAATGGCGCCCAATGTGAAACATTTTTTTTTTTAATTTTCATTCAAATGCTAAATGTTTTCATGACACATAAGTGATTATTTAAATGGAGCCCAATATGAAACTTATCATTCTAAGTAAGTAGAGTTTATACTGCACGTGTATAATAAACTTCGACAAACTCAGTTCTACGTTCTTCTACTTCTTGGATATCCGCAGCTTATCATATGCCACCTAAAACTCTTTAATCCTTAATTATATATATACAAGGAAATGCGTTCCCAACATCATTTAAACTCCTAGAAGCATCCTTTAACATTAATTTCCATAGAAATTATCATATGAGTTTATTTGCAACTTTGTTCCAATGCAAGTCTTTGTGATTGCTTGCTTAGGGCAGACATCCTGAGCACCGCGAACAACTTCCTCTTTCTAAACCCAAACGAAGCCATCATGGTATACTCATGTTCTTCCTTATAAGCGTCTAAGTATACAGAAATAGAAAATTAAGTAGACAAAGAAGAAACAAACAAAAAAAAAAAAAAAAATTATAAAAAAGTTCAAAGCCATTTCAGACACAAAAACCGCTGCAAATTCTCGAGGCATTTGCACCATATCTCTCTACATATGACTTGTTTCAAAACTATACCGAAGAACTAGAAGAAAAACAAGAAGAAGAATCTAATAACGTCATGAATTTATGAAAATCATATTCTCGCATCTCTTAGGAGTGAATGTATCCTCTTTTTCTTGAACCTCCCTACATAATAGTCTGCCCTGTACATTTGCATATGAAAAAGTGTTTTGTGAACGACAACAACGCTAGCGAACAAAACTACCGCAGGGATCAAACAAAACTCTTAACCGCGCGTTCCTTTGCTGCTTTCATTCCATTTCCAAGTACCACTCCTTCAACTCACACACATAGAGTATCGTGGGATACATAGATCCTTGGCGCTTTCGCTATATTGATGTTTGATATCACACAAACTTATTTAACAAACAACTCGCTTGCAGAAGTTTTACGATAATTTATAATCTTCCTTCCCCGAAGGGAATCACCGAGCACATTCAAAGACAACAATATATTCGTAAAAAAAAGAAAAAAACTATCAGGATGCTAGAAAATAGCAAGGAGCAGCAGCTAAATCCCATTCAGCCATTTTGCAAAAACACTATCAACTCTGTAATGTCCTGCAATTAAGTATACGATTCAAGAGGGTCTGGTGGGGCTACAAAATAGAATTGCAAGGAGCACACCTACCAACATTGGTCCGGTCGGTCGGTCGGTCGGTCGGTACGGTAGTGGTCTCTAGTGCGATGGTCATAAACATGTTAATTTCTTTATTACAAGTCAAGATCCTTGGCTGAGACTTGAGAGAGGAGAACCAAAACGAACCCTTGAGACGGTAAATAGCATGAGAACCATCTGGTGGGTGGTAGAAGAATGTTAATTACTTTCACGACGTCGATTTCGCCAAAAAGTCAAGCGATTCATCGGTTGGTCGTCTTGTTCGTCTCTACTCTACACTCTTCTCGTCATCATCCTCCTTATAATGAACCACAAGGGAATTCATAAGAATAAGACTAGAATTGAGGGTTGATGGCCGGCCATACCTTTGGGTCTTCTTATAATTCCATGAACCAATTGTAAGACGGTCTGCTTTTTTAACGCTTATATAAATTTTCTAAGTGAAGTGGAGGAGAAAAAAGGTTCGAAGGACTTTCAAGTGGAGAGATTTTATTATATCTTTTTTTTTGCCTTAACTGTTGTTGTTGTTGTTGTTTAGTTCGCTCTCTCTCTCTCTCTTCGTTTTTCTTCGTTTATGGCCACTACTCAGGATTATGGTTGGAAAAGCTTATTACGCTTGGTTGCAAAAGGTATTACAACGCAGCCACAGGTAGATGGTTTTAGGGGAAAAAGTCTTGTTTGTTAGCACAAAAATCTGTCACCATCAACATCGTATAGTGGAATTTATAAAGGTAGGTTAGGTAGGCAGCATTTTATGCATTTATATATAAAAAAATAAAAAAAATCAAGACTTAGAGGATATTTTTTTATGGAAATGTAAACATGGTCTTTAAAAATTGTCGTTAAATTATTGGAAAAAATGAATTTAAATCTGTTGTATTTGGTTTTATAGTGGAAATTACAATGAAGAGGGTCGTTCCTTTATTATATTTCTGTGGAAATCAGAGCCAGAAAAAGTAATGCTTGGCTAACTTTGTTAAGCTTTCCTTTAAAATATATAATTTAGCCTATCTAATGGTTTCTTTAAACTCAACTCAACTCAACTCAACTCATCTCAACTCAACTCAACTCAACTCAACTTAACTCAACTCAACTCAACTCAGCTCAACTCAACTCAACTCAACTCAACTCAACTCAACTCAACTCAACTCAACTCAACTCAACTCAACTCAACTCAACTCAACTCAACTCAACTCAACTCAACTCAACTCAACTCAACTCAACTCAACTCAACTCAACTTAACTTCAATCAATTCCCGTTGAGAAATCGGAAATCCCCTTTGGAGGTAAGAGAGAGAGAATAAAGGGTCTTATAACATTCCGCAAAAAGCTATAAACTAAAATCAAATCAATTTGGAAAAATTCAAGAGAACTTCCAAGAATCTTTTATCTATAATAGGCCATAAAAGGAAATTTTCACAAAATGGGCCTGACTATTAAAGTTATGAATTTAATTTCGTCTTAAAATTTCCAATTTTATCTGCCTCTTAAAATTGTTCGTTTGCGTATAGGAGTGTGGAATTCGCCCCTACATAGAAGACATTTTATAATTATTTCTTATTATTATATATTCTTCATGAGAAAAAATCTATATTTATTTTTTAAATACAAAATCAAATAGACATTTTAAGATACAAAAATACCAAACATTCCCTATTTCTTGGTATTCTAGTATCTGGTATACTCATAAGAAATTGTTTGTATTTATTTTCTTTTTATTTTTAATTCCCTGGAGGCAGGGGCAAAAGAAATTCCAAATTCATAGAAACTGCTCACAGTCTCATTGCCGCATCTTTGTCTCTAATTTTGAAATTGTTGTGTTATGGGTCTTCAAGGACTCATTGTTTTCTTCACACCATCATCATCATCATCACCATCACCACCATCGTCATTGTACGCTTTCCCGCCTGATGGGTGGTACAGAGAGCTGAAACACAACTTGATAGCGTCTTGTTCGCGAGAGGCGAGAGCAGTTCTACTAATTTAAGCTTCCTAATAAAACGAATTCGCTTCTAGAATATTTGATGACATTGAAAAAGCCATTAAGCCATAGCATCAGCATCTTTTGTGTTCTTCTAGAATTGCACGCATTTAGGCCACATACACTGTCACACCCATACTCGTTTTCTTAGTCTTACATACAAGTTAGCTCGGGAGTATAGTCGTTTTCATTTCAAAAAGGATGTGATGCTTGCTCATCATCATCATCATCATCACCCAGAGTGCCAACACTCTACCTCTCCATATACCGCTGCCACCTTGCCAACGCTCGCTACACCACCCCCCCCCCCCTACCATCACGATTCATAGCGAATTCAAATTTTCGTAATCATTTTGGCAAATTGCTTTCTACTCATCGTCTGTTGTCTTGGTTCTCGCCCCCCGCATCACCCTAACATTCGTATTTATATTCGTCCTCAGCATCAACTCACAGACAGCGCGCCGCTGTACAGTCAAGTCATCGTTAGCTTAGTTAATTGTTATCCTTGCAAATGCGGGATTGTCATTTCAGGTATAGGTACGAGAGCAACTCTACAAATAGGTGTCTGTTGCTTACTAATTTATCCTTTTTTTTTTTGTTGTTTCTTCCCATTCCCTCTCATACTTCCGCCTCCCACGAGAATCGTGTGCTGAGAAAAGTTGTTCTTAATGGTGTTTGCGTATTGTTTTGTAATTTGTGTACATTCCTCGAGATGCTGGCTGACTAGCTGAATACTTTTGTCTGGATGTCGATTCAGTGAAAGGGGAAAGTATTTTGTCTGTCTGTTCCCACTTAGATCAGAATGATTGAAAAATAAAAAAAAAAAAACCAAATCTAATTGGAAAAAGGACACAATAGACAAAAATATTGAAATGATGCGGTTTTTTGCTTTCAGTTGTTCCTCAAACGGAAGAACCCACATGATTCTACATAATCACTTATCTTTGCTAATTTCTCATTTTGACTTGCGATTCACGTACACGGAAATATGGAGAGTTATAAGTTCGTTGCCTTCCATGGGGGCAGGTCACCCACGGTTCCTAGGACGAAATGAAGACAGTGTGCCACTATTACGTATTATTCCCATTTCTATTGTTTTTTACTACAGCATATTCCTAACTAATAAATTTTCTAGATGGGATCAATTGCAGGATATTAAGTGCCAGTCAGGTCGAACTATCACTGAGAGAACAAATCGATTGCGGCAAACGAAAGAAATTGCTCAAACGACCTTTAAAACAAAAAATTCTTTTTAAACAAAAAGTTCTGCAAACAGCTGTACAATTTTTGAGCTTCGTTTGCAGAAAACTGGTAAATTCTTTTGTCTTTAACACTTTTTGCGAACGATGAAAAAAAGTTTTGGGTAGCACCTGTGATTGAACCAACGACATCTCGCTTACGAAGCGAGTATCTTGTCATTCCGCCACGGAGTGTATAACTTTTGATTGGCGTAGAATTCATATAAACAAAATGAGGGAACAAATCGTTTGCGTCAAACTACTTTTGGTTCGTTGGACAGAATTTTTCGACATTAACTTTGATTGCAGTAAACTTTTAAATTCGTTTCAGTAAAACAATGCATGTGAACGACTAAATAAAACAACAAAGTTCAGAATAACACTGGTGAAAATCAAAAAAAATTGTTTCTTCAGTTATTTGTTGTTAATGAATTGTAAACAACACCAAAAGTGAAGCTGTCACGAACTATTTTCTGGCAAGGTTCTTCACAAACTTTTTATTTGTTTGCTGCAAACAATAGCATCTTCTAGTAAATGAAAAGGTGTCTAGATGTGGGAAGCATATTCGTTTGCAGCAATCAACTCATGAAAATGAGCTCCAAGCAAATGGGTTGTTTTGCATTGTGTTTGCTGTAATAGAATTACAATTTGTGTCAGTTGCTAGAACTGAAATACTGGTGCGGGGATTTTATTAAATTTCCAGCAAATGATTTTCATTTAATCCATAGGCAACATGCTATCAGAAATTTGCATGCACAATTCATTATCATTGTAATTTTTATTTTGACATTTAAACAACAATAAATTGATATGTTTGTATTTTTGTTTTTATTTCAAAAACTTCCTAATTCATTATCAATGTTTTCTGTCTGTCAACTTAGGCTAAATAAAAAAAAAAAAATACAAAACCAAAACTTTCTGATTAAAAGTCATTAAATTCTCATAAAATCAAAAAAAAAATAATAAAAAATATTCTTTCCAACTAATAAATTGGTCCTCAAAGTCGATTTTTTTTTATTTCCATCTCTCAGCTAAATTTAAATATTTTGAAACTCTTAAAAATTAAAATACTTTCATAACAACAAATTGATGAAGATTCCCTGTAAAATCAAACAAAAAAATATAAAAAAAGGGATGATCAAGCTCAGTTTGGAAAGAAAATGAAAAATTCATGAGTACACAAACTTTCAATAGGGACAAAAAAAAAACCGAAAATAAAAAAAAATCGAAAAAAAAAAACAAAAAAAAAAATATGAGAAATAATCCAACTTTTTATATGGAACAAGAACAACACAGCAAAAAAAAAAAAAAAAACCAAACAAAGAAACAAAATGAAAACAAAAAAATCCGAGTACCGGAAAATCTTTACCCACTTGTAACTAACCTAATTTCCTGAGAGAGAATAAAAAAAAAAAAAAAAAAACTGACTGACTGACTCACCTCCTTGTTGGAGCTACCTCATTCCCACACATACACACTTCCGGTATCCTGTTTGGCTTCTTGTTTTTTTGCTCTGTTTTCCTCTATAATACTTTTCGGTGCTCTCTTTTTTCTCTCTTCATTGTCCTTGAGTGCGTTTCGAAAATAAACACTTTTGCCACATCTTCCTCTTCTTTATTCGAATTTATCATGATTCATGCTTTATTTTGACTTACCGTTATAAAGGACCTCTATATACGAAACGAATAACCAGAATAAGTGTGATGAAATAATGATAAGAGGAAAGTTCAGGAAAAACAAGAAAACAGGATAACACGTGTGTGTTTAATGTGTTTTGTGTTGTGTGTGGAGATGAAGTATGTATGGCGAGAGGAGAGTAGGTAAAAGTGGCAATGAATTGTGTTTGCTTGTTCTTCCGATTGAAAGGGAATGAGAATCAAATGGGGAATGGGAGGTTCCTATAAGCGCCTAGAATTCTAGGAGGCTACAGACCACACCGTGGGAACTCAACAACATTGTATGGACTGAACAAAAAAGAAAAAAAGTTAGAAGGATAAATAAAACAATCGTTGAATTGAGTTGTGTTGTTTATTTACCCAAAAAAAAAAAAAAAACTGTTCATCTCGAAATATACAATTTATTTATGCGAATATGATGGAAAACAAAACCTAAATCCTTTACTTTGTTTTTTTTTTTTTTTTTATTATTTGCGTGGAATGATAACAAAACACACCTACATACACGCGTTAGGACCTCCATCAAGATGGATTCATATTTTCTGTAACAGTAACGGGGTACCTAGTATATCTAAAGCATTGGGCGCCATTTTCTATCATATTGTTTTTTTTTTTTTTACAAATAAAAAACATAAAGGAGAAAAATGTGTATAAATTTACCAAAGAAAAAATATGTGGATATAAATTTTGTTAAAAGAAAAACACATTCTCAAAAGATGGATGATGTTATTTGGTTGTTGTTTTTGTGCCAAAGACGATGAAGGGAAGGGTTAATTTTCTTCTTTCTTATTTTTCTTTATGTTTTTTTGTTTTTAAGGATAAGATGTGCGTATACTATTTGAATTTGGAAGATAAAGAGAGATACAATTTGTTTTTGATGCTAAATTTTGTTTATTTTGTACTTCAAAACATTGAAGAGAAATATGCTTCAACTGAAGCACAGTTTTGTGTCTAAATATTATACTGATTGGGGAGCAAAAGAAATAACAACTAAGATGGCGTAGATGGCGCTGGTGTTTACCTGTTGTTATCTAGGTTGTTTAAGCACATAGTAGGAACCCTTAATTTAAAAAATTAACGGGAATGAGTTCGTACAAGATCGATAGTTGCTGGAATAAGAAGATGCCTTCGGACTCTAAAAGTGAAGGACCTAATTCACTGTACTCCTGTACGATTTTACTTCGAAAATTCACCTCGAAAATTTAGGGAGGTAAAGGACTTTCTGCTTTTGGATTTAATGGGAAAGTTAAGACTTGGTAACATTGGCGCATCATACTTTATTCTGCATAACGTTTGGCCACAAAACAAAGTCCTGCGTAGAAGAGCTATTAAGGACTGCAGTCAATTGGTAAATGCAGTCAGTTCAGTTGCAGTTAATTGACTTTTTCTGCTATTAAAATACTTAAACTGCAAAAACAGCAGTTAGCAGGCAGTACGACTATAATGACTGTACAGTCAATGAAAGCAGTTAATTGACTAAAAGTTAATTAACTTGAGTACTTTTTGACTGATTTTAGTGTTTTATTAGAAAGTTTTTAAATAACACTAATAAGTTAGATTTGGCTTCATAGTCTATATGGCATCTTATGACCCTCTAAGTCTTTCTCAGAAGGAATAACGTTTTAAAAATACGATTAATGACTTAGATATTTTGTTAAGTCAACAAACATGAGAAGAAAGCCTATATTACGAATATTTTCTATAGAGCTTCGTATTAGGGTCTCAATTTCATTGCTGTTTTTTAAGCAGTTGGTAGTTATCAAGTAATAAAAGCCAAAACTGATTTTCAATAATTTAATTAAAATTAAAGCTACTATGAAATAATATTTTGGACCCTAGAAAAAAGACCCAGAAAATTAAACAAATCCTACGCGTGTTCTTGTTAGTACATTGTCAGTTTTCTTGAAAAAACCGTATTATAAGAGGTGGGCTCTTGCCCGCTTCGTGGGTTTCTCAGGATTTGAACTCCTTTTTTGGGGGGTAAGTCTCACTCACGTAACTACGTAGCTCCACTTAAGTGCCTATCGTTTTGCGAGATTATGGTTGGGAACTGAACCTGAAATAAATTGATAATTTTTGTTCATCAGATTAACAATTTTGATTTTAATGAAATTTCCAATTGTCAGCTGTCTTGTTGAAAACGACGTGTTAACTCAAAATCCCAAACAAAAACCCATAATGTTGTTTTTCATTTCTCGCAAGCATTATTTAATTGTTGTAACCAAAATCAATTTTGGTGGGATTTTTCAATTTCAGAAAAAAAAACGATTCTCGTCAAACAAAATGATGTTCAATTTACTTTTGTTATGGAATATTCAAAAAAAAAAAAAAAAAAAAAAACGACGACAAAAACAACAAACAACAATTCGATTCGATTTGAATTGGATTATAAAAACCTCATTAAATGTAATTTAATTTCCACTCTTACATCGTTTGATTCCATTGTCTGCAGAGCGCAATAAAGTGCTTTTTGTGTTGAAGATATAACGTCTCTTGCCTCGAAGGATAAGCTCACACACACAAATCTCATACTCACTATTTTGAAAAAGAACATAAAAGTCAATCGAATTCGAAACCACAAGGGAGTATTTGACTTTGATTTGCCTTAAATCCGCCAATCTATCGGGTACGCGCAATGTAGGGTAAGGAGCACCCATACCACTATTTGATGGCAATATAATATACAAAACCCCACAAAAACAGCAGACATAATAATTTAAAAACATGAAAAATCAACCCCCAACACCAACCATGACATTGATGATCCCCCATGTTCCGCATGTACCGCAAATATATCGAGCAAACATCCTGTATCTAAACTCTAAAAAGCACCTGCATCAATCGGGAATCAGGGGTAAGCGAGCAGGAGTGACTTCAAGTAACGAAAACAGAAAAAAGCAGCTCCATTCTCGTTTATATTTTCGACTAGGTATGGTAAAAAGAGTCTGCCAGAAGAACACCCCTTTGGCCCTTTGGGGCGCATATTTTGTTCTATGAAAAGTGATTAAATTCGTTTATAGGATTTGTGGCAACGTCTTTTGTCGCTTAAGCCTCGCTCGTTGTGTCTGTGAGCGTTATTGTTGCCTGATCCATGGATGGCAGCGCATGGGTTATATGGCGCAAAGCAATAAAATAACATAGCCGCAGGGTTGCATAAAAGCACTCAGAAATCCTGCTGTACTCCATATCTCTACTCGATACCCCATATTTACCCCACAAACATCTAACCAGAATATCAGCTTCAATCGCGAATAAAACACCCGACCTACCTACCACAGCGTGCCCCCAAATGCATGAAACATGATGAATCGTTGTCATTCACTTTTGTCGTTTATCGTTTATTTATACGTAACTGGAGGTTGGCGGTAGGGATAATCACCTTTGATGTCACCTAATTGCGATTTGGCTTCCAGCCTTTCGAGTATACAAGTGTGTGTGCCTCACGCGTCCTTGTTTTTGGCACATACCTGCATAGAAGATGTAAAAAAAAGCACATGAGTGAGGGCGAATTTGATTACGTTGACGTACGCGATGTAGTATGCTTTTATCGGAGGAGACGGAAATGCCTTTTTACTTTTTAATGATCTAATTTTATAAAATGGCACACATAAGTGCTGGATTGGTAACTGTCGTACAAATATTCATGTAAAAAAAATTTTTTTTTTTTATTTTTCATTTTTTATATGAAATTCGGGAGGCTTTCTATATAAAAGGATTCTACGCGTCTCCATGTTATAGGCATGCGAAGGTGGGTAATAATGGCATTGGAAAGAGAAATAAATAATAGCGTAATCAAGTTTAAGTAGACGATAAAGGTATAGAAGATACATATCTGAAAATATTTAATGGCTCTTTTAAATTATTGAGAAAAAACTTGCTCCCTATGACTAGGTACCTTATTTTCGTAAGTACATTATTTGTTGGATCTGCAGTTAATTATCCAATAAAAATCAGAAAACCCGTAATTTTCACCAAGCTGGGGCTTTTTGGAACTAAATTGCATTCTTACGTTAAAGTTCAAGCTTAATTTTAATAAGTTAGATCCTTAAGATATTTTGACACTTCGTGATTTTACCGAAACGATGCGTGATTTTTAACGGGGAACCCCTATATTATACCGAAGTGATCCGTAATTTTGATAGGGAAACTCGTAGTTTTACCGAAACAATTTGTGATTTGTACCGAGGAGCACCTTGGTATTACCAAAGTGATCCGTGATCTTAATAGCTATTAAAATCACGGATCACTTCGGTAACATCCCTAAGGAAACGGTGAATTTACGAAGCAATCCATGAAATTTTCAAGCCAACCCGTTGTTTCAATGATGAATTTAACAGAGTGATCTGTGATTTTTCCGGTGAATGTCGTGATCTTACTACATATTTAACTAAACCAAATACCAAATTGGGAAAACCCAGTTTCATTGGGATGCAGGTATCAATACGAACGTAGTGGAGTTGCGGTCGATGGGACAGGACAGGATTTTACATCTTGTAAAACATTAAAATCCAAAATGCCTCAAAACTCTTAGGAATAGTTTCTGATAAAAGCCATATTGGATTTAAGACGGTTTACCTGTTGTAATCAATAAACTCATACATTCCCAACCAGACTTATTAAAAGATCTATTTAAGTGCAAACTCTTGATTTTTATTATTATAATTGCTGTATGATTCGCTTTTGCTTTTAATTTTTTTTCTTAACTGGCGCCCAACGTGAAACTTTTAAATTCTATGTAATATCTCCTAATTTAAACTAATTCCATACTTGCTTACGTATGTAAAAAATATTAAACAGAGCTGTATTGTTTTTTTTTTCTTAACTGGCGCCCAATGTGAAACAGAGCATTTTTGTTTTCCGAGTACAAAATGGAATTGAATTTTTCTTAGCTTGTGGTTACGTTAATTAAACTATGAATTACATTTACAATCCCAAACTTTTTCGTACTATTGCAAGAATTAAAAAAAAAAAGAGTAAAATATTGATTCTTATCCAAACTCTTCGGAATTTAGTATTCCGATTTTTGGATACCTCCATTATTTTGAAAATTAGAACCATTGTGCATTGTAACACAAACTATTAGTTTTTCACCCAGATAACTTAATATGCTGTGTTAGTATTAGCATTACATTTTGGAAATTTAATTTAACTGAGATGACCATTTTCAGTATTTCCATAACATAATATTTTAACTGGCGCCCAACAAACAATTTTTTTTTTATTTCTGTCAAAATTATGCATAGATACAATTAAATTGTAGAGTTTTTTTCTCCTAATTTCGCCTAATATGAAACCTTACCTTTTTTCATCCGCATTCATTTTTTTTTATTTCCTAAGCAAAAATTCAATCTGTAATGAAGAAATTTTAGTTTCACTTCAAGTTTCATAACTGGCACCCAACGTAAAGCTTATAACTCTATATTTGCTTCAATCCTGTTTAGCGCGAAAGATAAACCTTTTCAAACACCGTTTGATGTATTAAGAACATTTATCTTAACTGGCGCCCAACGTAAAATAGTAAATTTTCATTTTTTAATTCAGACAACATTACTTTTTTCCCAAGATGATCTTACATGGGTTTTTGATGGTATACAAAACTACAAAAATACTGTAAAAAAAATTCACTTGTTAACAATATTTTTTTCTACGCAAGACTTCTAAATTTTTACTTTCAACTATTAAATTTCTTCAACTCTTCCATCAGTTTCCTTAATAGGCTTACCTTCACAGACTTTTTGTGTCCTTTTTGCAAACCTCTTTTATCAATTTATCAAGCGTCATTTGAAGCACTACTTGTGTTACTTGAAAGTGCGTCCTCATTTTACACCTTGAAAAGCTCACTTGAGTAAAAAAATTTTGCATAATCCACTCAACATTGTCAACATCCTCCAATTGGCTGGGTTTCAGGATTTTCGTTTCTTTGAGGGCTCTTTTCCCCAATCAACCGGGTTTTATTTTTTGTTTTTGTTGTTCTTTGGTGTCCACTTGAAGGATTAGAAAAGAAGAAAATATATTTATACCCCTGCCATGGCATGCATCATCGTCATCATCATCATCGTCGTCGTTAGCTTCTCGTCTCCATATACTCGTACTCTCACTTTCATTATTCTTTTCTCTGCTTTATATCCTAGCCAAGTCAAGTCAGAGGATGTGCAGCATCTTCAAACAAAAGCTCTTGAATAATTTTTCTCTGCCCTTCACAGCACTTCGAGGCGAGGTTGTGCCTGATGCTTCTACCGAAGCCCGAGAACTCCTCTCTCTTACACAGACATTACACCACTTGAAGGATTATTCACTGAGAAAAGTGAAGTAAAATCGACAGAAAATTAAAACAAAAAAGAAGGAAAAAATCTTCTCCCTTACTTTGGCACGTCCTGGATATGGTGTCCTTGAGAAATTGATAATGGAGTCAATGATTAAAACGATTATGATGACACTTGAAATATGAACATTACTAAAGGTACGCGTAGGGATAGAGGTGTGATGATGGGCGGGAAAACCTTTTCGAACAAAAAGGACCAACAAAATGCAGTTAATTCTAATTTTGGTATAACATCTCGAGTTACACAGGACCTTTTGTCAAAACATTTTACCTTTCGAGACAATATTTTGATACTTTCAAGTAATTGGATAGAAACTTCTATCGATTTATTCACACCTACTACATCAGAGTCGTATAAAGTCTCGTATAGTCGTCCTTTCTTTCGATTCCATCTTCCGGTTCGTATTTAAACGGAGATCCTTAAATCGGATCGAGTTACAAAAGTAAAAAAAAAAATGTTGTATCGCGTTGCTGAGCTGGGTAAATCAGAGTAAAAATACAAAAGAAGAATCAGTGAGAAAAAATCTCCAGTTTACTTGTTTATCTCAGGAGAAGAGTGGTAGCGTGCTACCGTGGCAACACCTCTCTTTTACTGTCGTTTTATCCTTTGTGAGGATTCTTCAATGTCGACACGTTAATCTGATTGTAATTGTAAGTTGAACTTCATGATGCATGAATGGAATTATTCAGATTTCAATGAATCCTTATCCTTCGATTGATTTTTTTTTTATTTCCTTTCCTTCACTTTTTTTTTTTTTTTGAATATTCAATTTTAAAATCCGGCTGCTGGATGTTGTTTGTAAATTCTTGGAATTGAAATCTCATTGTCTTCCTTTAAAAATGACCCAATTTTTTTTGAAAAGGTAAAAGCAAGAATTTTTATTTTTTTTTTATTAAAGGAAGGAAAAAGCGTGGTAGACTTAAATGGCTTTGTAGAACTTTGGTGCATTCACCTCTTGTATCCTTTTGGCTTTATCCTTTCCGTACTTGGTTGTATTTTTTTTTCTGTAAGTGCGCTGACGAGTTTTGAGTGTGATTTTTGTATGCCTTGTCCGTTGCCCTCCATTTGATATCCACTTGATTTTGAATTGGTCTCTTTTAGTGGTTGGTGCGATTCGTTTTTATTGTCCTGATCCTTAGAAATAGGTATCCTCTATAGATGCGCTGCTTTTCATTATCCTTTTATGGATGAAAATTTCTTCTTTCCTTTTTTTTTTTTTTTAATTTTGAATGAAGTCTCTCTGTGAGCTTTATTTGAATTCTTGTTCATTATCCTTTTTGTTTTGTATCCTTCATGATGCTTTTGATGCTATTTTTAAGGACTCTGATGCTTTGCTATTCCCATCAGAGAGAGATTCCTTATACCCTCTACATTATAGAAAGGTACGTTTTCTTTTGAAGTGCACAGCGTGCAGTTTCACAGCATGGATGAGATTTGGGGGGGAAAAAGTTTTGAAAAAAAAAAAACGATTTCTTGCAACAATAAGCCATAGAAGTGGCATTCTTTTAAAAATGATGAGCCACAGTTTTGGGGGTTTTGAGAAACTAGGAATTTCAATTATTCGTCTGTCAAAGGAAGAAAATTTTATAATTAATTTATGAATAATTAAGTTGGTTTCTAGCTGAAATTCAGGATTTAGAACAAATTAGGTCAAATGTGGATTTGAAGTCATTATAGGGGAACTTTCGAAGTCATTAAACCTTCTATAATGAATTTGACATACATTTGTGGTTGATACCTATTGTATACTGAAGTTGATTAATATGTTTTAATTGGACTGAATTGATAGACTTTAGCTTGAAAAGTTACATAAAAGAAATTATTGAACCTTGTAAAATCTGAGAAAACCCCTTAAAAAACGTCCTTTATTTTGGCGGAATACAAAAAATTTTAATCTCAGTAATTGTAGCTAATTTGTTGCGCAAACCAAAAAATTGTAGCTCACATGGTTTTTGAGCTTTTTTGTAGCGTTTTTGTAGCGACAATAGTTTTTTAATTATTCCACATTCCGCTAAAATAATACTGAAGTTAGCGGAGGAAAGTAAGGAATTTATTATTTTTTTTATGTCCAAAAATGTAGCTTTTTAAACCAAAATTTACTGCGCAAACCTCAATTTTTTGAAATTTTCGAGTTTTTGCTGAAAAACCTTAGCTTAAAAATGACCTTCCAAAGTCCAAAAAAATGACAAATTTAAAAAAAAAAAAATATTTGCATTTGAAGTCACCATAAACTAGATGAAACGCGCAAACAAGATTCCGCTAAAATAATATCTGTAACAGTCAAAATGTTCAAAAAAGTTGAAATTTAATTTTTTTTTCTTTTTCAGTAATTGAAGCTTTTCAAAACAAAATTTGTTGAGCACAAATTATTTTTGTAGCTCCCATGGGTCATTTTCTATTTCAATTTTCAATTTTAAGAGAGTACTTCTGGTCCACTTAAGAAAATTTAAATAAATGACTTTTTTGAATTTTTTTTTGCCAAATAATTGTAGTTAGTTGATGTGAATTATAACCAACCATAAAAAAAAATACATAGCTAATGTTGATAACTGTTAGGACATACAGTTCTTTTTAACAAGTAAAAATACTTTGACCTATTTATTTTCATTAATAAATGTTTTATAAGAATTTCGAAAGACCAGTTAACGAAGCACACAAAATAGAGAGAAAAATACAAAAGCAAATTACAAAAATAATTTAATTAATTTCAATGAGTATCTGAATGATTTAAAAATGTCAAAGTGTTTAGGCTGAGTTATTTTCAAATGAAATTTATATCAAAAGATTGAAAAAGCAGTAAGTCAATTCTAAAAAGGCCTCGTCTTTTGGTCTGAATTTCCGGAGTCGGAAAAGGAATATTTAGTTAAAAATATTATTTCAACTGAAAAAAAAAAGGTTTTCGTAGTTTGCATCACATCAACTTTTTTCAAACTCAGCCTACAGGCGAAGGACTTAAGAAAACTAAATGCATTATTTATCACCTCCTTTCCTCGCACCTTTCAATTCAAATCGATCTTTTTTTCTTTTCCAAGTCCTCAAAGTGACTAATATCAATAAGATTCATCATCCACAAAGCGTGTCGCCATAATAAAGTTGCACAAAAGGACCTCAAGCCTTTTTGTATGTGCATAAATTATCCTCAAACAATGGGTAGCTGTTAAACTAACGCATATCCCATACAAAAAAGGATTATACCACTCTCATCTATTGTCGTTCTGTTTTCGATCTTAATAATTAATTATCCTCTCAGGATACAAATAGTTTTTTTCTTTTTCTTTTGTCATGGTCCTTTTATTTTCTTTCATTTGTCTACCATTTTGTATAGACTATAGCTTTTGGCAAAAAAATCCAATCGTGCACCTATCCACCAACACACACCAGAGTGGGTGTTTGTTTTTTCTGTTATCCCTTCTTCTAAGAATATAATATTTGGATTAGAGTACCATTGAGATGAGTATAGGTGGTATGCCTCCTGCCCCCCTTTCCCATCCTATCCTTTTATTCTTTTCATTGTCATATTATCACCACTTTACCAATATAAGTCCTCTATAGACAGGACCCAAGCACTTCTTATTCTATAGAGAGACACATTGCCATGTAGGTAAAGGATCCTGTATTTTATTGGCACTTCTCACGCGATAGCAAAACTACACTCACACACACACACAAACATACCCCCGATTGACAAAAGTATATAAAGACACAAGAATGTAGGGTGTATTGCTTTAAATAAAAGACCCATAAAATGGATTTTTATTGTTATCCTGCGAAAGTTGTAATGTTTGCATAAATTCACATCGTGCACAACAACGATGCTGTGTTTCCTTTATATTTCCTCCGACCCACTATCGACTTAAACTCTTATCGTCCCTGACAAAGTACAGGTGCTAGAGGTACCTACTACCCATCAAGTCCCCCCCAACTTGCTCAATATGCGCACACAAAACAAGGTGCTCAACTTCAAGATGTCCTGCGAGCACGTATGTCGGAATTCTTTTTTTCGTTCTTCTTCTGCTCGATCGAGTTCATTGTTTACCTTTGATATCCTTATGGAATTCAAATCGATATTGCGGAGGTCTCCAACGCCACTTGCACATAAATTTTCATTTCTCACTTTTCTCTCAAGGATGCCAGGATATTTGTTATTTTTTTTTTTTTTTTTTTCATTCATTTTTTTATGCTCAAGTCTTTGTTTTGTTTTCGGCACATTTTCTATGCAAACATCACACTAGTATGCGGCAGCTTTTGTGAGGAGCTCCTATTTTCGGTTGGAACATGAGTAGGCGAAGGCGGCGGCGGCGGCGGTGGCGGCGAATATAAATCTCAATAATTGTTCTCTGTGCATAACACAGAGTGGATTCCTTACCACACAGAGAGTGTGTTTCAACGACTAGGATGGTATAGGACGACTCCGACTTGGGCTGCTCCTCTGCTTCGGTGCTGAGATTCTCACATTGAAATTGTTTTCACCGCATAGCATCGCTTCGGCTTCGGTTTCGGCTACGAAGCTGTTGCTCCTATATAAGCGGCGAAGAGTGAAGAGGTGAAAGGTCCTTTTCTCTACTCTGGATGTCGAACGAGTTGTGGTTTTATAATGATGATGATGGCATTCTCGGGACATGTACCTACCAAGGACCTACTCACGTTCGTAGGTACGTATATTCCTATACCTACCTTTTTGCTTGTATAGAGAAACGTGTGATGTAGAATTACGAAGTACGACCACCCAGGGATCGGTAGAGTAAAGTACCGGTAGCAGGATCTCTCAATAATCGTAAATATCCAAGTGAATGGTTATTTATCCGAGTCGAGTGGTTCTGGTGAGGCGCACGACGAATATACAATAACCTACGCTATGCGACGACAACAACACAACCAAGGACATACAATTTTGTGGCATGAATCTCTGAGAACCTAAACGTAGATTGTTTCGATGATAAGAGTGTATAGGCTGTAGGGAAGAGTAACTATATGGTGATGTGTGAGATAGGTAGGCGGTGTAGGCATCAGAGTTTCACCTACGCTATGTATATTGGTACACGCATAAGGTTTTCGAATGAATTTCTGATGAGAGTTACTTTGGAGGATTATAGCGGTAATGGTGATATTATATTGAGATTATGATGGCAATTAGTGACACTGAGTGATGATGTTTATGATGAAAGATTGTTTTCTAGATTTTGTTGGTTTAAGCATAAAGGTATAAAAGCATATATCCTTCTTGAGTGGGTGTCAATATAATAATCGAAAATGGAGAAAACGTCCTTGAAACAAATGGGAAGTATGTTTAAATTTTGTATACCTAATGTACCTATCAATACTTAGGCCTTGGGTCTTAGGGTTTTGAATGTGTTTACCGGAAGGAAATTTTAAAAATTAAACTTTCTCCATGGAACGTATCCTTTTGGTAAAATTTTGACACACTTTAGCGTTTAGTCATTTCTAGTTGTTTTATGAATAGAAAAGCAAAATACATGTAAGCTCTTTAAGTTTGGTTGTATTTTCTTTTTTACAATGACCTCTTTCGTACAAATGACCAACGAACACTATCGCAGGAGTTCAGTATCAATTCACCACACTTATCATCATAAAGCAGAGGGTCGGAGGAACCATTTAGGACAGCGGGCACACTTTCTTCTAAATTAAGGAATTTTTCAAACCATTTGTTTTGTCACACCGACGCAGTAATGCGGTATGCTTGGGTAATTCTGCACCAGATTACCGGATTTTTAGTCCAAGCAGGATCAATTTCCGCATGTCTTGAAATTGCTGGTATCAATCAGCTGTGCTTCAATCTAATTAAGGGTATTCAAAGCATCTGCTCCAAACCGAATGGATTTTGCATTCAAAACCGAAGTAGTATAAAGAATATGGGGTCATATCCCAGGTTCGGGGTTCATCATTAAACAAATAGTTTGCTCTAGGCCTGCGCCTAGTGAAAGACAAGATCATTTAGCAGTTCCAGCTGAATAATGAATGGCGTAATCGGTTCGCTGTTGACTACGTGCCTGTACTCACGAAAAAATTGGGAAGAATTGATTGCAACGGATTTATGCTTACTGCTTGGGTCTTCAATACACTTAGAAGAAGTACATTAAATAGTACTCTCTTCTTCTTCTTAAAGTCTCCAGCCAGAATGATCGGTTTGTAATCTCCCTCAGATAGGTTTTTGTAAGTTATATTCTTTGAAGAAGAGTTACCATGAAATAAAGGGCTGGGAATTAGAAACTCTCAAATAGCTGCTCAGAGTAAAAGTATCATAAGGTCGATAGTAATTTTAGAAGAATTAGATCCCGGAAGTAAAATACGGGTGTAGGATAGGTCCACCGCACCGGAAAAGTATAACTGATACTCTTGAACGAAATCAACTTCACTAGCTATCTTTCGAGCGTTTATTCATCAAAAAAATTCATTAAAAATAATTCTCAAGGGTCTTGAAAACTCTTTTGCGTTGAAATTCCATGTTTCTTGATAATACCGTCATTTTTGAACTTACAATGCCAGAGTCAACAAACACCCCCTTCTTTGATAAATCATCATTTGAATTGAACTGCCTCCAAATAACAATTTATTGATTGAATCCTCTTTCAAATCTCAAAATCAATTTCATTAAAAAGCAAATCAATTTAACTAGCCAAAGATTCTTGATCCTTATAATATTATATCGTTCTTATCAATGTCATCACTTCCTTCATTCATTTTAAATTCTAATTTCCGAAGTGTGCCACGCGTAGCTTTTGATTTTTTTCCTTTCCTTTTTTTTTAATTTTCCATTTCTCCAATATTCAATGTTCCATAGGAATAATAATTAATCTTCGTCATTTCAAATTGCTTTCAATTACAAACGTCATTTTCCTTCCAATTTCCATTTGTTTAAGAATAAAGTAAGAAAAGGAAGAAAAAAAAACGACTAAAGTCCCCCAGGACGATGATATAGTTCGCCCTATTCTCAACCCCGCACTCGATTCTAGAATGTCCATCATCAGGCAAATGTTGCAGAAAACTAAACACCAATCCCCATGTAAATTTTCTCTAAAGGATATATTCTCCAAAAGAACCCTCTCAGACTCCTTGTTTTTTCTTTTTGCTTCACAATGACTATGACAAAATACACAAATATCCTTTTTTCTTAAAGGAAAAAAGGATCAAGGAATGTTTCTTATGCAAAAAATGCGCCATCTCACAGAGTTTGAGTGAATATTTTTGGACGCACCATCTCCAGGGAAACAGTGAAACTTTTTGAGGGAAGAAGTTGGGCTAAAGAAACATTGTTTGGGTTCGTAAACTGTGACTACCTACTACCTATGGCTTCCTTGCGTGATCCATTCTTGCACAATACTTACTGTTCTCTCTGGGCCAACTATACAACTACAACAGGAGACTTACCAAAAATAAAGGCAAAACTCTGTTCATTCAACTGATGATGACTTTGCTGTAAAACGTTTATGAACTGGATTTTTTTGTTGTTGTTTTTATTTGTCAGCACAACAAGGATATGAGCTTGGAGTTACAGAGAAATGAACAAAATCACAGCTCACTGGCGTTGTGAAGTTTTCTATTATTTTGTTCATTCATTCGTCCTACCGGTGATTTGATTTTCTGTCTAACGCCCTTCCACTAACGAAAAGGATATTCCATCCCAGCACTACCCATCAAAACAGAGCATCCCACTCAACTAACAGGACAACTCGGAATATAGAGGCAAAATCAAAAGCAGGTTTCATGCTCCGCCGAATTTGTGAAATTCAATTTACCCAATGGTGCTTTTCCTCTCGTCTCGGATTCCTTTTATCATCACCGACAACGATGACGATGACGATGACGACGACAACGACAACGACGACGGCGAGTCGAAAGTCCTTTTTCTGCATATACAACATACATAGAGGTACTCCATACAACACCAAACTCAGAGTTAGAGCAGAACCAGGACATAGGAAGCAGAAAATAATCATGTCCAATGAGTCGGCAATATTTCCCAACTCACTCTCAGTGCTACCAAGCCAACTCAATATTATACTCTTGCCTTGTAGTGCGGGAGAAATGTCTCGCTCGTCCTGAAACAAGTTAAATAGTCAATCAGGACAATGATTTTAAGTATGAATATTATCATCATCAGAAATGAAAAAGGACGACACCGACTCAACTGCTTTATTGTTAAAATATTTCCTTCATTTGAACCAAGAAAAAAAAATAAAAAAACTTCCTTCAAAGGACGAAGAACAAAACAGCAAAAAAAAAACTCGAGTTCAAGTGAGAGTGAGCGTGTTTAAGGGAACGCTTGCTGCTTTGCCTTTGATTTTCTGGCAAATTTCATTTTTGCATGTCCGTTCGATTGGAAACGGAAATGACGACGACATTTAAAGAAGAAGAAAACAAAAAAATTACTTGACATCGAAGGCAGGCAGTGGCAGTCAAGAAATAAAGAACAAAACACGTCTGTTTGTCGTTTAAATACAGGACGAATCAATGAATCCTTTCTCCTTATATACTTTTGTCTAAAATTGTTGTCTTTTTTATTCTCGTTGTATTTTTCTCAAAGTCGCTGTCTTTTATTCTACTTTCTTTGTCGATTGGTTATGTCATTTCAATTTGGATTGTTTTAAAAAGGACGAAAAAAAAAGGAAGAAGTTGGATTTTTCCCTCATTACGGGTGAATGGTTAATGTAAAAGAGGCAAACAACGACTATACTGTGTGTGTGTGTGTCTTGGAAGGACATCATCTTGGTGGGTGAAATAATATTGGGGACAGTATAGTAGCAGGAATGACGACGACAGTTTGTTGAGAGTCAATTTCTATATAAAATGAAGGTTGGAAGATTGTTAATTTTCTTTTATGGATTTGTTTGTTTTTTTTTTTTTTTGTTCTTCTGTTCTGAATGTTTTCCATTGACCCAATTCTTTCTTCTAGGTGCTGTGTGACGAACGATAAAACATTGCCAATATTCATGAAATCTGTGTCCTTTAAGAAGGAGTTTATTTTTGGCGGACAGGTGATTAAGGATGAGACAACATATTTAATCGGTCCATGGAGGCTATAATAGCTGAAATGGAAATTGGGTTAGGTGCTATTATATAAACCAACCAGGGGATTTAGCATGCCTTGCAGGGCAGATCTTTTCTGGTCTATTGAGCTTATATTGGATTATTGTACATTTTTAAGGCAAAGGTACCTATTGCCGAAATGTAATCAAAGGTATCTAATTATTCTTTTATTGGTAAAAGAGTTGAAAGAAAATTATTCGGTCATTAAGACCATTAGTTTTTAATACACAGAGAAATAGTATTTTTGTTTTCGTTTGTGGCTAATGTCATTTGCTGGATAGTTAATACAATCCCCGCAAAAGTTTTTCATTGATAGCAACTACTGTATAACATTTGAACCAAATTGTAATTCTCTTACAGCTTGATTGCGGCAAACGGAAATGCATCCCAAATCGAAACACCTATTCATTTGCTAGAAAAGTCTTCTGTTTGCAGCAAATGAATGAATAGTTTGCGAAGAACCTCTCCAGAAAGTACTTTGTTGCAAATAACTTCTATTTTGGTGCAAGTAGGCAATTCAACTTTTTTTATATTTATTTCGTTCGCATAAAATATTTGAACGAAACGAATTTAAGAGTTTGCTGCAAACGAATTTGAAGTTAAAAAATTCTGTCCAACGAACGAAAAATCTTTTGACGCAACGATTCGTTCTCCCAATTTATTTATATGCATTCTACACCACTCATAAATTATATATTCCGTAGCAGAATAACAAGATACTCGCTTCGTAAGCGAGAGGTCGCCAGTTCAGTTACACGTTTTAGTTTATGCCAACTTCTTTCACGTTTCAAAGATAACTATTCAAGTTTTTTCGATAGCACTGATCACACCAAAAAAAATTTTCGTCAGAAATCAAATATTTATCAGTTCCTGGTTGACTTCCTCTAAAACCTCCTCATTTAAGTTGGATCGATAAATTTTGGCCTTTTACTTTTACCTATCAAACTTTTTCAAGAAAAGTTCGTAGTTCACATACTCATCTCATAATTGCAATGGAAAAGGGAAAATTTAAAGGCCTTAGCTCTAAAAGTATGTTGGAACAGTCCTTATAAGGTGTTCAGTGCCTTCCACCTGACTTGAACTATTGAAGCAAGCATTGATTCTGAAAATTCTTTTGGACCAATCACTAATCACTAGATATTTTCAGGCTCTTTTTAGTTGTGCAATTTCAAGTTTTTAGTGCGGTTTTGATAAGTTGCCTAAGAGATAGCTGGGAGAAATACGTTCCACAAGATCCACAATGCATTTTGACCATAAAAGAGTTGGTTTAAAAAATTGATGTGCAATTTTTTGGAAGGTGAGGAATAGCCCTTTCGTTTGGTACCAATTTTTTCACTATATGATCAATTTTGATCATAAAAAATTAGCAACTAATTTCTGCATACTAGTATTTTTGAAATTTTGAGGTTTGGAGGATGGCGGTGCTAACAACAGGTGAAGTTAGCACCACCATGGGTTTTGGGGCTAAGGGTAGGAGCAACAAATTCGGCAACGTGGCAACAAATTAGCTTTGTTGCCAGAGTTCTTAAATTTTCCAATTTCTTAAATTCTTACCAAAGTGAAGTTTCTCCTTGAGAAATGAGTTGGTTTGTTCTCACCGCTATTGACGCTTAAAGTCGACACCGAAGCCATGAAATCTTGTTTGTCAGAGAGTGTGGAAGATGTGAAAGGAGTTGTCAAAAATTAAACACGTTTACATCCACCAATATGGGGTTTCTCTATAAGCTGGGGACGGTATAGTACTTTTCCAGTCGCTTAAGCGCCTTATAAGAGAGTCCCACGCACCACGAAATTCAACACTTAGCTCAAGGAATGTGTTTTTGACCAGTAGAAGATAAGTCGTAAGTTCCAGCTTTTCATCATAGGTCACAGGTACCACATCCGAACCTGCTGTCCTATCCACTTTCAAATCCAAAGAATGTAGATCCTATTGGTAGCCTTGTTCCTTTTCAATAGCTTTTTTCATGAGGTTCTTTTTTGGAGTTTTCGATTTATGTTTATCAATTTAAGTTTTGTCGGTAGCTTGACATAAAGGCTACAATTACAAAATTTGTAACCCCTACATCTAAGTCAACTTGAAACGTACAACTCTTTCTAAACAAGCATTCCTAGCGATACAAACAAAGGTCTTAGATCCTATCGGCATTTTTGTTATATGTCATCTAACGGATTGAATGACGTATACCTATTCAATGCCACTGAACCGGAAGCAGTCCCAAAATAGCCAATTGTAAAAATTTGTTCGTTGTTTTATCTGACAACAAAGTAAAAATATGTATAAACAAAATTCCAGCCACATGTTTCCATTTGATATACATGCCTATTTTTTGCTTCCTTTTCTCACTTCCTGACTTTCAACACGTCAAAAAAAAAAAACCCAACTCGCTCGTTATCGCACCTTTTCGGGGAGAACAGAAGCATCAAATAAAAAGACGCCGGCAAAACATTCCACACATCACCACGAACACACCTTCTCCATGCTCCACTCACTCAAACCCAAATTATAGGGAATCATTTAAAGACCTATCACGAAGCCGCATTTTCCAATTCTAGGTATTAAAGTCCATTAATCAAACGTCCATCTAGTTTAAAATGGGAACAACATCAATGCAATAGCAGTTGCTCTCATTATCATCAAGAACACATCAATATGTTGTTGTTTTTTCTGTTCCTTAGATCCTTATCCTTGTCAGGTTTTTAGTAGAACAGCAGCAGCTATATAGGTTCCTCTATCGGTCGGTTTGTCCTTGGCGCCAACCACTAACCAACCAACCACACTCATCATGATTTTGATGATAATTTCGATTTCACGCCCAGCTAATTTCAATGGCTGGCTATACGACGACGCGACGCGTTGAAATAGAAAACAACCCCGCCATACCGTCAAACACTTCAATAATGTATCGAAAAAAAATGCTATTTCAAAAATAAAAACTGAAACAAAAACAAAAAAAGGACACAAAGGACGAATAACAGAAAAAAAAACGAAGGAAAAAAAGAAATTTAATATCAAAAGCTGTCAATCATCATCGAAAACCAATCATTAGACGGTGTAGAGTGTAGACAGTCTGTTTCGGTGCTACTACCAAGCCGCGCCAACACCGCTTGGACGAACCAAAATTACATCCCAGCACAGGAGCAACCACCAGCAAGAGGACGAGCGACGACAACTAGACGAAGTGAAGCCTTGGGAACCCTTAACGGAACGGGAAGGGGAGGAAAAAGCAACCAAAACATTTTACCATTTTCTAATTTACTTGCGCGTCAAATGTTACGCGGTCTGTGTGCTGTCGCTGCTGTGATGTGCGCTCTGTTGCCGATGACGATGATGATGACGACGCGGACGACAAAGGACGAAACAAAAACGCCATACCATCGATGATGTGGATGATGATGATGATGATGATGCTGGAATTGGCCAACGACTCTAAAAGGACGACTGTGACGGTTATAACGTCAACGACGACGAATACGACTACGACTACGACTACGATGACGACAGTGCTTTTGCTTGGTTAGTGTGTGGTGTCAGCTGTTCCGTGTGCCAACCTAATTGGGATTTCATATAGATTCGAGAGACCATCATCGTCAGAGGGATATTGATGGAAAACATGTTGACCTCGCGGATCAATTAGTTTAAAAATATGTTCAAAGTTTTACCAAAGGACACCGAAAAAGGCTATAGAATGAGCGGTATGAGCTATAAGAAGATATATTCCTGCCTCTGCCTGACTGCATCCGGACATGGAGTTTTTAATGAAATGAGGGTGAGACGGCTGCGATGCATGTTTGGAAAGAAAATTCGTGGAATTCCACAAGCATGAAGCACAAAAAACCCTCTTTGGTACCTTTGGAATTAAGAGCGCGGACAGGAACATTATTGAAACTATATCAATTTGGCAACAGAAACGGGTTTAAGCAGAGCTGATGTGGTTGTCCCAAACGAGATACTTCAGAAATACATAATTTAAGCCTTGCTTTGTATCTGAAGGGAGATTGAAATTTCACTAAGGAGCTTACCGAAAGAATCATTAAATTCTTAAGCGATGATTGAATAGGATTGATACAGACATCCCATCCCATTTTACCAATCTTAGGGGCAGTTGCTTTGATTAGCGTAGTGACTTGGTGTTTACCGTAGGACAAGAGTCCGTCAGTGTACAAGCCTGTTCTGTTAAGTTGTGTAATTTGAAGGAATGCAACCTCTGAATTTTCAATGAATTTTCAGCCCAACTGATAGCTTAGTCAGTATATAATCTGATTCTGAATCACTATTAAATGGGCCCTAAAAGTACCTATATTGCTCAAACAAAGGACCTTTGTTTTGCCGAATTTTTACTTTACTAAGAAAAAGTTCAGAAGAAATCGAATTTTTTGATAAGTATGCTTTAGGTTCCTTTAAGGATTGTTAAAACTGAACAGTCAACCATTCGCTGCTTAGCAGAACATTGCATTCAACAAAGACGATAATGACTAATCCGTCCATTCAACGTAAAAGAAGTTAAAAAAGCAAAATCCAAACATTTTATCGCATAAGGCTGCTGGTTCGGATGACCCACCTATCGAACATTTTAAAGCAGCACGAGATGACTTGGTCAGGAGCATACATCATACCCATTTCTAGAACTTGATCGGATTAAAGTATGGCCAATGAATGGAAACTTGCCATTGTGTGTCCAATCTACAAGAAAGGAGATGCTTTGGACTGCTCCAACCATAGAGGTATTAGTCTCCTTAACATTGCGTATAAAATTTTGCTGGAAATTTTGTGTGTCCGCCTAGAACCTTTTACCAACGGTATCAGACCCTACCAATGTAGATGTTGGGAAGGAAAATCAACCAACGCAACGATTAGATCCTTGAAAAAAATCTTTTCCGCTTGTGTAAAATGGCAATGGATGAATCTCGCAGCTCCTTCAAAGTCGGTAAAAACATCAACCACCCTTTTAAAATTTTGAACCAGAGGAAGGCGCATAAGATGGATTAAATTCTTTACTTCATATACACATTACACAAGTCTAACAAATTACCAAACTTTTTAGTTTCTATAATTTTTTTAATCACTTTCTCAATTAACAAAACTCCTATTCCTCTTCTTCTTCTAGAAACCAAATTTCTTTGACTTTGGAAACTGATCAAGTTAGCTTCCATGCATCTCATATTACCCTTAACCTCCTTTTTTTATTACTCTATCACTCGTTGACATGCAAGCAAAAAAAATCTTTGAAACTTCCCAGGATTCTAATAAAATTGCCCATTCACCTTCTCCAACATACATAGAGACTCTATTCGCAATGCATCGGTCTTCCTTTATCTTTTCATTTTGCTTTACCCAATTCCACCCTCTCTCACCATCATATTGGTGAGCCAACGCAGTGTCGGTCATCCACTTTGTATTCGCATCCAATACTATTTTTGATCACCATCAGCTTCTCAAACAAAAGCCTCCTTTGTCTTCGTCGTTGGCTATATCCAATATGCATCACACTCTATATCCTGTGTACACTTTTTTATCGAAACAAAAAAAAAAAAACAACTAAGGATTCACCAGCTCTTCCACTTTATTACCCTGTCATTGTCCTCCACTATCTAAATACACTGACCATCCAAACAGGAGTAGATATAGCTTAGCACAAAATAATAAAAAAAAGAAGAAAAAATCTAGAACGCATCATAGAAAAGCCTCATTCTACTATTAGTTTTTCAACACAGGACTTAAAATAGGCGAAGCAACAACAACAAACAAAACAAAAAAGATAGAATCTTCTTCTCCCACTCACTAGATTGGCAATCAAATGAGAGTTGTTGTCGCCCTTTGTCTCTATGCCTCAATACACACAAAACACAAAAACACCCTATGATGGAGGCAATATCGAAAAATACAGCAACAACGCAGTAAAAAAGGGATAAAGTTCCGTTGAATTGTTGAAGGACATGTACTCAACAATAAAAAAAAAAAATACAACCCACTAAAATGGTTTGTATTACATCATTGCCTCAACAATACCAATCTAACTCCTGTCAACTCCTTGCAAACAAACATCCAGACAGATAGATCGATTTGTAGAGATAAACGAGTCTATAGGCTAGGCACAGGATAGATGAGGGATTCTTTCTCTCTCTATTATCCTTTCATAACCACCAACATCAGTAGTTTAGTTGAGTTCTCGGGGGAAAATACAAAACTTGATGAAGATACGCAATGAAGGATAAGGATTCAAGTAAAAAAATCAAATCCCGAGAAATTGTCTCAGTGAACGACAACGACACGGCGGCAGCGGCGGCTGCCACATTGACGACAATGACTGTGATGAAGAAAATTTTAATTATATCTAGAGAAGGAGATTTTTATAACTCCTAACAACTACTATCTCCATCTTCAGCAAGGATTTTTTTTTGCATCCTTTTATAAATTTGATTTTGTATCCTTGAACTCATTTTGATCAATCTAAAACGCAAAAAAGGAGAAAAATGACAATCCTTTCAGTTTTATATTTTAACTAATTGATTGGATTCCATCGTCGTCGTTGTCGTCGTCATCGTCATAGTGTATTGTGTTTGGCAAGGATGAAAGGAATTCGTGTCTTGCGTTAGCAAACGAAAGCAGAAGAAAGGTGCAATGGGATTCATTAAACTAGATACGAATGCAATCAAGAGATTTTATATTTTTTTTTTTTTCCTAACTAGTCCTTCGAAATGAATGTTCGATGTAGAATTGATGAAGCGTGTTAGAATTTTTAATTCAGTCGATCAAGTTCAATCGATTGTTAAAAAGGATTAAAGAAGAATAATATCGGGGTCGCTGATGTAATAGGGAACATCTGCAATCCAATAAAATTTATTGAATAGCCTCGATATGTATTATAAATTGTGCATTATATTGGTTCCAAATTAATTTAGCTGAGAAAATTTTAATGGGAATTACCGTTCAAGGGAATCCATATTGATCCTGTTTTAAAAATATATAAATAATGAAATCAGGTTTGGAAATTTGCTGTACCACCAAAGTTTTTTCTCTTTCTAACTATGACATTGCATTAAGCATTTAAAAGACCTGAGGACTTACATGCAATAGAATTTGTGATTTTCATAAAACCAAACAAAATTCTGAGCACATACTATATTGTCATATCCTTTTTTTGAAAGAAGAAAATTATGCTTTTACTTTCTTATCCAATAAAGTTGCTTTGGTGAAAAGTTTTTACAAAACTAATTTTTAAACTTAAAATCTTAAAACCGAAGTTAATATTTTAAGTGTTTTTTACTATTCCACATTCCTGAGCAATTTCTTTGTTTTATGTTTAAACATTTATATATTTTAAATCATTTTTTTAGAAACTCTCGTCTACGGTGAAAAGAAGACCTCCCATCCAATACGATTTTGTCGTGTTTTTATCGAACCTTACATATACATACGTACAGTAAAAATTATTGCTTAAAAATTCTTTTTGTTTTAAATAAGTTTTGATGAATTCCCAAGCAAAAACTAGTTTTATTTTCAGTTCTAAAAAATGTAAGCAATAGATTATAGGCGAAAATCAAGTTCGCTTATCAACTCTTTTGTTTGCTACCGGATGACATGCTAGCATTCATTAACAAGTGGAGTATCAGTTTACCAAATATGCAAACATTAAAATAAAACTGATAATATCTTAAAAATTATGATTAGGTAAACTTTTGTTCGGTTTAATAATTATTTGACCGAGCAAACTGATTTAGTTCAGCCAAATGATATGGTTTTCTTCTATCAAGATTATTAATTTGAATTGATAGGAGTGCCATTTAGTAAAAGCTCCCTCACTACGTTTTGCAAGATGGCCAGCTATACAAATCATCCCCAAATGGTGCTGATAACTTTCCTTAGATATTTTCGTGTGACTTCATTTTAGGACTCAGACAAACATTTTAAGAACAGAAACATTTTTGTTTGTGATATTTTGGTTTGAAATTTTGCAGAATATTCTTTGAATAGTATTCGTTTCGTAAGAATTTCACCTTGGATGTGGAGACTACAGACAAATTTTGTTTCGCTTCAACTGCGTATTAGGCTTAAACATTTATTTGAAAAAAAGAAAAATAATTCAAAAAAATCATTTTTCAATAAAAAAAAAATCATTTTTTTTAAATCGTCTAAAAAAAATTTGAATTCTTTTATTGCTTTTATATTGACCTAAAATAATCGTTAAATCGAGGGAGGCATTAAGGAGAAAACCAAAATAAAAAAAAACTGTTCAATCGCAAGTACCCATAAAAGTTTTTATAAAATGATAAATCTTATTCAAAAATATGACCATAATTTTTTTTCCAAATCGTGGGAGCAATATTTTTGAAGAAATAAGAGATTTTCTAAAACCACCATATGAATGGTAAGTAACTACACTTTCATTTTTGATACAAAAAAATTTACTTAAAAAATACCAAGTTTGAAGTAAATCGGCTCATCCGTTTGTCTTCTGATAGATCCAGACAGAAAAACAGGCAGAATTGTTAGGCTCACTGTTTTTAAAACTGAAATACCTCAACAAGAAATGGTCCAACTTTGGTCTTCGCTTTATTAAATACTGAACACTTGGTAACGTTTCTAATGTAAAAATCAAAATAACATCGGTTTTCTTGTTTTCAGGGGCACAAATGGAAAATTACCAGTGTGGATCTCACCCATCCTCTTTTTCGCATTCCCGATCTTCTATCATGTTAAGTTTGATTGTTATTTCATCTTTCTTTTTTAGTACGAATGCATAACTTAATAGGTATGTGTAATAGTACCCAATCTATGTTTATCGCAAGCAAAAATCCTTGAATGAAGATATGTAATTTCATATTTGTTCTTCTTTAAAATTTACTGTCTTTAACATGGTCGAATCATAAAAGCAAACTAAAAATACAATTTAGATTTTTTCTCCACCTAAAAGTTTTTTATCCCCAGCATGTATGCCAAATCTACTCGTAATTAGAAGACTAAGCATTATCAAATCTCCTTTTTAGAACCATATAAATACATAAACCAATATACTCAGTTTCATGTTTCATATTTGAAGACCTCTGTTAAATCTCTCAAACAGGAGTATACTTTAATTTTACGATGGACATTATGACCTAGCACCTAATTGTCAATATGTCTTATAATGTCCTTATTTTCAAAGTAAATTAACTTTTTGTCGACTATAAAACTGCTAACAAACTATATAACCTCTAAAAGCCCAAAGTACCATGAAATTTTAAAAGTCGTTATAACCCAAAAAAAATATTATATTCACTCTTAAAACCACATTACCCCCCTGCTGGTTGATGGGATCATTAAATTAAAGTTTACGATACAACAGAATCTCACTCTTTCTATCTCTTTCTCTCTCTCTCTCTCTCTGTTGTTGACATTTAAGTGTAAAAAATTAAATTTTTATACTTAATTCATCAGTTTTGTAACCTTTATAACAATACAATGTGTATAAGTTGTTGATGGTAAAGTAAAGGTAACTTTTACCCACAAAACATGCCCCGCAAATATCTACTTTGGGGCAAGACATAAAACTCGCGAAAATTAAACTGATTCCCATAGCTGTCGAAGCGTGCGGCAAAAGTAATTTCGCCTTGTTTTTGTTGCATTAATCTAAAAATTAACTACCACATCGTCGGTTGTCGTCGCCGTCGTAATAAACAACAATTCAGTATACCAGAAGAAGGAGGAATTTGTTCAAAAAAGGATTATTTTGCTCTTGATTTTTTTTGTTTTTGTTATTGTTTTTGGTTCACACATATTCATAATGCAACATGGCGTTGATTAACTTTTGCAAACTTTAAATATTTCAAAAACACTCTCTCATGATGCATTCAACAGCAGAAACACAAGGAGAGTACTACAACTCTCTTACAGTTCGTCCTTCATATGTAAAGTTGAAAAAAAAAAATCAACAAAAAACCGAAACAAACATAAAAAAGGACTTCTTAGCTAATGGAAGAAACTTGTTTCTGCATTGTGTCCTTTTGAATTACTCACATGATGCATGCATCGGCGAACTATTTCATAGAACTGCTCCCGTTATATTATGCTCCTGGATGCAGCCTTTCCGTTATGTTTTTTCTATTTTTTTTTTGTTGTTGTTGAAATACAAAAGGATGCAGAACAATAATAAAATTAGGTCAATAAACTTCATTTGTAGTTTGGTCATTTGTAGTTTACTTTTCTTCAGATGAATAAATAATACACTTTAATGGATCCCGTTAAGTAGGATTTATACAAAATTAGTACCTACTAGTAGTGGTAGTGGTACCTCTACTATAGAGCATAAAAAGAGGATTTATAAAAACAGTTCCTGATGGTGGTGGGGGCTAAGTTATGCCTTTTGAGAAGTTAAACTTGTTAGTTGAGAAATTATGTTCTGATTTTTTTTTTTTTTGTAACTTCGAGTCTATGTTCGCATAGATCCTTATTTATGCTTCTTAATGATTCATAACTGTTAAACAAGAAGAAGTACACGATGAACTTTATATTTATGAGCAACAATCCCCAATATAGCTTTGCTCCTTCTTACAACTACTACTTCTTCTTATGTTGCTGTTTCCATCTTTGAAGAATTTTACCACGCTGAGTTGGCTATTGTAACAACTGCTGGGAATTACTTTCACGATGTCCTTACGCCTCCTGGGTGGACTAGAACTGTTTTTTTTTTTTTTTGTTTGTTTCATAACAATTGCGATGTCCTTAGAGAACAAACCAACAACAACAGTAAAAGCAGAAAAAAACAAAAAAAAAATCCAATTTAATTAGTATTTATGATCAGGACATTCTATGTGAAGAAGATGTCCTTGGAGATGGTTTTAACCAAAAATATAATTTAGTTTACAATAATGTCGGACACGTGTTTGCGCTTTGCTTTAGCTAATTAAATTGTATGTCCTTGCGGATGAGATGAAAAGATTTTTCTCTCTCTCTTTCTCTCTCTGTGTTTTATATAGCTGGTATCCTTGATGTTATTGCGTGACGTTAAATACTTTGTTAAATCCTTTTGTTAAAAGGGAAAGTAATCTTTCTCCCAATGCCAAAGCGAATAAAAACACAATCGGATTTGTCAGTTTGTGATTTTTCCCTATCAAAGACACCCTTTTTTGCTTTCAAAAAGCAGTCATATATCCTTTTTCGATATGTAGACGATAAATATACAAAACACAAAGAGGATTATAATGTCAATGAACTGTTATTTGTTGTTTTTCTAGTCGTATTATTTGGAAACGAAAGTAAATCAATTAACAAAGTTAAATTCGAAAAATCTGCTCGATAGCGTGTTAGATGTCAATTAGTCTTTGATCCTTGATGGAATTGAAATAAGTTCTGTTTTTTGTTTTGTGCAAATTGTTTTTGTAAGAATATTAATAGCGTCTTGATTCGTGTCTGAATCATATAACATCAAGCGGAGAGGGTAAATCAATTATTACCGAAAAAAGTCAAATCGAAATATGAAGTTTTAGCCAATTTTTAATGTCATTTTGTCTAGACGCTGCTGGTTTTTTGTAACACTTTTTTGGCAATCATTATTTTCTCACTCAACTAATTTATGTTGAATTTTCTTCATCAAAGGATACCTAATTAGGCTCGATGGAAATTATGTGTATACCAATTTTATGAATGATCAAAATTTTATTTTCCACTGATTAGAAGAGCAGCGTATAAAATTTGAATTAGCCTAATGCCTTTTGGGCATCATAGCTTCTTCTTGATTTATTTATGTAAACCAAATAAATTATTGTAATATTGTGAGCGGTAGATTTCAGTGTGCCTAGAACATTGAACATTGAACATCTTTTATTCATTATCCTTGAAAATGAGACAGTTTTTTTTTTTTGTTGTTTTGTTTTGTTTTGTTAGTTGTTGTTGTTGATTTTAATCACTTTTATGGATTCATAATATTTAACAGTCCTTTTTGGTTGTGGATTTATATTTCTTGGAAATTTACCAATAAATAGGCATAAGAGTCCTTTGGTTGGTAACAGTTAATGAATTATTTAGAAAATATTCTTGTATTAGAGGAAAATGAAGACTATAGAACTTATAACGAGTATAGATACTTTATTGAATGATAATAAATTCTCGTAGAAATTCATTTGATGATGTTCTGGAAAATTTGTTTATTAATTCTGCGATAGAATGTCGAGGTTAAATTCTTTGAATGTATTAAAATATGAACTTCTAAGGCATTAACGCTTATTGTGAAGGTTAAGAAAATTTGATTTGATGAGTAGCTTAAGGCAAAAATAGATAACAATTCTTCTATTGAGGAGATGTAGGTATCCCCTCATAGAAAATTCTGATCGTTATTGCCCTTAAACATGTGAATTTAGAGTACATAACATAAAAGGTGTATTCTTCTTTGTTGCTATTGTAAAGAAACTGTGACATGAGGTCGTTTTATAATTGATAATTTTGTAAGCAAGTTTCCTCACTGTCAAGACCTCATTGTCAGGAAAGCTGTACGTCAATAGGAAATTACATGCCGTATTCATAGAACTTACATCTAGTTTCTACGGAAAGCAATTATTTGTGTAGAACAGAAATAATCAACAAAATTTATTGTTGGCTTCCAAGCTATGGACAGTAGCGTATTGAGGGGGGCTCAAGCCACCAAGATCATGTTATTATTTAGGTGATTTCATTATAATATTCATGATTAACTGAAACTTTTTGGTAAATCCTAGGGAGCTCAGATACTCAAAAATCACAAGTTGAGAATAAAAATCCCCAACTTGAGTTCAACTTGTAGTGAAGAAAATGGCTCTAAATATCCACATAATCACACATTGCACTATTCAAAATACAGAAAGACTAAACTATTGATTGGGTCCAAGTAAATTTAAGTAATCCAAGTTCAAGTAGGTACCTATCTACCTCCAAACATTTCTGTAGTCACCTATAAACCTTTCAAAACACACGACATTCCCTATTAAAAGCTCCATAAAAGATAAAAACTCCCAATATATGTACATAAAAGTAAGTTTCCACCTCCCTTTATAGATATATCCTTTCTTTTGTTAGCAGAAAAAATAAATATACCATCAATATACCTTGATATAAAGTGACTGTATCCTGGCAAAAGGTGATACCATCCCGATACCATCCTTTTACTTATACACAAACTTTGTACAAAGAAATTTCATACCTTGGTGTGGCTCTGGCTATAAAATCAAATTGCCATACAAGGACATCCAATTGAGAAAAACCGTTCATTTTGTGTGACCATCACATCACTTTATACCACACCGCACCTTTGTGCACCATCACCATGCACCATATACAGTATTGTATATCCTTTAAGGAAGGTATCTCATTACATTCCAAGCACCTCATTTTCAACGATATTAAGGATAACTTCCGTTGCATTTCTTCCTTCATATATAGGACGAACAACTATGATGACGAGGACGAGGATATACGAGAGTACCTTTAGTGACGACAACGATATGAGAACGACAACTACTGCTATATGGAGAACTACGAGGACATCAGACGACCCACATTCGATGCACATCGGCAGAACAATTTTCGGCATCCCCATAAGGACAATCCAATTGTGCTTTACTTTTGGTATTCCCTTTTTGAGATTCCTGCAGCATATATCACCATAACATCCTTTCGTTTATATTGTACATGCTTCCTTGTTGTTGATTCCACATCCTTGAAAAATGCCAGAAAATACCAAAACCAAACGAATGTGCATCCCAAGTCTAATTCATCACGTCTCCTGTAGTCGGAATCTGCTCCGGAATAGACTGTACTCGTATACTTTCAATACCGGAAGCAACACAAACTCTCTACACAGAAGCCATCAGTGCTCGGTGTGGATATACATAGAATCAAATCCTTGCAGGAGAGTTTCTAAAAAAATCATTGCTCCTTGGGCGTTTGCTGGAGCTATAGGGTTGCCACAATTCAGATGTCCTACACCGCTGCCGCTGGTGCTGGGTGACGATGGTATAGCCATCTAGGTAGAGGTAGACTATCCTAGAAAATGGATTGGAATGTTATCTTGGATTTGGATTGAGGTGCATTCGCATACACTCATTTTGCTTGGACTTACTATACACTGGTGTGCAAGGGAGCAGCAGCCAAAGGACGAAAAATCATTGAATCTCAGAATGATTTCAATATAGGAAACCATATGTGTGATAGAATCGGTCATACAAGGATTTATATACGAAAAACATTCATTCATTCTAGGACTAAAAATCCTTCGTATGCATTCAGGACATGAAATCTTTAGACGCACACAGACTTACATACCATGCACCGCACCTTTGATATGATGGGGGGCTATCGCTTTTATATGATATTCCTTACACACATTTATATCCTGTGGCAGGACACAAGACGTAGTCTCAGTCGGCTGCGGGATATACATATCTATGAAGGAGAGTCCAAGAATGGAATGAAATCTGAATGTCTAAAAGGATATACGGCGACATTGCTGGGCCACTAATAGGCACGTACCGTTGGACAGAAAAAAAAATCCATCCTTCGACTAGTGGAGATAGTTGCGTGATGTATACAGGAATATGCGAAGAAATGAAGAAAAATAAAAAAAAAAAAAAAAATAACAACGGACGTGTGAGGAATCATCAAACAGGATGTGCCAACCATTAAATCTATGGACAAATTGCCCTAAGGTTACCCATGCTTGCTCATATATGATTGAGATGGAAAAAGGAGGAGGGGGCAACGTTTTTATATTCCTCTTTCGTGGTATAGTGATGGTAGTGGTGGAGTGGTAATAGTCAACGGCTCGTATGTTAATGTGATATGTTAGCTAACAGGATTCATGCATGGACTATATGGCCAAGAATTCTTTTAAGTGTCCTTTCTTTCCTTTGAACTTATAGATATCATTGCCACCTTATCACCACCCGCCAGCCTCCTCCCAGAAGACACTGACACACACGTACGTTATAGTCGACTTCCGAATGCCGGAGTGAATTTTTGATTTTTTTTTTATGTGTCTTCTTCCGTCCTAAAGTAGAACTTACGGTCTCGCAGGACATTTAGCGTTTGAACATTTATATCGGAAAGGAAAGAAGTTTTTTTTTTTTTTATTTTTACTTATTCTGCTTGTCTTTCATCTTCGTATCATGAATTTATATTAATCAATGGAAGTAAGCAGGACAAAAAAAAAAACCTATAAGACTTGTATTTGTCAACAAGACGAAACAGAGAGAAAGCAATTGGAATGATTTCGATTAGATTTCTTGTAGGACTCGTGCCAGTGCCAAAAATCATTCGATTTTGGGGGAAATTAAGCAAAAGGCTATCAATTCGATCGAAATGTGATGTTTGTGATGGGAGCATTAGATAATGGATAAAATGGAATGAGGTGGAATGGCTCAGACAGACAGTTTGTTGAGGGAATCATATAGAAGAAAACTGATAGCTTGCAGATTTCGGTTTCGTTTAGGTTCAAAATTGTTTTCGATTAAACATTGATTATAACGTGAGTGAACTTTTTTCTTTTTTTATTGTTTTAATAACCTTGAAGACTTATCTTAAAATTTCATGAAATTATTACAGCTCCTCTACTTGGTAAGTAGTTCAAATCTGTTTGAGTAAGCTCATTAGTTTACCTTATTCCTTAAAAGGCTTTAGCAGAAGTCTAACACCTGAAACCGGTCGCTTCCAGGTGCCTTTAAATAATGGAGTAGATGTTATGAGTTGTTGATTTATATTTACAGGAACCCAAGCATTTTAGATGTCCAATTATTTATATTGAATGAATTCACTCTTTTATTGGAGGGACCTAGCGTTTTGGAACCTTCACTCCCGTTGTCAAGAAGCGTCATTAATATTCCGGGAACCAATCATTGTCCAATAACCAAAATCCTTCAACGATTGAACATTCCAGCTTTGAGTATCAATTACGAAAAATTTTAGAACTGTCCTAGAAACCTAAGAGCTTAGCACCAATAGTTAAGGGACAACAAATATGTTCCCAGCTCAAGGAGCATAGTTTTTACTGTTGATTTAACAAGAAATACGATAACTCAAAATCCTTTGAGTATATCGAAAGAGAGACCACTTTCGAAAATAGTTGGAGACTCCTTCTAACTATAACTTCTTCCAAATCATTAAAAATCCCTAATTTGGGTCTCAAACGTTAAAGAAAAAATCGCAGGACTTAGTAAAAATCATATAATTCAAACGGGAAGACAACTACAATAGCGTGATGGTTGCCGTAAGGATGCTTTAAAATCATATTGTGATCGAAACACAAAAAACAATATAAAACCCATGCCTTCTTTTAAAAACAACGTTGGACCCAACTGACCCAACATCAACCTTGACAACAACCTTCACAGTTTTATTTGTTTAAAAGTAAGAAACATGTTGCCATCATTGTCATTGAATTCTACCTTCTAACTTTGATCTTATCAAATAAAATCAATTCCAAAAATAAGTTGACATTTTAATATCCACAAAACAAACAAACAAAAAAAAAACTCCCATACCCTCAAAAAACTTCTCTCCTCCAATAAACCTTCCGTCTTATTGTCCTTGCATTTACAAAATCGACATTAAATTCACCACCTGCTGCAATTTTATTCTGCTACTTGCCTCAGCTTAGCCTTTTATTATATTCCCCCACTAACAGAAATTCGAACGAACAATAAAAATTCACTGAAAAAATGATGAGCTGGCCCTGGCGCATTTGCCTTAACCAAAAAAAGAATAGAAATCCAAAAGAAGAACTTCTATTCCTCCCCGCATTCTCGGGCAATTCTAATCAAATATTCAAAAAAAGCACAAAAGTATTTCCATCTTTGGCTTCAGTGGCGGCCATTACCAATATCGGTAACAATAAAAAATCACAATGAAATAATAAACCCGCTTCCCATGTGACGCCACAGAACAAGGACCTTTTTCTTTATATTTTCTCTCTCCTAACCCAGCCACTGTGACTAAAGACAGTCAAACTGTTGCAAATTATCCTGAGGTGCATGCAAACACACTCACACATACTCACACACACACACATAGAAAAATTACATTTTCTGAAGCTAAATAGTGGATGAAAAGTTCTTTAATGGCGCATTCAGTTAGATTGCATGCATATCACACCCAAGAGGGCATTAGAAGGGGTGAAACAAGGATAAAACAGCAGCAGAATGGGGTGAAAGGGTTCTTCTGCTCTCCTCTGATAACTGTGGCGAATTATCACAACGATTTGCTTTGCTAGCTTCTTGTTGTTGTAAAAACTGCAAAAACAAGCACTTTCTTTAAAATTTTACCATGCAAAAGTTCCTTGAAGGAACTTTCCGTTTTTTGATATTCAAGGAGTCGCTATAGGATGAGGGGATGAGGAATGTTATAAAATGTTAAAAGTTTTTGTTTTCCCTTAGAGTACCTAGTGCAAGTCAAGGATATCTTCTTGCCAGGAAGAACCATGCATCATAGTACTTTCTCCTCTCAATGCACCTTTAGCCCATTGTAACGATGATTCATATCCTTCCGGGATGTGTTTACCCCTTTCTTATGCCAAGGATCAAAAACCCACACACTTTGTTTTCGAATATATAGACAATCAAAAATCCCAAACGAATTATCATTATTTTTAGTCGAGAAAGTTTTCTCCTCTGGCTTGCAATTGATGAAAACTTTCCTTCCGGTGGTGGTGTGGTGCGGTAGGATTGTGATGCTGATCGTCCTTGGTTGGGCGCCATTTTCTTACTTTCTTCTTTTTTTTATATACAAAAAATAATAAAACTTAAAAAAAATAGTTTTTAATAAACTACCAGCGGATGGTCATAAACATGATGAAGAACAACCAAAACAAAGACGAGAGAGAGAGAGATCCTTGAAACATCTGCATATCATGTCCTTGCCCATAATGCCCATATTATATCCTTTGCTTGTTTCCAGTTTATAGATGTGGGGAATCACATCCATCTGGTTGTTGTGTAGTTTCAAGAGAAAACAATAAAAAAAAAAAACCAGAAGAAAATTCATCCTGTAGGATGTTAGAAATATTTTTTTTGTTTTATTTTGTTCCTTTTTTCCTTCCTTAATAGCTGCAGACTTTATTATTTTTGCAATCAAAGTTCCCGTTCCTTCCGTTATAAGGCGCTGTTGGTCAGTTTGTGTTTTTTTTTAAGAACTTGGACTTTGGACTGGGTTCAGACACTATTCAGATACTCTGTTGTATGCATTAATTTTAGCTCCGATTTTTTTTAAATTAACTCTGTTACTCAACTTAAGCGGGATTACATTTACACAGTGCCGCATTTATTTTATTTCCTTAGAAAATAATTCGGTTCAACAGACTATTCTACCGAATACCGAAAAAATAAAAAATGTACACACATTGTTCTTCTCCAAGAATTTAGTGGACATCATTTTCTTTTTGAAAAAATTAATTCACATGCTAAATTTTTTTTTCCAAAAATTATTTTCATCAAAAATTTGAAGTTGATTTTTTTTGTTTTGAATAGCAAGCATTTTAAAAAAATTTTTTGTTCGAAAATTTTTTTTCCGTCAAAAATATGGTGAAAAAAGAAAAATTAATAAAATAATTTTTTTTTTCCAAAAAAAACTTTTTGAAAACCATGCTGTATGGATTAAGGAATAATGAGATTTTTTTTTTAAGAAATTTTTAAATTTTTTTTTTAATTATTTAAAACAGACAAAATAACCCTGTTTTTTTCATAAATTACTTGACTATGTTTTTTCCTGAGAGAGAAAATTTTTGGAATGGGTTCCTTTTTGGAAAATGGTTTCTGTTGAATTGTTGTTTTTTTTTTTGTTTTTAACTAAAACAGAAAATATCAGAATTTTTAAAAAAAAAATGATGAAGGTTTTTTTTTAACACGGGCTTATCCTTAAGAACCTGTTTCTTCAAAAATTGGTGAAAATCATTTTCATTTTAGAAAAGAGGTTGCTATTGAAGGTTTTTGAAAGAAGAATTTTTTTTCCCGAAATATTATGGGGCAAATTTTCAGATTTCAATTGAAATTTTTCTTCTCAAAATTTGGTGGAAAACATTTTTCTCTTTTGAAAATTTTGTTTTTATCGGAAACAGAAAAAAATTAAATGTTTTTTCTTCAAAAATTTGATGAAAATTCATTTTTAATTTGAAAAATCGATGGGAGCTAAAAATTTATTTTTTCTTAAAAGTGCTGATAATGGTAATTTTTTGAAAACAGAAACACTGTGGTCTTCAAAAATTAAAAAATCAAATTTTTAGTAAAGATTTTTTTGCTTCAAAAGTTAAAAATATATTTTGAAAACAAAAAAAATTGAAAGTTCTTGAAAAATTTTTGTTTGGTTGAAAATTTGGTTCAAATAATTCTTTTGGAACACAGATCTGTTGAAATTTTTGTCAAGTTTTTTTTTTGAAAAGAGAAAAGCATGGGAATTTCCTTAAAAACAAAACAAAAAACTTAATCCGCTTACGAAAAATGGCTGCACTTTAATTAAAAAAAAAATTGCTTTGGAGCTAACTTTTGAGCGCCTGATGACATAAATTGAATAATATGCTATTCTGCTCCTGGAAGAAAGCACCTTTATAAAAAAAAATAAAATGGATTGCGACAGTATTGTTTACGCAAGCAAAAAGTAAAATACAAAAAAGGAGAAGAGCAAAACATCAAACAAAATAAAAAAAAAAAAATATGTATAAAAAAAGAAGCAAAAACAAATGACTTATTATACCATAAATATTTTTATAGCACCATAAAATCATAAACTCATAAAATTTACCGTTGTTCCCTCTTTTTCGTTCGTTTTAACTTCATATTTTTTCTTTTGTTTCATATTTTTTTTTTGCGTAAAAGTAGTAAACATTTTTGATTTATGATTGGAAAATGAGGCAGAAGTGCCTACCAGAGGGACTGTTTGTCAAAAAAAAAAGTAAGTAAGCAACAAGCTTTTAAAATAACAAAAAAGAGAGAGAGATAGAGAAGAGTCCTTAATGTACCTATCTGGTATACAATGTGTTTAGGTTTGAGCAAGAGTGAGAGTGAAACAGAACTGGATTAATATTTTTTTTCTGTTAGTAATAGAACATGTCCTGAATAACCATTTAGAGATAACAATTTTACAATTTGCACTTATAAAGGCACGTGACTGGTTTTTATTGTGATATTTTTATTTTATGGCAGAGGACGATACGAGGCGTCACAGATTCGAAAGGAAGTTAGTAGCTAGTTCAGTGAACGTTTATAATGTTAAAACACACTATAAAATGACTTCTGCTTTTTTAACACAAAACAACAACAAACTAAAAATCGTTAAATCTGAGTTTTATGGATTGTTTTTTCTTTTTGTGTTGTAAAAGGAAGGTCACTCTAGATTGGACAGAAGGAGGTGTTTTATTGGAAGCTGAAAAAAATTATAACTAGCAATTTTTAATGCTCTTCTTCAAGTAATTGGAACATTTTAAATTTCATCGTTTGTCAAAATAAACATCTGTATGACAATATTGAAGGCTACACTTTTTTTTAATTTCCCCATTCAAAAGGACTAAATAGTTCTTCAGCGTCATCTGGATAAAATAGTGAACTTTGTTAAGTCTGAAGAAATAGTCTTCACATTGGCATAGAACCTTAGCAGCACCAACTAAGGGGTAATGACTTCACCTCACTGAATCATTGAAATTAATTTCAGTGCATCCACTATCAAAAGGGTACTGTATCCCAACTTGAAAGCAGACAAGCTTTTACTGAAAGGCCTTTAAAATGACCAATTTGTTTAAAGTACTTCTTCACAAGGTGTGTGTCTATTTGAAATAAAAGTTTCCTGAGAATTTATTGGGGCTTTGGGAGTTTTTCATCCACAAATTATCCAAAAATATTTTTGCCAAAGCGTAGTCCAGAATATTCCAACAGTTTTGTGAAATGATTCCATACCGCACAAAAAAGAAAATCGATGGACTGAACTGGCCCACTTATTTTGTGGTTTCATCAAAGATAAAACACTAAAATCATAAATACCAAAAGTGCTAGAAATTTTCTGAATTTCGTCAATAACTTTTGACATTTGGATGATAGAACTTTAAAGAATGAATCAAAATGTTCAAAACAGCTAGAGAAACGTTATTGTATTTTCAAAATTACAATTTTCGAAAAAATGGTTATCAGTTCAAAAATGAGTTTTCCACCAATATCTTCTGGTTAAAGAAAAGAAAGCTTAACAAAAATCATGAACATGATGCAATATTGAAAAATATTTGTTCTCAACACAAAAGAATAATGAATTCAAAGAAAGTAAACAACAACTGATAAGTAATCTTCTCAAACATAACATGTATTGCATCATACAATAATTATTGTATAGAAAATTTATTGTAAACCGATTTACTGATCCTTAAATGATCTCATTTCCCACCTTTCACTCATCATATACAGATTATAACCAAACCCAACCCTTCAGATCCGGATCATACCTTAATCTCCTTACGCAAACATCCTGCCCATACGTTTGTCTTATACTTCTTCCATTCGATCAAACATTTGGTTCCACACTTCAAGGTTTAACGATCGGACAATAATCGAATTAAATTTTAAACCCACATTGAATTCAAAATGTATCTAATCCTTTCCCTGTCTATCTACCTACCTGAAATGCTAACCAATCCTGTCCCCTCTCTTTGTGGTGTGATTTCTTCCAAAATAAAGGAAATATGCAGGTCGAAAAGAATACTTACAGCTACGCAAATAATAATTATCCAACCTATTCAACCACTAAAAAAATATCCCTTTCCCTATTGCAATATTGAAAGACACATAGATACCTTACCTATATCTTGGAAGCAATAAAATAAAAATGGAAAAGGCAAAGAACAAAAGGGAGTGGAAATCCTTTTTTCATATCCTTTCGCATCATTAAAGGTTAAGCAGCCGTTAAGGATCCCCACAATGTGCACCACAAATTGCTTCGAGCGCGTTTCGTATGAAATTCTTCTCTTCGCCGCACACATTTTGCAAAAAAGGATTCCGCAAGAGTCCAAAAGGATGCTGGCTGCAACACATACTGCACCTGGCTAGAGAGACAAATAGCTAGATATGGATCCTGAGTCCTGGGATGCTTCAATGTTTTTCTTCATAAGTGCCAGCACATATGTGTGTATACTAGTGGTAGTAGATAAAGATGGGATAGGAAGGTAGGTACTCATGTTGATGATGATAGTAGTTGGTTGTTCTGGTTGTTTGGCTATATCCATAGCCAAGAACAAAATGTCCTTATTGGATTTTCAATAGCTTTTATGTAATATTCTTTTTGGTGGAGCATCATATAGCAACGCGCGGTGATATACTTTTACGAAACGGAAAACCTCGAATGTAATGCGCCATTATCCTTGTGTATACGCTGTTGGCTTCTAGCAGGTATCTATAGGTATAGGTAAGGTACCTACTTCAACAAAATGTGAGAGGTGATGGCGGGGAGGTTTTGGTTCAATGAAAATAGTTTTCCAATGAACGTTTTCTCAACATATTGAACAATTCGCATTGTGCATTGCAATAAGTGCAGCACAATGCCTCAGAATCTATACAACCCAGAGAATCTTCCAAGGATACTTGGTCCTTTTCTGCATCAGCAGGCTCTATATATAGCCTCATCGGCACAGATAAGCTCCATGCACTATTGCCTTTACCTAGATGCTATACAGAAAACCAAAGGATATTTAAAGTCAAAGTGGAGAATAGCAATAGGTGACCATTGTCCTAAATTGCACGATTGTAAGATTGTACTGCGCTCCATTAGTTGCACATTGTCAGACATTTCTGGTTTTAATTGAATTTTCTCACCAAAAAACCCATTCAGAGTCGAGTGGAGAGTTTTATGTATGCAGGGAACTGTAGGAGGGACAAAAAGACACCAGACGAAGGATTAAGAACAAGATTTGCAGTAAATTTTGATGTACAAAACTTGAAATTGTCCTTTGGGTTCTTGAGTGTCTGTCTCTCTCTCTGTCTTCAGACATAATGATGTGGCAAAAGCATTAAAATCTTCAAATGGGGTTTTATTATAGAAAGTTTTAAGTCCTCTTTTCATCGAAACACACAGAACACCGAGTATATAGAGGTTAAGTTTAATCTTGAAAGGCTCTGTGTATGTCTAAGGAAGTTAAGATAAGGTGCTGGTTTTTGGTTTAAATGTTATTGTGTTTAAAATATTTCTTGATAATTTTGATGATATTTAACCATTTATTTCTGAGAGGCATTTTAATTAATCCAAGTTTTTTTTTTTTTGTTATTCAATAAAACTTTATGGGGCAGTTATGACAATTAAAGTATTAAGGGAACTTAAAGGCACATCTAGGCTAGTTATGTGGAAAGTATGATTACTTGATTTGTTCCGTGCAAGACAATAGAAATAAAGAGATTTGTTCTTTTAGTAGTTTTGAAATTCTTTTGCTGGCAAGAAGAGTAGTTTAAGAAATTTTAAATGAAATTGGGGAGTCCTTGCTATCATTATACAAAATACTAAAATTCAATGGCGTCTAATAAAACTTTGAGAAAGAAAGTTATGAAGCCCAAGATATCAGTGACCTTCGTATTCAATTGTTAGTTTTTTTCCCTTAATTTAAAATCACATTAGACACTTCTGATACTAAAGGCTCTGTCGAAAAACTACGGAAATTAGGAGATCACTCGTAGTCGAAGGCCCCGTTTTTGGTTATTTTAGAGAACTAAAATTTTAGAGCCTGAAAAAGAGGACAACATTAAACTTCTTCATGAAGAACAATAATTCCAACATCTTCATCTTTAAAGTTACATGGAACAACAATGCAATGACATCGTGAATTTCTAAATCTTCCGATATTAAACAAACGAGGGCTACTAAGTTACAGTGAAGACATCACCAGACATCACTACTATCGCATGATTTTATATCTAGGGAGAGAAAAGGCATTTCAAATCCCATTCCGCCAGCAGCTACATCCAATGAGACGACTTCATTCTTAGCAGCATCGTCTCAAGATGCGCACATTATTATGGATTCATCGGCTAAGTTTCACTGAGATACCTCATCGTTCGTCGGATACCACCATCGACGATAGCTGACAGATTGAATACCTTTTCTAGAACACCATCAAGTTTGGACCGTATTTGCAACCTCTTATTAACTTTAGATTCTTCTTGACATTAGGAACAGCAACTGATGTACCCAGTCACTTAGAATGTGTTCATGGTTTGATTGTAGCAGACAACTGAGAGAGAAGTTGAAGAAACATCACCACAAAATAATGGAGAATACCGAAATTGGATCAGCTGACGAAGTACCATTGTATTGTCTGACATAAAGAGGACAACATTCAGTAACACTAATCCTGCAAGCAGTCTATATGATAGGTTGAGTCTGAACCTCCTGAGGAGATAGCTGGAATAATAATCTTCTAAGCCAGTTAAATCAGCTTGATTGGGTGATGTACCTTAATAGGCTTTCGTAGACAGTGCTGTTCTTCTTAAACATCATCCTCAATAACTGGAAAACTAACTAACTTACTCAAGTTCATCTGAAATATTTTCTCTGATATACTTAATACTAACTTTTGGTCTGTGAACTAATGACTCTCTCTCGATCTTTTAACTTAATTCTTATAACCTCTGTTCCGAATTCAATGCGACGACAAAAATGCGTATTATCAGTCCTTAGTGAATAGTCATTTCTCAAAAGAAACAATATCAGTGGTAGAAAAAGTCATCAAATATAACCATTTCAACTTCAGATTCTTAGAACCCTTAAAAAATGTTATTGCTTCCTTATTGAAATCAAAAAAAAAAAGGAATGACAATCGAACGGAATATTAACTTCATTCCAGCACGATTACCAGTAAATACATGGAAATGCTTCAATTCTCATATAAAATCAAACTAAATGCCACACACGACATGCATCAACCATCACCCCACGTGACATCCCACAATTCACAATAAAAAAAAAATAAAAGTTAAAAATCCCGAATTCCATCTTAGAATTTTGTAAAAGTAAAATTTCACTTAAAATTCGAGTAACATTTGACAATAAATGTCAAAGCTTACCAAATTGTCAACTTCTCAGAAATTCTTCACTGGAAACTCTGTTGTAGTATTTCTTTTGTGCGGTCCCCTTAACCACTTTATAAGCAACTCTTGCCTACATATAGATACTCTTTTTCTGCTTTTGCTGCGTGCAACTCCACCTTCTTCAACCATTTCGTCAGGTTTTAGTTAGTTTTTTTTTATTCGTCTTCTTTTTTTGTGAAATGTCAGACTTAAAATCTCAGTCACGTGTTTCTTATAAAGGCTAATTCAACAAAAATTCATTTTGTATGTTTGACAAATAAGAATTGCACCACTTTTTATTGCCTTTAACATCAACACAGCCACCACAGCATTTCCCGAATATTCTTCTTTTCTTTTTTTTGGAGAAGGCGCAGGATATAGGTAGACATTTGCCTTTGACAATGCTTCGTGTGCTCGCCTTTTGAAAGAACACCTTCCAGAAATGATTGTGTACCTAACCTTCCTACGCAACGGGGGCTTTTGTACATTAGTGCGGGAAGAGGCAGAAAAAAAATATATAAAAATTTAAGAGTTGGGGCACAACAACTGATGGGGGTGTGCATGAGCGCCACAAGTCGTACGTGCCTTTGGTTAAGCAAAGCCTCTTCTTGCTGGATACTAATCTACTCGAAGGCCCACCATGAGGGAGCGCAAGTTCAAGTTGCATTAAATATTCCACAAACGGTTTTTGACGAAATTTTTCAAACACGTTATTTTGTGTGTTTCCATTTCTGAGATTGCGATAACATCTCTTCCCGAGGACTATTTTGTGATCCTACAATATTACCTCTTCTTCTGTACCACGACTTTCGGAAAAACCTACTGTTGCTTCTGTTTCTATGCAAGCATAAAAACAATGAAAGAGAGAGAGAGAGAGAGAAAGAGTAAGCGTGAATGAACATTGACAAAAGGGTGCATCACTTCTTCCGTAAACTGTAGGTAACCTCTGTCTGCACCGAGAGTCGTCGTCAACGCGCGCGTTATCATGGCAAACCCATCGGAATACTAAAATATTGACTGACAGAGGGTTCAGGCATCAAGGAAACCTGCCAGAAGGGGCATGTGTAAAGGTAATACCACCACCCTGTGTTTGAATTTCTTGTAAAACTAATTTTTTCTTTGTCAAAGTGAAAGAGAAAGAGAGAGATTCTTATCGCGCCTTACTTAAACTACCTGCTGCTACTGGCTGGTATTGCAACCAGCTAACTAGAGTATCAGCAGGTATTAGGAAGTGTGCTTCCTTCTTTGTTTTTTTTTTGTGTCTGTGTTGGAATATCATTTCAATAATGATGGAGGACAATGGGGAATTTTGATGGTGGCATCTTTTTGGAGAAAAGGGTTATGAGTTGCCTGTGGGTACCAATATGGAATCATGACACGAAGACTATAAAATTTAATTACTCCTCATGTCATGGGGCATTAATTTTTATATATGAAGTCGATCATAGTCAAACTCTTTTGACAAGGGGCTGAAGTGAATTTAATGGCAATTGACGAATTGAAAGGAATTTATTTCTGGATGAAGGTTATGTATCCATCCACGTTACTGGGAATGTACGTACATAAAAGTAATGGTACATTTTTTTACGAAGTATTAATAATTCTTTCACATATTTTGGGTAATTTTACGAAATCATAAGATCCAGGAAGGAGTTAGTAAATTACGTTAGAAAAGCCTTAAATACTTGAAGAAGGGTTCATCCACACCTCCTTTAGAAGTTTGAGAACGAAATGCGACCAAATTCGATGCAAGACCCTTCGATATTTTCTGTTTGCGACTTCAAAAGCTGCTGTAAAGAAGCTACTTGGTAAGCAAGTATTTACAGGAATATCAAATCTATACACACATGAACTGCCTACTCAGGCACAATATGACAGCAACTATTGAAAATGCCCATCCCTTCAAAAAACGTCCGTTTTCGGCCCAGCCTGCCAGGGGTGGACTGGGGGCTTTGACCCATCCCGGGCCTTTTAAGAAAGTGCGGTGCGGGCTTAAAGACTTAGAGAATTAAGTCTTTTTAGTCAATTAACTGCAGTACCGAAAAGACTGCAGTTTTTTACAACTCTGCTAAGTAGATTCAGACCTTAACCAACCTTGCATGCTGAAATGAATGTGCAGCATTGAAGGCAAAGAGGCGTCTCGAAAAGCTTGTTGGTTTAAACTAGAGTGTGGAATTCACAACGGACTGTATAGGTTCGCTGATGTTCTAAGGGTTTGACGTTGGTGTGTATGCAGGCCCTTCATTACAGTCGATAGGCTTAAAAAAACAACATCTTGGGTTTGACCCTCCAATTTGTTGTTATTTCTAAACGCCTGACTTCTTCCCTTCCAACTATCCTTAAAAAAAATTTCCCACACTTAAAAGTCAAATTGAGTAACTCAAGACTGGCTCAATATGTCACAAATTAAAAATTTAGAAACAAGTTACCACAAATCACGCATGTTCCGTTTAAAAATGAACAAATCAATTGCATCCTGTCAGTTGCCATTGCCATTATAAGAGACACTCACATATCCAAAAGAACCGATAATACTACTATACTAATCGAACTGTCATGCTCCTCGTAATTAATTCACAACAAATGGTCTGGATGTCAGTTTGAAACCAAAAAAAAAAAAAAAACAAAAAGGAAAAAACAAGCGACCCATCAATTCAACAGACAAGTCTCATGATAATTTGTTTTTTTTTATGTTTTCCGATGTTGCTTGCTTTTTCTTCTTCTTCTTTTTTATCTGTTCTTCATATAAATGATGATTGAATGACAACAGGATATTCACATGCAGCCGCCGGAAATTTCAATTTTGTACCGCGTGTCACGCTGTGTGTAAGCATTACGATAGAGTCAAAGATTGAATCCTACAGATAAAGGATGCTCAGCTCAAACAGAAGAAGGACCCATTCTTTATTTCTCCTAAATCAAAACAAATGACATTGCTCGCGTGTTTTTTTTTTTTTGTCTGTATCGTGCCTCTCTGCGTTTGCAAGAAGTTAAACGAAAAATGTCAAACTTTTTTTGATTGACAAATCACCATCCACCACTACCAGCACTCTAGCACCAAATTCAATTCATTTCAATTTATATGGCCAGAGGAAAAGACTCAATTCAAAAACCATGACAATGAAGTCGCACACACAAAAACGCAATTATCCTGTCGAATTTGATTCAAAATGTCAAGGTGTTTGCAATCAAATTTTGTACAAAATAATTCAAAAAAAAAAACACCCAAACTCGCTCTCACTCCTGAGAAAGATATCAAAAGCAGAAAATTGTCTATACGCGTCCTTAGGAAGTCCTTGTTCAAAATTCAATGCGAGACTTTGTATTTTATTTCACTTTTCTGAATCATTTCACATTTACAATGCCATAGATTCGATATAAATTATTATGTATCGATTTCAAAGGACCTCGTCTTACCACCAACACCAACACCAATAACAACAACATCAACAAAATAAAATTGAAAAATAATATTTTTGTTCAATCTTTTGAGGTCCTTTTGATATCCCATAGGATTAGGTAGTTAAAAAAAAAAAAACTGCATTCCCAATGACACCTTTTTGGAACAAATTGAAATAAATCTTCTCACACACTGGTGGCAATTAATTCATTGACAAGGGTGGACCACACCTTTTCCAAAAAAAAAAATAAAATAAAAATAAATACAAACAGAATGTATACTTTACAGAAAAATTCCCTTTCCCACAAGGAATAAATTTTCAATTACTTCCGAATTAGATTCAGGCCAAGTAGTTGCGGGTATTTCCGTTTTAAATAATTCTTCTTGATTTTTATATGCGTGTGTTTAAGTGTGAGTGTGTGTAAGTTGTCTTGTGTCCTTATTCCTTATGGAGTTGCTTCCTTTGAATTGTCTTCCTATAGTGGTATAGTACCTATAGTTTTCTTATTTTTATTTCATTTTTCAACTTGCGAATGTCCTTTTTCTTGGGTGCCAGAGCTACTTCTTTTTATTACACTCTAGGTATTCCCAGATCCTTCTGGTTGTTGTCTCTTGCAGGATAAATATCCTTCCCTACCAACAATGTCACAAAAAAAAAAAAAAAAAAAAAACACAGAAAAATAAACGAAAACCATAAGAAATGAAATTGAAATCCTTACATCCTTTGAGATTCCACTTTCGTTACTTTTCCTTTTTAATAAATATCCTTTCTTTGGCCAAAGGTAAATATTTGATTTTGTGTTTTTTTGAATTACTTTTTTTTCTGCTGTTGTTGTTGTTTTTTTTTTTTGTGGATAAAGGAATCCTGATTGATGTAGTCACCATCCTTGATGGAGAAAATTGAATTCATATGCCAACAAGGTACTCCTGGTCCTGTGTCTCTCCCATATAGTCGACTTGGATATATTTGTGTGTGACAAGGGTGACCACCATCTCGATGTGAATAACTGTGATGTCATTTTCTGAGGTGCAGGATATGTGTGTTTTGTTGTATACTTTATGATGAAGAATTGCACTATGATGAGAATTGTGATTATTATTCCTTCCGGGTAGCCATACGCATATAAAAAGAAACAAACAGTGGTTACCATTCATGCAATGTCAGGAAACAGGGATACGAGTGACAAATTTATTTTGACCATAGCTGCCATTCGGTGTGACTTGTGTGGCAATAAAATCTTGACAAATTGAACGTCAGGATACGTCTACTAGCAGGACCACCTGCATTTTGGGTAACAATAACACTAGAAGAGTAGTTGAATGGTTTTGAGTTTGTTTTTTTTTAAATTCGATGAAGTTGTCTAGAATTTTAAACAATACCGATTGACTGACCCGAATCGGATATCCTGAAGATGTTTAAATTGAGTCATTTGAGTTATAAAGACCACAGGCATAGAGGGTAGTTCATTCTTAAATTTATTACTTCTTTTATTTTTACACAATGAAGAACCGAACTCTCGTGAGCTAATTTCTCAAGCGTTTAGTTTTTCTCCTCTTATAAGCTCACTTCTTCGAATATACCTTCAGATCACCACTGAAATAATAGTTTTTCAAGTCAGGAGAAGAACACCAAAGAGTATTAGAAAACCTAGGATATTGTGGAGAGCTTTTTGTATGCATCCAGACTAGAGTTGAGCTAAGTCGTGAAATTTAATTCACAGGTATGAGAATGATTGTGATTTAAATTTCACTGTGATTTTAAACTGTGAACGTGATTTCAAAAATTGAAATTGTGAATTTTACAATATAAGAATATCACAGGTGAAGATATCGCAGTTAAGGATTTCGTACTTTATTTTGGACAAACTTCGCAAGGTAGTGAATGTGACGTGAAAGGCTTTTACCCGCATTGACCTTTCAGCTCATTGAAACAAAAGTGTTGGTGATAAGAAAATTATCTAGAAATCTATCAAGGACAGTTCCTTTTGAAAAAAGACTGCTGGGAAAGAGTACGTTTTGGGTGATGCTGAAGAAAGATTAATACAAGCCTTTCACCGCACAATTTCTAGTTGTCCCTTGACGAATGAGCAAAATTTCTGAGAGGATAAATTTGTTTTACTGGATCCATGCCAATAGTAGGATCTTCCCCTGTGGAGAAGTACAATGTATACGAAATTACAAGCGAAATGGGTTCACTGAGATCGATTGCCTAAGTAAGAAGGTCTGGATTGTTTGGAGAATGATGTCTAAGCGAGAGGTTTTATCTTGAATCAAGGTGTGAGATCCAAGCGTAGCCGCCATTCGGGATTGGTACCTGTCCACAACTTTCCTAGTCCACTGTTAAGCAGCTTATAAGGACCGCAAAATCTTTGATCTTTTCAAGCTGTTCTCGGTGCCAGCCGCTTTTGCTAATAACTGGTCCCGGATTGGCTTTTATTCGGCCAAGTAGGTTTACCGAGAGCTCCCTTACTATCCTACCATATTGATATTGCTTTTTTTGATAACTGCTAGACCTAGAATTATTTTACCTGTTGGTTCATCATTGAAGCAGGGATCCTCCGTATGGAATTAAAGCTGATGCTCGTGTTCTCCACTTTTGGGCAACTTGGTCCCGAAATGATTTCCTCAAGAGACGTCGCTGGTATCAGCGAAACTGGTTTGACAAATATTTTTTTTACTCAATTTTAGATTCCAAAGCTTACGAGTCATTTCCATGTAGGTACATACTTATTGAGTTGAAGAATTTGATGCACCACACTTCTTGTCCTTCAGAATCATTTAAAATACACAAAAAAAAAAAAAACTGTTTCATTTTCAATCTGAATAACAATCAAGCCTCTTATTCCCTGCAGGACAATAAATTTCAAAAGTATTTTAAACATCGTCGAATCACATTCCACAAAGACCTGCTGCTGGTTTCACAGCTCGCTGAATAACTTCATGGAATTGATTTCGTTTACATTTTCTTCAAATGTCCTTGAATTTTTTTTTTATTTTGTATTTTTTTCTCTTTCAAAACGCTGCTGGATACGCACAGTTGTATAGTATACCCCCCTGAGGGAAGATTAAAATTACACGAGAGTCCTTTTCAATACTGATATTGAACCACCATATTCTCTGTCTATCTGACTCTTTAATTCACCTCTCTATATACGATCAGGGACCTAAACAGCACATATCAATTTCTTAAAATTCCCCACAATAAAAGAAACATCAATTTATTGTAAACTTGAAGAAGGACGAAGGAGTTTTGGAATTCGTGTATGAGATAGAGGCGCCTTCAGCATCAGCGCACGAGGACAACGACGACGGTGGATAATAACTTATTTATTTTCGAATTGGAAAACAGGAAACAAACTGTTTTCTTTTATTTTTTCAAATTCGCCAATAGGTATACCGTTTTGCTTTCTCATCTTGAAAAAAATAAAAAATAAAAATTTCATGAGGAACCGTTAGAAAAAAAACAGACAAACAAAAGGACTTGGATAACAAATAAGGAACAAAAAAAAAAAATACACAAACTCCCAACTGAGCAGTGATGACAAGTGAATGTTTATGTGCACAAATTGTTTGTTCGCATTTGACATTTTATACACACGAGTGTATGTCCTTTGGCACATGTCAACCAAACAAGCGTGCTAGTGTGTTTTTTTTTGCTCTTTCTTGGACTTTACTCCACTAAAACCAAACCACCATTTTACTTGCATGCCATCCCACCCATCAAACACACACAAATCAAATATTGGAATCTCACAAGAGTTTGATATTGAATGAAAACTTCAAGAACTAAAAAATAAATGGTCGAAGGATGTGTTCTCCCAGAAGCAAGGTCTATCTCTCTCTCTTTCTCTCTCTCTGTATATCAGTGAACATATTACATTGTGTAAAGAACAAAACTCTTCAACTGGAATGATGACGATTCAATTGCAGTTAAACTTGTTCCTGAATACAAACACAAAACAAAATTACTGACTGGCGCCCAATGTGAGTCCAGATAGAAATGGGAATGAGAGAGTTTGTGAGGTACGAAGGACATATTCTTTACAGTAAGGATGAGCTTTAAAAAATACAAACGACAGAACAAAAAATAAGAATAGTTTTCTTATTTTATTATCAAGTAGAAACTCTTATTGAAAGAGAAGACAGGAATGATACACATGTCCACCCACCCACCAACTCATGTTCTGGTGGAGCATAAGAGCGCGCAACAAATAAAAATTCTTCAATTGAAAGAGTAAACAATATTGTTACAGTGAAACGAGCCAGGATCAACCAAGCAAACTGGACCAAGAAATGAAAAAGAAAAATACAAGAAATCCAAGTCAGCCAAGCCAGAGAAAACAATAGAAGAACTACTACATCATAGGACAACGAATTTCATTTTAAATTTTTATGTTAGTTTAGTTTTTCTTTTTCTTACTTTTTTTTGTTTTTTTTTTTTTGAGGGGGGGGGGGTCAAATAACAAAAAAAAATAATAATATTGTCTTTTTTGTTTTAGTTGGGAAGGTACTCGTAGAAGAAGAATTTTTCGAGTATACAGCGAAACAGCATCTTGCTATAAAATTTACAATGCACTTCTAGTAGTCCGATATTGCTTCTATTGCATTGTGAACCTATTTAATTAGAACGTAGTGTGCTTTAGCAAAAGTTTTGCATGCGAAAAAGTGAAGAATACCTTAGAATATCATAATTTTGTGGGTCAAGCATCGCAGAGTTTATATTTTTCTTATAAATAAATGGGTAAAGTATAAAAATATATATTATAGAATCTATGTCTGCTCAATAAGACAACTAAGGTTTTCCAAAGCAAAACCATAGTCTATCATTTAATTATGTCTTCATGGGATGCGCTATCAAGGTGTGTTGTTATGGAAGGTGGTAGGGTCTCGATGTGAAAGAAGAGACGAAGAGAGTGAAGCTGTAGAATCTGCTGCTGGGGAATAAGTTGCAATCAGACTGAGCCATGTGCCTAATAGGTGGCTTAAGTGACATAGTAGGATTGATTTTCCGGGTTCGTCCATTGATTTGCAGGGTTCCCCCCACTGATTAACAATTATATATTCCTGAGCGTAATGTTAAGTACTAACGACTATAACCCCGGGCTCAAGTCAGCATTGTGTAGTCTCTCTCTCCCTCTTCATGTTGACTAACTTTAGGCAGACAGGAATGGTTGAGTGTCAGTCACTTGATTTTGATCCTCCGTGAGAATTGGCAGAAAATTGTTGTTTCGCTTCATATCTGCAAACAAAATTCATGTAGACGAAAATGGCTGAGAGTGTCAGTAATTTATTAGGCCTTGATTTTCCGTGATTCAAAGATGTTATTTATCGGTTTTGTTTTAGTTCTTTAAGATATATAACATCTGTCTGCGATATTCTTTCGCTCAGTAGACGGGATCACCTTTTGATCAACCGAAATAGCCAATTATGTTCTCCAATCCACTTATTGATTTTTAAAGCACTCCTGTATCATCAAAAAGATGCAGTATTCTGTTTTTTTTCTATCTTTTTGTGAAGCAGGGCATTCGCCGAAAATACGGAAGGTACTTTTTTCTCAACATATCCGATAAAAAACTTGAGTTTGTTGAAGAAATCTCAATGAAATGATTAAGAATTCGTTTTTTTCACAGAAATGCAACTTCTTCTTTTTTTTAGTCAATAGAGCTTACCAATCTTCGAGTAAATATCAGCTTCACAAGAGATCTAGAGACTTTCGGTAAAGTAAATATTCAATGCTCTAAAATGCTCTTATGACGCTAGTTCTTCATTTTGGCTCTTAGTACTAGATTTCATGGAGAAAATATACATTGATGTGGCTCTTCGAAAGAAAAAAATCTCTTCCTATATTAGGTCTTCATGTAAAAGAAGGGAGAGGAAAAGTTACAAATAAACCTTGGGTAAATTACGGAAACTATATTGATTTGTCCACATCTTCATCACATCGAGAATCTTATAATCGGAACTTCAAAATTCAATACCATTACCAAGTGTCCGGGCCTACCTTTTAAAGACCAATCAATAGCTTATGACAGATGGCTGACTCTGAGGGCTTGAAAGCAGCACAAGGGTCTTAACCAACTATTTTACAATACCTTAATAATAATCAATCTAAATTTACCTAATTTATTTAACTGATGGCGATATGACAAGTTTAAAAAACACCATCAAACTGACGAGTTCACTCTCAGCAGCTATCTTGTGGTCAAAAAGCACACCCAGTGTAACTTGTTACTAACCATTAAACAAAAACCTGCTGTTGCAGTTTCCAACTTTCATCAGGAAATCCACATAACTCCTCGCCGTTGTTGCCGAAACCGAAAAAAAAACTCTTAACCCAAAACATCAAACATTCGTAGATTTATTTCAACCAAATTGTGGTTTTCTAGTAAATTTCACAAAATCCGCAATTAGTTTGGTATAACCTCCAACATCTACCGCCCTGCGCCATTCACTGCGGTCATATGATACATTTTAACCGCAGCTTTTGTCATCCTCCTTCCGCTCAAACACCTCCCCTCTGCAGCCATCATCATGCAATCATCAACTCTTCTATATCTAAATTCTAAACTGTATGGTGAGAGAGTCCTGTCTGCTGCTGCTACTTATAGTCCCGTTCCCGGTGTACTGCAACAATATAATCACAGAACACAGCATAGCATAGCGCAATGAAACGACGACGACACATTATCTTGACATAATCCGAATTAATCCAATGCACACGATATTTTCTGAAAGTAATTTTCAACACCACCCCCCTTGCATTCCCACCCTCTAATGGTACATAGAGAATAGACAGTATCCCACGTAATAATCCTTTTTATTCGTCGTCGTCCTGGTTCTCTCTGTCTGTCTGTTTGTCTCTCACTCGTTCTCTTCTTTTCCTATCTGCAGTGCATCCCATTAAAATGAATGCGATACCCTCCACGAATAATGTAAGCCCGTTATTACATCTGCTAATAGCCTGGCTGTAACTTTATAGAAAATTTCTAACAACGGGAAGAGCAAACGGTTAGTGCGAGTATCCCCCATTACTCCGGTACAACAGAAACCACACAGAACATACATGCATTAGGTACACTCTCATACCATACCGACAAAGTAACACAAACATACACAACAGGGAATGTAAGAAGGTGTTATCGCGAGATTCAGGCTTATTAAAATATTTTTATTACATTTGGCGGGAAGAATTGCTCGACGCTACCGACCGACCGAAACACCGCACCGCCCCGAACGAAAAACGACACTCTGCGCGCCGGCATCTTTTCAAAGGACCAAAAGAATGTTTGAAAGGTAGGAGAGGTAGGAGGTGATGTGTAAGTACCGGAGTTAGTGAAGGAATAAGCCAAAGACCGGGTTATTAGCATAATAAATTCTCATTAACACTTACACACACACTCGTGAGTATATTTTTTTGGGGGGGGGGGGGGCAGAGGGAGTATAAGAGTCGCGTCGTCAACTTCACTATATTTATACCAACTACTTACTAAAACTGGTGGTGGTACGTACTCGTCCTCTCTGGCATCACAGATGGTACATCATCCCAAAGGAAAAGGGGTGGCATAAATAACTTCCCTTGAGGGTCTTGATTGGATTTTACGATTTTACTGATGATTCCTTGAACCGTAGTTCCCATTCGCGTACGCTCTACGTATACCCTAAGATAATTTTGATAAAATGTTAATTAGCTGTGTAATGATGAGCTGAAATGAGTATAAAAAGGAATTTCGAAGGGGAACTTGCACACAAGAAACAAATACAAAAAAAAAAACGGGCCATAAATTGTAGTTACGTGTGTGTGACATTTTTTTTTTGTAATTTTTTACAAGGAAGGTAAAGCACTTTAGGTATCCTTTTTTTTATTCTTGTGTCATTTTCGACCACCTTTGATCGGAGAAATCCTTATTTATGGGATTTATTGATATGGCCACTAGCACCGGAAGGAGAGGTAGGTAGGTAGGTACTAACTGCAACGGATGTATGGGAAATGGGATTTGGTGGAAGTAATTTTTTCTCTTTTTTTTATTATTAAAAAGAATGACTGGGATTAAGATTGTAGAATGAGCTGAATGCATACAAGAGTTTGATAAGAAAATCTGGGGACTAGACAATTATTTATTACCTAAGACCCTAAAGATTGTCCTAAAAGTGACGGATGGGGTTGTCATCGCGTGTTTCCGGGAGGTATTAAGACTATTTCTTTTTCAGAGGACACAAATAACTGCTGTTGATGGTAAGTCAAGGCGGCATGAGTGTTCACAATATTTTTAGTCAACGTGAAGATGAAACTGAACCTTTTATCTTGCGATATTCTGATTTAAAAGTATATACCTATCCCTGAGGGTCCCGACAATAGAACCAGTACTGGTCCAAAAACCGGGTGTCCATGATGATTCTTGGCAGTTGTTTGACGTATAGCCAAACAACGTTTTCTAGCAAAAAAAAAAAAAAAAAACAAGGAATAATTCAGCGACCTTATGACCTTTATGACCGCTTTTCCCAGCAGCAAGAAGCACTGGAATACAAATAGCCATTAGTTGCAAAATGGCCGAAGTAATTGCAGGATTGTTATCCGGAGCACTAAATGTAGCTAGCTAAATCATACAGATTACATCCTAATAACAGTAGTTTCTTCTGAGCTAAGCTCCTAACAGTAATTAGTTTGAAAGGTCTTACTTCGATACAGCAAGGAATCTCTTTCCTTAGTTTAAATTTAACTTCGGTAAAGATAAATGCCTATTCGGCATATTAAAAATAATGAGCACCGCAGAGTACTGGGAGCCTGCTATCAAAGCTTATGACGGAAGTAGTACCTACCTAGTACGTTGAGGATTGATAGAGTATTGCGGTGGTTGTGGTTATTATCCAAGTAGATAGCTGTAGGGGAGCTTCACTTGAGGAAAATTGGTAACACAACAGAAATTCGAACCGAAGCTAATAAATTCACCGTTCAAAAATCATAAATAAGTGAACTTATATGAGTTTTTTCTCTTCTAGAAGCTAATATTTGTGATACTGTCTTGATGAAGATCAAGGAATCGTCAGCAAATGGAAGATGCTCTACATTTTCAGGATTTTGATTGGTCGGATCGTGGGATGCAATGGTTCTATTCTTGGTGAACGGTGACAGTTAATTGTAAAAACTGCTCTGCTAAAATTGTAGAATTTAATTTACCTCGTTTTGAAAGAAGAGATGTCATTGTTGCTTTTCTTCTTTGGTATTTTCCAATTGCTGCGTAAGAAAAAGACATTATAGATTATTGAAAACAGTATCATTCGTGCTTTTATGTCTTCTATAAATGATGTCCTTGATTTGTTACAATATGGCGGGCTCAACAATGATGACCCGTTGGGAAAAATTGTTGTACGGTCTCGTGGGTTAATTTTATGCGCTATATAAATCGCTATACCATAGGAAAATCGGCTTAAAGTGCTTTCGGAAGTTTTTGCTAAAGACACAAGCTTTAATTCCGGTAGTTGTTCTTTTCTAAGTTCTTTTTTAAAGCTATAAATTGCGAACTGGTTACTGGTTGATATAAATATCGGAACAATAAGTGAAGACTAGATAAGAGTTGATAATAAAAGGAAATGTGAAATGTGAATCAAACTCCATGAGAATATTCCAGCACGTTACTAACTTTACTCTAAAATGAATAAATCTAATTCCTGGAAATACACGAAAACTCAATTAATTTACTCCAAAAGGATTACTTTAACGTATTTTCTACATTATACACATTTAGGAGCATTTCAATCAATCTAAGCAAACATAAAACACCCACTCAATCAAACTAACAACTATACTACAGCGCATATATATATATTTTAAGGAAGATACCAACAACAAAGCTATAAATCTTGTGAGAGTGCTTAAGGACAAATTGCCTAAATGCCCGTAAACGATTCGAAATCGTCCTCTTTGTCCTTTTTGCTTGATGCATCCATATCACCATCAGCTAGAGTATAGAGCTCGCCCTAAATATAACTGAGGAACTGGGAAATCCCTTTGATGATGCAGTTATTTACCAGAAAAGGCGTAAGAGAACGCATCCAAGAGTGTAATATGTTCATTTGTTTGTAAAATTATTCACCTCATTTAATGCTTGTTCACAGTAAGGAAGAAGGAAGATACAAACCACAACACAGATAAGACACATCACACACGACCAGTCCATCCCCCCCCGTCTGTCTATAACCATACCCAAAGACATGACACAAACCAAATAAAAAGAAAACAATTCAAAGGACGAAGGACGAGAACAAAAATGACAAATAAAAGAAATAAAATTTCCCTTCTATAGTTTCAAATGTTTAACATTCTAAACCTTCGAATGTCCTTCTTTCCCCCTGCCCCCCTCCCCCACACACTACCGATTTCAAGACAAAATTACATTAAATAGAATCGAAACCAAAGGAATATTTAAGCACACAAACACAAGAACGGACATTTTTGTCCAAATACTTACACAAAAAAAGAAAAACGAAAAAAAACAACACAAACCTCTTTTTGCAAAAGAAAAGAATATGTGGCATCAGGACACAAGGCACAGGATACAATTTATACATATAAGAATGTCCTTGTCACTCTAAATTCTGCACAAACTTTAGTCAATATTTAACTTTCAATTGTATAAGTGAATGGACATCGCTAGGACAAACCTATACAATATCCATCTTCCCAACTCAAGGATGCCTCCTTATTTCAGCCCAAAAACATATAAATATCCTTACCAAGGACATCAAAATGCATGCATATGCATTCAAAGTTGAATATTGTGGGGCATTTTTGAAGAGTTTGTACTTTTTGAGCTTCTTAAATGCTCTGCTGTTGCTGCAGCAGTGAATATACTCCTCCCCCCTCAGTAATCTTCATGCATCTATAATTCCAAAAGTTACTAAGGATATTTGTCAGCACATAGGAAAAATAAAGGACTCTTGTTCTTCGAAGGACTTTCTATGTATGGTTAAGTCAAATTTTAGGATATGTGGACAACTTTTTTTTGTGCAGTTGAAATGTCCTTGTTCATGTCCAAATGTTCGATTCTAAGCCATATAGGAAAAAGAAGACAAGTCCTTGAAGGAATATAAGACGACAAATTCTTTAAAAAAAAAACCATACCACTATGTTGAAGAAATAAAAAGTCCCGTCCATTTGGTTTGACTATTGCTGTCACAGTCAGCAGTTTAATTTCCAACCCAACGCGCGATGTATTCCCCATGGAGACGTCCATCAGGACATACCATACAGCCAAAAAAAAAAAAAAAAAGAAGAGAAAGAAGAAGAAGAACTCTCCTTGTACCGCTTCAGGGCGTATAGAAATGTATGGGGTGTGGAAATAGCAAAAGAAGTTCAAATATTTGAGTGACTTAACATTTCATATGCACACCCCGAGGGTTTGTCGTATATAACTGCGACAAGGACATCACAAGAAGAAAATCAAATTTTCTTCACTTAACCCATAAGAAGGCATTCGGGGGGAGGGAACAAAAAATAGAAGCATTTATCCAGTACACCAGAAGAACCCGATATCCAGAAACAGCATCAGCATCAGCACCAGGACCAAAGAATCCTTTTTGCCTGTCAGGTTCTTTATGTATTTTTCTTTCCATCATCATCATCATCATCAGCGTTTGGGATTACGAATGTTTCGGAGTGATTAGAATATAAGGACGAGCAAGCAAGACGTGTCGTAATAGCCGTTAGCGCAAGGAAGCATTTTTGTAAATATTTACACCGAGGTTTGTGATGGAACAGCACAGCACCACCATTTCCAATCTTCATTTCTTCTTCATCTTGTTGACAAGAAGAGTGCAAACTCACTTAGCCCTTCATCGTAGTCTCTCGTAGAGTCGACTTATTCGTTGTATCGTCATTCGGATGGTTGTCCTTGTTGTTGTCCTTGATGTTGTATCGCATCGTATCGTTTGCCGTTTTATGTGTGTGGAAGAGCGATGAGAGTTTGTTTGTCTGTTGCTAATGGGTGCAAACGGAATTTGCATTTGAGAATTTTTATATAAGTACACAAAATCGTATACCACGCCCGCTAAATTGTGTTCCATCACAACTAAAAAAACCCCCAATCCCCCTGAGGGATTCTGTGTATGTATATTTGATCCTGTTGACATCTTTCATGTTCCATCGCACTGCTAAATGCAATGAAGAGTAGGTACGAGTGCAAACAGAGGTACTTGAGAATGAAGAAAACATAAACTGACATCGCGTACTTGAGAATTAATTTCAATTAATAGATGGAGAGTGTGTCCTTTTTTTTGCAGTCGCATATCAGTTGAGGAGAGGACACTTTTTTATTTATATTAAGAAGGCTTCACAAGGAGTGGTATTTACTCAAATTGTAAACAAACTCCTGAGGCTATTCAAGAATTGTTCAAACAGAGGTTTTCAGTTGACATCATTTGTACCACCATAACTTCAAAACCTGATTTCCGGATCAATTTATATACTATGTAATTATGTTTTTAAATAAAATAACGAAAAGAGGGTTTCTGTTGCTGAAAGAACTAGAATTCAAGTATGGGAAGATCAAAATTCGACAATCAGAACAATATAAAGTTCCAGAGAAGAAGAAAAGAGTAGTAGTAAAAGAGTTATGCTTTTAATAAGATCAGCAGAATTATTGGATAGAAACCACGTAACCCCTAAATGTTTATCACAAAACATCACCGTGAATAAGGAAAACTTAAGATTCGACAACAAAAATTCAGCAGCAGCAAAAAATGATGATCTTCAGAAGAAACTCCTTTGCTCAACTCAATACTTCAGGACAATCTATAGAGGAAGAAGTAAACTTTTAAGATCTTGGAAGTAGGTATTGTCCCGGAAGATAAGAATGCGGTAAGAATAAAAACGTCAACACCGAATAAGACTGTTCCACTCCAAAGCAAAATTCGTGCTTCTTTACTGTTGTAGCAGTTTATGGTAATCTACATGGAACATCTAAAGGTTAAACTTCATACATAGACATTTAATGAAGAAATAAGTGGCACTGAGTTGAACACATGCTTCAAAAATTCAACTATTACATTGCAGGGCTAGCGATGTAGCGCAAAGAAGCACATGACGTCGAACAGTAGAAGAAGAATGTACACAATCCGGAAACAGTAGTGGCAGAGAAATAAAGTACATTTTGACTAAAAACGGCACACGATCGTACGAAGAAGTAGTGGGATTTATTGCTCCTTAAGGGGATCTTCACTGGCACGATGTAAAAGGTCTGAGCCTAAGTAAGTAATAAAACTAGCAACTGACCTAATCAATGGATACGGGTAGTCTATAACAACTGTCCGGAAGAGATAGCAAGGATCTTCCCCGAAACGGATGGTTAGTTGAGGAAAGGTTTTCAGCGATGATTCACCTCATCATCTTCATAAGAAAGCGTCTGAACTCAACATCTATTACTTCTCCTAATAGTGGAGTACAACAAGTATCGTATCAGCTGTCAAGACAGGGACGGACTTAATGAGCTCAGCTAGAAGACCAGTCATTACGGTTTTCCCATCTAATACACCGCTCCTTAAATCTGCATGGGCAAACTGATGACAATTTCAGAAAAGAAGGTCTTGAAATTAACCCTACATAAAATGCCACCACACTTGTAGAAAATTACTGAAGGGTGTTACTCAGAGCACTAGAGAGTTTAAGTTAGCTTCGATGGAAAAAGCATTATTGAATTTTCACTCAAATAGTTTATTAAAGGTACTGAATATTTTGAAAAAAAAAAAATTAACAAAAATTGTTGTACAGGCAATATTGCCGTCAATATCGGGTTATGTAATGAAGATACAACAAAGCAATCATCTCTGAATTTCCTCAGCTCCGATCTAATCATCTCATTTCGGCTGATTGTGAGACACAAAGCTGTCGACTGTGTACAATTGGAATATCTGAGATCCAGCAGCAGGCAGCAGCTAGCATCGAATCATTAGCCAACCTCTATGCATATTATTATGCGAAGGTTTGGAAAATAATAATTAATGAATGAACTCATGTTCAGTGAACCCCGGCAAGGTTATTCGATGACAAAAGCATGCCAAAATGATTACCTAATCAGGGAAATATAATTCCAACCAACCAACAACAACAACAACTACTACTACACCCATATCCATACTCATATATAGTTGTTGTAGACTCATATCTCTCTTTTCGCATCGATTAAGTAGGTATAAGCTCCCAAGGAAAACTTGCTCAAATTCTAATGAATTACTCGACCAATCAACCGAACACAAACTAAATTCCCTTACTGTTACTCGAAACGGTGCGATAAACGTTAATTAAACGTCATGAGAATATGATGTGCTATGTTTTCGCCCTGCTGACCCAGAGAAAACCCCGACCCAAGATAGTTAGAAAGAGACTTGAAGAGCGAGAGAGAAAAAGCGAACGAGAAAGCTAGAGAATCAGAGAATCAAAGCCCGCTAGCTAAATATAGAGCAGAGCAATGGACCAGTAAGCCAGTAATGTGAAGCAGAGAAGAAGCTATGAAGCACGCTCCATGCTCACTTGGTTCGGTTGTGTACTGTGTCGGCCCACAGGATACGAATTACCCCAAAGTGAAACAATAACAATAACATTGCATTGCAATTTTATAGCCCATTTGACACTCGGTCCAATAATAATAAAATTAAATTGCCAATAATTAAGATGGCAAGGACTTTGACTGCCACAGGATAATACAATACAACATACACACACAAGTACAGTACAGCCATCTATAGAAACGTATCCGCATGAATATACGGACAAAATGAACAATGGTTGCAATGAAACTCTAGAATTGGCTTGGGCTGATCCTGTTTTGCGCCCTAATTAGGCCAGCAGCTGGAAGGGTGACTTGCGATTGAGCGAGGGTGATAGGGTGATGGTAAAGGGATGAGACATATTAACTGTAACGAGTTGAGGCGTTGGCATCATCATCGGTAGTGGGCCTTAAGTAGGGAATCACTTCAAAGGAACGACACTACCACTATACCGACACCAACACCCACAATATACCTTCCTCTATACCTAGCAGCTAGCACAAACAAGAACAAGTGAAAGATGTAGCTTGAAGCCGTAAGTAGGCCGTACATTTGGTGTGAACCAAGGGTGGAGTAAATTAGCGTAGTGACTTTTATGTCGGCCACTTTGGAACAGCCGACACTACGACCAACCAACTACCACGACGATACGATGACGAAGTCGATGATAACGGTATCTATAGGCTTGAGGAATATTATAGAAAACAGAAACTGAGCTCAGAAGTGGGATACACCAACATCATCAGTTGTAGTAGTATCAGCAGCCACAGAGAGTACAGCGAGAACCAGAGTAGAGGGGACATCAGCAACTAATTCTTCGGTTGGAAATGTTGATTACAGCACACAGAGCGTTGTTAATTGAAGTCTCTTTTAATTAGGAGCATGTTGATGATGAGGCGTTAGCGTTATATAAAAACGACGACGACCAACAACGACGACGAGATGTGATGATGGTGTGAGGAATTTAGATTTGCGCCTTATCTTCCTTTCCGAGTGGAGGTATCTACTTTTAAAAAGGTTTTGTGACCTTTTTATTCTTTTTTGTGGAGTCTTACTCTTTCTCTTTGTTTGAATTCAGTGAAGAGAGGTTGATGGCTGAGTGTGATTTAGTGATGCACCTGCAATTAATGGAGCATTAAATGTTCAAAGCAAGAAATTAAATAAAAAGAAAAGGGTAATTGCGAATAATTTTAAAGAATTATTACCTTTTGGGGAATAGATAGTATATAAGGGGTTTTATGGCCCATTTAAAATTAGGTTGTAATTGTACATTTGTTAGGTTAAGGTGTCATTAGGGATGAAAAATTGAAGAAAGTATTTGAAAGAGCGAAGATTCGAACCTTTTTGTAATTGGATTAACTTTGAAATGGTAATTCTTTTTCCAAAATTATAGGACAGAACTACAAAAGTAATTGTCAGTATTTGGGTATTAAATTTGAGGAAATTGTAGTTAAGTTTTATTCCTTAGACATTATGGTTCTTTTTTTACATACAAAAAAACTCCTTAATTTAATATTGGAGCAAGAAAGTAACGGTTTGGAGCACTAGGTTGCGAAGGCCACCGGTCAAAGACTCACTTTATTGGAGAGATCTTCTCACGATGTGTTTCTTAAAACTGTCCCATCCAAATAAAGTAGTATTTTTGTACCTGATGTTTTAGACTGGAGTGAAGAGCTAAGAAAAAAGCGGAATTTTTCGGTCACTGAAGATGTCGGAATTCCAACGTCGCTTCATCCACCCTTCTAGCTCGCGATGGTTGAAATAGTCATCACATGATGCCTTTTTATTGATCATTGATAAAAGCTTTCCACACTCAAGAAGCATCACTGTTCCATTGTTTTAAATGTCCAGAATAGACCTGAGTGTCAAGGCAAGTCAAGAACTGTAATCAAGAGTAAAGAACTGAATCCATTTCCTTGGTGTACAACAACTTCGATTAGGATGTGTTCGGTGATTCCTGTAGCAGAATTTTGTTTATATCCATTATCATGGGCGTACGCAAGGGGGAGGGGGGGGAGGGGGATTGGTAACTTGCTCCTCAGATATAGCTTTATTCTCCGCAAGCCGTCATCTAATACCTGCTTTACGATATTCATGGAGTGTGACATCAACTTGATTGAAAGGGAACCTGTTAATTTAGTAGTTCTCGAAGAGTCTGGTTTCCATCAGTAGCTGTCGCAGATATTTCTTCTAACTCTTGATATATATGCTCTTGGAATTCTCCGCTTTTAATAAGGCATACTTTTTCTTCTTGAAACGTCTGTAGACCACTTCAAAGCGTGCTGTTTAATCAATTATTATGAGAAAGGCACACTTAAAAATTTTTGGAAGCAGATTTTTTGCTAGCCATCACTTTGGCTTCATCATTTTACCACTTCGTTTCTTTTTCCAGTTGATGGTAGTGTTCAGTTCTAAGCAATGATTTCGCTTTCTAAACTCGAAAGACAAGTTCGGTACAGAAATTTTATTTCTTAACAAATTTCAGAGAAATCAATAGGTCACTTCGAAATATTCAAGACCCTACCAATTCTTTCTTTCACAAGGATAATACCTGAACCGTTCTAACGTTGTTCTAATCGATAGTAATTTCAAAGTATCTTACCTACCTTGGTTATAAGATAAGTACTCGTACGAGGAAAAAGACGGATATTGAGAAAATTTAATCTTTAAATTGTTAAATTTTAAAAAAGTTATACAAGCCCCCCTTCGCTCAAAATTATTCATCTATTCATTTTTACTAAATTGAAATTTATTGCAAAATAAGCCGTCTAAATACCATCAAACACACAAAAACTAATCAATTTATTTATGTATTTTTCAAAAATAAACAAAACTAAATAATAATTCAACAACATTAAAGACTAATCCCAATAAACAACAATTTTTGAATAAATAATTTTGCAAATTTAATGCGCGCATCTAATACCATCAAAATCAGGACATGTTAAAAGCATAATTTTCTGACACTTCATCGAGGACACCTATCATTTTTCAATGACAGCCAATTGAATCGATTTAAAAAAGACAAAAAAAATTAACAAAAACAACAAAAAAATTAATCAAAAATCCATCAGCGGTCATGTTCTAGCTTTTGATATCACCACCGCACACGCACATCAGACATCAGCGCACAACAATTCTATCACAATGTTGGATTTATCCGCTGCTGATGCAGTGGCGGCGCAGCGGCGCCGAGTGGCGCTAGGTTCCGTTCTTTTTGCCCGAAAATCCTTTTCATCATCATCACATTCTATTAATTTGTACAAATCGTTCCAAAATTGAATGTCATGTCCGCCCATCACATCAAATCAGCCCACATGATATCCTGAATCCTGATTCGTATGGTGGCATATGCAATACCATATAGAATAGGACTCCCATCAAACATAAAAAAAAAACACCAGGACCTCCCCGGGTTGGCAGGTTGGTACAGGTTCGCTTAGCCCAGAGGCTCCGGGTTCATTTGAATATGATGAATTGTTTTATGATTTATTTGCCAGGAAAGAACCAAACCAAAGCAACAACGACGACGCACGACATACGAGGACGAAAACGACCGACCGGATGAACGAACGAAAACGGTGACTGAATGAGCCAGTATAGTGTGTCATGTGACATATGGAGCGATTCCCAGTTAAGCTTCGAGCCCATGGGTTAGAGTCTCTATAGAGGGAGACAAAGAGACAAAGAGAGAGAGAGATATGTGAATGTGGACGGTATGAATCGCCGGAATTCAGTAAAAAAGACAAAAAATCCAGTCCCGAAAACAATGCCCTGCGTCTGTTTCTGACATTTTGGCACTGAATTCTGTGAAGTATTTGAATTCTTCCAGCCACAGGATGGAGCAGTATTTCCATCTATTCAAAGTGCCCCTCTGGGCAGTGGAAAGGCATAATATACCATCAAGAGAGCCCCCAATTGATCAAAATGACCTCCGTCCTCTATCATCACAGTGATGTTCCTACGTGCGTGTGTGTGTGTTGAGCCAAGCCACATACAAACGTGATATGAGAAACTATACTTACACTTGGATTCTCCGGTGGAACTTAATAGACGAGCTTTGTCCATACCTGGGCCTGGGCACTATGGGCAGCATCAAAAATCTGGTCGTCCAATTAAATTCCAATACCACCGATCCTTCTGCTGCATCATGGATGATAGTCATACACATATATCCTCGTGTGGATATGTGTGCGGTCCTTTTTGTAAGTGAGAATACACACAGTTATCCTTGGGATGATGTCCTCTGTCCATATGCAAAGTAGACATTCGTGTTCCATCTCAAGAACAGATTTAATCAATTTGGAAAATGTTATGTGTTTTAGGGATAATCCATTTTCAAAGCCCTGTTGTGGTACAACTTACAGGACATCTTGCCCAACGTGTGTGTCGTCGTTGTCATCGTTTTGTTTTACTCTCTTCGTCGTCATCTTTGTCCCTTGTGATGCTATGATGGTCACCATATCATCCATTCACATCAGACGGAGGAATGTTTTAAATGCAAAATTCCTTTCCTTCTCGAGTTAAAAAGGAAGAGAAAACAAGTGAGTCCTGGCAATCATTCGGGACATTTGTGGGTCAACTACTTTGGAGTTATCAAACTCAAGTTGTCGTTTTATAAGTGGGATATCCTTTAACAAATTACCGCTTGGGTATTTAATAATATCCTAGTCAACTTTATGTCTGTCTGTGTGTGTGTAGGTACAAGTAAAACAAGATGAGCTATTAAATTTGACAATTCGGTTGTCATATCTGTAAAGGAAATGCAGTTAATTGGAAAAAAGGACATTCCATTTGATGACCAAAGTTATTGCTATTTATAAGAAGCTTTATCCAGGGTCCCATCATAGGGAGAAGCAATATAATATTTGTCTCAAGGATCTGCATTTGGTTTTACTTTCAATGACCCACTTTATGATTTATTTTTATCTCTCTTTTCTTCTATTATTCAAATTAAACGAAGGATAAAATTTTAATCGGAGACAGGTGTGGGTGGAATGGATGATGTTTTTTTTTTTTGTTGCTTTGTTCTTGTTCCTTGAATAGTTATAGGATATCCTTGTTTTACAGACAAGAACATGAAGCCAAATATAGGTTAGGTTTTGTTCTTGATTTTCAACACAACTATGTATGCTCTATGTGGTCACTACATGAAGATATGCCATTGCATGTGTATATGTATTGGGAAAACAATAAATTCGAATTGGTGTCAAGGGAGTATGTAGTTTCTAAAGTCTAATTTTAGAGGCTGACCTATGCAATTCGAATTGAATTCGTATATAGAAGCCACAGGAAACGGATGGTATGATTGACTTAAAGTTGGTTTGTTAAAATTTAATTGGAATAACTACTTTCCTAATATCTTCTAGCTCAGCGGCCTGTTACGTGTCAAGGCTATCCACAATGCCCAAAATAATTTTAATCAAGCAGAGACAAAAAGGCCAGAAGCAGCAAACGTAACAGATACCCTTTCGAACAAGAAAATATGACATCGCAGTTTTCTTATGGACAAACTTACTTCAAGCTCTTTGGTGCTGAAATATTAGATATTAGATATTATAATCGCACGAAACGTACTCTTTGGGTCCTCTGTTGGGGCTCTGCGTTATTGTATTACCATTTTATTTCTATTCTCCAAATGCAACCAAAATATAGAAAATAATAGCTTACTTCAAACCAAAGAAATGATTTCTTTCTTTCAGTCGGAAGCAACTCTTCTAAAGAGCCAAAATCATCCCACTGGACAAGTATTTGCTACTATCAGCAAAGAAACTAGTCGGAAGCGTCTCCAACCACCCCAACCAGTTGATGAGAAGGATGACCATTCACCAAAAAAAATTCTGAACGAGGATATTGTTCTAGCAATCAGCGACGAAGCAGTTAACTCCTTCATTGACCCTTCGGTCTGTCCACTATTGTGGCTAAGCGTCACTATCATCCATCCTAAGCATCTTCCAACATCACTACCATTTGAGAACCGGAAAGGAACACCCCAAGAAGAACCCAGTCAACCGACTTTTAATATTTTGATTTTTTTTTTCGACATATTAAATATTGTTTGTAATCTTAGACGCTACATAACGTTAGGCCCCCAACAATATTAAATATTGTTTGTAGTTTTAGACGCTACATAACGTTAGGCCCCCAACAATTCTAACAACAATTCTAACATTTAGCCATTGTGTCATATTATTTGTGAGTTTATCAAACAAAATTGAAATTCTGTGTGTTTATAAAGAAATGTTGGCATCATCTGACACCGAGGCAACTCTAGGTTTAACCGAGGCAACTCTAGAATTCGCCGCATCAAGACGGAAATTTACTGACACAACTACTGATCTTACCGAAGAAATTTGTTGATTTTACGGTAAAACTCGAGATTTTACCGATATCAGTCCATTAATTGAATGAAGGTAGTTGAAGAACAAAGGCACTCATCAAGGGAATTAAATTCTTATACCAATAATTTAAGTTCCCTACCAAGCTTAGAAAGTCGTCCATTTTCTTATTCAATAAAACTTAAGACCTCAACAAATTGAATTGAAGACCCTATTTGGTGGGGTGTAATTGTAAAACATAAACTTTTCTATCAGCAAGTGTTCCGCACTCAAATCTCCAACACGCACAAGGAGTAATCAAATCATAAATAATACCCACTCATCCTTAAATTCAATTACAATTAACAGCATGGGGGCCCAAACAAAAAATCCTAAGAAGGAATCCTTACCTATAGGTACTCCTATAGAGCAGGTACCTTTCCGTACTTTGCCATCAGGTCGAAAAGTTGACTTTCCATTAACAAAAGTGCGATAATTCCATAACTCCAGGGGGTCTCTTCACGACCAAAAACCTACCAACCAACCAAAGACGCATCACCCACTACATTCTGTCGCATAATGACCGCCATCATATAACTCCTCCACCCCCACCACCAACCCCCTTCTCTCGACTCCCTCCGAAGAAACTAATGACACAAAATTCACTTCCATTCATTTAGAAGCATTTATACAAATGAAAGCAAGAACGAAATGTGAATAAAAAGGAATCTACCTTCATACACACACCATAAAAGCAGAAGAAGAAGAAGAAGAAAAAGGACGAGAACCAAAATGAACCTCAAACTTTATCCTTGCATCCTTCCGGCTTCATTGATTTCAATTGAAATTCCATCTTAATTTACCATTAAAATAGAGAGAGACGACAAGAGGAAAGGAATGAAGAATAAAGAAGAAAAAAGGATACAAAAACCAAGCAGAAAGGCAAGAGTCCTGGCACAGACGTAAACACACATAGCTTATTCGCGCAGACAAAGCAAATTTCATGGAACAAACTTTTATCATAGGTACTGTCCCCCAACTTTCTTCTCTATATACACTACACACAGGACGACGACGACGACAACGTGCCTCTTTTATATATTCCTTCTGCAGGCTGCTGTTGCCTGCTGCCACCGCGCCATCAGGATAATGACTTAGAAATTGCAATTGTTGTGTGTACCAAGTGGATCCACTTTCTATATAGCCAGGAGCTGCTCCCCCAGCTTGGCTCTGGAAAACCAGATTCTTCTGTATCGTATCCTTGTTGTTTGTCTAGGCGTCGTCGTCGCTAACGTCCTCATTGTCGTCGTCGGTCGTCCTTGCGCCAGTCTTGTTTCTGTTTCTGTTGATTTCCAGCGTTTTCTCTCGTGTTGTTCCCTTATGTTGACAAAACTCATTTTTGACGTTTGACTAAAACTTGCTGCCTGTGCTGATGTACTGGCAGAACAAGGACTCGCTGTCATTACACCCCCACACTGAGATTTATACTATATGATGGGGGTCCTTTACTGTTCCTATCTAGAGATTTTAGTGTACGATTTGTAATTCCAACCTAAATGCTGTGGGGGAGGCTAACAGGGGGGAGGTGGAGGAGGTTTTATAGAGTTTTTAATGTATTTTAATGAAAGAGTACACATACCACCGCACACTGCTGCTCAATGTCTCTAATGACTGTGGAAATATCGAAATTAATATCCTGGCATCTCTCATCAACATCATCAGCAAGGATATGATGGAAGTTTGTCGTCAGCATCCATTCAAATAATCATCATCAGCATGGCATGGCATCAAAATCAGTATCAGGATCAGGATCATCATCAAGGATAAAATAAAGAAAAACAACAATAACAACAAGGATTTTATAGTCTCTAAGGATATCGGTCTTGACTCAACTCGGAGTTGGTCTCTCTTTCTCTAGGTATGCCATGTGTTGTACCTTGGCTCGTAAAATATTCGAGTGGAATGGAAACGAAGGTGAAGGTCGTCCTTGCGCACTACTGCACCCGCATATCCGCTTTTGTTGTGTGTTGTATAGTAAATTTAATTTGTCAACTGCAAAATAAGGGAGATATTGCACACGATTTTATTATATCGGCATGGCGGAAGACGAAGAAGGGTTTTTCGGTGTGTTGATTTAGGTGAGTAAATAATACCGTTATTTGGTGGATTAAAAGTAGGAGTTTTTGAACTCCGCCTGCAGCCTCAAGGTATATCGGGGATGATGTTTAATCAAGTTTCTATTTAAACAAGGAAAATCCTTTTAATTTGATTTCACTTTTCATATACCTATACAGAGAAAAGTTATGTCCTTTTTTTTCCAGTTTGTTTGTTGTTTGCCAAAGGCAAGAAGAAAGGCAAAATGCTGAATCATTTTGTGATCTGGTGGGTGCTTAGACTCTCTAAAACTCACATAAAGGTTATGAGGGTTCAATTGTTTCAAATTTTTCCTTTTTTTTTTGTTCAATTTCATGATTGAAAATCAAATTGCATTAGTTAATGAACAAAATGGCCATTATCCTGTAGCTGTGTCTCTATCAAATTGTGTATCCTTTTTTTCATATATTTTTTTTGTTGGTCAAGGATCGAACGAAACATCAAAAATGAACTTGCATTGAGCGAATGAAATTTATCTATGTGTGTAGATGTTGCTTATATGTATTTGTTTGTTTGTGTAAATAGAGAGTATATGGTCATCAATTCATTAGATGTGAAGTGTGCTACACACCCTTTTAGATAATTAAAGGACGACACAAACCCCAGGAGCATGTTCATACAAATATGTGCATATACCTACACACATTTGGCTAATGTAATTAATAGTCATTGATCAGGGATATTTATGGAAAATAATGAAAATTTATTCCGAATGTGCAACATATATATAATTTGCATAAATTACTCTGAGTAAGTGCAGGGGGTGAACGAACCACCCCACAGAGTAGGTAATATGATGTTTTGCTGAATGTGTAGTGTGTCTATATGTTATATGCGGTGTCGTGTATGTTGGTGGAGTTAAATGAATGAATAATGTTCCTGATGAAGTGGTAATTAATAGCTGCACCAATTATTAGATAGATGAGATATTTTTTTATTTTTTAGCAAAAGAAAATAAAAAAAAAAATTATCTTGGCTTGGGGTGATTAGAAATTTCAAGGCGATCAGCACATTGTTTAATCTCTGGTCGATTAAATGATTTAAATGTTTGTTTAGTTCTTATGAGTAAAAACTGCAAATATCTATCAAAAAAAAATACTAATTCTGATTGAAATTCCATATGTGACTTACAATACAGGTGACTTGCACTACCGTCACTTTGGATAGCAGAATTGTAATACTTTGTTCATTGAATACTACAGTGAACTACTTTTGTATATTATGGAACAAAATATATGAATTTCGAAACAAATTATGAGAAAAAAAATCTTTAAATGTTTTCCAAGAACTGAAAGAACCAAACTGGGACTAGGATGAGATAGCTTGAACAACAGCAGGTATAAAGGAAAAGCAGATGAAGACACAAATTCAGTGCTAAGTTTGAAGAATTTTTGAAAGACCAAAAAAAATGCACGAATGGATCGAAAAAACTTGGTATTGTAGATTTATTTTTTTTTAAATTTAACTAAATGCCTGAAGACTTTGGGTCTTTTAAATGCGATATACGACAAGGTACTAGTTAGAAGAAATAGAAAGATAGGAAAGAAATTTAGCTGGTACAAAAGTTTTGAGAATCTGCTGTCTAGTCAAAGCTGGGGGATAAAGAAAAAAAAACTGCTGCCCAGGGTGGGACTCGAACCCTATACACTCTGAGTTAGTAATTAAGCACTACATCAAATCTACCATTAATTATGTTAGACGTTGAAGAATAAAGTTTTTGATATTTATCGTTTATTGAAAAAAATATTGAAGAAAAACTTTTTATTGAAAAACTAAATACTCGATACTTTGAAACTGTTGACAATTTTGCTAACAAAATGGGTTTGGTCAGTAAAGATTTATAAGGAGATAACTAAAGATTACGGAAATTTCACAGGTGCAATCACTCATAAACAAAAAATAACACACACTAATTTTAAACGAAATCATTAGAACTGTTTTGGAGAAAAATCCAATAACTCCAAACCGTTTTAAACGATATATTCAAAAACTAAAAAAAAATCAAAAATTGGAAATTAAAAAGAAGGAATCTGTACCGAATTTCAACCAAATTCCTTAAACCGTTTAGGCGGTGGCTCTGTGTAGAGATGACACACGGACGCACAGACGAACAGTGGAATGAAATGGAAATCTAGTGCCCAAAAACTCATTTGTAATAAATTTACCTATTTAATTCATAAAATCGAGGTTATGACCCCTAAATATTTGAAATCAAAAAAAGGTTTTTGAAGTCGTAAAAAAAAAGTCGTGTTGAAAAAAATGTAGTACAGTAAATGATGTGAATTATAACCAACTAATGAAAAAAAAAAAATTAATAATGTTGATCACTGTTAGGATATACACTTCTTACTAACTACGAAAAATACTTTCAAACATTTATTTTCATTAATAAAATGAATATCAATAGATTAAAAAAGCAGTAACTATGCTTAAAAATTCAAATTAACTTAAGCCCCCTAAAAAACCGAGAGCAACAGAAAAGTGAATGAGGTTTTACAAAAAACAATAATTGATTTTGTATGGGTCATGTATTGAGAGTGTTTTCTGAAAATATCAAGCATTTTCGACACTTTTTTTAAATTGACTTTTGGTGGACTTGAATCCCATTTCATCCTACCGTGAAACTCACAAACGGAAGGCATGGCGAAAACCATATGAATATCTCTTCATCATCGTAATGTTAGTTTTGATTAATATTTTGAAATTTTTTTTGACAAGAAATCAATACTTTCCCTTAAGAGCGTAAGAAGGTTTAAAGTAAAACATGTTCAAAAAGCAGCCTCTTGATATTTTTTTAATTTTAATAATTTTTTGAACATTGAAAAAAATTTGTAAGGCTTATTTTTTAGCCTAAACAAAACTTTTGAGCTTGGTGCCACGGCTGGCATACCGGGAGAAAATATTTTTTTTTTGAATCACCCTAATGTATATGCTCCATTTTATAGATTCTTCCAAGGCATTTATCCCAAACCATTTTTACTGGAAGTAACAAGCTACGGTAATTCTTAGTAAATTTTTGTTGTTTGGCAGTAAGTATGTTTTTTGAAATGAATGTAATGTTTGTAAAAATTCTACTAAAGGTAAATCCCATAGAACGGTTGATGATTTTTTTTATACGGAAGCTCCTTAACAATTTTAACATAATTTGACATACAAATTTTTAAAAAATATTTAAAATTTTTTTTTTCGAAAAATAATATTTAATTCATTTCACTGTATTTTTTTTTTGAAATTTTGGTTTTGGATGCGCATAAATATTTTGCTTAGAAATGGCATACCAACTTTATTTTCAAATAAGGTTTGAGAATTTATAAATATAAAAAAATATTTTTTTCAAAACAGATCAAAATGTATCTTTCTTAATCAAATCAAATTGCATACTGTTTTTGAGCTTAAAACAAAGCTTGAAAAGTTGTTTATCTCATTTCAGTAATGAATTTAATTTTTTTTATTTCTTATAATTTTTTTTGTTTTTTTAAACTTTACATAGAAAGCTTTAATGTTCACAGTAGCTTCGACCCTAAGAGCAAGTACGTGCGACCCAGTCGCCCAGTCAACAAGGTATTAAAATGGTGCATTAAAGTGGATAAAATCGTCCATCCAAAATATCTAGTATTTAGCTTCTTTTATTTAGGTTAACATCGTCCTAGTTTTTAAAGTACTCTTCTTTAAACTTTTTTCATTAATTTTATTCAGTTTACAAAATTTTATTTTATTTAAAAAGTGTTTTCAAAACTAAATGTAGCGACTTTTCCCATACAAAAAAAAAATACTATTCCCATGATGATGCTTAACAGTCGCATCACTACAACACAAGTCCCATGATTGCTTTCCAATTAAAAAAAAAAAAGAAAAAAATGTTACACAAATTAATTCAGTTTTTACTATCAGCTGCGAGTTAGAGTTATTTATTTTTTTGTTTGTTTGTTTTTGTATAGAAATAACCCACTAAAACTGTCTTCATTATTCATCCATTCAATATATTCACATAAATGAATTTCCAAAAAAACAATTTATCAAACAGCTGCGCTGCAAGTGAACCGTTTTACGCTTTAGTCAAAATTACAAACAAAATCAAGAAAAAAAAAAAACTAACTCACACAATATCCACTGATAGAATTACAATTCACTAAGTGCATCGACATTCACTACACACTACACACATACTCACTCCATCATGCATCATAGCACATCTGCCAATAAAATTTACAAAAAAAAAATTATCGAACTAAAAAAAAAAAAATGAAAAACAAAATTAAAACGAGGTCAAAGGATTATATTATCCTTAAAAAAATAAATCGCTTTCCGCACTCGTTTGCTATTGATTCCATTTACAATATTAAAAAATCACACAGACCGTGTGCACCGCTCTAAAAATGTTAAATGTTGGCTCCAGGTCTCAAAATATACACAAAAATGTCCTTCCCCCTGATGGTCTTCGTCGTAGTTTCGGTCCTAGTTGGTCTGATGTGAATCCACAAGCCAATCCTATTAATTCGTGTGTCATCATATATCACCGAAATAGTAGTAGTTGCTGGATGGGGTCTCTGCTCTTGGGTCCCGCAACCCTCATCCAATTAGCTACACCAAAACAAATTTGTATGGCTTGAAGCCACTGTGATGGTGTACAACTACTTTACCACCACCACCACCACCAAGAATATCGTTTTCTTCTTGAAGGGATGTGAAAGAATACAAAAAACCACTGAATAAGGAGCAAGACGAAAGGAACAAAAAAAAAAACTTCATAAATACCAAAAGAGCACTAAATTACCAAACGACATTGAAGAACATAAAGAACTTCTTTAGCTACAACTTTTCTATTCCATATTCAGTTCCATTCAACCCCCAAGTCCCAAGAATTCATTGGGAGTTCCACTTCTTCGATTTGTTGTTGTTGTTTCCTTCGGATTCTCGGTGATGATAATAATAATCTAAATGCATTTGATTCTTTTTTTTTTCATATCTTCCCCCAGGAATATCTAGTTGTGAGTGACTTCTTCTATAGTGAAGAATATTTGCTCCTGCAAACCCCATGGGAACCTGACAAAAGGACACACACACATACATACCAACCGAGAAGGCATTTTTGGAACTCCGCTAGAGAAACTCTGTATGAGATTAGAACGAGACATCTTGTCCCATCAATCATACACATAAGGGATTCCAATTTCACCGAAAAGGACATTCTTATGATAAAAAAGATGGGAGAAGAAGACGAAGATGAACAAAAAAAAAAAATTAATAGGATACGTCATTGCGATAATTTTTATTGCAGTCATAACGACAATGTGTCTTTGGTGCGCTCGCTGCTCGTAGAGAAGTGCAGTGGCAATCGAAATGACAAGCGAGTCATAAATGGAGTGGATTTGGGTGTATAGAGGAGGCACATCAGGGTATAATACATGATATGTGGCTTTTTGTAAACTATGCTGGGGTCCTGATGGTTAGTTTTTGATGTCTTCTTTTTATTTGGCTTAGAAACATATAAAGTCACAAATGTCACTTTGGTGTACAAGGATGAACTTAGAATTGTACTTATTTCAAGGATTTTTTCTTTAATACAAAAAGTTACATCTAGCAAGGAATAGGTAAGGGATGAAAAAATGAAATCTGTGAGATTTTGAAACTCCGTTGGAGTGTCTTATGGGTTGTAGAGAGTTGCCGTGGAGTTAATTTGGAATATTTAAAAAAAAAGAAATAGATGTCTGAAAATTACCTCAACAATTTTCCTTAATTTTTTTTTCAATTTCAAAGTGACTGACAGTTAACAGTGTTACAGTCTGACTTTTCATTTTATTTCATTTCGTTCCATTTTTGTCTGTTTGATTATGCTGTTCGACTAATACATCACTTAAGGCTTCCCAAACCAAAGTGATTTTGTTCGTCGCGTTCAGGTGTGAAATTTAGGTTTCACAGCGTCTTTGACTGTTCACAAAGTAGCGCGACGCTGCAATTTCGTCGTTGTCGTCGGTAGTTTGTCTGGTGGCGCTGGTGTAGAAATTCCCATAAGACGCTGTGTTAATTAAATTTTAAGCGACAGTGCTGTCAATTGATGACCATTTTACCTGCAACTGGCAAAGTTAAACATGTTTTACTTTCGCTGCCACAAACAGAAGATCTTCAGTAGCAAAAATCGTCGAAGGTAAAAGCTGACAATGATTAAGGCTGGTATTCACCAACCGCTAATAACTTTAAGTGGCTCTTATGGGCACTCGATGATTACCGGCTTCAAAGTTATAAGCTCGGTGAATACCAGCTTTAATTCTTCGTTACATAGGCCAATTGTTGCAAAAAGTGCAAAAGTGAAAATCTTATTCTTCTTCATCTGGCGCGGTTTTTTGCAGAAAAAAACTCATTTTTATATGTTTTTCTGAAATGAGTTTCCTTTGGTCAGCATTTAGATTCAACGATTTTTTCACGACGATTTTTCCAAATATCGGCCGAAATGTATACCGGCAAAAAATCGAAAAGTGCAAAGTGTAGCCAGACCCCTTAACTTAGGTGAAACAAAACAGAAAACAAGACATTCCAAAAGAATGGTTCTTCCATTTCAAAATTTGGAGAAATGTATATATTGTTCATGAGCCGGTCATCGTTCATGTCCAGTGGAGGCAGTCTGTAACTTACCGGCCGACTAGCTCTCAAAATGGCCGGATTGACATCGATCAGCCGGATGGTTTTCAAATGATTTTGATATTGGCCAATGGAGAGAGCTATCAGTTGGTCGTCCGGTGAGTAAGTAAGTTAGTTAGTTAGACCCAACAACGCCGGTTTTTTCTAGGCTAGTAGATAGATAAATTGAAAAAGTTGCTTTAGTCATTTTTCTAAAGAATTTTGTGTTTTTTTTTTACATTTCTTATAAAATTATTTATTTTTTAGAAAGTTTATATAAGAAGAATAATGATTCCTGTTATAAGAAGCTTAACCTTACACAGCAAATTTGTTCCTAAGAGCAAGTTCATGCGCCCCATTCGTCACAAAACGTTACAAAACGTTACGCATACGCCATAGTGACCCACTTCGATGGAATTAGTCACAGCCAAACAAATTTTGTTAAATTTGTCAAAAAAAAATGTGTCAATTTCTAACCAAGGCCTACCTATGTATATTTAATTCAAATAAGTTAAACAAAAAAATATCTTTACCAAGGAACAGTTATCTTCTGAGATGGGTATTCAGAAAAAATCTATCTTCTAAAACTTACTTCGATAAAGCATTAACTCAGCGAAAATAGCAATGAAATAAATCAAAACTAATTGAACATGATTTAAGCATTCTGGCAACCCTCTAAGCACCTCCATAAATGCTTTTACTGAATCAGACGCCTTATCTTCGCGTCACAGTGAACGATTTAGAGTGCGTTATTATGTGCGAGACATAGCCACTGGCTTGGCTGTCACTACTAATATACTATACAGACACCCAGAGCAAGCTTTTTGCTTGCTCCTCCACATATTCCCAGTTATCATCATCACGTACTCGAGCATAAGTGGCAACTGTCTAATTTCAGACAATATACACACACTGGTGGATTCACTCTGGATGCTTTTGCTCTAACAGTTCAGTAACAAACAAATAATAAAGGAACAATAAAAAAAAAGGAAACTTAAGGACATTTGAATGGAATTCCTTCAACAACAACAACAGCTGTCTGCGGATTGGAAAACACAAAAGCTTATACTCACACACACTAGTCGAGACTGTATAAAAAAGGAAAACGGAAGTAAAACGCTTCACCAAAACACCAGACAGACAGACAGGAAAGGCCACCTTTTTTTATACTTACTCATATCAGCCTCCTCTCTTTCTGTCTCTCTCTCTTTGTCTTTTGTGTCTTTTTGTTTCATTTTGCTATTTAGTTTGATCCTTTGAAAGCGAGGAGAGCGCTTCATCAAAAAAGGATCTCAATTTGTTTCGAATTATATATCCCTTTGTGTGTGCAAGAAGTGGTAATAGCGGAAACTGGAATTTAGCTAGTAGCACAAAATGTCAGACACTGAAGAGTAAAGAGCCATTCATTACTCTTTCTCTCTACTCTACACTCTCTCAGTCTTCTAGAGACTTTTCCGCATAGGTAAGTTATACAAAAGTGCTCGTTTGTTATGCAGTTGCATCATCATTGAGTTGAATCTCCTTTCCGCGGCGTGGAAAGCCTTTACAATGAGTTAATTGACATGAAATAAGAAGACGAGCATTTCGCCGCACCGCGCGCCTCCTATGGCACGAGTTTTGAACTATGCTAACTACTATCATCGACTACTACACTACGACTGTATACAACTTGCAGCACTCGGAATGATTAATTGTTCTTTGCCTGTGAAACCCTCTCCGATGATAAACTGCCAACATAAAGTTTTTCATCTCGGGAGATGAGGTAAGGAAAAAAGAAAATAGAAATAAAGGACGAAACTTTGTTGTTACACATTGTTGTTGGCTATTCGTTACCCCTGGCGTGCTGGTTAGTATAGATACAAAAAAAATTGAAGAAACACAAAAAACTAGAAACTTACCGTAAATTTGCATTTTTATCAGGTATAACTCTAAAGTTACCTCCAACCATTACCCATTGCAGAAGGAGAAGAGGATGGTGTAGACATGGCAACAGGATAAATCAAGGATAACGACATGATGCGGTGGATGGTGGCGTAAAAAAGTTTATCTTCTTTCATACTTTCTTGCACTGCTCGTGTTGTAGTATCTGACTCGCTTCCCTGCCTCCATACGCGCCCCAATGATGGTAATCATTTGATTCGTTGGCATGAATTGATTTATGTCCTGTTAGCTGTTAGTCTTGTCCCGTCTTTAGCCCAGAACCCACTGCCACGCCGCCGCCGCCGTTACAACATATTGAGGCCATCTTTCATTATGTGCATTTTTTTTTTGCTGTTTTTGTAGTCGTGGATCGTGATGGTGTATACACGATGCAAGGGAGATACCACAAAGTTGTTGCAACTACTTTTGGTGTCATCGTCTTTTCGTCCTGGACAATTTTACAACCGGAACGGCCAACAATATAATACAATTCCTGTGTGTACAATTGCACCCGAAGTAGTTACCTACTCACAGGGTAAATTTATGTGGCAACATTTTAAAGTTTTATTACTTTGAAATACTCGTTGTATTCTCGAGACTCGTATAGATACTTTGGATGAATTGGATGGCGCAATGTAATCAGTTGGTTCCGTCTCTGTTTGGATATCTCTCCCCTGTATGTGGGATTTGGGGTTGGTTGGTTGCACAAAATTGTCCTTCTGAACTCTGTTTGGCACAGTTATGTAGTTAGCAATTGCACAAAACAGCAGGAAACGGAAAAGCAAGTAAGTCATGCCACATGTTCAATGTATTGTCTCATGTTTTAAGTGTTGTGTGTGTGGATCTGTGTATAGTCTAATAGTGCTCCAGTGCTCATATGACATAATGTGTGTTTGAGAAATCAATAATTGCAAGTGAACCAGTTTTTGATTACACAAAAAAGATTTATGAAATTGTAGGTATTTAGAATTAATTCGAAACAGCAAAGCTACTGACCTGGAAGTATGATAAGTGAGAAATTATTTGAAGAAAATATGTAGCAAATTTTATAAGCATTTTTGGAGAAATTTTCTTCAGATATTCATTTCCTTAGCATAATAAATGAAACAAATAAATACATCTTGAATAGTTCTTTGTTCAAATTTTCGTTTTCTTTCAATTTTTTTGAAATCAACTTTCTTAAAATTAATTATATTGTAAAATTCAAAAACTTCTTTCTTGAATTTCCACAAATACAAATAAATAAATGCCAAAAAAACAAACGAAAAACAAAAGTATTTGAAATGGAATCAAATCAAATCGATGATGGTTAAGGTCTAATTGATTTGGCAAACATAAAACGAATTCAATAACTTTGATGTAGTAATAGAATGAGGTAGGTATCCAAAAAAAGGGTTGAGCATTCAATGAGCTTCCCCACTTCAAAGCAGTTTAAAATACCAAATATTTACAAAATTAATTATTTCTTCAAACAAATTGTGAAGTAAACAGCCTCCAATTCTACCTACACCCAAACAATATCCTATGGTCCTTTAAAGTCCTAATGTATTTTATAATGAAAAATTCCTCAAATTGCTTTTGATATATTTTTATATAGTATTTTTCTCTCTCTCTCTCTCGTTTTCTGAATGGCCAAAGCCATCTAAGCCTACTCAAATTTCTTACATTGCCAATAAATCAAAAACCCATCAAAGAAAAGCATTAAGAGAATTTAGTTTTATCCAACAATCAATCGAACTTTGGTGCTTCCCAAAACACAAAAGATAAGGAAAGAGTTTTTCTTGATCCTTTTTTTTTCTTCTTTTTCTTGTAAGAAAAGAGAAAAGAAAAAAAAATAACAACATGCATATGAGTTTTACCCCCAAACAAAAAAAAAAAAAAAAAAAAACAAGCCCCAACGACAACAACAAACAATGTTGACCTTGTTTTTTTATTTTGTTTGGGGATCCTCCTAAGTTCGACATACCCCCAAACATGTCATATCAAATCATTTCACATCGATTGAAGTCCAATTTTTATTCTTCAATTTATTCACGCACAAAAGACTAGCAGATTCAGACAATCCTGTATACATACAAACCAATATATGTATATCTCAAACCCTTCGATTCCACTTAGTTCATCCTTATTCTTGGTCCTTTTATTTCAATCCATGTTATTTGGTTGTTCTTTTTGTTTGTTTGATGCCAAACAGGTACAATTTGTCAAAACAATTTGATATATCCTTTCTCTTTCCCCTCTCCCCATTCCAAAGTTATTGCCAAACTTTAGGCTCAGAGGGGGGAAAAAAAGGTTACAAAAGTATTCTCTTACCGATACAACATTTTATGAAATTTGATTCGAATTTAACCATAAAATGATGAAAAAAAGAAAGAAAAAAACAGAAATTCGAGCAATCATGATGGAAATTTACAAAAAAACAACAACAATTTCTTAGCAATCGATATGTATTTCTTCCATTACAACATCAAGAATATTATTTTACAAAAGTCAAAGGAACAATTGGCAAGAAATATCAACGTTTAACGTATCCTTGGGAATGTCCTTTTTTAGCATGTTTCGTTTTTTTTTCCAGTATTGAATTGTAAAGTGATGCCTTTCAACATGGATACAAAGCAAGTTACATCGTTTATTGTTTTCACACTTGTATTGGTGAATATTTATCTTCATTTTCTTGCTGATTGAGTTCTAGGAAGAGAGAGAGAGTAGCTGTTTAAGTGTCCTCTTGTTTTAGTTGTTATAGTTTTTTGTGCTTCGGTTGATGTTGTAGCTTTTCTTCTTTCAATATTATTTTACACAACTTTGTAATCATAAATATACGTATTCTTTGTATGTATTCAGACGATATGTTCATATCCAGGACATCCTTATAACTAACTTGCAATACACTTTATTGTCTGATAGATCCAGGAGGGGGTATGGCGCAAGGATATGTAGGAAAAATGAAATTCCAACTGCCATTTTGACAATTGCGTTACACTAGCAGCAGCCACATTTATGTGTGTTCAAGCGTGAGGAAGAAGAAAATCCTATTCGCACTATGCCATGTCCCATGTGATAGGTTCCTATATAGTCCCATGTGTCACATGTAAACCCTACGAAGGCAATATCCTTTTTTCTTTATAAAATTTTATTGTCTTGCTGGTGTCTATCTTCCTGTCTGTCTGGAATGTTCTATATTTACAGACACACACACACACATACATTCAAACAAAGTGTGTATGAGGGCGACAAAAAATTACTTTCCTACTGTGGTAGAGAAAACATTGACATTCCTCGACAAAGCTCTGAGAATCTGCACTTGCATTTAATGTCCTGGCTCCTGGTGGTATCACTTATTCCTTCATTACATATGTTGTGTTTTTTTATCATATTTTAAGGTGAAAAAAAAACCCTATGTAGATGCGACACATATCCTGGTTTTATGTATAATTGCACAATTGGGAGCAGCACAGTGATTTATCCCCCCCCCCTGCCAGTGCCTCCCTCCTCAATCACATAGTAATAAACCGTAAAACATTTAAGACACCCAAAAGGACCTCTCGTCGTAAATCAATGCCTCATCCTTATTTGCAGTCGGAATGACGACATTCATTCTGCCAACCACCACCGTATACTTCAACACAACATGCCTGCCGCTGCCACCGACCACCGCCACCGACGACGACGACGACGACGTACACCCCAAAAGTCATGTTACACAATGTCATAACGTCAGTTCTTTAACTCCTTTCGAGCAAGGATTACTATAATGCTCGTTGTATAGTTATACGATATCGTATAGTTGATTCGGCACCAGAGAAGCTAAAGCAAGTCCTTTTGATACTGCCCTATAGGGGGGAATTTACTGTTAATTGGCGGTTAACTAACATGAACTTACTGTGCCATAAACGTTTTGTGTTGGAATCCTGATAGGGGATACTCATTCTATCGTTTCTTTTTTTGTATTTATTTGTTTTTTTTTTTTTTTTTTTTGAAACGTTGCTTTAGCTTCTATGCCGGGTGCGGTATTTTATTTTATGGTAAAAAAAATGAGTCCTATATATGCGGTTTTGATGTTATAATGACGGGGGCTTTTATGGCGTTCAGGAATTATTGCTGAATAAATGCAGAAAAGTGGTGTTTTGAGAAACTAAATCAATTTTGAGGGTAATTTTTCTTAACAAAAAAAAAAAAAAAAAAAAAAAAACCTGAGAAAACAAGAGACTTTACGTGGGAGGATCTTTGTTGGCTGGTTACAACAAAGATGAATTTATATTTTTTTTTTGTTACTTACAAGAACATTAAAACCATTTTGGTATAAATCTTACTAATAGCTGTGGAAGTTATGATTCTAAAAAAAATGTGTGTTTTTTTTCACGACTGAGTGAGATATTATTTATTTTTCATACAATTTAATGATATTTTGAAAATTGTGGTAATAATGATGTAAAATTATAATTTTTCTAGCTTTCATAGGATTTTTTATTTTTATTTTTGCATAGGTAGGTATTGGTTCAAAATAAAAAAAGAAAACCGAAATTAGTGTAAGAATTAATGGAGTAGGTACCTACATAGTATATACAGTATACACTCCTCGTCAACTGAATACGCACAAACATTTTGAAATACATTTTTTCATTTTTTCCAAAAACTGATGGTTACTGTGCCATCTGTTGATGCTACCAATTCCCTCAAAGATGTGAAGAAAAAAATTTCAAAGTAGTTTTCCCAAAACAACCACTAGTTTTTCTTTGACCACTTGCAAAGCACTTTCTTCTAGGAAAAATTCATTTTTTTGAGTCAGCTGAATAGGTAAAAATATGAAAATTGGTAGTATTTTAATTGAATGTAACAAGTTTTTTGAGTTTAGTATTTTTAATCACCTCGTATAAATTCTTTCCGGCATGCAATCTTACAGCCTTTCAATGTAGTTTAACGAAATTTCGCTTCACGCTAATTAATTGAAGAAATTAACTATTCTTTGTCTTTACTTTGTCAATATTTTTATGTAGAAATATAGTCCAGCAATTAATCTAATAGAATATGTTCCAATTGTAAAAATTCTGCATTCTTTAAAACAAAAAAGTAACATATTATATAAGCGAACCATCCATTTGTGAGCTTACGGTACCGTCCTCCACTGAAGGCTGGTCGAGTTCCGACGATCAAAGCAGACAATTTTTGTTGAATTATTCCATGATTTTTAAAACCAATTAAACCACCCACATAATCATTCAAAATTTATTTGTTTCTTAAAGCTCAAAAAAACGTTTAGGGGGCATTTTTAATATAATCCGTATTAGACGCCTAATTTTTACTTGCTCTATAGGGCAAGTATTGGTTTCGTGTCAAAAAAAAAAATTGAGGTTTTAATCAAAACCAACATTACGATGATGGAGAAGTCCGAAAAAGTAGTTTTCGTCATGCCATCCGTCAGTCTGTGCGTCTGTGCGCGTGGACGGATTTTCTTCAAATTTGGTACAGATGATTGTTACGCAGTTTCGAATGTTGTTTTTTTTGGTTTTTGAATATCTAATCTAGAACAAGTACTTCCCATACAACATTTTTGAGTTATTCGAATTTTATCAAAAACGACTATAACGATTTTGATTAAACTTTTTGATATGATTTCTTCGATAACGATACATTTTTAGGATTTATTTCAAAAAAATCTATCGAGCTGTTTTTTTTTTAAATATATTTTTTTATTAAAAAATTTTCAAACGATTAAAAAAAAAAATTTTGGTATGCCATTTTGAAGATGGCTAATATTTACCAACATCTAAAAATAAAAATTTTGAAAAAACACAAATCATTGGCCCAATATGGAAAAAAAAAATATTTTTCAAAAAAAAAAAAATCCAAAAAGTGTTTCCGTTTAAAAAAAATATTAATTTTTGCTTATTTGTGCATATCTCTCAATACCTACACACATCAAATGACCAAAAGCTAAAATTTGCAAGCTAAGTTAATTCATAAAATAGCTTTGCACTACATGAGCAAGTTCGGGCGATCCTGTCGTGCATTTTATTTTTTCTACTACTTATAGTGTGGAAAATGAATCAGTAAGATTATTATCAATAACAATGGCTGACTTCTTTAATTTAATAAATTTATTGTGTTGAACACAAAATGCGAAAGAAAAAAAAACAGTACCTACAAAATGTAAGTCTGTTTTTACTGTTTACCTACTTATAGTGTCTGTCTGAAAAAAACCAGTAATAATGGGCTTAAAAAGTCTATGTGCCAATGTTGAATATTCTTAGAAACTCCGGTAAGGAAGTATAACGTCAAAAATTTTTGGGTCAACTGTTTTTTATTCCTATTTTGCGGCCAGTAATATTAATATTTAAAGTAGATACCTACCTATGTAAATCAAATCAAAAAATATCAAACAATAAGTTTTGTCTACACTTTTTTTTTTATTGAAGGATATAAGCGCTTCCTACTTAATGGCATTTCATTTTCTTAAATATCTATTCTCTATTTCTTACAATCAAATTTCACTTTAAACCTACATAGGTCATCCTTTTTATTCGATTCTTAAATTCAAATACCAACAAGTTCAGGAAGTATCCTTTTACGAATCCTATTTCATCCAATTGACAACAGATCAAAACACCAAACATATCCCATCTGTTCATCTTCATGTTTCACCAGCATGAGTACCTTTAAGTCTTATTTGAACCATCATCTCTATAAAATTGAAAAGATCACAACAATTGCAACAAAATTATAATCTCATTCCTCAAAATTCTTTTTAGGCTAAAGGATAATGAATTTCCATACGGCATATTCATCAAATTCCATTCTCATTTGACAAACCATCTTGACATTTGTGATCTGTTTTTTGACAAATTCTTTAATTTTCTTTTTTTTTTCAACATAACCCACACAAATATCTAAGATAGACACTATTGTCGTATGACCGGGTGTGCTCTTTAGACAAATCCTTTTACCTGAAAATAAAGTAAAAAGAAAAAAAAAAATAATTCCTAATTCAATCAACAACAACAAAATAAATTAGCAAATCCCATTTTGTCAAGTGTTTTGTCGTCTGGTCTCTCCTCGGCATGCCTATGTCAATACATACCTACCGAAAATACTGCTGCGGCTCTACCGCTATATAAAGGACACACACAAAAAAAAAATATAAATGAAAAATAAATAAAACAAATTGAAATGTAGAAAATGTCCTCAAAAAAAAAAAAAAAAAAAAAAAAACACACAAAATAGGGACAATTTTTCATGTTTATGCATAGAAAAAAGGACATAGGGCACTTTTGGCTAAACAAAACAGAAAAAAAAATATATTTCTGAAGAGCGAGTCCTTTTATTTTTATTCCATAGATGAAATCAATTCATTTTCAATAATTTTTTTCCTCTTCGTCCTTTTACATATAAAAACAAACCATCATCATCATCATCATCGTCATAGGGACACACAAAAATAGGAGCAGAAAAATTAAATACAAAAAAAAAATTACTCTCAAATTCATTGTACACATTAAGTGGAAAATGAGAATGAAACAAACCGAACCATCGAACAAGAGAGAGTCCTTTGATAAATGTACAACAGGATCATATTTTTTTTGTATTCTTCTTATTTTTCTTATTAAATCGTCTTGGAAATACAACAAAACGAATAAAATGATGAAAAAAAAAAAACTGAAAAGGAGAACAAGAAGTAGAACAGCGTAATAATACAACAAAAAGGATATGCACTCGTGTGTAAAATTTGTAAAATAGAAATAAAACTCCTTCGCTTCATTGTTGTCCTTTCTCGTTGATCCTTTGTGTTTTTTTTTTTTTGTTCAAATTTTTATTTTTTCGACATTTTGTCCATACCCCCCCCCTCCCCCGCTTCTCTATAAATAGCGAACAAGAGAGTCGGGTAATCATTTTGTAAGTTCAATTAAATTTTATTTAAAAAGTCATCGAAGGAGAAAAAATGTGTATAAAAAAAATTGTTTTATTAGTGTTGAATGTGAGGGAGAGAATACAGCACAAAGGTCCTTGTGTTATTTTTATTATTTTTTTTTTTTTTTTTGTTCATTGTAAAGTGGCTCTGGTTTGTAATTGTTTGTCGGGATGAGTCCTTAAACCAATATACTCTGATGGCCTGAGATGAGAGAAAAAATAAAAAACCAAAACGAATCGATTTTTTATTCTGTTCGCTTCAAACAAACAGAAAAAATGTTCAAACAAGGATCAATTGCCCGAGCCTCTATTATTCATAAAATTCATCCAAGCAAGTGATAAGTCATTGCAGTCTTAATTTTTTTTCATTTTTATACTAAATTTTGTTCCTTCGTCTTCTTCTTCTTCTTTATTTATTTTAAGTGGTCAATTGTTCAAGGATTTTATCCAAATTCCATGGTTTGGTTGCAAAACATAAAGGACCGCTTTAGACATCTGGATGGATTTGTGCTCAGTACCAGTAGAAGACACACACAGTGGGTAAGATATTCATCACAACACCCACGCAACGGGCATCAGGACGAAAAAAAAAATAATATTAATTTTACGTTTATTCAAAGCAGACTCATTGATGTTATAAGGATACACTAAAAATGAACACATAGAATGAGAGCAAAGTATATGATTTCAGGAGGCTCGTAAAAAGGATAATGCTCCTTAAGTAATGGCCATGAGCAATTGAAAAGAAGTTGGTTTTGTTCCTGGCAAAAAGAGGGCGCAAAAAAAAGTCAATTTACCGTGAAGCAAATAAATTACAATTATATCCTTGTGAGATAGAAAATGAAAAAAAAAATTATTTATTAATATTTTTTTTTTTTTTTTTTTGTTTAATTCTAAGAAGAGCCAAATTCATCTTGTGAAGATGGTGTATCCTGGTTCTTTTTGTGGAATTTCTTAAACTTTTTCTATAATTCTTCTTGTGATGGTTTTTTTAATTTTATTTTGTGTTTTAGTAAATAAAAAGAAAAAAAATGTTTAATAACATAAATTGAGGTTTTGCGGCTCTTAGCTTTTATCTGCTGGAGTTCATTTGAAGTTCACGAATGAAGAGAATTTTGAATGAAGTGAGGTTATGGTGGTGGCTCAAAAGGAGAATGGGGTTTAGTTTTTTGGCGCTTTAGCTAATTCTTTTCGAAAGTCATTGCACTCGAGTGTTTTTTTTTTTCTATTTTGAGCACAGGCGAGGTAATGGTAGGTATATGCTCAGGTAAAACCGTACCTGTTTCGGTATCCTTTTTCCTTCTTTTTTCCTTCCTTCGTGGGGCTGTGGATTTTGTGTGGTTTTATTATATGAGGGCATATGGGTTCCTATAATATTTTTTGGCAAAGCCCACAGGAAATGTATGATGAACTCAAGCATAAAAGACACAACATTGAAAAATATTTTCATTTCACAAATCACATGAAAATATGAGGAGGTCAATGAATAGCTTTAGTTTTTTTGTATAAAAGTTTGTTCATTGAGACTTTATAGTTTTGGTTAATAAGGAGTAGACCTTTTGAAATATATAAATGAATATATTTAAATAAGATATGGATGAGGTTTACACAAAAATGTTAGGAGATAAAATAATGAGTAAGACAAAACCAACAAATAAGACTCTGATGTAGTTATATACTTACTCTTATTCAATTTTTGAAAATACTTTGACCATTTGTTCGAAAGTTTGATGGTTATTGTGCCATCCGAAAAAGTATACAAAAATAAATAATGATAGGAAGTATAACTTCTGACGCGTGTACATTATTACACATAACTTTTTTTTGTGGGCCGAATTACTTTTAATGGGGGTAAAGCTTTCAAGGATGGAGAGGGGATTACGGTGACTCCTACTATGAGCTGGTATCTGGCATCACATTGTTATGGGTGCGTTCACGGAAAGAACAGACAAACTGGTCCGGTTAGCTGGTCGCCGCCGGCTACTGTTGAAATGGGCCTTACGGAGTTTTATCGATATAAACCTGACAAAAAGCTAAAACTACAGACTGCGATGGCTAGGAACACCGTCGAGTGTATGAATATCGACACAATTTTCTGTTGGTAGTTCTGCTCATTGTTGATTGATGGCCCCTGCCGCTTGGGCATCGGATGAAAATTTTCAAATATCGATTAAATAAGTTCCAATAGTAAGACCTAATAGTTTTCCATACACTAACGCAATTACAAAAGAGATCTGCTTCTGTTTTATGCGACCCTTTGTGTTTGAATTTCCTTAATTTCCAGGCTGGTGTTCTATGGCATAGCAGAATTGTATGTTTAGCATCAGTATTTTCTAGAAAATGTTCATCTACTCATGAGCCAGTATATCACATAATGTCGCCACTTAAGAACATTTTAATCCCTTACTCGTCCAACCCCTTTACTTGTCGTCCATTTTATCAACCCTCAGTTAAATCTTTTTCACTCCTCTAAAGCAGATTTAGAGCTACACCCACTCATGTTCCAAACAACAGCTTTCCATCAAAATTTTCTTAATGCGTTAACGACCTCATTTACCTACCCTTCTGCCGATACACCCCCGGCTACATTATATCAATTTAGCCCTTCGCCTTTGCCTCCAAAAAACAAAAAAAAAAAAAAAAAAAACAAAATGATGTTAACGAGATTCAAATGTCCCATGTCATCAGCAGCTGCCATCTGCAGACTATACAAGCTGGAATTTCTGTTCTACAAGTACCTACGAAGAGAGAGATATGATGGCTGCTGCTATACTGTAGTTGATGTTGCAACAGCTCCTGCATCAGACACAGGACTCGTGCCGACAATCAATGTGGCGATACAACGACCAACGACACTATCCAAAACAATATAATGCAAGAGTGTCTACGATATTATGACGACACGACATTGAAAACTGAAAACTCCTACTTCCCAGACTATAAGGAGTAAGGACTAGGAATAATACGACGACGAACCAATATGCAGTTATGTCTGCTGTCTGCTGATGGCAAGCGACAACATTCTCCATTCCGACAGACAGGATGTTGTCCCGCAAGAAAATCCAGCTCAAAGGAGTAAAACATTTTAATAGCAGCGCCAAAATAAATCACCGTTCCGTCAAAATAAACACACAAATTCGACACGCCGCCATAAGCAAAAAGGACAAAGCTAAACACAGCTAAGTAAAAATTGCGAAAGAAAAGAAAACAAAAAAAAAAAACCGTCACAAAAAATTAGATTCAAAAGGATATAAAAGACATTTCCCCCATTTTTGATGTTGTTTTTATATTCCTGTTGTGTCCACAACAAGGATTACCGCATTTTTGCGCGTTAACCTAACAAAAAAAAAAAAAAAAAAACTAACGAAAAAACGAAATTGTTTTTAATTACAGTGTAGGAGTGTCCCTGTGTCCTGTGATGTGACCCGCAGCGGGAGGGAAATTAATAAAAATTCGCCTTGATTCACTCTCTCTGTTTCAATTAGGATCAAAGGAAGACACCATATCGCCAGTTAAACAAAAAAAAAAACCTAAAAATTGGGGTCGAAAACGCCTGTGGTTAAGAAAGCGTTCTACAACAAAAAAAAAACTTGCGTGGTCCAAGAAAATATGTCTTTTCGTCCTTTGTGATTTGTTGGACAAAAAACGACTCAGGACCTTTCCTCAGGCGCAAATAAGTAAATGTTCTGCAAAATTGACACGATAAATAGAAAGAAATCCTTTTTTTTTTGTTCTCTACTTTCGCAAGCCAGGGAGGGGGGGATGTCCTTTCTGTTTTTTTTTTTGCAATATCCGAGCGAAAAAAAGTAAATTTTCTCCAATGTCTTTGAGATCATTAATCCTAATCGTTGCTGGTGGCCCTGTGAATCCTTTTTTTTTTTTTTATTTATGACTTTGGTGTCGCCTCTCAATTTGACTTTAGAAATTTCCAAATCAGCCGTGGGGGCTGCTGAGCGATGTCCTTTCTGTTTATCTATTTTTTTTTTTGACTCGTGTTCTATATATTTGTAAATGGAGAGAGAAAAGTCTTATAGGAAAACCTCGAGGGCGGGAGCGCGAAAAGTTAAAAAATACTCAAAAAAGGATATAAAATCTCTCTACGGGTCGCTTAAAACGTTTCATTTCATTTATCCATGTTGTATTTCTGTTTGTGGACGTGTGTGTGTTTCTTAACTTTAGCCTTTTTTGGCCCCTCAAGCTGGGTCGATTTTTAGCCTCTTCCGTCTTTCCTTTCGAAAAAAAGAAAAACTAAGAAACAGCCTATCATCGGCTGATTTAGGCTAAAAAGGTCCCTTGTCCATAGTCCATCATTATTTTTCTCAGTTTGTTGTGTGTATTTTTTTTTTTTGTTCGTTTAGTTTCCTTTTTCGGTTTTTTTTTTTTTTTTTTGTAGGAAAAAAAGGAAGAAAACAAAAAGAAATTTAGAATATTTATGTACATCCTTCTTAAAGGAGAAAATTTAAAATTAATCTTAATTACCAAAAGGCTGAGTTGGCCTATTCTTTAAGCCTATTCCATCTTCTTGTGTTGGCCTATATATTTAGTTGTTGTTTAGGTTATTTGTACTTTTTTCTTCTTAAAGTTTTATGTTTATATATTTTTTATTTTTTTTTTGTATATGTGGGCTTGGGCATCTTTTTGGAAGCAATATCATGGTGGAGGAGACTGAAGTATGAAGTGATGGATGGCCTTGTTTATAAAATTTGAACTTTTCTTCTTCTTTGGGAACAAAAAAAAAAAGAGAAAAAAAAGACTATTGAGGGTGAGCAATGGTTTTCTTCATTCGGACGGGGTTTATTTGATAAAAAACTTTAGTCATGGTTGAGAAGAGAGGAAATTGAAAGTAGGACGGAAGTTATAGATGTTAGATATTGTATGGGAAGGCTGTTATATGTGTCGTAGGTGTAGTGGAAGATCATCCATAAACAAAGTTTATACAAGCCAACTATTATGTAAGAGTTAAGTGAGTACATTTGATTCCAATAAAAAGTCATAGTAAATTGCCTAAAGTTTTAATTAAAACTAAATTAATAACTCCTACTCTTTCTTTGCCTTTTTCTTTAAATTAATTTCACTTCAATATCTAAAATGTTTATGTGTGAAATTCAGAATATGATGAATTGGTGGTTAAACATTGGCGTAGGCCTAAAAATGGTTGGAAGTTTTTACTTAAAACAAAGTTTTGTTACCAAAATAATCCGAAATTATTAATTGTCTTTGATTTTTCAGTGAAATACTCGTATTTTTCATGATTCTTTTGACCTATAATTTCACAATCTTGCGGAAATTGCAAATATAAAATTCAACAGGCAAATACACAATATCTTTCAAAAGCAAAACAACTGACTTCAAACTAAAGACTTTTAATAATTTCTCATGGATGCCGTTAAAAAAACTGAACCAAATTAAAATGGTTCAGTGGAGACCATCAGTTCTTAAATATAAAAAGAATTATCAAAATCGATCCACCCAGTCAAAAGTTCTTAGGTAACAAAAAAAAAAAAAAAACATGCAGATGAATTGATAACCTCCTCCTCTTTTGAAGTCGGTTAAAAATGATTCAGAAGTTATGTTGGCTTATTGCTGAAAATGAAAATATTAAAACCTTGGCCCGATAATCAAGTTGCTAGCAAGTTGTTAGTTATATCCTGTTTATCCCTTGATGCATTAAGGATTTACTATACAATTTTTCAATTAAAAGTTTAATTTTGAACAGCCCGCAGCTGGGCAGCTGTCACTCTTCTTTTAAAGCTGTCATCTTTTTTACATTTGATGAGTAAAAACTACTTCAATATTAAAAATGAAACGAAATACTCTTCAAAAACGTATTGGAATTGTTAAAACTCTGTAAAAAAATGGGGAACATTTTGCAGTCACAGTTCACAAAGCTAGCAATAGTAAAATTGGTGAAAACGTTTGAGCTGTTGGAACAAGTTAAGTGATGTGAAGAATCGAAACCGTGTGAGTCAAGAAGAACTGAAAATATTGCTGCCGCAGTGTTGACGGAAATAGGTACAGGTTTATTGATTTCTCGTCGATCTTTGGAAATGAGTAAAAGATGTGCCTTTTTCGGCGAATTAAAAACTTTTTTCAGTGATTTCCATCCATTTCTCCGGGGTATTTCACGCATCTTCTTTCAACGGTACGTTTTTTCATGAATTCTTATTCTATTTTCCACGGTATAGCGCGAAATTTGACCAGTGTTCCGCGTTTTAACCGTAGTATTTTGAAAATTCTTTAACTTAACTTTTTCTTTCCAGTCTTTTTATGTTTTTTTCTGTGCTTTATTCCACTGTAGTTATCTTACGCTTTTTTCCCGATACTTAGTGCTTTCTTTATAACTTCCCATCTTATTTTCTGCAGTATTTCGATAGTTTCACGATACTTCACCAGTATTTAGGTTTTTTTTGTGCACATTTTTTCGTGGTATTCTATGATTTTTCCGGTGGTATACTTAACCCTTTTCTATGACTTCCCATTATATTTTCCGCGATATTTCAAGTTATTTTACGTTTTTATTCCCTTTGGTGTATTTTCAAAAACTATATCTTGGAAACTGTTGAATCTACCGAAGTGTTATTGGGCACAAATTAGAGAAAATTTTGTAAGTGTGAAACTGTATAACATAGTACCTTTATAATCAAAAATTAATCCTTCATGGCTAAAAATGTCATTTACTAAAAAAACCATAATTATTGACAAAGAAATCATCGTTAACATGAAAAAGCTCTAGCGACCTCTAAAACTCATTATTTTCGACTCATCTTTGGAGGACAATTATTTTATATTTTTGGGAACAGTTTAAGCCAAGTAAAAGACTATCGTCATTATTAAATACATCAAATGTTTGTTTTTTATTTGTTTTCTAAAAAAAAAGGAAACATAGCTTCTAAAAATATTCTTTTGTTTCCAAAATAGACCACAAGCTTAAGGCCCCTGACATTGAAGTTCCAAATAAATAACTTTATCTTTGGTTTTATTTATTCCTCCAAAGTTTAAAGAATTGATCCTGTTGTCAAGGTAAATAAAAACATATCCGAGAAGAGACTGTATTCCCTAAATTCAAAGATCAATCATCCAACCTGCCTAATTATATTTCGAATTGCACCTCTTAAAGTTCCTATACATCGTTCTTGACAATTAATAATTGTCTTTGACACTTTGTGAGTTCCCAAAATATATATCCAAAACATGACTGTAGTTTTGTTTTTATGTTTTGTTGTTTTTAGTCGTTGAAAGAGAAAACCCATCATTTGGAACATGACATTTTATGTTGAGGGGGGACATTGACAAAAACCCAAACAGATGGCCCTCTGTCTATAATACCAGTCTAATGCCTTTTTCTACCGCAGCAATGCCAATGATTACAGAGGCACAAGTTGCTAGTTTATAAACCGAAGTAGCTATTCTGATGGAATTAAGTGTCAAAATGGGATGTGTCACGTGTCATGGACGATTTTTTTTTCTAGTCATTTTGATTCTTGATTGTTTTGGATAAAATTATTCATTTGACTTTTTTTTTTTTAGATAGGAATCTTTTGATACAAACTTAGGCACTCTTTTTTAGTTTTTGAAAACGGTCAAATGATTAATTGCTACTATGATGAAGTTCATGAAAATTTAATGACTGGCATTTTAAAAGAACAAACTGTGCAGGAACCTAGCGAAACCAACAAAAATGTAGTTCGAAATTATCAGACAATAATTAACAAAGGAAAATGGAGACAAAAAATGGATGAAATGGTTTAGAATATTGTCTTACCACTTCAAAGGATCTTCCGTGTTCCTAAATACCATTGAGGAGTATTTCCCTAGATGCCTAGAAGTCCTGGGAAGGCCTTCCGAAAACTGCAAAATGTCTCTAAAGTTCTTAGTTCTTGCATTCTAATGTTCGAAAATACTAACAAACTACTATCAAAAATGATTGTCTGAGCTTTGTGGAAGACATTTCGAAGTAACGCGATGCACCATCATTGGTCTGGCGTAGCAGTCATACATATTAGTAGACACTAGACAGCCAATAACCAGCCAACGACGACGACGACCGACGATGCAAAGTTCCTTAACACCTTCATCACAAATGGTAATCCTTTTGAAATCCCAATTCCCTAATAGCTTAACTGAACTTTACTCTAAGATTAAGCTGCATTCGCTCGCAAAACAGAAACAGGATTTTGTCATCTCTCTTCTGGGCAGCCATATATGGTTCTCCCTTCAATCCTTTACCTATTTTTTTTTTTTTTTGTTTATCCTTCAATGATGTGGATGTGGATTTCCCAGCTTTGTTTATCCCTAAACCATTGATTTGCCGTATTGATAGTTGGCTCTCGATTTAACGGCGCAATGATGGCGGCAATCCATGTGGAATTCTCGAGAGGTGAGAGTTGGGGGTGCATTCTGCATTTTAACAACAAGACTGGGGTCCTCTCAAAAATATACCATCATGATGGTACCGTTCTTGAAAAAAATATCTACCAAAGGCGACTCGAGCTCCGGCGGCGTTAAGTGATATAAATGGCTTGCTGGTTGCATTCTTCCGAAAAATCTCCCTCCATCCAAAATGAAATACAAAAATGGCAAAAAAAAAAACATAAGCCCTCTCGAATGTTTTTTTGGGGGAAAATCCGGTGAAAATGAAACCAAAGTCCCCTAGTACACGGGAGTAAGCAAAAATTGCAGACACAACACCAGAATTCGTTCGATTGTTTCGCGAAAGCATAGCCGAAACGAGTTCCTCTATACGTTTGAGGTGTGAGAGAGAGAGAGGGAGAGTTTGGGGATCGTTATAAACCGGCACAGGGACTCTCGTCTATACACATCTACTAGGATACGGTACCCGTAGAGAATTAGGAACTGATTCTGAATTTTATACACTTCGCACTGTGCACACAATAATCCAGCCGAATCCAATGTCGGTTTGCTAGGGGCGACGGGTTTTTCTTTTTTTCTTAAAAAAAAAAAGAAAAAAATGAAAAAAAAACGAGAAAAAATCGACGTTATACGAAGCTCAAGAGAACGGCGATGACGACGACGACGAGGAGCTAGAATAAAAGGTATAAACGTGAAAAATGGTTTTGCAAAAGGCTCTGTAAGGACCTCTCTAATCTATTGTGTAGTTAAGGGTAACGAAATACAAAATAAAAGGAAAACCCTCTATTTTTGTATAAACAAAATATACAACGTGAACAAAAAAAAAAAATCCTGCAATCACCCTAGGGAAATCGTTTTCTACGCCATTTTATTTGGCGTTTGCATCCACGAAAAATAAGGAAAATGAAGAAAAAAAAACAAAATGAACTAAAAATTGGCATATTGCATTGTTTTGGGGAGAAGGCTTTGGGGTTTGGGTTTGCTTTTCAATATTTATCTATGCTTAAGAGATTTTTTTGTCGAGAGAATATTGTTTCAAATTGAATATTTTTAAGAGGAGAATGTTCTTTGATGCTTGGTGTGGGGTGATTTGTGTTTTTATATGTGAAAAATCGAATGAAGTGCCACAAGGTTGACATTAAGAGTCGATATTGTTTTATCTTCTCTTTTATTCTACCAGACTTCCAAATATACTTGTCTGGCTGTTAAAGTTTGGAGGCTCTCTACGTTCTCGGAGCGAGGTTTGTCCGAGTCGAAGACGTTGAAGAGGAATGATCCTAGTTTGGATCCTTGTCCAACACCGGCTCTAACGATCATTGTTGTTGACTGGTAGCTTCCTATTTGAGTAGGCAAAACGGTAAAACTGTTGGAGTTTTTTTTTCAAGAGTCCAAAATGTCCAAAAAATTGAAAAAATAATTATTTTTCTCTATAAGTTTGTGTCTATTATTTTTTCTTTTTCTAAACCAAGTTCTAAGAACAAGAATTTTCGATAGGAAAATTAGAAAAATGGATTTCTAGCTTAAAAAAAGGGTTAAAGTGGGTCCGGAAATTTTGTCTGCCTGTCTGTTGTATCGGTATTGCAAGCTACAGCCTGAACCGCTGAAGCAATTTTCTTCAAACTTGGTAGTTAAGGGAAATTGAGCTATAAAGATCGTAATTCTGAAAAAAAAAAAAATAATTTTTCTTTGGTTAATAACGGATTTCGATGACAATTTTTACACAAGTCTTTCTCAACAACTTTCAAGTTATTTCATATCAAAAATTTCAAGAAAAATTTGTTTGGTTTTTAAAAAAAAGTTCCATTTTTTTTTTTTAAATCAATTTTTCGAAAACGCGTGAATTTTTTTTCTGAAATATTGGTTTTAGATGTCTTTTAATATTTTCTAAAAATTGCCATTCAAATTTTTCTTGAAAATTTTTTTATTTTTAAATTTTTTTTATTGGCTCTAACGATTTTCAATTTTTTTTTTTTTTTCTTAAAACTAACTCTTCTCAGTAAAAAACAAATAGTCGACCCAGTCGTGCATTTTATTTATTTTTTTTTTTCTTGTTCTGACTTGGTGATGAGCATATTTGTGTCTGAAAACGCTTTCAGAATTTGACTATTCCATCATGAATTGCAAGGAAAATACATTTTTAAGAAATTTGAATGCATTTGAATTTGAAATTTTTTAAAAACGATAAAAAAGATTAGGTTTATAAAAAAAAAAATCCAAGGTTTAGTTTCAGTCATTTTTAATAAAACCTTATCATGGAACTAAATTTTTACATACAATTTTTTAAACATTCCAATAAATAATATTGGTATTTAAAATAATTGAGGATTCCAAAAAAAAACAAGCACTTATTTCTCAAAAGTGTTGGTAAAAATTAATATTTAAAATTTTCTTACATAAAAATCCTAACAAAAATTTATTTTATTTGAAAAGAAAAATTCTGGCACCGGTAGGTTAGGAAGGGAAATGTTTAGAAGTATCAAACAATTTTTTTTTATTAAGGGCTTGGACGATTAAGGACCAAACTTGCAGTAAAATAATAAATGCGATAGGTATTTATTTTCATTAAAGCAGCTACAATGTAAAAGTAATCAACGAAATTAAAAACATTTTTACCCTTTAATTTTTTTTATTTCTGCAGTTGAAGGTATTTTCCAATCAAAAGGACCCACATCATTAAAAAAGCTATCACGAGTTTCTAGAAAAAAAAAATCAATCGTGCATTTTATTTGATTTCATTATCAAAAGCTGTCTGAATTTTAATCCATTTATTTTTATTTACCTATTTGGCTATATCAAATCCAAAAAATAAAAAAAAAAAAAAAAACATTCTTAATGAAATATTAAAATGTCTGGTTCCCGTATTATTTATTTATTTTTATCGTTTTAATCCTTTCATTCGCTCTGCAAATAATGACAAACAAAAAAAAAAACCGTTAAAAAAAGGAGACCCAACCACATAGTCTATTTATACCTCCATTATATGGTACATTAGCTGTTAATGTAATACAAGCTCATTTTAAATAAATATTAAACCTTTTTAGACTCAGACCAGACACACAGACAGATATAGACAAACTTAAAAAAAAAATGATCTAAATTTCTCGTTAAAAAAAAAAAAAAAATCCGCCAGACATTTCTTTTTTTTTTCATTTAATTTAAAAATCAATTGAAAAAAAAAAAATGAGATTGAATTAATGATTCTATAAGAGCTGATGGCATTTATATGTTCGAACAATTTTTTGTTTTGTGTGTATTTTTATTGTTCACAACAAAATAGCTTCGCCATTGTGTTTAAACAAGGATTCCTAAGTGAATTAGCCCGTTGGCAGTGTGTTAAAAAATTTAAAATTTATTGAAATCGAGAGCGCGAAGCTACCACACAAACCAACAGCAGCCAGCAACAGCAGCAGCATTGGCCTCGGAAGCTACAACAACAACAACAAAACTGTCCTCATTCAATAGAAACACCCCCAAGGCTGAACAAATATTTATGCAATAATAATGCCAGAGTTTTCAATTTGATTTTACAGGCAAATACACACAAAATACACCACCTCTCCCCCTTCCCTCTCCACTCCCCTTACTTACCCCCTCCCGCAATGATACATAGAAATGATGATGTGATTCGATTCTAATAAACAGGACCCAATGGAGTTTTAGCTTGAGGGTAATTTTGGTATCACCCCCACACCCCAGTTGAACACGCCCGCTGCCATGTGGACTGTTCAAAATTGTAGAATAAGGGAGAAGGGGTGCAGGGGGGTTGGAATGAAATGACTTTAATTGCGGAACGACTTTCAAATTGAATTTAACATTTATAAGCGAAAATGCAATTGATATACACTCTGGAATATGTGTGTGCGTGTGTGTGGGAGAGAGAGTGAGAAAGAGAGAGAGAGGTGAATGGAAGAGGATGCACTATTATGCGTGAATGCGGCTTGAATGGGAAGTGAAAATTGGGTAATCAATATTTGTAATGTGATTTGTTAATCCAATTAATTTAAATTGAAAATGTCTACGAAACAATGATAGAGGACACTTTGGCCAGGACGATAAATCATTCGGGCTGGTGGTGGTTGGTAGGCACCTTCATTTGATCATTTCAGCTACCCAGAGGGATGGAAGAAGAAGACGAAAAAGAAGAGGAGCAATGTGTAAACGATAAATCACTGACACTCATCATGCCAACCAAGAAGTGAACGTCGCCAGGATGGAGGTGGGGGGGGGGTGTTAGTAGTAAAATGGGAAAACAAGAAAATTCATTAAAAATGTGTATTCATTTCTTATCCCTTTTAATTGGTAGCATATGGCCATCAGAGCGGCTTGTAGGTATCCTGCTGGCAAACCAAACTGATCCTGCTTGTACAATGACGACGATGATGGCGACGAACAGGTACATGCTCTTGACTCCTGCTGACAGCAGTTAAATAGGCGAGAGAGAGAGTTCAGTCCTTCGTGTGACGTGTGACTCCTTGTCCATATGGTGTAAAATAATTGTTCAAGTCTATCTACCTGCTGGGTTCTGAGAGTATAGACTCCTGGAGTGGTCTACTCAAAACAAAAGGACCAACAAAATAAAGTAACAGATTTTTGAAAAGTTCCTCGAACCTTTTTTTTTTATGGAGGAAAGCGTCAGTTGTTCTAGCAGCAACAGCCGATGCCGCTGTCGCTGCTGTCAAAGAAATGTCAAGGAGTCCTTCCTCTTCAACAACACGCTGGCAGTAGCAGAGATTATTTCGAGTCCTTAAAAGGTAGACTACCTACAGAAAAGATATAGAATAATACCAGGTAGGACAAAACGTATGTCGCCAAATTTCATCACTTTCCATTTAAAACTGATTTAAGGATATTTTTTTCTTAGCAAAATAGGATAACACGACAGCAGTCAATTGGGATTTAGGACAAGTATAAAAAAATTGATATTATTACTATGTTTGATGTGCACATCTCTGAGAGTATGTGAGGATTAAAATATACGATGAAGGCAAAATACAACAAAAAAATACCGATAGACTAATAAAATTTCGGTACTTACACCAACACATGGACAAATTGGAAAATTACTTGAAAAAAAATGTTGCAGGTTTGAGTCGCTTAATCTTCTTAGCGACTGAATTACTTGTTGAAAGACATTTTCAATATTCCTTATCTGCTATTGATTTAGGTAGGTTTTTTCTGTTTTTTGGGTATTGACTGTTTTTTTTTCGGGAAAATTGATTTTTTTTTTCGAACATGAGCAGAGTTTTTTATTTTATATGTGTCTTTGTCTGAGGGGGCTTTCAAGGGAATTAGAAGATGCATATTGAATACTAATTTGCGTATTGACAAGAAATTTACTGTGAAAATGCAAAAAAGACGTGGGAAGAAGATTGTGCGCTCTGCAGAAGATATTGAAGAAGGTTAAAATTTCTTTACCGTACAATTACAATCCGGGTGGTTGAACTGAAAAACTAAAAAAAAAAAATGGGACAGGCATTTTCAACACGTAAGGTTTTTTTTGTGCTTATTGAAAAACAAGTACTTACTTGAAGCGTTGTGAAGTGGGTTTCTGCGACATTTTGTATTTAATTTTTTTTTTTTTTTAATGAAGGTTTATACAAATTTTATATACAGTTGAGTCCGTTTTACTGCAACACCAAAATAACATAAACAAAACTTGCGCTTTGTCAAGATGTCTTACAAATACGTCAACTAATGGGCCAAATAAAGCTAGCCGAATTTTTCATTGAAGAAGTAAAGGAAACAGCTATCAGAAACAAACACTCTTCAAGTGAAAGACAATTTTTTTCAAGACCTGCTGACCAAAAATTGCAAGCATTGGTATTGAAATTAACTGTTGACACACTCAAAATTCTATCAAACTGAAAAACTTACTTAAACTAGTCACCAGTCAAAATATGGTGCTTATAAGCACTTAATTCTTCATCCGGTGTATACAAAAAAAGACCGTATTCTGCGGCAGTTACCACAAAACAAGATGGGTTGGCAACTCGAAAGTTTTTTTTATTACCAAATTAAGTTTATGTATGGAGAAACTGGATTAAAACATAGTAAATCATGAACGAAGTACTAAGTTCAGCGGAGAAAAGCGTAAAATATTGCGGGATTACCGAAAAAAGTCGCCGAATGTGGAAGTAAGGAAGAAGTCGTGGAAAAATATGCAAAATATAGCAGACTACCACAATTTAAAAATATTAGGAAACCCATCATGCAAAACAGCGTGGAATGCTTTTGAAAAATCGCGGAATACCGTCGAAAAATCGTGGAATACCACGGTGAATAGCATTGGAAGTCAAATAAGAAATGCATTGAAAATCACAAAAAATGGCTTGAAAAGTCGCCGAAAAAAATCTAAATATATGGAGCTATCGCTGTTAAAAAGCTTATAAAACCGTGCATAAATACGCGGTATACTGTTGAAAGATTGCTTAGTACTGGTTAAAGATTATATAGAACCGCGGAAAATATCATCGGGCGTCAAAATTTTTGTTTCAAAAATAAACCGGAAAAAAGCGTAGAAAATCGCTAAAAAAATCCTAAAAAAGTTAAAATAAAAAAATATGAGCGAAACACAGCGGTAAAAACAGCAGAATATCATGAAAAAAATGCGGAATACCACTGTTAAACCGCGGAAAACTGCGTGAAATACCATGGGAAGCAAATTAAAAATCGTTTATCACCACGAAAAAAAAAGTTTAATATCGCGAAAAATATAGTAAGAATTGCAAAAATTGATGAAAAATAGTGCCTTCAGAAATAAAAAAAAAAATCAGAAAACGCGATAGAAAAAACACGCAATATTTCATTCGCCATCGCATATGTTATTTCTGAGGTGGTTTAAAAGAATTTCTCGGAACTGCCCCAAATTTATAAATAAATTAATATTGTGGCACGAAAAACTCGCTAAGAACCAGGATCTCTCAACCATTTCATAGAAGCATGTTAATTAGCAGGAATGGACGACACCTACGGTTCCGAGCGGCCTACTGAGTTGTATTTTTCATATTAGAACGGTACAAGAATCCATAGACAGAACTATACGCAGACGTAAGTGTCAGTGGATGGGTCATACGCTTCGAAAAGGCAACGATTACATTGCTGGCCAAGCGATGCAGTGGAACCCACTCACACAGGCAGGTAGACTGTCGGGTGGGCCGAGAAGCACATGACACAGGACAGTCGAAAGGGAATCTGCACAGCTGAGAAAGAGTTGGAGAGAACTACGATATATTTCCAGAAACCGTACACGATGGCGTGTGGGAGTAGTGGAGGCCATATGCCCCTTAAGGGGATCACATAGGACTCATCAAGGTCTGAGGACCTGAGTTAGTAAGCAAGTAAATTGTACTGATAAGTTGGTAAATTCTTCTGACCAAGTCTATCCTATCGTATCGGCAGCCTGTGACTTCAGTTTGTATATCACTTATCGCTGTTCTGATGGCATCTTGTAAGTCGTTTAAATGGATATTTTGGTCATCATTGTCTAAGTTGAATGTCTAAGAGAGGTATTCAATGAAGATTTGTGATTTAATTTGAATGGCTCTCCATATCTTCCATTTTCGCCAGATTCCCAGCACTGAACCTAGATCAGAGACATAATTAAATTTCCTCTTTGAAATCTATGATCTATTGTTTTCTCCCCCTTTAAAACCACCAAAGCCTTTGATCCCAAGATGCTTATATGAACCCAATACAACGAGAACAATATATAAACGTTAGATAGAACAGCCTTAAAATATTAAAGTAAACCTCAATATCCACTCAAAACAAAGTCCTTATAATTTAATATTATATACATTTCCTATGCAATTTTAATCAAAATCAGCTAAAGTGCTTATAAGATCCATATAAGTCGCTCCCACACGCAGCCATCACATATTGTACCTATATCATCCGACCCATCATCGCATTTGAATTAGTTTGTCTAATCCGATGAGATGCTGAACAATAATTATACCTTCGTAGACAGCCTTTTTCATCATCGTTGTCACAAGATTTTCTCATTTTGTTGTGGAAAATTGGAAATTGTAACATATAATGTGCATCCTGCGGTGTATATGTGCTCAGGCTCACACAAAACCCTTCACTCTATATTTCACTACACAACCTACACGCATTCAAATTCATGCGATAGAAGATTTCATCAGAAACCAGCAGCAGCAGCAGCAGCAGCAGCAGAATATCGGAGCAAAACGTCATATCAGCCATCATCAACGTGACAACCATCATCAAGCCAAAAACACGTCATATCCTCCTGCTGCTGCTCTCTAGCGCTATATGCTCTGCAGGATATGTGGGATTCCCATATTTATACACAAAACGTCATGTAACGGCAACGTTATGCTATTTCCCAAAAACGAAACGAAAGGTGTCAGCACAATTTTCATTCAATTACTTCATCAAAAACACACATCTCTATTCTGTAATTAACAAGCGTGTGCATCAGCAACAACCACACTCACACACCCACATATTCTTTCGCTGCTTTTTAGAGTAACAAACATCCCTTCTGGCAAGTAAAGTACTAAGATTCCATTATAAATCCTTTTTGGTTTGGTTTCGAATTGGAATCCTGTGTCTTCTCTCTACTGCCCGCCCACCACCTCCCCGCACAATCTCTTTCGCAGAAAACTAATCACACAATCATTTGATTAATTTAAATGTGGTTTCGCGTGGAATCTCACTGGGATTCTGGGATTTCAAAATCATACACTGTACTGTTCTAGTGTAGTGTTGGTATAGACATTCACGTATCCTTTTTGGTATTAGAAATCACAGTGGAAATTTCCACGTGTGCAAAAGTTAAACTAAATGAAAATGTGAATCCTTCGAGTTTATAATTCTCGTCTACGGTTACAACACACACACATATACATTACTTACACACCGGTATTTTCTACGTATCCTGGCAAATCCTGAGAGTAGGTTCGGTACCCACCTACTTGAAAATCGAATAAATATTCAATCAGGACATGCAGATAGAAATGTAGATGGTGGGATGTGGAATTTAAGGACAATGACGTAAACAAATTCTGCAAATGGTAATCGAAGGAGATTAAGGAAGAAAGAATCCTGTTTTGTTCATGCAGGATGTAATACTAGAAAAGTCCTTGTTATTTGTATCCAACTTCTCCTCGAACAACGTGTCGTCTATCAAATTCAATTAATTCCATCACGGAAGAATCCTTTTTTCGCTTCTTGATCTCCTTTTTGTCTTCTTCTTCTTTTTGTTCATTGAAATCCTTTTTGTGTCCCCAAAATCCCGTTTGTTATTCATAAAATCGTTCAATTTACAAAGAAGTGAGGAGGTGGTAGGTATATATGGGGAATAAAACTCTAATTAAACGTTCATTGTCTACCTATAACGAAAAAAATCAGATAAAGAAAAGGAATGAAAAACAAAACAAATAAGGATGTGATTTACATACGAGAGGGAGAGAAACATCATGTCCTGATTGACTGGCAGGAGCAGGTTCGAAAAGAAGAATTTTGCACACACGATAATGTTTTTTTTTTTACACAAATGTATTCTTACACTCTGATACTCTTCTATCCAGGACTCGTTGTGATTTAATCAATGCACATCCTTAAAACACGTTTTTTTTGTTCTATTTGTTTTACTTTCTCTGATAGATTTCCATCGACTTTTTGTATATAAACTGAATTGCGAGCAAAAAAAAAATGAAAAATCCTTCTGTTCGATTTTTTGTTTCACTTTCGATTTGTTATCCTTTCAATTGAATCTTAATTCCAATCTAAAGGCACCTACTTCACTTTTTTTTAAGCATTTCTTCTTCAGGAGCAGGACTTTTCTTTCTTCATCTAGCGAAACAGGGAGGAGGTATTCTTTAGCTATTAGAAAACATGCGATGAATTAAAAAAAAAAAAAACTAACAATAGCAAAAAAGGACCAACAGCTAGTAGAGACCTCTGATGGCATTTGGAGAAGAATACAAGAAAAAAAGGACTCTTTAAAAATTAAAATCGAATGACACAAAAACACCTCTTGAGCTATGATGACAGCTGCTGCATTTCGGTTTTTCTCTTCATCCATACGACTAAGGACTATATCCTTTCTTAGAAAATTAGCTAAGAATTTTGTTATTTTTTTTCTTACCGTTTCGTTGTTTTTGTTGTTGTTGTTGTTGTTAATGTCTCGTTTATTGTTCGAGGATATATAAAAATAATGAAAAGAAAAAAAGGTCCTTAGACTTATAATAGGTACGTATACTGGATGAACAATAGATTGAGATAATGGAGAGTGCACAAATTGCAAAACGAATGACGACAGACAGGGCTAAGGGCAAAAAATAAACGCATCGTTATGGGCAATGCTTGAGGAATTTTGAAGTCCTTTTCTAGATGATGCACTGGTGCAATTTTTCTTTTTCATCTTTCATGCAATTTTTTCTCTATAAACTTTTCTTGTGTTTTTTTTTTCAATCTTTATTAAACCAGCAGGAGGTGGACATATCCTTTTAAAGAGAAAATTAAAATAATAACAGTAATCTAGTGTTATGAAAAGGATAGGTACTTTATGCATGTATGTATGTACGTTAATGGAGAGGAGTGGTAGATGTAAAATGATGACATTACGTTATTGTGAGAGAATTATAGAGGTTCGCCTGAGGGGCTTTCGTGCTAGCTAAGCTACTTAGAAGTCAGCAAAATGGTGCTTGAGGGTGCCCATTGTTAATGCAATGAAAGAAAGTATTTTATTGTTTTTGATAATTTTATTTATCGATCGATTTATACATTTTTTATGAATTTTTTTAGACTTTTGATATTTTCTAATGCATCCATTGTTACAACTAGACTTAATTCAAATTCGATAGGAATCAAGGTCCAACCCGCTCTTTGGGGCTCAATCATTATCAAAGGATTTCTACGTTTTAAATGCTTGAAGACCGTCCCAAGTTGTGCTTTGAATAATAAAAATATTAAAAGATGGATTTAAAAATATCCATAATATTACTTAATTTTATGATGAGTATTAGTATCAGGTGGAAAGAAATGTTACCCGTACAAAGCGCTGATCTGCCCAAAACATAACGTTGTGAAGAGCTTCGAAGTAGTCAAACACCATCAGCCTTGCTCCCATTTTTTCGATCTAAGAAATCATTTAAACAGAATAGCCTTCTTTTGGAAAACTGTGATGCCATAATAATATAAGATATTTATATTTCCAATCATGCTGTACGTACAGGCCAGATACAATGTAGGTACTAGGCAACTGCTGATGTCTTTGAGAAAAACACTCTTCGAAGGAATGAAGGTGAAGATTCTACAATGAGCTCTGTGGGCCTTATTGAGGTATTGACCTAGTCGAAAAGCTAGAAAGAACGGCTGACAAGGGTTGGATATGTGGACTCTATGAAAACGGATGATGCATCAGCCCCACGAGTGTTCGAAAAAAACTCTAACGTGTAACGTGGGATATTAAGACTACGTCAGAAATGCAAACGACATGTGTAGAATTACCAGAACCACCCTAGAATTCTGGATCGTAGGTCAGTAAGTTTCTCCAAGATGCTTCTACTGATAAATCAAGATCTTTTATTATAAACACCATCCTTGGACCCAAAACTTCCTGGTGACCCACACTCTATAACATTCTTGTGTGCGGAAAGTGCTTTGATGGGAATAAAGGAACCATCAGGTTTTGGAAGTCCAAACGGCTAAACTGAGATGTTTTGAGGCAGTACCTACCACAGAAAAAATAATAGTATGCTTTAGTATCTCCGACAAAGTGACAGTCCATCAAACTAACCACTTTGCCAAACCGGCCTCTTTCATAAGCTGGAAAAAGCAAAGAACAACAAGAATTGATGGACCCTTATGGTCACCCTGTGTAGCTGCACTAAAAAAGTGAGGGATAATTTTTGTTTGCTACATTTTTGTATTTTATATTGAAAACTAGGTCCGCCTTATCTAACATAAGCTTTGCTTAGACAGATTTTACTTTAAATCGCAATCTTGATATGTCTAATGATCCAACCTCACAAATTGGCACTCAGAATGAAAAGGTATGCTTAGCTATTAAGCTAACACAATATGTCGACCCACTTATCCTGTCATTGTTATAAATATTTGTTTTAGCCTAGATTTTGTAATTACATCCTAACGGTCCATTCATTCATATAAAAGACAACAGAAAAAAAACGGATTGTTCTCATGGATCATACATTGTCCCCATCGCCATCCAGCATATATGTAGGCAGTCATTTCTTCATCAAAATGCTAAAACTTAATGAACTTCCAAGTCACATGGAACAAGTTGCACTACCTATACCGCGCTGCATATAAATCATATCCTCATCCATTCCGACGACCACAATATTCAATATCTGTTCATGCAAGAACCATGTCTACTACGTCAATTTCTAATCCTTATCATGCTCTCATTCGCGGATTAAAAAAAAAACACACACACACACAAACACAGAAAAAGCCCAACCATCAGCCGCCATCTATTAAAACAAGAAGAGCTCCCACAAAAAAAAAAGGAGCATCCACCGCCTCATTGTCAACGGCAATGACAGGCAAAGAGCCTATATATTCATCCTGATGATGATAGTTATAGGCACCTTCCATGCATGCGATATACATCACATACACCTAACCACAAAACCCAGTCAGCAGACACACCATCAACTATAACCAGACATATCCTATAGAAATTGCATTCATTGATGGTTTGCACGGAAGAATATGTGGAATTGCAACTCCGTCATTTTTGTGTGTTTTTTTTTCTACATTTCTACGGTAGAATCCAGGATATAGGATATTCACCCGACCAGAAGCTGGAGTTGATGACACCAGGAAAAGCTCTCTACCCTATCCATCGAGGAGATAGGACTCTCGTTCTAGAGAAAATGATCCGAATCGATCGTCGAACTTTTCGCCTGGAAGAAGAATTTTATTTTTTTTTGTTGACTTTTTTTGTTTTTGTGTATAGAATTTTGCCTTCCATAACAATTTTCCACTCAACTTTCAATAGCATACTCCTTGATGCATGCTTCTGGCTGCCAATAAAAACAGCATTTTTGTTTGGGTTTTCTTATTTCAATTCCGCTTGTCATAACGGTACCGCATGACCTAGATCTTTGTCTCTCTTTCTTTCTCTCTCTATCTCTGTGAAGTAGGAGACTCATCCTTCATCCTGCCTGATCCTTCAAGCCATAAGATTTAATTTTGAAAAATATTTCATTTCCTTCTATACTATATTCCCATCAGAGAAGAATTCTTTTCCCGTTTGCTTGAACTATTCCTCAATTGGTTTGATGGGGTAGCAGCGCAGCGGTTAGGTATGGTGGAAGGACATTGTTTTGAAATTAAATGTGTCTCAGATGTCCTTTCTTGTTGGTCCCACGACGACGCTTATCATTCCAATTCGAGCAAATCGATTGACCTTCCCTTGATGCACATCGACGATGATGTGAATTGAAGATTTTTTTTTTTGTATGCCACAAAAACCTAATTTACTAAACTCGGTATCTTATCTCATCTCAGCAACATAACAATATTGGCCTCCTGGGGATAAAAGACACTCGAATCACATAAACCGACTTTATCTACAAGAATAACAATCCCTTTAAATGTTTTAAGTATGCGTGAATGCATGTGACAGGTGAAATAATTGCAAGTTGATTTCGCCAGGGGGATTGGTTTTCTAATTAGTTCAAAAATTATAGTTTTTAAGAGAAAACGGGGGCCTTTAATTTATAGACACATAACGTCATTCTATTTACAGAGTTGGAGTCACGTTGCGAAAATAACTATGAAAGCAGAAAATTTTTTATCAGGCCCGACTGTTTTTATTTTGAATGAAATACTCACTCGGGCGCCATTTCTATATCAAAGCTGGTTTCTATCAATATTGGGAAGCGATTATTTATAGGTTCTAAGTCGCTAGCCACAACCATTGCAAGTATAGTACATCGAATCCTCAGGTACATGAGAAACAATTGTTTCCCGGGCGCCATTTTGTTTGCTAAAAATGGAAGTTCTGCTGTCGTCGGCTCGAAAACTACTCGAGAATCCCAAACAAGCTTTATTCAATAGCTAAGACTACAAACAAGGCATGGCCTTATCCAAGCCATTCTATTAGAAAAAAATTAATGTGTTCCACAATCCACATTTTCTTAAATTAGTTTTCCAATATTAGTTACATATAGTTCACCGTTGTTAAAACTTTATTCTTTTTAATTGAGCTAAGGATGTTACTGAACTTATGGTACTGTTTTCTTTCAGTCTGAATTTCCGCCGGGCGCCATTTTCTGTTAGATTCTGCTGCCTTTCCGGCTCGGAAACTAAAGTAAAGTTCATCTGTTTCACAACTCACATGTTCAAAAAGTTGACTCTGAATATCAGTGCAAAAATTTATCGTTTCCAAAAATGTTTTGCTCATTTCAACAAAGTAACTGTGAATCATAAAGCAAAGTAATTTTTTTAACGTTCAATTGTGAAACATGATAGGATGAAGCTTGGAACGTAGAACAACTCGCATCACATTTAGAAACTACCACTATTAGAAACATCTATTCCAATGTTTTTCTAATATTTTCTAAGGATTGCCACCACTGGCATGTGAACTGTGGATTTAATATAAAAGCAAATACAAATAGGATCCATAAATATTGAAAACTAATGAAGATCAAAAATTAAATTAGAAAGTTTTATAAGGACAAACATGAAATACCAAAAAAGCAAATAAATGATAAGTGTAATACGGTAACCCTATTTTTAAAATAATGAAACTACACAATATTCAAGACAAAAAACAATCCTCTTTAAATTAAAGTATATACTGCGCTTGCTAAATAATAAATCAGCAAAATTTCGTATTTTAATCCTGTCCCGGGCGCCATTTTCGTATAGAAATTTTGGTTTCTTTACTGTAAGATAATGAAATTGACTTTATAATTGCCTAAAATGTACAGTTCAAACCATTTATTTTTCAATCCCATCTTAAAAACTCTGTGAAATCCAGCAATGTTGCGTTCCACAATGCATAACTATTTTTCAATGAGAAATTTCATAACTTTTTGAGAACAATTTCAAAAACCGTTTTCGAATTTATCAAAAACTTCAAATGTATTGAGTCCATACTACTTTTATTTAAAATAATAAGTTGTGGAACGTAAGTTAAACATTTCAATTATTGTATTAATTTGAAACATGGCGGATGGGAAAACATACAAAACCTACTTCTGTCCTCATCAAATTTAATATTCCATTGATTTTTTTTAATTCGATTTTCCATTAGAGTTGCCCGCCAACAGTGGAACATATGAAGAACCTGTACAGTCGTGAACAATCCAAAATGGTTAAAAATGAATTGATACAGAATTTCATCATAAATTATGTCAGACAGAATAACTAAAAATTATGAGAAGACAACAAAAATCTGTGATGTGGCAACCCTATTTGCTAGAAAGGAGTTAAACTAAATTTTATGTCAAAAATGTAAAACCTCCTACAGAAATTCAGCTTACCTTGAAAATCAATAAAACAACCCAAGTTACAGTTTTGGGGTTATGGTTTTGGGGTTATGGCACAGTGCACGTGTGCCTGTGTACCTACCCATCGGCACAAACACAACAGAGAGCCCTCCTTCTTCATTATTTGACAATTTGTTTGATTAATTAAAAAATAAATCAACACAATTGTTCCCTCGAAAAAAATGCTGATGGACATAAAAAAAAGCCTCAAAAAAAAAAAGTAGATTGTGTGCACACATGTTCTGGCTTTCTGAGAGAGTCCAGAGGCATTTGATTGATTTGTCTGCTATACCCTCAATGGAGTTGTTGTTTTTACATCCACAGAACCTACCACCAACTCATCCCATAACATTTTAATATTTCAATCAGTCATCCTCATCATACTAAAAGAGACGACTGACGTTGTTTCCCTATGGACGGCGGCAGCCAGAATATCCTTACTACCGACAACAGGACAAAGTATCATATCACTGATGGAGGTATAATAGACAGACACATAGAGGATAGGGTCTCAAACCAACATCATCATTCAATATGAACTTTCCAAACCAATAAATTACTCTTTTCTCTACCAATTCAAGTTTTTTGATTACTTTACACCTTTTCAGTTTATTATTTTTTTTGTTTCTGTCTCCCTCTCCCTCCCACTACTCTTACATCACAGACAGTATGCGGATTTATATTAGGTAGGTACTCGCATTAAAATCCTGCCGCAGGATACCGAAATCAATTATGAAATACGTATTTAAATTTGATGTGTTTTCTTTTGGATTCCGATTCCGATTCCGATTCCGCCACGCAACCACAATCACGTAAATTGAACAAAAACAGTATTTACCCATTATGCAAAAAAAAAAAACAGAAAATCAAAATGAAGTCTCCTTTCTATCTCTCTGGCATACCTAAATGTATTTATAGGAGAGCAAGAACTTTGAAGCCTCGAGGCCTTTTTAATCTGAATAGGTCCCTATTTACATTTTATTTTTCGCTAACAATCGACAATGGTGAGATTCTCTGCTTTGCTGTTTATTTGCCAAAAGATTAATTTTTCTCCAAAAGTTTTTTTTTTTTTTGTTTTTTGTTTTCTTTTGTCTTTCTTCATATTAACCCGCACCTCCCCCCCAAAGATGAGAAGGAGGTTAAAGAATTCCAATTGCAAAAAGATGCGGCAGCCTTGCTTACTTTTTTTCATTTTTTTTTTGTATCCAAAAACAATAAACACGTAAACAGTTTATTTTAAAATATCTGTGTTTTTTTTTCCTTCAGAAAATACAATAAAAATATAAAAGAACCAATTGTAGAGGCAAAGATGATGGGGTTTAAGAGGGGGGGGGGGGAAAGAAAGGAATGAATATGACGAGAGGATTATAAGGAAAATCGAAGGATTTCCTTTTAATTCCTTATTCGATTTTATTTTGGTATTTCAAATCGGAAATCGTTTTCGCGAATGATTTTTCTTATACCTCACTCAGCTTCAGCATAGGTACCAACAGCAGCTCACAGCATCATCGGCGGCGGCGGCGGCGGCGGCGGCGGCGTGTATAAAAAGGATCATATTTCTGAGAACGAGAAGGTTCCTTTTCCTCTCATTTTATTGTGATTTTCTTGTTTGGCTTTTTCTTTTGTTAACAATTTGAACCATCATCAGAGCAAAAGGAGGCTTAAAATGTTTTAAATAAATATTAAGTGGGTTAATCGGGAGCACTTGGAAAATTTGCCAATGAATAACTTAATTTTCAATTAAAGATGATTGCAAAAAAAAAATAAGAAAAAGGATTTTTGTGGGGCATTACTCACAGGTAAACGGATATTTAAAAGATTTGTGTACCTTTAGGATAAGTATAGGTGCTGCTAGTATTTTTAGGGAAATGGAGTTTGAATTCCAAGAAGGGACATTATTTTATTTTAACAAGAATTCCTTATTGAAGATGAATGTCTTTGGCTACAGATTTCAAATAAATGATGAAAACTTTAAAAAACAAATTGAATTTGATTGAAAATATATAAGTTTCTCTATTTAGAGAATATAACTTCTGCTTCATAAATGCTATAAGTACCTACACTTCTTTGGATTTGGAAGGTCCAGTGAAACTATCCGAGAACGAATCAAACTTCAACCTGAACTTTGCAGATAAGTCAACTGCTAATCTTTTTGAATTCTTATTTCACCGTAAAACTTAACCGATTTTTGGAAAAAGTACGGCAATCGCTTTGTCTCAATAAATTCTCGGTACGCCATTTTACCATTTTAAATTTTTTTTTACCAGCAAATCGAAGTTATGGCCAAAAGAGTCTGAAGAGCGTTAAAAAAAGTGTCGTTTGAAATATCGAAATTTTGCTAATGCTGAAAATCGGTTCATTTTAACGGCGCACGTTGGAAAAAGTCCAAGACACTTTTTTTGAGCACTTCTGACTTTTTTGGCCAAGTTAATACAAAATAAAGCTTAAAACTGACGTACCTACCGAGTATTTATTGAGACACAGTGATTGGCGTACTTTTTGTGAAAATAAGTTACATTTTACGGCGTAGCAGAACTCCAAAATTACATAACATAGTTCTAACGATAATTATTGCCGTGATTTTGCCTGAAATGCCAGCCTTAAGAAAATATATCTCGGTAAAAAAATGACATTTCGTTTTTAATTTTATATTCTTTTCAAATTATAATAAATAACACTAACAGTTTTTAGCTTTATAAGTTAAAAAAGTTCTAAGAAGGATCTAAAATTTTTAAATTTCAAAACGTCTTCAAATTCCACTAATCAAAATTTGCATGCAAAGTGTATTTTTATTCAAACACCTGGTAGGCATACACAAGTTACTTTATTCATTTCGTTAAAAAAGGTGGTCCTATATCCCCCAAAAACCCATCTGTAAGTCATTTAAAATTTAATTTTTTTTTTGGGTAGGGTGGTTTCTTCCTTTACCGTTTTTGGAGGAATTTTTAAAACTTATGATAATGAGTCCTCCCTCCAGGACTGCCTGTCAGTAAACCGCATGATTTTTTTAAAAATGTACCCTTTAAAGAAACGGAAGTACAAAATGGGCCACTATGCCATTTAACCCGTGTGCCAAGGGGTCCACTGACTTTTAACATCGAAAAAATTGTAATAGTTCTAGGACAACTAATTTTAGTAAATGCAAAAGAAATATGTACTTAGTTTTTATTATATTTTTTAAATTTGTGGGTACATATGTATTTCCAAAATATTATTACGTAGATTCAATGCATTTTGACTAAGTAGAAAAAATCGAAATGTTAGTGAAAGTTTTTGATGAATAGCATTGGATTGTAAAGACGTTCATCAAAAAACTATGAAAAGTTGTAATCAAACAGCTAAGCCCTTGAAAAAAAAACCAATAACACCTATTTTTTTAGAAAAAAACAATCTCAAACTAAAAAAAAGGCAATAAATTATCAAAATAGAGAGCAATTTGACATAAACCACTAATTATACTCGAAATAGAAATTCTAATCCATACAGCTGATAAAAGTGCATAAATTCAAACTAGATTTTTTAATACCATAAACACACTCAAATAATCGAACACTTCTATTCATAAACCAAAAAGATCAGAACAATTTTTTATAAATTTATTCATACTCATCATACTTTCAACTTCTAAGCTACAATTATGAGATTATACGAAACAAGAATATTTGCCAAATCCTCCAATTATCTTTCGGAACAAAAAAAAGAACTCAAATTAATCTTCACTCACCACCTGGCTCTCAAGTCTCTCAACCTAAGCAAAGAGTAAATCACTATATTTACCCAACTCTTCATCCGCAAAATTATAATAATAATTCTTCTTCGGAAGATATATACCGACCGGTTCTTCAACGAAACTAGTTCATATTATGTAGGGTTCCCACTGATTGCGGCCTTTGAAATAATAAATAGAAGAAAAAAATCAAATTAATCTGTCCTCTATATCATCACCATGTATTACCGATCTGGAGGGACATTATAAACCCTTTAATCGTCAATATCAACATAACCTAATTGCAAAGCGCAAAGGGGATGAAAAACCTCGAAACTATTTCTATAACATCATCCTTCCTCTTATTCATTCAAAAAATAAAATAGATAAATAATCTATTTTCCCGATCATCATCAAAACATTTATCTCTCTCTGTCTCTAGATGGGTTAGAATCCATAGACATCAGAGGCTTATCAGAAATATTTTATTCAAACACAATTAATCCCTAAACATCACCTCGTTCAAAAATTGTCTGAGGTTAAATTCTTGATTATTCAAAAAAAAAAAAATTAAAGTTAAAAACGCACAAAGAGACAGATCATTGACGGGATGTCTGTAACTTTGCGTTGCTGGCTTTTGAAGGGCGAGTTACATAATTATTGATGCCAAGGGAAGAACCGAAAATTGTACACGCATCACTTATTGTGATATATCGAGGATGCACCAAATTACTTCGACACCGTAACGAGAAGACCGACACAAATCCCTTCCATCAAACACATGACTTCAGGGAATAACACTATTCTTCACCATCAGTTGTTGTATGTAATTCGTAGTCCCTCTTTCGGATTTTGTTCGTTGATCCTTTTTTTGTTGCGCTTGATTTTTCTAAAATTAATTTCTAAAAACAGACGAATGAGGGATATGGAGGTGAACCAAACCAAAAAAAAAATTAAAAAAAATATGTTTGTTTGTGTATCTCTAGAGATTTAAAGATAGATCGATCGATTCGATGGAATGCCAAAGAAGAAGCCGAGAAGACGATCGAATAGATGGACGGATGGAAGGAAAAAAAAACTCGTTAACGTGCCTAACAAGGCACCTCCGATGATAGGATCTGTAATTTTGTACCCTTAATACCATTCCAATAGGATAATAGCCCTTCGCCACCATATGCTGTGTGACCTACACCAACCATACGATGATTGCGTTACTGCCGCTACCGCCACCACTTCCATCAAACAGTGGGGCAACATATCTTCAAAATTAAAATCAAATCGAAGCATTATTCAAAATTTCCAAACTTACCAGCTTACATTTAATATGCGCTTATGGGTCTGATAGAATAGAAATTCAAGTTTCGGTAAGGCTTCTGTAAGGCTTCTTTTAGAATCAAACAGAAAATATGTACTAAATAACTCATAGAAAATGGTTTTAAGAATTTTAAAGAAGATATAGAAGTTATTTGAAAGCAAATTTTACGGAAAACTTGATTGGAAGCTTTGTAGAAGTTTAAACTTGGTTTAATGTCTGTAAATTCATGTAAATATGCCAAATTTTAGCAACCACTCAGCTACATTAATTGAGAGCCTAATAATTTAATCCATGATTTCTATTAAAAGTGGTTCTTTGGGAAGAATAAGGTATGGAAGTAGTATAGAAATTTTAAAGAAGCTTTATAGAAGCATTACAGAAACAATACTTTATGAATATCAAGCCATTTCTTGTTTTAACGACATTGGAATACAGTCAGATAAGTTGTTAAAGAAGCTTTACTGTTAAATTATTCAAGTATAGAGTAGCCCAAAGCACTTTATTTCATTTAATTCAGTGAAATTTATTCCTAAATAGTTTAGGGAAAGACATTTTAAAATCGGAGATAGAGTCTCTGCCACTGATAAAAAATTTGCCCTACTGTACCTCATATAGTGAACGCCATATGCTTCACGAGAGGCGTGGATCCTTTTTTTTTGAACCTTTACAAGCTTAATAATAAAAAGGGAAAACTAATTTTTTATCCATTTAACCAAAACCAAGCCGTTGAACAGAAGAAACCAATAAAAATTAACAAAACAAAAATTATAATAAAAAAAGAAGAACATGAAGTTTGAAAAGAAAAACACAAAACAACAACAACAGAAAAAAAAAATAATAATAATGCCGATCGTGTTTTGGGTCCAAAACGAATGAAATAAATCTTCGACAAACCGAAAAAGGTTTAGGATGCGTTCGACCCTTTTCTTCACGGACTCACAGGTTCAGGTATAAACACAACAAACAACACAACAGTTGGTATCCATGTAAAGTATAGATACCAACCAGTATATCTTCTATTTCAAAAAAAAAAAAAAATACTACACCAGTAATAGATCAGAACAATGTTTCTGTTTCCTAACATTTAACACGATCGCTTTAGATAGTTGAATAGCGAGTTTAGAACCTCCATTCAATCATCTGGCTTCATTCGTGAGTTAGGTTTTTCTTTTATTTTTAACGAACATGTAGTTGAAAATAGAATATGGTGTCATATTCTTAGAAAATTTAAGTGGTTTCTTGGATTTTCTAAACTATACAAGATGATCATGGAGCATCATCATCATTGATTATATTTTATTTGAGATCCTATACATCTTAAAATGTCAAGGATAATGAAATGAGAACAGAAGAAGAGTATCAAGTGACTCTTTGAAGAGGCACTTTTCATAGTATAGATATTGAAATTTTAGAATAAACAGATGTGATAAGTATTATGAAGAAGGATAACACCAAAAAGGACATGTTGTGATCGGCGGTGTTGTGGTGTTTGGAATGTGTACCTTTTTTCTATATGCCAAGCGCCATTTGCTTAGCGCCTTTTTTGAGATAAGTAAATTGAGTATTGTTATTGGAAACCAAAAAAAAGGAGTATCGTGTTCAATCGATTTATCTACTTAAAGAGAAAAATATGATTACTGTTTGACAGAATCCTTATATTTAGGTCGAGTGGAGGCACTTAAAGAAAATCAATCGTAGAGGTTCTTTATGCTTCTTCTTAGTATTTGTACCTTCTGATATTTCTAAGGTCTGTGTTTTGAGTTGTTTTCTTATTTTGTAAACTGCAAAACTGTGTTTTTATTAGAAACTTTTGGTAGCTGCCGTAAAGAGTATTTTCTTTCAACGTTATTAACCAAAGGATCAAAATGTCCAATATCCATTTTGTTTTACCATTTTGTGCTCAAATGATAAAATTTTGTATGTATGGTGTCTTTCAATGATAGTATTTACTACAAAGCAAGTTGTTAATACTTATTTTGTCTCTAATGGTAGACTATTTGAAAAAAAATTACTTAACTGGCGCCCAACGTAAGAACCTTGAGATTTTACCATTTCCTTAATCATTCTTGCTCCAATCAAATAGAATTATTTCTCTAACTTTAAAAAGTTACAAAAAGAGGACTAAAAAGTCATTATTTTTGTTTCCAGAACAAGGTCAATCTATTTCCAATCCCAAAACATAAAAAAACCATTCCAAATTCCTAAGCCAAACATAAACCCACTTTCTAATGAGGTAATAATCTATTTTCATTGTCAACTTTTACTGCTATAATATCTACTCTAACCGAAGTGAATTTTAGTAGAAAAGCCTTGTGCACACGCTTGCACCATTTGAACTGCAGCAATTAAACTAAATTTATTTCTCATAGAACAAACTCTCACATCCGTTAGTTTCAAGGACACACATTTTATTTTTCGTTGTTCGGTTTAGTGCATCCTAAATGGTAGGTATATAGGTATTCCTTTATTTTCTATCTTGCAAAAAGGAAACCATAAAACATTACGAAAAATGTGCACTCGAATTAGAGAGATTAGAGGAAGAGGTAAACCGAAAATCCGATGACCTTCACACTATTTTCATACAAAATACCTACACACAATGTCGCATGTTGGTATAATATAGCATACCGTTAGCTATATTCTACTATCATATCAAAATCACAAAGGTGTGGATAAAATCTAGATATATTTTAAAATGATGTGATTTTGAAAAAAACAAATTTTTAACCTGTTGTGGTGGTGGATGGAGATGAAGAGGATAAAGAATATAGGATGTAAGTTTATGGAGAAAAAACTAACCAAAGTTCAAGGACATAGAAAAAAACCAAAACTTTCAACTCTATGGGATTTTGGGACCAAATCGTTGAGATTTTTCCTCTCGCACATTTTATGGAAGATGAAACTTCACACTTACACCTTTTTGTCGGTTCTTTGAGAATTTATTGTCTGTGGGTGATGGTGTGCACGATGTCTGGGATTATCTTCATACCTACTATGGTCACGAATGTAGGGCAAGTCCTGTCACAAAATATCCTTCTTAAGGAAGGCTCCTATGTACCTACCTCACAAACATTATATAAAACTTCCAGAGATGGTCTCACGCGATAAACAAAACAAAAAGAAACCGAATTTTATTTGAACCTACGATAAAATATAAAAACGAAATCGGACCAAAAAAAAAACTATTAAAAGTCCATTCGTATATAGCGTGATGTGTGCTCTATGATGGCAATGGCAAATAGCTAGCGTGCAGCATCTTTTCCACGCCAATTTTTTTATTTCCTCTGCAATATATAAAAGGTATAGCTAAGCTCTAGTAAGCCCCGAAAGCGCCACACAAACACAAACATGAGGATAAAATTTATAGATTTTTATATATTTTCTTGTGCTGTCAGGATGAGAAATTGCTATGATTATGACAAGGTCACGACCCCATTCGACAGAACCATCCGCAAGCACCAAGGAATCCTTTCACTGTTTTCTAGCAAAAGACGAAGATATACTTATACAATATTTTTGTTATTGTGTGCCATCCATCCGAAAAGCCTGAAAACTCTGCTGGGTCGTTCTCTCTCCCCCATTTTTAATAATGAAACAACCCAAACTGGAGGACGACGAAAAAATACGAAAAGAAAGTCTCCTAATACCTAACAGAGCGCTTTAGGAGTCATTTTTCACGTCGTCTTCGTCTTTGTCGTCTTTAGAGTCGTTCGTCCTGCAGTTAACCTCTTTTGCCGGCTCGCGTTCCATAAGCATTCTCAAGTCACTTTTTGACTTTTTCAAAAATGATTTGACAGTTGTTTTATGCCTGTTGGCGTTTTCTTTTTAGTCCTCGTTTTTCTTTTGTATATTTCACACCACCAACAGCCAAACACTCGTGTCGTTTTGAGAAATGCGAGAATGTAGACTTCTCAGGATATAATATCTACCTATACCTACCCCACAGTTTCTTCCCTATAGGCCTCCTAAAACAACCTTCCTCTTCCCCCCAGAAGAATACAACAGAAAAAAAAACCCTTGTCAATGTGTGAAAATAGACAGAAAATACTCATCTCAACCCATCAAAGCATTCATCCTTCATTTGAAGCAAAATGTAGGCCCTGAGGTCCTTAAAGACTTCCATAGATGAATTAAACTGGGATATATAATATTTAATTTGTGAAAAGAACGAATTTAAAGTTCTTCTTGGAGAGACCTCTCCTCATTTCATATAAAATTCCCACCAGACAGATGATACTTTCTCTCACTTTCTCTCAGTGAAGAGAGATTTACTGTGCAAGAGAAAATTTCCCTACTTTTCGGAGTAAATTCGGAGTAAAAGAGTTTTGTGGTGAGTTTGCGTAAATAAATTTCCCAAACGCACCACAACATCTCATTTCGAGTTTTGTTGTTCATCTTCGCACATCCTCTCTCTTCAGGATATAAAATAAAAAGGACTACATCAAATTATACAGGATGTGAGAATAATGTCAATATAAGGAGTCAACAGAGCATCACCGCATAAACAAAAGGGCGTATAGGAACAATGGGAAATTTTCATCTTCTTCTTCTTCTACATCTTTTTTGTATTTATTTTTAATTCTTTCGAAAACAATAGAAGAAGAAGAAGAAGAAGAACAAAACGCTCTTTTCTCTGGCTGATGGATGGAAATTTCTGACACACAATTGACAATTCTGACAGAGCACACTTATTGAAACGAAAAAGATGGACCTCCAGCAGTTAAAATTGCATCAATAGATAACAGCATGGGTCGAAAATGGGTATAACCAAAAGTAAGAGCGAGAGAGAGGGAGAGGGAGAGAGGGTTCCATATAACTTTTTCCATAGCTGCCTGCTGTTTCTTAAGTAAGTCGTCTCGATTCGAGGTGCGAAAAATAAGACATCCCGCCAGGACATGTGACTGAACGAATATCATTATGTGAGACGAGACAATAGTGTCCTTTGTAATATGACTCGCAAGTGTTTTAGAAGATCGATTTACCCGAAGAACCTCTACCTACCTAACCCATCAGTGTCTAATAATTAAGAGCTGCTGATGTAGCTCCTTTAGCTGCTGGATGGTAAAATGGTGATGCTTCTGAGCTACTGCTGGTCTTCGTCCCGTCTGATGATGCGATCGGATATCCTTAACAAATCGCATTAGTTTTGTAAGTCAATGTGGGATATTGGAAGCTCATTGCATTGTCATTTACGTTGTTTAGCAGAAAATCAGGAGACAACATTATTTAGGTGCTAACTTGATTATATACGCTCCAGAAGAAACAAGACAATGTATCCTTTCTCGACATAAGATGATGGACTTCGGTTGGATGATGTGATGGGTTTTCTTCATCATAATTATGACTGTGAGATGAGACACTGGCTATCTTGTATTAGAATTGTGTAGTGTATGGCGGGAAATTGGAAATTTGTTGCGCGCCGGTGCTAATAGTGTATATCTACTGGCTGGTATTGCATTATTGTACATTTCGAAGGAAACATGTTACAATAGTTTTGAAATTCGATTCACATTATTGCGGTTCACTATTCACAATAAGGACGATAAACTATCTAATATAAGGAGTGATGATTTGAAAGGAATGCGCATTGTTATCTTTTGTAATGGAATTCGTTTCGGGAATAATCGATTAAGTATCAGGATGAGCTCTACTAGCACTTGCATGGACAGATGGACAGGACGGTCGACTCTTTGATTTGGTAGGTATTATTATTGTATTGATTTGATTTGCTATTGGATTTGTAGGCGGAATTTGTTAAGGCTATAATGATTGCCTTGTTAGGTACGATTTTTCAGGACGTTTATTTTTATGTTCTAAAAAGAATCAAATAATAAATAGTAAATTTTTGATTATAAATAGTTTTGTTTCCTTTTTTGGGTAAGATGCATAGTTTTGATGCACACTAAGCAGCCACTGCTGAAATACAGATTACTATCTTTTCCCAGCACATCGGTGAATACCTTCGATATTTCAAAGAGCTTGCCTTCTTATCCTAGTAGACACCAGTATAGTCCAGTTGCTTGATGCTCTTATTAAACCATCGGAAGTTGTTTTGATGCTGAGTTTTTTTCAATTTCCTTAAGCTATAAGTCCAATCAGTAACTGAAGGCTTACATCCAAACCGTTACCATTAATTTCTCTTACTGTTAATGCGCTTATTGTAGACTCTAGCAATTTCAGCTTAAGTTCATCCAACGACGAAATTCTTGTGCTCTCCACCTTCCGGATTTCTTTTAGTTTTAACGACTTTATACTTTCGGAAAGAATTCATGAAAAAAATAGTCTTAACGCTAAAGTATACAGATTTGACTTCAACCTTTTCGCCAGTCGAAATTGAATGCAACGAATGCAAATGACCTGGACTGGTCTTTTAATAATATAGTTCAAATCCTGAGTTCCTGCAGTACGTACTGTTAAAAAGTAAACTGCGAAGCCTGGTGACTGGACATTAGGGTGGAGTGAAAAACTGCCTTTTTTTATTTATGAGACAGAATGGTCGCCATTTCAATCATAAATGATGGAGAAAAAGATTCAGATTACAAACTAGTCACCTTTTCACAAACTACATTTTGACTGATTTGCCATCGACTTATGTTGTATTTGTCTTTTAAAACGAGTAAAAACAACATAAAAACTCCATTATAAAATTTTCCCTGATCGCTATAATCGCCCCCTTAACTATTTGTTCTCGGGATTCAGACTACCTTTTCAGAGTTCAGTGGCCCTCTCTAGGTACCTTTATTTAGTCGGGAAGCAGACGCATATGTCAAAAGCTTTTTCACCCTTAGAAACTGTACAAGTATGTACAACATTTCTAAAACAACAAAGCAAAGGTTATGGACTTGTGTCCCACCATTTTACAATGTTTATAAATATAGGTGCGACATAAGTCCATAATATGTATAAAAATTGTGAGTTCATGTGCCAAATATCTCAAAGATATCTATCCTATAACTAGTATAAATGTTTTTGTTTCCACAAAAAGGATACCTACTTCGTATTAGAAATCATATTTTGACACGATTTTATCTATATAAGAATATCTAGCTATTTATTTTAAATTTAATTATAAATATTTTTAATAGGTATTTAACTTTCTTCAATATTAAAATATTGATTTAAGCCTCAAATTTGTAGGTATGTGTATCTAGCTTGCTATAACCTACCTGAACCATTTTAGGTTATACCTCGATGGTGTCTCAAGTTTTCTATCGACGATGACGACGACGACGCCGCGCCGTCAACAAAGAGAACAAACAAAAAAAAAACTTCCTTTGATGTAATGTCGACAACATGCGACAAACTCAATCCCTCAAAAGACCTATAAATCTTCTATTCAATACCGCTGCCTGTAGTCGTCGTCGTGTACCTACCTTCATATATTCCTAAGACAATATTCCCGGAAAAGGAAAAGTTTTATACTAAAAATCAACACCGTAACAGTTTCATTGTTATGCCAATATATAAGTATTGATCCTGTGTCTGTCTTTCTCCCCTCTATTTCCCCACAAAATGATTAATTATTTTCTATACAACTTAATCATCTTATCATCTTAGAGGCAACATTTTATAACTTTATTCATAGGTAAGCTACCCCCACCACCCCAACCACACATATACATCAACATTTTCTAAAATAATCATAAAATATTAAATTCAATACCTTACATAGATATTACTCCCAGGACTAAGGCCACCAAAGAAAAGAACAACAACAACACAAATCAAAATGACTGCCATTGACTTTTAGTGCCATAAGTCTTACATAAAGCAGAAGAACAATAAGACACGAGAATTTATAACAATATAAAACCATTAACGGAACAATCAAAAGAAGAATGAGAAATACAATAAAGGAAGAATAAAAAAAAAGAATACAAAAAAAAAAAAAAAAAAAAAAATAGAAAATTATGAAACAACAATTAAAACTTTGACTTTGTTTTCGTGTTTTGTTTCCTTTTTTTTTTCCTTTCTCGCATATACCTACATTACATTCTGTCATAGAATAAACCACACACAAACACATATAAAATTATAGAAAAAAAAAAAAAAAAAAATAGAGAAGAAGAACAACACTCTGATTCAATAAAATCAATCAATGTCCTGTCAGAGTTGTGATGTCGTTGATGCTGATGATGACGATGGAAACAAGAAAAGGACACACACAAAAGGACTTCATTAGAAAAATTCTCCAATATATTGATGATGAAAATAAGAAATCAATAATAAAAAGTTTTTTTTTTTTCTTCTTCTTATACATCATAAATTATTGTGGAATAAATAGAAAATATTCAATACCGCAACTATGAGGATATTATTGTTAGTGTATTGTCGCATACAAGCATCATTATCAAAGTTATGGTTTTATAATGTGGGAAATAGCCAACAAAGAACTGATACTTTAAAAACAGACTAGAAGAAAGGGGACTTAAAATTTAAGAACAAAATGCACAATTAGAAGCAATTGTTTCACTGATGGAATGTTATTTTGAGGTTCGTTAGATGTTTTGACGTCCTTAAGACCCATTTCACCCGTAGCCGAAAACTGGCTAAACGGGCCGGTTAGCCGGTAGCTGGGAGTATACTTTCTTATGGATGCTTTTACTGATAAAACTGTCAAACCGTACCGGCTAGCCGGTTTTCGGCTACGTGTAGAATCGGCCATAGTAAATTGTGCTAACCGTTTATTCGGTCGCTGGCTACGTGTGAAATGGGCTTAAGGGTTCCAAAATTATTTGATGAATGGATTTGAGAAATTTAAAGAACCCAACTTTAAAGTTGGGACGATACAGAGCTATCAGCCATGTCTTTTCTGGGCATTCCTGCCAAACCTGTGGAGGAATCTCGTTGCCCAAACGAGATCCGACCAAGGTTTGAGACAGGATGATGCGCTACCATGCAACCTTTATAACATCGTGCTTGAAACAATTGTGCGCAAGTCGTCAACACTAGAGGCACAATTTTTCAAAAGTTCTTTCAACTCTTTGCTTATGCTGACGCCATTGTTAAATGAATCGGGCTGTTAATGGAGCATTTACAAGTATGCGACGGGAGGCGCCCCGACATCACTTTAAAGATTAAACGAAGAATCACACTTGACAAGCGCTATTTCTTAGGGTTTAGAAGGTATTTAAGTAACAAAGCCCTCTCTCAAAGAACGAAGGAGACCCTATACAAACCTTAATCATCTATCATGCTGAAGATAGAATCAGGACCAGATCAGTGAGGCCTATGTTCGATAAAGAAGGCATGAACATGAACACCGACTAAAAACTTCTAAGAAGAAAGAAGAGGGAGCGGTCGGGTTTTTTGAGGGATACTACAGCAGAAGTAATTCTTGAAAATTCTACAAATGGGTGAAATGAAAAATATTAGCCCAGAAAAGAAGACTGCCTTGGTAATAATGGAAATTGTTCGGCATTGAGGATCTCGGCCATTCCAAAGTAAAAAGGAAGACAAACAAACGCTTGCATAGCCGTCTATCACATTGAAGAAGTAATAGTTTTATATTAAAACTTTGTAAGTATTGAGGGCACTTCATAAAATTGTCGTCTTAGAAGTCGAAAACTAATTACTGCCAGTAAAGTTATTGAGTAAAAAGACGGTAAGGGAGAAAACGTGTCTTTTCCGCTACTGTCTTTCTGTCGGCCAAGGTATTTTAAGAAAACTAATCTTGGCAAGATCGAAGCAATGGTGAATTTTCCCATTTCCAATACTCAGAGGCAAGTTCGAAGGTTTCTAGACCTCACGGGATGGTACCTTAAGGTTCATCAAAAATTATTCTGATTCATCTGCTCCGTTAACGGACTGTTTGAAGAAGAACATGAGAAGTTTTAGAAGAGTTTGAGGAACTTAAAACCGCTCTTTCCTCAGCACCGGTTCTTTCACAACCTGGGCCCCATTGCACTAAATTACAAACTACATTTACAATTTTGTTTTTGTGATTTATTTAACAAATTTGTAATTTTTGAATGATTTTCAAATTTGGTGGAACAGAATTCGCAATTTTTTCGAAAAAAAATCTATGAAAAAGTGGTTGTAAATTTTAATTTGTAACTTGATGCAATGGGCAACTGGTTTTAAAAATGCGAAATGGCATTATTTTTCCGTGCTTTTTATTAAGTTTTCGAGAGTTAAAATTTCATTTGGTACGCACATTTGGCTTCGAAACAGTTTGACTTCTCTCCCTTCGACTATTTCGTGTAGGTACAAAGAATTTAATCCAAACATCAATTTAAAACACCAACGCGTTTAACTTAATTTGTCTCATTTTACCCAAGCCAACCTGCAAATCATTTGTCAATATTTTTCTATATTCATCCAAAAAACCATTAATTAAAGTTGATATTCAAAAAAATCCCAGCACAAAGGGATGTACAATGGTGATTTCTATACAGGAATTGCTCCTTCCTATATTCTTTTTGTTGTTGTTGTTTTTTTTATATGAATAACATAAACTGCTTCCGATTTTTCCATTCCAATATTCATCATCAAGATAAAGTGATTTTTTTTCTATCAAGCACTCAATTAAGGATTTTTCTTCTTTTTTATCTTTTTTTCGTTTTTTTTTGACAGAAAAAAAAACACACATACACATAAGAGAATGATGTGGTTTTGTACCTCTGTTGTTCGATTTTATTTTCCACCATATCATCATCGTGTGAAAAAGTCGCAACTATATACTATATGAGCAGCTACAAATATAGCCACCTACGTGATCCTTGTGATATTTGATATCAAAATCAATTGAATGACACACACATGAGTGTGGTGAACGTTTTCAAAGTTGCCACAATGAATGACAGATGATTGAGAAATGAGAAGATTCCTTTCGGGTTAATTTTTTTTTTTTTTTTTACCTACCAGTACCTTGCAGCTAGAACGCCGCCCATTTTTGTTGATGGTAACATGATGACACTTCTACTTCTCTTTTCTGATGAATGTTGATGGGTGCGATATATTTTGATGTTTCAAACCGATTAAGGTGGAATTTGTTGTGAACGATTTCGATTAAAATATATTTTATTGCTTACCAGGTCAATGGTATCTTTATCTGATCACAAATTTTTGAGAAATTGGTTACCTGAAACTTTTTCAAACTCACAGCAATGCTGACATTTTCTGTTGATTGGTACACAAAGGACCTTCTTTGAATCAGGAATTATTTAGAGTATTAATTTATTAAATTGAAAATAAATTTTTACTTTGAATAATGTCCTTTTCGGCACACAAACTTAAAAAAAATTTATCAAATCCTTCTGAAGGACCAAATATTGGTTTCAAGTCAATATCGAAGTTCTTTGGCTTTGTCAAACGACGACATCCTAGAGACCGATAATGACAAGGATTAAATCACAGTCCTTCCCTTTTAGACAAAGTTCTAGGTACCTATACCAAAGTCTGCTAACTTTTACAAATTATCATTATATTTCTATTTGGGGGGGGCAATAATTTTGGAAATAAATTTACTTTAAGCCCCTTCTCTAATTTTCCAAACAAAAAAAAAAAAAAAGTTCCTCATCGTTGCTCAATCTAAATAATACTTTCCAATTTCCCAAACAATAAATCCCTTTATTGCCTTACGTTTAAAATAAATCACCCGAACACCATGACATCAAGTAAGTTAAAATTTAATTACCACTCAGTATCCCTATCGACCCACTCACTCACTAACTGCTCTGGACTACTTTAAAATATCCTCTTTCTCTGCATGGGATGGGTAGGGTACATGGGAGCAAAAGGATATTCTTGTTTTCTCTTATACGCACAGTATGAATATATCCCGTTCTCAGCAAGGATTCCATTTTCATTTTTTCGCAATTTTTTTTTTTTTCAAAAGAATTTTTCTCCCAGCTGATGAACAGCAGCATCATCACAGTGAGAAAGTATTTTGTAAAAATACGAAGAAAAAAAAGGAAACATTTCAAAAAGGACATCCTGCTGTGACGAGCGAAAAAGGAATTTCCCAAAGAACCAAAAAACAAAAAAATAGTCTCATGCCGAGAGAGAATAAAATTCATAAAATTCACCACACTTTGAATGAAATTTTTCAAAATTCCCTCAAAAAATCCTTCAGAACGAAGAAGAAGAAGACAAAAAAAAAAAGAGAAAATCATAGCGAAAAAAAAATTCCTCAACATAACACACTTCAATGGGAGAGAATTTCCCAAAAAATCGTACCAAAAAAATCCCAAAATCCAACTAGAAACGAATGGGAAGAACCAAATATAAAACAACAACACCATCATCACTCTCTTTCCTACAATCTCCCATCATCCCAATTCAACTACTCTATAAAAGCCATCTCCTATGCTCTTTCTAATTCAGTCTCAGCTACGATACGAACCAAGCAAGGACACACACTGCTACCTACGCGTACGGTTAAATAACGGATAAAAATAATTTTTCCACCACCCAAAAAATAAATCTATCAAGATTATAGTGAACGAGAAAAAAACAATATCCTTCCAAATTTGTATGTGAATCCTTTTGGTGGTAGAAGTTTTTATTTTTTTTAATTTCATTTTTTTACTTTTTTCGCTGAAACAGAAAAAAGAATTTTAAAAACGTGTTGTGACTGTGTGAAGTGTTCCTATTTCAAAAAAAATATTAATTAAAGAAAAGAAGCAAAAAAATTATTAAAGTGAAAAACATCCTTGCTATTATAGAAAATATCCTTAAAGAGAAAAAATAAAAAAAAAAAATTTAAAGCAAGGAAGTGAAACGAAATAGGAAAGAAAATAATACAAAAAAATACGAAAAACCATATTCGGACTGCGCGAACTCACGCACAATTTTTTTTTGTGTTCGTTTTGTCTTCTCATATAATTTGGTGGTATCCTTTGGTCCTTTCTTCTTGTGTTTTGTGTGTTTCTGTATTTTTCCCATTAAATTTATTTAAATTTAAACAAGAAACCCCAAAAAAATCGAACAAATATCCACAAACGAGTGAGTTAAAGCAATTTCGCTAAGAAAATGTGTAGTTTTTCGCTAAGTCGCTAGAACTTGTTGAAATTCGCGTCGAAGACCGGTTTTAAAACTATGGATACGTGCAAAAAACTCTGACAAATTAAAATCACAAAGAAAAATTTATGAAAATTGTATTCAAACTGTGTATTGGATACAAAAAAGCTGAGCGAAAAAAATTGAAAATTAAAAAAAAAATCAAAAAAATATGGATTTCACAAATAATTTCATACTTTTGATTTTGCTGACTGTATTAACTGCATCAGCCGATCAACAACAACAACAATATGCTGCCAATCAGAAAATGATGGTAGACAACACACAACAACAACATCTTAACTCGGCTTTGGATGGGGATGCATCCGGGGCAACACAATCACGTTACGATGCACCCGATGATTGTCATTTCGGTTTGGCCGAGCCGGGAATTTCCGATGATATTGCACTCACGTGCAATTTACGAACGGTCAATAGTGAATTTGATACGACGAATTTTAGTGTAATTCCTTCGGAAAATACAATTGCCCTGCATGTGCTGTGTAATGATGAAATAATGGCACGTAGCTCATTGGAACCGCGCTCGTTTGTCCATTTAACTCGTCTGAGGGAACTTTCGATTGGATTTTGTAAAATTGCAAAATTTAATCGGGAAGTCCTTGAAGGATTGTCTGATTTGAGGAATTTAACAATTAGAACGCACAACATTAATTGGCCCACGTTAAATTTTGACATTGAATCGGAGGCATTTGGGCCGACAAAAAATCTCGAACGATTGGATTTGAGTCAGAATAATATATGGTCACTACCAGAGAACCTATTTTGCCACCTAAATGGCCTGGCATCGTTGAATATGAGCGAAAATCGTCTGCAAGATGTCAATGAATTGGGTTTTAGAGAACGGTCCAAGGACATTGAGCTGATGCCCTCGAGCACTGTGAGTAGTCAAGAATCAGTTGCTGCAGTGAAAAAGCCTCCTTCGAATCCATGCTCGCTTGACTTGGAAATTCTAGATGTTTCCTACAATCATTTTGTGCTTCTGCCAGCCAATGGATTTGGTAACTTGCGAAGGCTGAAATTCCTCCAAGTGAATAACAACGAAATTTCAATGGTCGCTGACAAGGCCCTGAGTGGCCTAAAGAATTTGCAAATTCTTAATTTGAGTTCGAATAAAATCGTGGCACTGCCATCGGAGCTTTTCTCCGAGCAATCAAAGTCAATTCAGGAGGTTTATCTCCAAAATAATTCAATAAGTGTGCTATCGCCAAAGTTATTCTCGAATTTGGAGCAACTTCAAGCTCTGGATTTGTCCTTTAATCAAATTACTTCCACTTGGATTGATCGGGCCACTTTTACCGGTCTGATACGTTTGGTTTTGCTCAACTTGTCGCACAATAAGCTTACAAAGTTGGAACCTGAGATATTCTCAGATCTGTACACTCTTCAAATCTTGAATCTTCGACATAACCAATTGGAGAATATAGCTGCTGATACTTTTGCTCCAATGAACAACCTACACACTCTTTTGATGTCCCACAACAAGTTGAAGTACCTCGATGCGTATGCCCTGAACGGTCTCTATGTGCTCTCACTGCTGTCGCTCGACAACAATGCCTTGATTGGAGTGCATCCTGAGGCATTCCGTAACTGCAGTTCACTGCAAGATCTGAACTTGAATGGCAATCAACTGAAAACAGTTCCTCTAGCTTTGAGAAATATGAGACTCCTGAGAACCGTTGATCTGGGTGAGAATATGATTAGCCAATTGGAAGAGACCGCGTTCAAAGGTCTGGGCAATCTCTATGGACTCCGTTTGATTGGCAACTATCTGGAAAATATCACAATGAACTCGTTCAAGGATTTGCCAAGTCTGCAAATTCTGAATTTGGCAAGAAATCGAATTCAAGTTATTGAGCCTGGTGCATTTGAGATGACTTCAAGCATTCAGGCAATTCGTCTGGATGGCAATGACTTGACAGAAATCAATGGACTCTTCAGTAATATGCCTTCCCTGCTATGGCTTAATATCTCCGACAACCATCTGGAACACTTTGACTATGCTCATGTGCCGAGTACCTTGCAGTGGCTGGATCTTCATAAAAATCGTCTCTCTGATCTTTCGAACCGTTTCAATTTGGACTCCCAACTTCGTTTGCAGACTCTTGATGCCAGTTTCAATCAGCTCACCAAAGTTACTCCCAGCTCCATTCCAAATAGCATTGAACTTTTGTTTTTGAATGACAATCTGATTGGATCCATCGAGCCACATTCTTTTCTGCACAAGACCAACCTCACTCGAGTGGATCTCTATGCAAATCAAGTGACAACTCTCGATGTGAAGAGTTTGAGAATCCTGCCAATTCCTGACCATAGACCTCTGCCCGAGTTTTATATTGGAGGTAATCCTTTTCTGTGTGACTGTAACATCGATTGGTTGCAGAAAATCAACCACATGACATCCCGACAGTATCCCCGAATCATGGACCTTGAAACTATCTACTGCAAGCTGCTGCATACTCGAGAACGTGCATATATCCCTCTGATGGAAGCTGAAGCCAAGCACTTTCTGTGCACGTACAAGAACCATTGCTTCGCCGTTTGCCATTGCTGTGCTTCGGAATCGTGTGACTGCGAGATGACTTGTCCCAACAACTGCACCTGCTTCCACGACCAAACCTGGTCGACAAATATCGTTGAGTGCTCTGGGGTAGGTTACAGTGAAATGCCCAAGAAAGTTCCCATGGATACTACCGAGTTGTACATCGATGGAAGCAACTTCCCAGAGCTGGCTCCACACACCTTCGTCGGCCGGAAGAATCTTATCGTTCTCTATCTCAACAACTCCAATGTCCACCTAATGCACAATACAACTTTTGTTGGACTGAAAAAGTTAAGTATTCTACATCTGGAAGAGAACCATATGGTAAGCCTTGTGGGGGATGAGTTTTCAATGCTAGAAAGCCTCCGGGAACTCTATCTTCACAACAATAAACTGAACTTCATCGGAAATGGAACCTTCCAGGGCATGAGAAAGCTTGAAGTTCTTCGTTTGGATGGCAATCGTTTGATCCACTTTGAAGTATGGCAACTTGCCCTGACTCCATATCTCGTCGAAATCAGTCTGGCTGACAATCCCTGGTCATGTGAGTGTAGCTATCTTAGCAAGTTCCGGGCTTATTTGGGACAATCGTCTGAGAAAATCGTTGATGCCAATCGAGTGGCCTGTGTGTACAATAATCTCACAAGCATTCTGCGAGAGAAAAACGGCACCAAGTGCACGCTGCGTGATGACCTAAGTGCTTATGTTCGGTCCAGTGAAATCGAAAACCTTCTGCCTCTGCTCCTTGCTGCAACTTGTGCTTTTGTGGGATTTTTCGGCCTAATCATGGGTCTCTTCTGCTATCGCCATGAATTGAAAATGTGGGCCCACTCCAACTGTTTCTTCACCATGTGCTATCGCTCGCCAGCCTTCATTGATAACTTCGTCGAGAACAAAGACCATCGTCTTTGTGATGCCTACTTCGCCTACAGTCTTCAAGACGAACACTTTGTGAGCCAAATTCTTGCCCATGCTCTCGAAGCTGACATCGGCTACAGACTCAACTTACATTATCGCGACACAAACTTGAATGCCTACATTGCCGATGCCATCTTGGAAGCAGCCGAAGGCTCTAAAATGGTAGTTCTGGTACTTTCGAAAAACTTCCTCTATAACGAATGGTCACGATTTGAGTACAAAAGTGCCTTCCATGAGATGGTCAAGCGCAGGAAGAGATTGGTCTTCATTCTTTATGGTGATCTGCCTCAGCGTGATATCGATATGGACATGAGACACTACCTCCGCACCAGTACCTGCATCGAGTGGGACGACAAGAAATTCTGGCAGAAACTTCGTATGGCACTGCCCCATTTGCCTCGCGGTGGCAGCAAACGTCATTGTTCCGGACCACCACCTTCAGCGGTGAATATCTATGCCACCGCTCATGACTACGGAGTCGGAACTCTGCCAAGACCAGCGGCACCCGATTGTCCTACGAAACGTTACGGTGATTGCAACAACTATGCCACCATCAACGATTGCAGTCGAACATATCCTGCGGCGACAGGACCTCCTTGCAAATTCAATTCCATGAACGAGAAAGGCCACGACAGACAACATGAATATGCTGTGCCATCGCACTATTCATCTGCACCGTCTCCTGGCGAGTACGAACGTGAAAAGAATTGCGAATGCGGCAAGAAAACCGCCTCCTCCTCATCACCCCAATCGGGTACAACGGCGACAGTGAATTCAGCTGCTGGCAGCATAAATGCCAGCTTCTCAACGAACTTCACTAATCCTCCGCCTCCTTCGGTTACGAGTGCTGCAGCCGCAGCCGCTGCCGCTGCCGCTGCCACCAACACATTCCACAGTTTCAACTGCAAGAAAACCTGCAGTTGTAGTGCCAATGGTGGCACCTTACGACAGCAACAACAACATCCTTCATCAGCGACTCATTCCAATCTCTACGAGTCCAATCTCTCCCTCAATGACATCAGCAACAGTCTGGATAGTCGGCCGGTTTCCAATAAGGACATCTGGGCGTAAGGATAATTATTTTTTTTTACTAAAAAAATAAAATTTTCTTCTATTTTTTAAGAAAGAAAACAAAAAATATTCCATTAAAAAAAAATTATTAACGAAACCACAACAGACTGAACGAAAACTAGTTAATTTATTTTTTTTTTTTTAAATTTTTAATTTAATTTATTTTATTTTTAAGTTGATTTCTGTGTGTACAGGGAAAATAAATAAAAAATCCAATATTCGCATGGACACGTTGTTCGTCGCGTGCTTCGTCGTCGTATATATCCTTTTTTCCATCCTATTTTGTGTTCATCATGCAACAGCAAAAAGCATCGCAAATTGATCCAGGATTCAATTTAAATTATCCTTTGTTGTGTTTTTTTTTTTTTTTTTTAATCTGTATAAATATTCAACTGTCTCCCTCAGTATTTCTCTCTGTAATAATTCTGTCTGTCTCTTTACCAAAGAATTTGCGCCACCTCATTTCCATTTAACAAAAGGCAACAAACAATGCAAAATTCCAATGTATATTTTTTTTTTTTTTAATATATCAAAGATATCAATCGTGCAATCAATTCGCAATTATCCTTTTTGAATACAAAAAAAAAATAATAAATACAAATATGATGATAGCATTTCCGTTCCATTACACTTTCTATCCTTCGAGAAGAGGGATTTTCCTATACATACTTAAATGATTCACTTAATTCATTTTTATTCACATTTCATCGCATTATTCACGGTGCTTCTTATTTAATAACTCATACACCTACAACACCATTTATCAATCTCACCATTATTACGGTATTTTTCTGCCTGCCTGCACCCATACACAAACACATACAAACACATTCGAAAACAGTCATAATTCTCATCTCTTACACACACACACAAGTTCAAAAAAAAAAGAAAAAAATATTCATATTATTATTGAAGATAAAGAAAAAAAAAAACACACAAAAAAAACACATCAAAGGATCAAGGATATAGCTAGAAGAAAAAAAAAAATACAAACAAATTATTTAAACTATAGAAATTGCCAATGTACACAACTAAACAAAACAAACAAACTTATATTCAACTATTTCCATTAAAATTAATTCTTACTACTTAAATAAAAAAAATAAAAACAAAATAAACTAAATTTATAATACAAAAAAGAAAATTAAGTAAAAATGAGAAAAAAATTATGGAAGAATGAACGAATTTATTAATTTAATAAAAAAAATTAAAGAAAAAAAAAATTCTAACTAAAGAAAATTTAAAAATTAAAAGAAAACACACAAAAACTACTTTATACTTGTAAAATAATTTAAAACTTTATATAAATAAAAAAATTTAAAAGAATTGTATTATAAAATAAAATAAAAAAGATATTGCATTTAACAAACAAAAAAAAAAAATATTCGATGAAAAACGAAAGAAAACAAAACAAAAAAAAACAGACAACATTACTCGTATTCCAATTTATTACTCTCAAAAGAATGATATTATGGTTTTATAGAGTGAAAAAGAAGAAGAAAACAAAAAAAAAACCAATAGAGATATTAAATATAAATAAAAAAAGGTTCCACAACAAAATATTATAATTTCTTATTTTTATTTAGTTAATTTTCTTGTGTATAATTTGTATAAAGTCAAAAATAAAATTGTATATGTTTTTATTTCATTGAGAAAAAAATTTAATTGTTCAGATATTTATTATTTTTGTTGTATAAAAAATTAATTTTTATTTTAAAATTAACTAATATAAATATATATATAAAAAATAGAATTAGGTTTTTATTTTACTTTTTCATAATAAATATAAATTGTAAATTGTTTTTTTTTTTTATTTTGTAAATAATAATTATTATTATTCTACTATATAAGGATAGCATTAACAAACAAATGAGAAAAAGTTACCTAATATAAATTAAAACAAAACAAAAAAAAATGATGAAAATAAAATGATAAAAAATTATAAAATACTTAAATTTTATTTTTTTTTATTTCAAATTGAGACGGACAAAGATTGAGATTTCAGGTTTTGGGAAGTTGCTCTACTAAGAATCATCAGATTTGATTTCTTGCTAAAACTAGTACTGGGAGTCCAAGTTATAGTTTAGAATGGACATACAAACACAGCTACAACTAAATGAAATAAATTATTTAGTGACAAGTTATCTTAAACCATGATTGCATGAGATTAAAACTTAAATCCAGAAAATAACAAAATCTTCTTAAACAAAAAACGCACGAAAATTAACAAATTCAGAAATGGATAAAGCAAACTCTCGCAAAAACATTGCAAATATTACGTTATAAAGATATTTCAGTCCTCGTTTTGAGTATTTCAGGACAAGGAATTTCCATCTTTAAGGTTTTTTTAAATTAATGTAAAGGGATTAAGAGTTAGTTTGATAGAATTAATGTTTTCTTTTTTGCTAGGACTCATAGCAAATTAAACTAGGAAAGAAAAATACATTTTTAAATATTAATACGCTAAGTTATTTTTTTTTAAAGTCCCCTGTTTAATTACTTCTTTGCATACATGTATGTATTATTTTAATTAATATGAAAGTACGTTATATAAAAAATAAAGTGGTCCAATAGCTTACAATGATTTTTTGCAACAACATTCATACTTAAAGAGTAGTTTTAATTGAAAAAAATCGATATTTTCAACATTTTTTGTTTTTTTTTTTTCTTGTCTGAATCGCGATATATTTTAAATAAGTCAAAGAAAAAATATTCAGAGCCTAATTTTGTAAAAAAGGCTATTATTATGTGTATTTAAAAAAAGCACAGTGGCCCGTTTTCGAAAAACTGATTTTTCAAAAAAAAAAAATTTAAAAGATTTTTTTTTAAATTTTTTTTTGAAAATTTTTATATTAAATAATTTTAAAATTGTTAAGGAGCTTTCGTATAAATCATCAAAATTGGGAGGAACCGTGCGTAGAATATTTACAAACATTGCATTCATTTCAAAAGTATTTATGACCCTACTAATAAAAACACTTTTTTTTCAAAACTTTTATTTGAAAAACTAAATACACAATACTTTTTAAAATGATGAAAACGACCTGGTCACAAGTTTTGAACGAAATTAGTTGAACCAGTATTAATATAATACGGAAATGAAAAATGTCCCGTGTTCATCATATTTCCGTTATTCGTATATTTTGAGAAAAACTAATAACGCAGTATTGTTACAATCACCTATAACATAGCATACATAAAGTTTAATCAAAACCATTAGAGCCGTTTTGGAGAAAAATCCAATAACTCGAAACCGTTATATGGGAGGTATTCGTTCTAATCGAGATATTCAAAAACAAAAAAAAAAACAAAGCTTGGAAATTACAAAATAGTAATCTGTACCAAATTTCATGCAAATCCGTCAACCCGTTTAGGCTGTGGCTCTCTGTACAGAACAGACGAACAGACGAATGACGAAAATCAATTTTTAGGACTCGTAATATTGGTTTTGATTAAACCTCAATTTTTTTTTCACGAAACCAATACTTGCTCTATAGAGCAAGTAAAAAATAAATCTGTTAACTGTCTTACAATATCAATGAAGTAGATATTCACCCTTGTTCCGGAAGGCGTTTGCTCAAAAACGCCACGCTTTAGAAGCCATCATTCGCGTCGAGTTAAAATATAACTTTACAGTTCTCCTCGTTCTGTATCCATCTCTACATAACAGCGAAGTCGTTTCCCAGAAACGTTAACTGTCGCTTCTAGAGCATGGCGTTTTACAAAAAACGAAAACATTATCTGTGAAAAATTTTCCAAAATATTGCTTTTCAAAATTTGACAATTTTGTCACAGTCAATCACATTTTTCAATGTTATTTTAGTTTGTGGAAATTTTGACTCTGAAGGCATATTACTTGTTTTGATAAATAATACTCGTACCACCTTTTGAATTCTAAAGTAAGTTAAAGAAGCTCTACAGACTAAAGAGTTGTTGACAATCTTGATACATAAAACAAACGTCATTTTGAAGCCCCTTCATAAAATATTTTTTTGGTAAATAAAAATGTCAATAATAATGAAAATTGCAGAAGATTATAGAAAATTGGTTTCAAATTTTTTATCGGCGATTTTAGATTGATATCAATGAAAGATAAAAAAAAAGAAATGATAAATCCATACGTCCATGCGTCCAATGCAGATGCAGTCATAAAACGTTCAAATCACCTAAATCAATGCAAGTTTAACCTAAAATTCAGGATATTCTACATTATTTTGTACTCCCCCACAATCAATGCAAAGAGTATATAAACTAAAACTATCCTAAACTCCATGGCTACTAAATCAATTTAAAGCCTCCTTCCCCCCTCAGAGCCTTATCTAAATTTTTGCCAAAAACATACATAAAATATGCACCAAATCCTTAAATCGAACACCTTCAATTTATTCAACGATATTATATAGATTTATGCGGCAGTATTATGTTTAACCCCAAATAATTAACCAAATAAATTATTCAAACCTAAACAAATATTATTTATGATGCTCCAAAAATACAAAATATATACTTTGTATACGTATTCAAATTCTCTCTCTCTAAAAGTGTTATTTAATCCTGTCCCCATAGAAAAAAAAAAAAATATACAACATTGTTTTACTAATAAATTGTCCCTACAAATAAATTATATCAAATAAATAATTATCTCAAATAATTTTGATAATAAATTAAACAAAACAACAATTTATAATAAAAAAAAAATCCATATAATATACCAATTTATTTATATTGAATAAAAAAAAAAAAAAATTACAAATAATTCCACAAACATGTTTAAATAGTTCACCTTTGTCAAATAATAAAATATTCCACATGGCGGAATTGTTTTGAAGGATATCCGCCACCGCTGGCTGCCATTGTACCAGCACCAGCACCAGCGCCATCATCGTCAGCGTCATTGCAAATCGCTTGTGTTTAACAATATTTCCATATGTTTGTGCAATTTAAATTTTAAAATAAATAAAATTAAAATTTCATCATTTTATGTTTCGGTGGATATGTTGGTGAATATGGCATAGTTTGGATTGCAGGTTGCAGTATTCGAATAATTCCAGGACGAAGGCATAGTGGACATTGACGTGAGGTGCACGTATGTGGTTTGTATGAGTTCAATGAGCCGCCATCGATTTTTATGTACAAACTGGCTGTCATGCTGATGATTAAAAATGAAATGGGATAATGGGGTCGACATTTTGTGAGTGATAAACCGTTACTAGGCCAGAGATGTTATTTTTTTTTTTATTGGATATTTTTTTAATTTTAATTTTTAACTGTTTTTGTTTTTTTTTATTTATTTTAAGTAGAGGAACCAATGTTGATGATGACTTATAAAAATTTAAATAAGTAAAATACAACAAAAAAGTACCTACATATAGTTTGTGTTGAAAATATTGGTTATGCATACACAAGCTGTGGTTTATTTCCGAATAAAATTAAGCATACATGAAATTCCTTAAATGGAAGACTGCACATGAAATATTTGCACTACATATTTTAATTTCCTTAAAAAAACAATTTGTGCCAATTACATGTATCCATAGTCACTATATTATCAACAAATGGAAACGAACTTTTTGTGTTTACATTTCATGCGATGATCTGATTTGATACAGAAGTTGAATGTTATTAGCAGTCAAAGTTTAAAAATTACAGAAAATATTTCTTATTTCAAATTTCATATCACTGTAAGCTGTAAACGTATCTGTTAACAAAAATAATATAAATGGCAGCCATTGCAGTTTTTCAAATTACTATTAAGTTTTCGTGGTTGAACTTAAGCTGAGTTCTTTTGCTTGGTATATTAATTTTAAGAAATAATTTTAAGCTTTTTTCTTGGGTAGGTATAATGAGCAGGTGGTATTTAACGCTTTTTCCTGTGGTCGCGTCTTCTTCATGATCTGTCTTGCTATTTTTCGAGTTGTTTCACAATCTTTCACCAGTATTCCGCGTTTTTACATGATATTCCAGTGTCCACGCAACTCAAATGATTTTGATTAAAAATGTTTGTGGGTGCATGCTAGGAGCAAACCCCGAAAACGGCCATTGGCCGAAATAAAATGGCATTTCACAAATGACTTATTTCTGAAATCCAGGGTTTTAATTAAAAAAATTGTTTAAGTATAACTTTTGTAATGAATTTTATGATTTTTCAACATTTCATGTAAAATTATTTATTTTCAAAAACTTTTTTAAATAATTGAAATTTTTACCCTAAGAACAAGTATGAGCGACCCAGCCGATCTGTCTCTATTTTCAGCTCTCCTCAAACTTATTTATGGTTGTGGTAATTTAATGAATTAAAACTGTTCTTATAATATTTTTCTATTCAATGTTTTTTCATGGTTATTCATGTTCATGGTAAACAAATAAGATCGAAACACTACCATTAAAACAAATATTATTTTAAACCCAATTGAGCAATTCCTATTTATTTTTAATTCCTTGCTATTTTCCTAGTGTTAACAGTTTCATCTTAAAATTAGATTGATCAGATATAGCTCAGTTATAAAAATGCGTTGTTACAAATTTTTTAAAAATAATTCATCCAATGAAAAGTTTGTGTGACTTACATTACACTACATCCCAATGGAAGTCAGTTAAGAAAGTTTTTGTTTTATCTTCAAAAATCTTTCTCGCCACAGACTCTCTGGTGCGTATTCATAGTCGTTTTTAAACTCCAGTTTATCCTAGATTGGATTTTATCCTGTATTATTTCAATATGTAATAAACCCCAGTCTTTCTTAGTAACAGCTTATAGGTACAGCATCAATGAATATGTACCTATAAATTAAAATTGTATCTGTAGCCAAAATACAATACATGAAAGATAATCATATTACTCGAAATTTGTTTTATAAAAAAAAACATCGTAAAAAATATTATAAAAATAGTTCGTGACCTACACTACAGGAACAAAAAACTTGACTTACGCTATCGTAAAATTTGTGCTTTACACTTTGTGACTAAACTACAACAATATTCAAAGCAATTATTGGCATCATGAAGGTATTGGAACCTAATGCTATTCTGTCCAATAGTAGAGTTAAATCTGTTTATTTTTCAATTTCCACTAAATCAAGAATACCTTCTCTATAAATGTAAATTAAAAACCCCAATGAAGTCGTTTAACACAAAATCTTTTGCCATTGTGAAAGCATGATTTAGTTCCTTTACTACCACACCCAAAATTGTTTTCTGATAAATTTGTACATGACATTCTTCCATCTGATAAAGGCGGAATATTTCAAAAATATCAAGTCACTTTTATACATAACCCCTTCCCTAACCCTTATAAATTTTAAAGACTTGATAATTACGACTTTGACACTGCATATAATTATCCCAAAAACCATATATTGCCTATTGTATTTCCACAGAGGGCAATCATCTCTTTTATAATGGAGAGAATCTATAATTTCACTATCAAAAACCAATTACTCGGAATGACACGAAGAACAAAATACTTCCCGCTGATTCTTAGATTACAAGCTATACAAAATTTCCCCCATGCCGCACTCGCTGCTGGTTAAGGTGTTCAACACCAAACAAAAAAAAACCCCATCACCATTTTTACCATCATCACTTATGTCGTGCCATTAACTGTCACAAAAAGAAACAAAAATTCCAAATAGAATTGAGAATTCATCATAAAACTCCCCGATAATAGCGAGAAAGTGTTTTTCTTTTCTCAACTTTAATATCCTTTTATAATAATTCTATCGATTTACTAATTGTGCACCCTATAAAGAGAGACCAAGCCAAGACCATACATTCAAACAAAGACGAAAATAAAAAAAAAAGGGTTGCCCTTCGCTAGATTTTCCTATTGTCACGCATTCACCATTGACACTTTGTCATTTTTGAACACAAAAAAAAAAAAATTATTATTATTTTACGACGATGATGGTGGCGGTGACAGTGACTGTGATAATGGTTATTTTTGTCACATTCAGCTTCATTGTAGAGAGTTTTGTTGTTTTTGTTTTATTGTTAGCCCTCCATGGGGACACCCTGCTTTAATGAATTGAATCGATTTCGGTCGCGTTTGGTCGGTGTATTCTTATGTTAGCACACCGAGGGGTTCCCGTTTTCTATTGTTCGTGCGCCAGGATGAAAAGGATTTTCCATTTTCGGAAACAAATAAAAGGGTTTTCTTATATCGATTGATGGAATGGTATACACGAGTAGGTTAGGTACTATATGGGTTTGCCTATGTTATATTAATGATGGCAGGGCTGGCGATGCGATGATGGCTGCGATGAAAAGACCAAATGGATACTCTTTTTGTCATTCTTTGCATAGGAATTAACAGAATATTTAGATTTTCATAAATGATTGATTGATTGCATTTAGGGGGTTCAAAGGGATCTTCATTTGTCTAAAATTTTCCTTGTCTTTGAATAATATTATCAAGAAGAAAAGGGAAGGAACCATGGAAGGAGACTTGCTCTTCCTTTTAAATTTCTTCTTTTTTTTGAAAAACGGTTGGCTTGAAAGAAAAAAAAATCTATCTGATTTGTGATACAATGACATCATAGTAGGGTTCTTATGAAATAAAGGATAAATAGAAAAACGCTTATGTTGGTAATTATTGATTGATATTTCTGGAGAAGAAGATTTAGGCCCACTCTCTATTATATTTGAACTCGTCATTATAAAATGCAAAAATTTATGAAGTCTTTTTATTTGAAACTTTGTTTTTTGAATGGCGACTTAAAATTTAATGAAGATTGAATAAACTGGGCTTCATACCGATAGATCTTATACAAATTACATATTGTGACCACTGTGACCTTAAGGCAATTGTAGGTTTAGATCTCAACCGACACGTTGTACCTATTCAGCTGCCTCCAATTACGCGTACCAAGATTGGTGAAGTACTCTTCCACTTGCGGGCGCCACCTGAGTTGCAGCTTCGTCTTCTTCACCATCGCCGCGGTGAGGTTCTGTTCAAGAGTTTGGTGTTGGGTGCTTTACCATAGTCGACCATTAAATCCATTCTCACTGCTTTCGTTCTAGTACTTACAAAAATCGTGGTATCCAGGCTGTGTTCTTCCGCTTGTGTCAAAACCGTTGGCATTTGCAAGCATTTCGACTGACGACGTTTGAAAAATTTTACCTCTTATGTTGACGTTGGAATTACTGTTGATTCTTTCAACAACGTTGTTAGCAAAGTCAGAATTCACAGCGCTTCGCCTTGTCTATAAATATTTTTTGAGACTTCAATGGATTTTGCCGGGCCAGATTGCATTAATTTCACATTAAGGCCAATACAAGACGTTCATTTGTACAACTCGCGTCTCTACTGATGCTGTCATACGTGACTTTTAAATCAATAAAGAGGGTTAGGGTAGGTCGGTACCCTTGCATTTTCGAAGATCTGTCGTGATGTGAATATTTGGGTCGATTTGAACCTGAACCTATTAGTCCGGAATGTCACAGTAAGAATCCTTTACTCATCGAGGATCGAACTAAAGAAAATTTTAAATAAGAAATGAAAGATGACTATTAGTAGGTACGAAAACCACAGGTCTTCCGGTCTCCGTCCTGATACGATAAGCATGTTAAGGTGCGTTTGGTACCATTTCTGAAATTTGGATGAATTTGGTATCAAATTAAGGGTAAGACGTAACCTTTTCAAATTCATAGGTTTTCTGACGGCAGGCGTTAGGTGTTCACACGAAATAGTGTGAATGTTAGAAAGACTGATACATCTGAAGTAGGGGCAGTCTTAAAAGGTTTCTTTTTTAAAGGATCGGACAAATAACGCTGATGGTATGTTTTCACCGACTATAATAATTTTTTGAGGCCCGATCCGGAGATCTTCATGTATCCTCACAAATGATGAGAAGTGGAACAATAATGTTTCGTCCCGTATCAAAGTCGATTAGTCAAAATTGGTTGATGGAGCTTGAATCGTAGATAAAGACTTTTCCTGGTGGCGACTGTATTTCCAGAAATTCCTTCTCTTCTTATTTTGGCGTCAAGATCTTCCAATATACTTATTTCAATGTCATATCCATGGAACTGCTCGTGTCTGTTAATCTAAGATCGCTGTTGTTCTCTGTGGGGGTGGGGACATGGTATATGCGTGATGATTTAACTTGATGAAGTAAGACAAGAGGCCGATCAATCTCTCTGCTATTGGCCTAAGCTCTGAATTTGTCTAAGTACTCCATGGGGGTAAGTATCGTTTTGAATGAGCGTGCCTCGTCAACAACAACATGTCACCCATCAGGAGTTTTAAATAAAAGTTCTTCTATTGGAACGGTACCTACCCTTTACCAGGATGAAATGTCCAAAAGTGCAACTTTACATAAGGAGTCATTATGTTAAAAGATTCAACCGTAATTGTATTCCACCGAAAGACATCACAACAAATGTAATTCACGCTTCCCTTGTCAAGTTTAACAAGATGCCCAAATCGCATAAATATTCCCTCCCATACCCTACTTCATCGCAATGTTTGATTCAACCTCCCACATTCGAGCCATAACCTTAAGTCTGATGGTAAAAGAAAAAAAAAAAAAAATAAAAATAAAATCAAATATTTTTTGAGATCATAAATTGAAATCTTACACAGCTTCACGCTTTGTAATAATTCCACTCGATTAGCCATCATTGAATTGGGATTACTGACAGATTTTATTTTTTTTCTTCTTCATTCCCACCAGAACACACTTTTGAAGAAACACACCCAAGAAGAATCCCAGGTTCCACCTCACCATTCGCTCTAATTACGAAATCGTCTTGGGCATAACACTCGATTGAATTTAAATCGATGACAACACAACGAAAACGCGGAGGATCCGGCCAGTGATGGTATGTTGACAACGAAACGAAGACGACACTTTGGCTGGGATTTTCGAATAATTGTGCGTCCCCCTTTACTTGCGGGTCTCCCATCACCCAACTCGCTTAATTTTTTTTTAACTTTCGGTCATAAAAACGTCAAGCGGCTCTCATTGTCATCGAGGCGAGGATTGAAATTGAATCCAGTTTGGTGGTCGACTAATTTCTCAGGTGGCAAGGAGGTGCCGCTTGACTCTGTGACCCCATCAAATGCTTGTTACCGATTCCACCTGTGTAATCGTCATCCCGCGTGTCGTCATGGATGTTCTTCCTCCTTCAAACCAGAGATAGGGATTTGTATGTCCCGCATCCCTACCCTATGCGGTCTTCTTCAATTCACTCAATGTGAGGGTGCTGCTGAGTGCTGACCTCCCACGGTTAAGAGTTGGTCGGTTGGTTTGGTAATAATTTGTGAGCCATAAATTTCGCGGCGTCTCTTATTCTCGGATGTCTTCGATGTTCGATGAAAGTTGAGGTGAGGAAATGTGACCAAACTAACCAGTCCAAGCAAAGAAGGTAGATGAAAGAAGAAAGGAAAGCAATCGAACCCGGGTAATTGGTTATGGATTTTCTTCTTCATGGTCGGGCCGGGCCGCCACTTGGTCTCTGCTGAATGATGGTGGTCTTAAATTCTTTTGTTGTGTGTGATGTTTGGACTTAACTTTGGATTGTTTTTTTTTATTCGTTATTCGTTATTGTTATTGTGATTTCTTCTATTAAGGCGAGGAGGCAATAAAATTTAGTATGGGAAAATAATTATTCGAACGGAGTTGGAGTTCATTATGAGGAGTTTTCTTTTTAAAGTCCAGCAAACAAGACCAATGGATGGGCTCGATTAGGAAGATTCGTGTGTGTCGCTAAATTATCCAAAACACATGACACCGATCATGTGTTTTGGATAATTTATCGAGGCAATAAAATTAAATTTAAATTTACACAACAAAGGTCTTTCATAGGAGACCAGAGCAGCAGAAAGGTAGGTAAATAAAGTTAATCGGTTTGATTATGCGCGGAAGGGCTATTTTTGTCTTTCTGATTTCTGTGTGAGAAGAATATTTATGGGCTAAGGTGACATTATGCAGATCACATTATGCCCAATTGGTTGCAACAAATGTCAAGAAATAAAGTTTATGCGGGGCATTAGGTATTATTTAAGTTTTGTTTTTTTTTTTTTTATGGCAAACCGTTTTAGATAGTTTAATAGATAGTCAACGGGCTATTGGATGTAGGTACGAGGATGTAATGAGATATTTTATGGTCAATTAAGAGACCTGTTGCCTATGGTCCCACGCTCTAATTAAAATTCCAAAACGCGTGTTTAGCCACGGATTTTTTTTTTTTTTTTTTTTTTTTTTTGATTGCGAGGTGCGGCTGGAGTCATTAAGAGTATGGTTTTACATTACAACAATAGTAGCGGCCATAGATCAAGATAAGTGATGATGGCTGATAGCTATTTTCTACCGAAATTAAATTTTTCTTCGATTCTTTAATTTTTTACGATTATTGTTTGTGCCTGGATTTTGATAACAAGGTATAGAAATGCTAATACGGTAGTATAAGAATCTTAAAAAAGTCTCTTTGAGCAATTAAAAAATCGCTATAAATCTTAATAGAGAATAGAGTAGAAATATTTGTATTACAATTAGCCACGTGTAGGCGATAAAAAGGGCTAAAGCTATAAATCCCATGAATAAGGCGACCCCTCGCAACACAGTACTTGCAGTTTTGTAGAGCAGTTTAAGGGAAGAAAAAGGGACACATATGATTTTCGACACAAGTTATCATTGGAATAGTTTTTAAAATCTACTGCGGTAGTTATTATAGCAGCTGATTTCTAATCGCTCTTTGAAAAAAAAATAAATATTCTATACTAATGTAATAATTTTGGAAGGTATGTAGGTTCTTACTTTCCAGATATCTCAATGCTCTGTATTTGCTTAGTCGCTAATCGGTCGGCATCGGGAGAGTTGCTAACCTTGCACTCTTATAACTCTATTCGATTTACGAAAATCAACTTTTCTGTCACCATTGTCTACCTTTGAAAATTGTAATTCTATTTAATCAAATAAACGCTTTTCGACTTTTTATATAGACAAAACAAAAATCATTAAAAATACTAATGCATTTTGTCAAAGCCGCTTCAAAAACTCATTAAATACTCTCATTGTATATTTTTGATCACACAACTTAATTAAACCAAAACAAAACAAAATCACAAAAAAAAAAATTAAGTTGAAAATAAAACTATTTGTACATTAAACGCACCTACATACCAATACTCATTAAAACTTAATCAAGCAGTCAAAAGGTTCAAATACCCATGTCAGTCAAAATATAATTTAAAATTCAATCAATTTTTTTTTTTCAATACAAAACGAAAAAAAAAAAAATTGTCTCCTCTACAAACGTCGATATATACTATTCTCCCATCTAACCACACGTGAAAGTGAGAAAATTATACATAAAACATAAACTTTAAATATTATTTAAAAAAAAAAAAAAAATTGTATAATAAATAAATTGGTAAATTAATTTGTTTTAAATCACCAAAGACCAAAATAAATATCCTATTAACGCTTTCACATTAATTATACCAAGCTTTTTATATATATTTAATTTTTTTTATAATCATATAGTTTAATTTTATTAGTCGCCTATTCAAAGTCACTACCAAGAACGCCAGACATGCTACAATACAACAAAAAAATTAATAGAAATTTCTGTCAAACATAAATATCTGCAAAAAAAATATAATTAAAATGCTACTCACAGTTCCTCCCACTTCTCCTCATTGTCACCACAAAAATTGATAAAAAAAAAATGGTTGTAAATTTATATGCGTTAATGCGATGTGCATACAGGTTATTATTATTTGACCACCATAACACCACCTCAAAATATTGGACAAATATAAATAAAGAAAAAAAAAAATAAAAGGATTTTATTCAATAGGTATCATAAAATAGTTTTTTTTTGTTTTGTAAATTTACCAAACCAGCAAAGTACATAAAATAAATTAATTTTTAGTGCTTCACGTACAATGCAAATTTTTTTTTTTATTAGGAAAACCAAAAATGGTATTTGCTTTAGGTTAACTCAATTATTCCACCTCTGCATTATACATAAAAATACATTTTCACTACAAATATCACAGGAATTAATTTCCTGCCAATACCCGCAAATTATATAAATACCTGGTCATGGTCAGATCTTGGATGGGTACTGACAATTCAAAATGTTGGTTTACTCGAAATATTCCTTCCCACAGTTCAATCGGATGCTGGATGTTTTCAAAACAAATGGCGCCCAATGTGAGGTCGACATCTCTAATTTATGTGTTGTCTTAATAAACTAAGTGTCTTTAGGTTATTATTATTTGACTACCATAATATCACTTTAAAGTATTGAATTAAAACATATTTACAATATAATGGCGCCCAATGTGGGATCGATAATGTTAATTTTTATGTTAACATATTAAAATAAGTGCTTTATGTAGTCCATTGTTTTTGCAACCTTTCCATCATAAAACTGACGGAGAATCCTATAAAATTATGTTAATTCCATGTTGGGCCTAATTTTTTGACTGCTGCCTTTTGAAGAACCGGCATGTGTTCGATGTTTTACAATGCCAAACCACGCTCATTGTATTAATATTTCTTTGTTTGCTACCCTTATGGTGTTCCCAGTTATAATTATAGTTAGCTATACCAAAAAGACTCGCATTTATTGCGTAGGTTTGCACAACGTTCATTCCCTACTTCTTAATTTCCGGTGGGCAAACATGTCGTATTGCCCCACTTACGCTCAGGAGTGCATACATTTGAGAGAATCTAGTAGTGATCGACAGAATGTGGTCTTCTGGATCCCATTTTCTTCGCAAAAATACCTCTAAATATCAGAACATTCCATAAACACTTACCACTGCCGTGAGTAACTTTAAGAAAACCCTTGATATTTGTACCCTTCAACAAAAGTTCATCTTCTCTGGTTAGAAGAATTTGTCCCCCGATCTTAGTTTTATACTCTCTGTACGGACTTGGTTGCCTAGGAGTTCCATAGTTCTTTAAAATGTCTCTATCTTAAACAAATTTCACCCAATGTGGAATTCAGAATATTTTATAAGAACCTTGAGTAAAAAGATAGACTTGCGGTTTAGAGTCCCTGAGACTCTTGTTTTCTATAAAAAAAAAACATGAATGAATTATTATCGATCCCACATTGGGCGCCATTTTTATTGAAAACGTTATATTCTCACTTAAATGTTTTCATAGGCAAATCAGAGCAGTCTTAATATGGAACTACTTTCTAAGAGATCATCTCTCGGCTAATAGTGCGTGTTGCTTTTATAGATTTATACCTATGAGGAAATTTTATCACATCTAATTTTCCATCTCCAAAGTTTTTCTTCTAATTTTTAGCCTTGTTGCATATTTCTATAGAAAGTCTTATTAAACCAACCTTAAATTCATTCCCTAAAATATTCATTATTAGCAGACTAAGCCCAAATTACCCATAATTTATCAATGAACTTCACAGAGTCCAAAGTCACAAAAGACTCGTAAATGATTCCTAATCCCGGTCATTTCATTCGAAAGACAAACAAAAAGAAGAAGGAGGAGGAGAAACAAATTCCTAAAACTCTAAATATAGCTAAGCCAGTAGCAGTTTATAGCATGATCCCCCATAATAACTCAATTAAATTCATGACCCAAATAGCTATTATATAATCTAACTTTGTGTCCCCTTTAGATTTTGTTTTGTTTTTTTTTTTTTTATTCTTCAATATTTGTATATATCTTCTATACATGCGGCCCCTTTCTCTCCTACACAGAAGCAATATTCTGAAAAATCCAATAAATTTCAGAATTCCCCCTTCTACTCCACCAGAGCAGCATCAAAATCAACAACAAAATCCTCGCGCCAAAAAATACAACATCATCCTGGCTCTTCGCCTCATTATCTACGAACTTGTTAATTAGAAGGAAATAAAAACGCCATCCTAACATATATATATAGAAATTTCCAACACACATTCTAGCACAAATACACACATGACACCTTATCCGTTTTTCAGCTTTTTGTGTTTTTCACTCTCGCACGCACAATCATAACAAACAATTGAAAGAGAAAGCTAAACAAAAAAAAAAAAGTAATATAGAATAAAAGACAGAAGAAATATACCAACAACAAAAGCGACGACACGACTATGCGAAACGTATAATCCTTGTTAGTCAACTCTTTATCTTAATCTTTAATATCCTTTTGTTGTCTTTGGAAACGGTTTTATTTCCGGCTTCAATGGTTTCTTTTACTTTGTGCTTGTCGTATATGCGATGCGTATCCATCTTCTATAAGGATTTTGTTTTATTCTTGTGTTTGTCTCTTCCTATACTCCACCTGAAAAAAAACTTCTTCTAATCAGGAGGGAATTATATGTTAAACAGCTTTGAGAGGCTCTAGCTGGGCGGGGGGGCCTCAGTCGATCACAATCATATGTTAAAATAGTCAATTAAATTAAAAAGCCAGCTGCAGGGTTAAAATTATAGTGTTGGCAACAAATGGCGCCCAACGTGGGACTTAACTGTTGGTCCTTTGCAGATTATGGACTTGAATTATTAAAATTGTCTTAATTTGTGTTCAAAATTGTCGTTTATCTTGAATTAATTAGAAAGTGGCGCCCAACGCAGGATCTCAAAACTGTAGTTTCCGACTAAAAAAAACAGTTGCCTTCACTGGGCTCAAGAAAGCGTTCAAGCGATTGCCAATCCAATGCTTTAAACTGTGAAATGTTGCACATTGTATACCAAAGCATATCTTTTCTTATTTAATGAACAAGTTTTATTTAATTTGAAAAACAACTAACATAAAATTCAGTCACACATTTATTAGAAATGTATTCAATTTTTGACAAGCTTACAAAAATAAATTTATATTAAATTTCTCACAAACAATACAATCACCATGTGTTTTTGGGTGTTTATACGGAACGGCGCCCAACGTGGGATTATAAAACATAGTTTTGGTCGAGTACTCAAAAATGAAACTATTTTCTCAGCAAAACTGGCTCCCATCGTTCGATGAGAAAACTTGAAAAGTAATAAAAAATCAGTTCATTTGAGTTTTGATATAACTTACAAGCAATTTCAGTGGTATTTATAAAAAATGGCGCCCAACAGAGGATCGTAAAATTATATTCGTAGGTTTTTAAAAACAACTATGTCTCACCGTATGGAATTATTTAATTTTAACTTCCAAAGCACTCTACTTACACCTTATTGCAGATATTTACATAAAATGGCGCCCAATGTGAAACCCTAAAAATGGTTTATAGCTGCGCCTATAGTATTCTAATGAATGTAATTATAGCCCTGCTCCATATTTTGGCACAATTGTTTTTCCTATTTATTTCTGATAGCCATGTTTAGTATAGTTTAGTTGTTGTTGTTATTGTTATCCTCTACGTTATTGTTGTTCGTTCCCAAGTACTGTCTGTTAAGTCTCTATTGTTTTTTGATTTTTTTTCTATTTTTTTTTTTTTTTTTGCTTTTCTCTGTTTGTCATGGCACTGGCAGTGGTGGTGGCCTATTGAGAGATGGTGAAAGTCTGTACGCTAGTATATTACATAAATTCATAAATTATCCTCACACATCCTCAGCAAAAGGATATTATACAGTAGCCTAGTATAATATAAAATATATGGTGAAGCTTTCCTTCTTTAACGGATTGAAATGTGTTATTCGTGCATAGGAGCCATGCCAAAAACGATCGAATTTCGTTCTGGCGTCAGATAGGCAGAGTGGGAGGATTTGTATTTGTTATAAGAAAACAAAAATGAAGAAGAACCCAGAAGGACAAAACTATGTGTAGAAGAAAGAGAAATATGTGAAAAAAAACATCAAAATCTGTGCCAATAATAAAGTGAAATTAAGGAACGTTAACAATAATTTTATCCTTTTTCCCCAACATATAACAGACACACACAAACATAACTACAATATTAAGGAAGGAAAAGACAGATACCTCTAGATGCTACTAGATAATGGAGGAAAACACAAACTCCTACAATCGAGTTTGTGATGTAAATCATGTGTGTGTCTGTGTATGTCCCCTCTATGCGAGAAGATGAATGGATGACCTATCTCTGGAATTGGAACTGCTTGGTTAGTTACACAGCAGTTTGTCTTGTCTAGAATTTGGTTGAGCTTTCTATAACTCAAGATGGTTGTCCCAATACATTTGTATAATGTACATACACAAAAAATAACCGAGGACGATATGACTGCGGTGTAAAAACATCTGAATTGGATTTTTCTTTTACACGAAAAGAGGAGGAGGTCTTTTCGTCGCTTTTTTTTTCTTCCTATAAACCGACAAAAACATAAAAATGCTTTTGGATAATAACTCTACTGCTTGAGGTATTTTATGTGATTTTGTATCGTAAATTTGTATTCAACTTTAATATAGAAAAAAAAAACTTGGCTTGCTTTCGAACGGAAAAATGGCGGCAGAAGTTAGCCTTTTTTTATTTTCGCCTCAACGGTGTACGGGGCTTGGGTTTTTTTTTTTATAAAAAGTCTATTTTTGGTTAAGTAAAACGGCTTCGTTTATGAATCCGCTATTTTGATTTATTTACGTATGGTACAAAATATTATTACACAATTCATATGGTAGTGCTAAAAATATACCAATGAGCCCAATTTATTAAACGAAACATATTAACCTTGGCCCACACTGAGTTTTTTTTTTATAAAAAAAATGAGTTGGTAGGGAAAGGTGGGTATATTGAATTTATAAATATATTGAATTATCACCAAAATGCTTTAAGGTTTAATATTTTTGACTTCTTTATTGAAATTTAAGAAATCAATTAGTCGCGGGGTTTTCTATTTCATATATGAAATAGGGAATAAGGGACGAAGTTTTGTATGCAACTTTCCTGAAGAAATTGTTTTTAACTAATTTACTGGACAAAATATTAGTTTTGAAACTGGCAAAATTACACTTGTTTGTACTACAAGGCCACGAAGCTAAGGGAACGTGTTGAAAAGCAGCTGGAAACCTTTGGTAGAATTTATCTCTTGAGAAGAAATTGGAGTTTCAGTAACTATTGTACCCTTACTCTCTTCCAGGGAACAACTGAACGTCTTGAGGCTTAGGGCGAGTCTCCATGGGCACCTTCAAGACCAAGGAAAACTCTCCACGAATATCTAGAGATTTAATTAAGGCCTAACAACAGAATCCCTATTTAGTGTGAACAAAATGGCGCCCAACGCAGGTTTTCCAAATTTGAATGTGTTAAGAAAATTGAAGGTTGACATTCCTCTTAAAACCGTACAACCTTTTACTAACATTGAGATTACTTATATAATATAGTTTTTCTGTGAAATTATAATTCACAGTTAATTACGATGAAATTATATTTTTGACAAGAAATGGGAAAATTTTCAAGACTCTTTTTTAAGGATCTTAAATATCTTAGTATTGGCAGTCACACAAATTTCATGACCGTTTTCACTCGTGGGAGAAGTCATTTAAGAAAACGTCGGTATTGGATTGGTTTACTGAACCTCAATTTTTGTCATTTGTATGAATTATCGGCTAAAGTGTGAGCTGTATTTATAATTAAACTGTTCGCCTTGAGCTAAAATTTAGGAAATATTCTTCTATGCCAGTTGTTTCCATTATACCGATGATTTTTTTTCACTTAGAAATTAATTTCAAATGCTAAAAACGGTGTTTCAACAATTACCTCAATTTTAAATTCCACAGCACAATCAAAGAACATAAATAGGTAATGCCAATTCTAGGAAATCTCCATTATTTTCCCAATTCAAATTATTCACCCACTCAACAAAAGAATCAGGTCAGTCTTCCAATTGAATAAAATATGATGAAAAAAAGGACAAAAAAATTACCTCAACAGGTTTATTGAAGCAAACTATTTAATATACCCACCATACCTACCACACCTCATAAAACAAGACGCCCCCGCTCTATATTATACACATTGAAGATTGAATAGAAGCAGAAAAAAAATCCATCATTCTTGCCATTTATCTTTTGCAAACGAGTCCTTTGTCCCAATTAATGAGACTATAAGCTGGCTTTTCTCCTGTCGAAATAGAAAAAAAAAGAAGAAACGAAAAATATATCCACACGACTAGGACGACCCCTCATACCGAAAGTCGAAACATTGAAGTTCCAAATTGAAATGAAATAAATGAGATGTCGACTTTGTGCCTCATGATCCCTGTACTTCATCTCTCTCTCTCTCTCCCTCTCTATCAGTATCATTACAACCACTAAAAAAAAAAAAAAAATTGAAACGAAAATGAAGAAAAAGACAAAAAAAATAAACGTGTTCAAGCCTTCAAGCTCACATTTCTTTATTAAATGACAGCCTAGCTTTGATCTTTTTCAATTTCGAATCTACTTGTCACTTATCCTTCCCTAATTGGACAGAAAAACAAACAATTTCGGTGGCAGCTAGCTATACTAAATTTATTTTCTTCAACTAGCTCAACAAGGACGAACAATACCAACACCAACACCAACAACAAACAAAACAAAAAAATAGTCAAAGTCCTTTTAATGAGTGTGTTCACGCATTACAACCATGACATAAGCGGCTTAAGTACTTGAGAATAAGAAGAAGAAAAAAAAAAAAACAAACAACTTAAAGGACGAAAGCCGTGCAAATAAACATGAACTCAACTTGACCACCAGATATGAAGCAGCAGGAGCCATAAACGAACGAAGAAGGAAGGACGAAAGAAAAAATTTATGAATTTCCATTCATAAATCAAACATTCATAAGCCACTTTATTTATCAACGTATCGAATGTCACTATATATACTTTGTAAATGTTTCAAAGAAAATATCCTTTTCAAAGGACATTATGATATAAAAACCAAAAAAAAAAAATTGAGAGAATCTCCTCTCATATGAAAACGACCACGAAGAAGAAGACTTTAGTTTGGTCGTCTTTAAGTAATTGGATGATTTTTTTTTCTCTCATTTTTTTTACATCTTTTTCTCATTTTTTTTGTTTTGAAAATCAGGAACCTCGAGACAAACTACCAAGGATCTTCAAGTGAAGTACATATTTTGACTGTTTGCACTTTGTTTTTTTTTTTGTATTTTATTTCTTTTCTGTTTGAGTTGAATCTGTAAATAAAATGAAGAAGTCGAACCTTCACTTTGTGTAAAGTCATCTCTCACCTTGCTCACCAGACGGAATAAATTCGAATTAAATTTGAAGAAAAAAAAAAAATTAACCAAAGAAACGCAGACGAAGAAGAAGTATTTGCTAAGAAATCAGTCTGCGAACGAGTGCCTCCTGCAGCGATGAAAACGGATTGACATTTTTTCTACCTTCGACCACATCGAAATTGTTATCGAAATTAGTTGTAATATCTCCTCGAACCAACACTCTGTTATCGAGAAATCACTTTCACTGTTCACAGGACTATACACACGTCACATGCACACACACACACATTCACACAAACAAAACACGTAAGTTATAATAAGAAATAAATGGGAAAAAATCCTATTAATTTTGTTCTTTCATCGATATGATGGAAAAGGACATTCAAACAAAACTCCTACTACAACCTACCAACTACATAGTAGATACCTACAAGTAGGAACTATAAAGGAAAATCTCATCGACTGACCGCCTCATAATAATTATTATTTTCCACATGAAGAAGGATACAAAGGACCAACACATTTAAACATGATAGCAATGAAAGGCACCTGTCATTTAACCTGAACAAAAGGACCGCATAAACGACTATATGAAGGACAACAATGACTTTTGTACAGTTGGGTGCAAACAAAAAATAACAATTGAGTTCAAATGACGCAATATGTGAAGCCAAATGAAGCCTACTTACAGGTGGTATCAGCACAAGCCCTTCCTAGGCTAGGTAGTCTTCAGTTATTTTGTTTCCTCGCTTAGCACTTTCTAAAATGGGTCTTCCAAGTGACTTCTTGATTTCTTTAGTTTCGAAATAATCAATTTTGGCGTTGCTTGCATCTTCCGCTGTCACGGAAAGTGATTCTCCTTGAACAGTCTTACGGTTCACGTACGTAGTGTACTGAATCATCGGTTGATTTCGGATCGATACTTGATAGTATTCAGGCGATTGCCTCGGACGAATAGAAAACAAAACAGTCACCTTTATCTTTCGATACAAACAAAATTTTCTGCGCCATGTTGTTTTTTGAACCCCACTGTACAAAGTGTGTGTGTGTGTCCTTATCACTTGTGCATGCGAATATTGATCCTTGTTACTAGTTTTTTTTTTACAATTTTTTCTTTTGTTTTTATTTCCTTTGGTGGTCTGGCTGTCCGTCAAGCTTCGACACATCAGCAGCAGCATTGACATGGGTTTTCGATATATAATTGAAGATGGGGTGGGGCGGGCAGCGACAAGGGCACCGACAAACTCTACAATACACATGTGTACATTCCATTTGCACACGATAGGGTGCAGCACTGCGGTATACTGACGATGGGGCTGTGCGACAACGACACGCCCTTTATATTCACAGTTAAGCGTTTTATTTTTATTTTTTTGATGTCCTGGAAACAATTATCACTTAGAGTGGTGTACTTTGGTTAAGTTGAATGACAAAGTAAATACCTACAAAAAAAAACAAAAACAATAACACACACAAAAATAAATAATAAACTCACAACGGGACATCGTTTAATTTCTTCCGGTATTTACATAAGCAGAGAGAAAGTCCTTGTTATTTTTTTTTTTCATTTCTTTTTTTTTTGTTATATTTTTGTTATTTTTGTTAAAATAAATGTTTTTATTTCATGTTGTGTTGCTTTTAAAGGACATAGAAAAGGATTTTTTTTTCTTTGCTTATGTGAGTATGTGTGTGTTGTGTGTGTAGATACAATTAGAAAAGAAATCAAAATCAGACTATAAAAGCAAAAGGGAAACATGAGGGCGGACATGACCCACTTTTTGGATTCTACATACGAGTACTATACATGGCTACATGGGGATGGATGGATTTGTATATGTATGAATTGGGGGGGGCCTGAATTTGAGATGTAAGGCGGACTAAAATGTGTGAAGGGGGCGATAAAATAAATATCAAGTAGTCGAGTATTATTATAATATGATTTTTTTCCTTGGTATGGAGAGGACAGAATATAAGATAAAGGATGCTTTGATAGTTTTTTTAACTTCCCACTGGAATGAGTCTGAATTCGTCGTTTTAAGAAAAATGTTTGCTTGTGTGTGTGTATGTACGTTCGTGACACTTTTTTTCGGTCACCATATTTCGAGAACGAATCAAGATATCAACTTCGGCGGGTCAAAATAGCCCGACTCGACTAAGTGATCTAACGTATGTGGGTTGCATGCGCAGGGGGATCGCACTATCCTCCAAAAATATCTCAAATTTGCAATGGAGTCGATTTGTCGTGAGTCGAGCTATACCCAACAATGTCCAGAAAGACGCATTTCTCTCTGGAACAAAAACGTAGAAATAACCGAAGCAACAAAAGCTTAGTGATAAACTCAGAGAAATAATATTTTTATTTTCGTTTGTGGTTAATGAATATCCTTCGGATTAAATGATAACTATTTGTTACAGCAAATGACTGCAGGAAACAAATTTTCTTAATAATGGACTAATGTTTGTGGTGTTTATATGCATTCTATGCTGCACAAAAGTTATCTAGTTTATGGCGCAATTGCAGCAGCCTTTGTTCGCAATCGAGAGATCACTTTTTTTATTTATTCTTTCGCATAAATTGTTTCAACGAAACGAATTTCAAAGTTTGCAGCAAACGAAGTTGAAGTCAAAAAAATTCTATCCAAAAAACGAAAATTCGTTTGACTCAAATGATTCGTTTACTCGTTTTGCTTACATGTATTCATCATTACATGTACTCTTCACAAATTTGCTGCAAACGAACCCGAAAAGCAAACGAAAAAGTCGTTTGGGAAATTTTTTCGTTTGCCGCAATCGATTTATTCTCTTAGTGTACGAAATCTCTACAACGGCGTACGCAGGATTTTGTTCAGGGGGTGGGGCAAAGTCTATCTAAAATGAGTACAAATTAAGGTAATTTTTGAATACTGAATTTTATAGAATAGAATTTAAAAAAAAAAATATGAGCTTACAAAATTTAGGAAATGGAGGGGGGGGGGGAGTGGGAAGCGTCCCCCCTTTGTATATGTAATATAATGTAGTCCTACTTGAAAGTTCTGCTAAGTCAACCAATATGAAATTCGCCAAGGAAAGCACTCGGCCTGGTAAATGCATAGGCTTCCTCCCAGTTCATCAGGAGAAAACTTCCTAGCCGTTCCAAGAGATTCCATGGTCACAAACTATAACTTTGTGAAGAACCACAACACACAACTTAGAAGTGAGAGATGTTCGGTGAATGTGAAAACTAATCACTAAAAGAAAACAGCAACAAAAAATGGAGCACAGACGGATGGAGGACAACGGATCATACAGGTTCTGAAGGAACTGAAGAGACCAATAATGCTCCAAAGATTCAAAACACTTGGGATGCTACCAGTCTATGAAAATATTTCAATTATTACTAAATTTTCTGAAAAGAGTTAATTTAGAGGAGGAGCTGTAGCATGAGAAACAAACTCACCTTGCTTAAGTTTGTCACATTACTCACATAGCGCAATACTCTACATCTAAAAATCAATCAACCCTCTTCAGACCAATGAGTTTGCTGTGTAGGCTTACATTAATGTTTTAGGGGTCCTTCCCCCTTCATCAGGCTCTCAACAAAAGAAAAATAACATCAAAACCTTATAGAACAGGAACAGGGGCAGCAATAATTAAGTAGCGTGTCTGCCTGCTTGGTAACTATAACCAATCTTATTTTTTACCATTTTTTTCAAAGATATAAAACATGTTTTGAAATTTAATAATTTATCAAGAAAAACAAGCAAAGCAAAAACATCCGTCAGTCAAAGGAAATAAAAATTATACAAGAAAGAGACAAGAGTTGATATAACCTCAATAATGAGTTAGATAGGTATTTCTTTATTTGGCACAACTCGATAACCTTAAAACAATAATAAATAAAACATAAAAGACGCAGACTTTTTACAGACAATAATCATTTCCGAGAACAGAGGTCTCTCTTACTATCATGAATTTGTAACATCAGCATTACAGTTGACTCAATTACAGTTAAAATCTTCGAATTCTTCTTCTTGTTCTTTATCGTCGTTGTCTATTAAATGTTCCCAAAAAGTTTATGATGACTGCCATTTCCACTGCCAAAGAGTAGACAACGACGACGACGACGAAGAAGTACGTTTTTGTTTTATGTTGATACAGAGTAAAAGCTGCAAAGGTATAGTAGAGTGGGACGGGATGGTGGAAAAGTGAATGGATGTTATTATGAGGGCAGAGAAGTTGAGTTGATTCGTTGAACTCTGTTGGTTTTCACTTCTGTCAAATTTGTTACGCCAATTTGACTAAAAGCCCAAATAAAAATGAAATTTTTGTTTATTTTTTTCTTTCTTTCTTATACTCTTCTTCCAAGAAATTCTAGACCCTTTCTATTAAGAATTGAACAACCAAAATGTTTCTCTCTTGGTCTTGGTCCGTCAGCCATTGCCATGTCAACAATATTTGTCTATAGTTTTACCTTCCTTCCAGACGTTGATGTGCGTTAGCAGGCGGCGAATCTGATTTCTGCTACCAAATCATTATTAAAAATTTCACTCTCAAGCTAAAATTAATGAACTTAATGTTTCAATTTGATGCAAATTCTGCACAAACACAAATCGACGTCGTCGCGACGTTATGAAAAAGGTGACGCAAAGGTGAACTACCTACAGGTACCTATAGGTTCTTCCCCCATGTAAATATTCACTTGCAACTTGCAACCTAGTTTTTGGGAATTGCAGTTTGGCTTGTTTTTTCCTGGAGGAAGGAGTAACTTTTGAAGGGAACAAGTTATTTTGACTTTGCGAACATTTCTGCATGAATGAGAGGCGTCAGAGTCGTTGTCTGCCTGCAGCACTGCAGCAAGGGTTTCTGTTTTTTTTTTTTTTTTTTGTTTTTTTTTTAAGGTTCATATCTCTGTCTGAATGTGAAGATTTTGAACAAATTAAGCTTGGAGGACAGAGATAGTAGATAGAGTGGCAAAGGATTTTGAGTGAAAAGTGGACTTGAAGGGAATCCTCTAGGAGCAAAAGTCATTTCGTTTGAACTCCGTGGCAAAGTACTAAAAATAAGGTTATTAATCAGATGTAGAGATGAAGAAGGCGTGAGAATTATGTTATGCAGAAGGCAATGACTTTGAGAGCTGTTGGAAGGGAATTTTTCAATTTGATAGTTTTATTAATTACTAAGTTGCAGTTGCAGGTAGGAAGTTTTTTGCTTAATTAGTTTATTTTAAATTGAAATGATGTTGTTAACTAACTCGTTTGTTTATATGGATGGCTCATTGTGGATTGGGAAATTGGGATGGTTTTCAAGATATTTTTTACAAGATTGGAGGAGCTTTTAACAATAGGTTAATACAGATACGGTTGTAGTTTGTTTTCTTCAGAAGAACTGTTTAATGGAGGTTCAGGAAATTCTGTTGAATTTTAATTCCAGCTTTGACTGTTTGCTGCACTCCATTAGGAAGGTCATCTACCTGTTGGTGGTCGTCAAAGACATATTAGTTTCAATCCCGCGAAGTTAATTTTAAAACCCCAACGGAGGTAAAACCTGACCAGTAAAACAGGAGGCTCTCGGCGCTTCCGAAACAGGTTTGGTTTGTGGCCTCAACCAGCTCTGTCCCTAGCTTGGTTGCTATTGTTATGGTATTTTTTGTTTAGTCGTTATACGTAGGTACCTATGTTTCAGTTTTATAGTTGACAGTACACACGCACCACTTCGTTACTCCGCTTAGGGTAAGCTTAGACGCCTGGTCAGTCCAAATTCCGAGTGTTGAAAACCACCGGAGGTCTAAATTATATTCTGTTGTATGGTCTTAAAAAACATTAAGGCCCACGGGGCTAGTATTCTTTTGTATTTGAATATAACCCCAATGGTCTTATTGGCGAAGGTGTTACTGCACTGCACCGAATTAGTTAGAAGATCTGTTTTTTCTGGCCTTCTTATAAACAGCAAAACCGATTTTAACCAAAATTTTGTATACAAAAGCTTTTAAGTAGTTTAAAACAAGGAAATTCAAGTATTTTTTAAAATTATTTTTTAAATTAAATTTTGTAACCAAACTTTGTTCTTAGTTAGTCAGAGCCATGCTTATTCTAAAAAGAATTTCTTCTGTAGGTATACCGATAAATTCTATTTAAACTTTTTTTGTCTCTCAATTCAACTCGTACTGAGAACAGAATTTTTTAAACGCTTTGTATGACTTCTGTCTATCCCACTTCTGAAAAAGATCAAAGCTCAACAAAAGGCAGACAGACAGGCAGAGTAGTTTAAAAGTTGTTATAATTGCCATTAAAAATGTTTAAATTTCTGACAATGAATGCCTGGGAATGTCTTTTATTTTTTCTGCTTCGACTGATGGAGGCTCGCCGCTGCCGCCGCGCCGCGCCGTCAATTTACAATTGTTTCCAAAATTGTTTCAGCCCAAATCAAACAGATTCCATTTAGCCCCGCTGCTGGATTGCCTTTGTTGCATTTATTCAAAGCGAACCTCTTTTTCTGTGTTCTCCATCACGTTTGGGTTCGACAATAAATGTATACAAGCAAAGTCAATTGGACGAAGGCTGAATAATATATGGGGGACTGGGAATTCCATTATCGCAACGGAATGTGGAATGTAAAATATTTAATCATCTTGAAAATGACTATCAAACCATATTTGCATCCCTTAGCCCTTACAATTGGATATATCACTACCGTCGCCGCTGTTCCAGACTAGACGCGCCGGCTGACAAGCAGCAATATAACATAAAGTATATTGTATAGGCGGTAACTGAACTGGGCTGGCGAACTGACATCGTCGTCGTCGTCGTCGTCTGAACTGACTGTGACTGGTATGCCAATAATATGAATCCTTTTATTCAGAGAGTTATGCATGGCTGAAGGATTTATTTGCAGCAGCCCTCTAAAAAGGATACCGAGAATGCCGATATTACTCCTGATGAATCCCGATGCATATGGGGCATATAATATGCACTGTTATTTTGACGTCGTACATACAGAAGTCCATTAATTGTTGATGATGGTGCATGTTGTTCCTAGTATTTCGCTAGAATCTGGATGCCTGCTATACACAATCGTGTTGTCTGTTTGTTTACCAATATCCTTGAATAAATTGTTTGCTGTCTGGTTTGGGAAATGATTGAGTCTGGCTAGCTTTTGGGCGGGTAAAAGGGAGAGACCCGGATGGATGATTGTGTGACTGTCAGATGATGATGATGATGATGAGAACGATGAAAGTAGGACTGTTTAGTTGGCGTAATTAACGCAGTGATTGCATTGTAAATAAATGCAATTTCTATAAAAGAGTGAGAGAAAGCACAATTTTCAATGAAAATCGTTTGTTATTTGCCCTTTTCATTCTTGTATTCCTCTGATGAATGTGGTACATATTTGATATTAGGGGGGGGGGGTGACGATACAGTTATAGGGATTTGATAAAGCTAAGCGGGTTCATATTTATTTTGTTTGATCTCACAGATGGTTTGGCATTTTGTATATGCAGGGAGCAAATATTCATACAATATACCGAACCAAAAAAAATAAAAATTCAAAAATTATTTGTTAGGGAATTGCTGAATTTCTGCTGAATGCAATGAAAAACCCTTAAAAAAGCACAACAATTCAAATATTATATTGTTGAAATATCAAACAATACATAGGGCTTATTTTAATTAAGGCCGAAAACATCTGGTAATATTTATAGACCCCTGATTGTTTTGGAAATTGATTTTGTTGACGAGAATTCAAGGAAATTGCGCCATGGGGCTGAATACCTATGTGTATTTCCATGAAATAACCTTAAGTCAATTTAGGCATTAAAAGATAAAAGTGAATGATAAAAAAAGTAATGTGGCCCTTCTTTAGTCAAACAAGCATGTAAATCTTAAATTAAAATAACTTCTAATCATCTTGATTTATGGGCACAAAAATTAAATCTATGTAGACAGCTATCAACCACTTTCAGTTGGATAAGAAGGAAAAGGCGACCAGTAGAGGTGTATGCCCCTTAAGGGCATCACAACGGACTTAATAAGGTCTGAGGACCAAAGTAAGCAAAAAAGTAAAAGGGAAAAGTCTTTTTTAGAATTCAATGAAGAGTTGGAGAATTTCAATTTGCCAAAGCCTTCAGTGAGAGCCTGAACGGCTTTGATCGAAGAGTTTACCAAAACCACGGTAGGCTACTACTCCCTTAGAAAAATAGCTCTTATGACAAATCGTTCCTATACAGGAATATGACAAATGAAGACGTACGGCAGAAACCACTGCATGACAGAATTTCGAAGCAAAAAATGGAGAAAATGATGATCCTACGGAGAAAGACTAAAGGTAAAATCAAAAAGTCTGTTTTATAAGAAATCCTAACAACTGAACACTGGTTCAATTTATTTAGCAACGTGGAAAGAGAGGGACGGGGTGGAATCATTACATCTTCCATACAACAAAAGTAAACTAGGAACCGAAACGTATCAGGATCAAGAAAAGAACTTACCTCAATGTAATGAAGATCTATTTCAAACACCCAGCTCCCAGCCTTAACGCTATTGGAGAAGTAATCAGAAGAACCTCAAAAACAACAAGGGAACCTGCACAGAGGTGATGTTTTTCTAGGATACATGGCAAGTAAAACATTAAGAAAAAAAAAGGAAATAAGCCTGAGTCTGCTTGTGGAAGTCAGATCATGTAGGCCCTTTTTAAGAGGTCTTCATTTTCACAAAACAGCATCGAAACATCCGGTTCTTTCTTTTCATTTTGTATTTCCACATCCGCTCACCCCATCATACCATCGCACCATTCTGGACTTCGATGTTCTTCACTTTGAATAAGATAAAATTGCTTCGGATGAAATGAAATTCAAATCGGTTTCATCAAGATTGAACCGCAATGGTGTTGAAAAACATAAAAGAAGAACTGAACAGAAAACCAGAACAGAAAACTTGAATGTTTAATATGCTTCTGTATACCATAATTCCTGCAATTTATCTGCATTTCTGCACCAAATACATACGAGATACCTCCTGAAAACCATTTTTAGCTTTCTATCGAAGAACTGGTATTATAGATTGGTCACTTTCCAGCTAGACCACCAACAATACCAACACTTTGAAGAATCAAACTCCACGAGTGAACCTTTTCTCATAGCAGATTGGGGTCGGGATACCTTTGTTCTTCAAAAAATAAAAGCCTGATGCCTAGAGCAGCCATTTACCTACTTCAGTTCTTTGAGTGCTGCTACCTACTCCTAAAACAACTCCAAACCCTTTTGAAATTGGTTAAATCATCAAAAGTCTTTGTGTTTTGAAATTTTTCTTCAAACCTTCATTTTATTTTTTCTCCGTTAGATATTCGTGAAAAAAAGGAAAGATAACAATTCTACCATATGAAAGTACCACCAATGTGTAACAAAACACCTCTTTGACTCATTGACGGTGATATGGTCCAATACAAAAACAGCAACAAAAATATAAAAAAAAAAAAAAAACTTGAAAGGAATTTCCACTTTTCTAGCTTTGTAATCTCGCAACAATTTTAATTCTTTTTTTTATGTTTTTGCTATTTGATCGGAAACGGAATGCTTTCAACGAGAATAGTTTTGCAATGAATTTTAGGTAGAGAATCCTCGAAACTAAAATACAAAGCATTCAAACTCCCATTTAGCCGCACTGCTTTGCTGAGTTGAGTTTGATAAAAAAAAAAAAAAATAAAACCAATCAACACATTCGCGCGCAATTAAATCACCATTTTTGCATTTTTATTTATTTTTTTTTTTCACTTTTCATGTTTTTTTTTTTGCAATGAAACACAAAAAAGGATTAAAATTGGTAAAGGTTCCTATTACAACCATTAGAAAACATGCACGTAGGTATGTGAAGGATATGAAATGCAATATACACTGCATCCCATCAGGGATCTCTATTAGAAGTTGTATAGAGAGTGGCGATTAGGTGAGCCCAAATTTCTGACTGACTCTTCCAAAAAAAATGAAAAATGCAAAAAAAAATGGATAAAATAAAATAAATTGAAAATATCAAAATCCAACAATGAGCCTCAAAGTCGCATTGATAGACTGTCTGTCTGCAGGGCGCATATACCCCACATCAGAAAATGTTTTATTTTGAATCAACCCCCTTTCCCTAACTGTATAGTACGCGTTAAACCCGCTCTGTATATTTGCGATAAATCGTTACAAATTGTGAAAATATTTTCATTTCTTTCCACCTTCACTTGCTTTCTCTTCTTTTTTATCTTTTTTTTTTTTGTTTTGTTAGAATTCCCAAGGGATGACACTGGAGCCTGCTGCTAACTTCTACATACTGTATGTGTATGTGAGTTTTGTTGGGGTTTGTTTTTTTTTTTTTTTTTCTTTGGACCCAAGCCCATGTCAGACGGGATCAATCTTTTGATGAAAAAATAACGTATTTTATAAATTTTCCAGCGAAATTGCAAAATATTAAACAAATTCACGGCTCTTTTGATATTTGATCTTCTTTTTGTGTAATGTGCGCGGCATGGCGCAGCTGGGATGCTGGCTGATGCTGGTGGTGAAGTGAGAGAGAATTCGTTTTGCAAACAAATCCCATTTTATAACAAGGACTTTGGTGGCATTTTACTCTTGAAATGGTGAAGGGAGTCGAGAAATTGTATATACCTATATGTGTGAGCGTAAAGGTATTTATTCGAGGGTCTCACTCAAGCACTTCAATAAAATTATATAGAAATTCAGCTATGGGCAAAGGGAGCATTAGAAGTGTGGAAGTGTGGTCCCTAATTGAGGTGAATTTATGCAGTGGATTTATTGATGCATAAATTAATTGTTTTAAATTGAATTCGGAGAAATTTCTAGTAGTATCACACATGTCGTTAGTACATAAATGCAACGATTTTCTTCGATACTTAATTAATTTATTAAGTACCGTGGATTGATCTAGGAGGTATCTGTGATTGCTTTGGTATAAGTATCACAAATTGATTCGCTCATTATCAAAGGTTTCTCTTGGAAGTATCACTAGTTTTCCTGGTCTTATCGAGAATTGGTAAGACAAATATCACAGGTATCATGGATATATATCACTGTTTCGCCATGTGTCAAGTAATATCATGAAATACTCCTGTACGTATCACTGGTTTCTTTGTTACATAGCGATGATTGGGATAGATGCAACGGTTTCTCTGGCATCACGGAATAATCCAATAGGTATCACAGATGTGTCCATCAGTAAGAATCTTTAAATGATTTATTCAGCAAGTATTTGATTGATTCAGCAAGTATCACAGTAAAACCCTGCAGATATCAAGGATCCCTCTGATGGTAAGTATTATGAATTGCTTCGCTATGTATCACGGATCACTATGCCGGGTTATGCTGATTTTCCTGGTGTTTATCGATGATTGGGGCTACAAAGTTTAATAGATGTTTTTGGTAAGTGTCATAGGTTGCTAGGTAAAGCATCACAGAATGGTCCATCAAGTATCACAAATTTTTCCAGTAAGTATCTTTAATGGATTTTTTTTGATAAGTATTAGATTGATTCAGTATGTACCATGGGAAGCCGTAATAGCTATCAAGAATTGCTTTGGTTAGTACACAGAGCAGAACATTGCCAGATATCACGGACTACTTGGATATGTAACAAGAATTTCTCCGGTAATATAATGTAATAGTCTGGTAGGTATCACATTATGTGTTAAGAAAGTATCATAAATGAATTTATTTGTCAAAAATTAGATTGCTTCAGGTAGTACAAGTAGGTATGAAGGATTTGTTTGCTATGTATCACGAATTGCGTAAATTATCACTGGATATCTTGGTTTTTATCAGGTATCACGGATTTTTTGGGTAAGTATCACAAAATACTTTGATCAGTTTCACGGTAATATAGTGGATTACTCCTGTAAGTATCACTGATTATACTGGCATTCCACCAGGAGTTAGCAAGCAAATAAAAAATATTTCTCGGGTAAGTAACCCGGATTGCTGTGTGGTAAGCATCTCGTAATAATCCGGCAGGAATCACAGATGTATTTAATAAGTACTTTAAAACGGATTTAGTTTTTTTAAGTTTTGGATTGCTTCAGTAATTATCAAGGGTAGACCCTGTGGGTATTATTATTATTATTACTATTGTCTTCGTTGTTTCTTTGCTAGGTATCACGGAATCACTCCGGTAAGTAATACCGATTTCTCCTGTAAGTATCACAAGTTTTCCGGTATTTAATCTTACAAGTATCACAGATTTCAGGAAATTATTACGGAGTGCTGTGGTAAGCATCACAGATTGGTTCCTTAGGTATCACAAACGTCTCCGAATATGTTCTGTAACTGACTGGCTTCCGTAAAAATAAGAGTGTTCCAGTTAGTATCTTGGGTATACTCCCAGTAGGTATCAAGGATTGATCTGGTACGGCTAAAATACGGATTTCCGTGATATAAATCGTATAGTAAGAACATTGTAACTGTCAGTGTGATACCGTTGCAGTACCTTATCTTTTTGAGTATTCATTAACTCTACGCTTAAGTTAAAACAAGTCATCAATAAAATTGTCATGGTTGCTAATTCAAAAGAAATATTTGAAAAAATAATTCAGTTATTAACTCGTATAAGCTTCTAAAATTCACCTGCAAAAAATGTGGTTTCAAGGTTTGCTGCGGAACCTAACTTCAAACAACAAAAATATAGGAGTAGATATTTGGTGGTTAACTTCAGGAACTGTTTCCATCCTCGTCCACCATTCGTTCCTCCTATATTCGTTTGTTCCGGGTTCGTGATGAGGTTTGTCGAACAGGTATTCAGTGGTCAGTGGATGGCGTTTTGCTGTTCTGGCGTCCTGCTGGTATTCCTATTATTTCCAAAAACACATGCTGGCAGCGAACCGCACAAAAAACTTAATTTCACCATGAAAAAATAAAAAAAAAATAATACTTTTTTTTTTTTTTAACTTTTCATTTTGGGTTCCATAAAAGTTTTATAAAGGCGACCTTTTATTTTGATTTTCTCGCTTTGATTGTTCGGTTTCAGGAGCCAGACACCAAAAATACACATATCGACCCTAAAACAGCACAAGTTTTAATTACAAAAATGAAAAGCTTTGCTCTTCCCATATACAGAACTCAAGTTGTAATTTCATAGGAGCGCGTCTCTCCGATGCCTCTTGATGATGCGAGGCCGAGGGCCTGCTTAGGTTACCAAAGGTTACAAAAACCATCAACATCGCCTTATAATCCTCCAGACGACATCCTACTTTAATTTTACCATATAAATTAAAAAAAGGATGAGAGGAATTAATTCTCTCTTGTGACGCTCTTGGTTTGCAATTAAATTGAATTATTCAACGCAAGCACAAAACTATTTCTCCATTTGACCCCCTTGATGCCCCCCTCCTTCCATATGGCATAATAATACGATGGGACGTGATACACGTTTTATTACTGTAATATCCCGCACTAATTCCTATGGTTGAAGGAGTATTTTTTTCCCCGAGTATTATTATTGTTGTTGTTGTTATTTGATAGTCCTTCTCACAGGAACAGGACATAAATGTAAAACCGTAAAGCATATGTTTGGCATGTAAATCATGAACGAATAATTTGTGTTACGGTCACCCGAAATTTTATCGAGTGTAAAATTTAATTGTCATAAGGATATTGTGCTGGTGTATAAGTGTAAGAATGCAGGATCCTGGGTGATGTGTTCGTGTGTGTAGTGTGTAGAGGGTGTGTGGTTATATTGAGAAGATTACACATTATTGTATGCAAAAAGGGATACCTTCGGTCGTCGTTGTCAGTGGAGTGTGCGTCATTCACCATGCGTTTATAGAAATATTGTATATATGGAGGGAGGGAGTGGCACCTCTCTGCAAGTCCTCAAAGGTGATGAAGCATTTATACCTTCTCTTCTTACTTTCACCGATGCGATGATGGGAGATGAGGAATAATAATTTTTCAATGACAAAGGAAGGCAAGTCCTTTTGTGAGCAAGCGGCAAGTCTGTTTTTTTCTTTTTAACATTTTAAATTTTCAGCTTTCAACATGGTTCATAGAGGGCGTGTGGAAAGAGCGAAGCGTCCGGTGTAAAAAAGAGAGAATAAAAAAGAAACTTAATAATTCTTTGAAAAATGCATTTAGAGCGTGAAATTTAACCGAAGGGAATGGAACAAGTATTCTTTTGTTTTAAAAGTGAGAAAGGACTTACAATGTTAATACAATAGCAACTCTTGCCTGTGTGTATTTATGACTACAGAAATCTGTTAATTGCTCAGAAGTGGGGTTTATACGTGTTGAAGCTGTGAAATTCATTCACAAACAAAATTACTGAAATGATGATATCTTTTGAGAGAAAGTTCATTGTCATTCTTAATGAATGTTTATTTTTATGAAGTAGAGTCAGAGTGTAGAGTTTCCCACATTCCATTCAAATTGAGCCTTATGTTCCTGCAAAAATCTAAGGACTAATACGAAACACTTGAAAATGCGAAGAATCGAGATATTTATTTTGGGTTATACCTTCTCCATGGAAACACTCTTATGTATGCATTCGATTTTGCGGTCAGAAGAACACTAAAGGAAAAACCACGAGTTCAAGCGATATTCGTGAGAATATATCGGCACCATTTGAGCCTTATAACGATTCATGTCTCTGCGACAGAAGATTGGCCACTCCAAAGAAATATCTTAGAGGTCCTTGCCAAAACCTATGTTCAAAGTGCCTCAAGAATGACGTTAAAATACTTCTGGGAGTTTGGAAAAGAAGACCTTCAGGAGGGTCTAACATTGTGCTAACAATGACTCAACCCAGTCTGAGTAGGTATTACGCCAAAGGGGACAAGAAACAGTTTTCAATGAAGTGATCAGGTTGAAGAAGGATACTGATACACACTATTTCTTCGTACGTGTTCTTGTGTTAAGGTTACTTCTAAGACCATTCAGCCCTATACTTCCAAGAACTTCAACATAGACAAGATTAGTCTTGTTGTCATATCAGTCTGTACAAAAAACATAAACATAAACCATGTCAATGAGAAAAGTTCAAAGCAAACAGCTTGCTTCCCCAATTCGTTTTTATGTTTCTAAGAAATTGAAATATTGTTTAAATATTCTACTGTCTGACAAAAATCAAAAAAATAATTGGAATTAAATTGAAAATTAGATTTACCATACAAAATTGTCCAAACCATAAAAATCTTCCAAATCGTATTTCGTTTGAACGATACGTAGACACGTTCTCCTTCGTTGTCCTTTTTGTCCTGCAAATAAAAAATCTACAGACTCAGACGGTTGGTTTTTATTTCTCCATTTGTCAACATGTCAACCACGCACCAAATGATACTGACACTCGTTCAAAGTGTCAAAAATAGTCTGACAACACTTTTTTCTGAGGGTTGGTACCGTATCCGACCACGACATCACAGTATACGTACCTTCCATCTCAATTCATATATATTCTCACCTTCAGTTCGTGCTGGAATAAGTCACTTTTCTAAAATAAATTTCCAACTTATCCTTGAACTCCTTTTTTTTTGTATTTTTATTTTCGAGGGTTTATTTACCCAACTTTGTTCACTTTTTTTTCCAAATGTTCGCTCAAAACATCAGCATCACGCAAAGTGGGTGCATGACCTGGAGAACATTTATTTCAGTAACAGCGGTTACAGCCAACGCGTGTCAGAGAGCTTTCTCATATAAAAAAAAAAAAATAGAAAACCTAAAATGGTACTGCCACGCCACCCAAGTGACACCTGCATAAATAGAGGAAAGAAGTCACAGTCGAAAAGTCGTTCTAAATTGTTTTTTGTTGTTACCAGCGAAGCTGTACCTATAGTAAAACTCTTGCATCCACACACACAAACACACAATTTGCCGGCTCTTGTACCCTGTCATTTTGGGGCCAAAGGGACCAATGTGGGGAAGAAAGTTCTGTCTATATCCCCTGCTGTGCCCGCCTTAGACACCTGGAACATAAGAGAAACATTCCCGCAAACAGTAAGGTATATGTCTACCCCCAGAACAGCAGGATAGTGGCATTCAAAAATGCAGAGAATCTACACGAAAGAGGCGCCAACAAAAAAAAAGAAAAACGGGTTAAGTAGTTGTGAACTATGTCCTGCGGCGGGCGGGCAATCCCCGTACCAGTACCTTTACCACCATCAACGTCATCATCTACTTTGACGATATAACGGTAAAGGTGGCGTTGCATGCATTGCATGGCGTGTGTGATGTTGTGTTGTGATGTGTAGCCCTATAAGAGAATGGATGCATGTGTGATGTGGCGCAAAGAATGTTGTGTATCGGCCATTTTTTTTATTTCTTGTTAACGGTTTTCAGTAGTTTACTACCGGTGCGCTGGGGGAGAAACGAGATGCGAGAGGGCAAAAAACTCATATATAGAAGCACAAACACAAAAGGACAAACAAATTGACACAAAACAAACGCACACACAAAAGGATTTATATGTTTGGATCCCTCTATTTTTTTCTTGTGTTCTTGTTCATCTTTAAGAGATGAGCAAGGCAAAAAAAAAAAAAACGGATGTAAAGTGGGTCGGCGAAACTGGTATGTAACGGAAAGGGTTAATTAAATTCAACCAAAGGGTTGTGCGGTGCAATGTGCTGCAGTAAATGTAGAGCAGGGTTAAAAAGAGATTTTATTTTATCTTTTAAGGATTTTGAAGGATTACCAAAAACGTAAGAAACAAACTTAGGTAACATATAGGTAGGTACTCAATTCAAAGGTTTCCAATTTTAAAGTTTTGTAATTGGTAGGAGAAAGCGAAGTAAGAAAGGATCGTTTTAACAGCACCAACATTTAACATCATCCTTTTAATCCAACGGTTCCTTTCAACAACAACAGAAAGTACACAAATTCTTCAAATACCCGTCACCAAATTAAAGGTTTGAGTGAAACAACAACAACAACCTTTTTGTGTTACCACCAAATTCATATAGGCTAGAATCATAGCTATTTCACAGGCTGTCACACCCGATCGTCAAATTTCTTCCTTTGGTCTTGCTAAGTCGATGTATTTTTAGTTTATTTTAAAAACAAAACTACATTTTCAATCTAATGCAACACCTATAAAGAACTTTGGTAACTTACAACAGAGTACACTACTGCACCATATTTACGGTGTCACACGACAACTCAGGACAACTTTTGCACCTTAGTCGAGTTGTCGTAAGTCGGGCTATAATCACTCCCAGATTTTGCTTATTTTTTATCAATTTTTTGTTTGTTTATGTACTCGATTCACAGTGTGTATCTACAATAAGTTAAAAATGAGATTCAGGTGCAGTGAAGAAACATTATGAAAGGTTTGCTGTTGCTGAAGGGATCTCACTATACACACGCTGTTATCAAAGATAACGACTGTAGCTAAGAATTGAGTGCCTTAATCATAAAGGTCACTAAACGCAAGGTGATAGGTAAGTTTAACAATAACATTTTTGCTGAACTAAAGAAAACCTGTGACATTGCTGAAGTCTATACAAATATTTTGATAAAGAACCGGATGGTCCACTGAGAGAGCTTTAAATCCAAGGATTTATTGCAGTTTCGAAGTTGCCAAGGCCTTTGATATATACCTACTCGTTTAAAATCATTCGGGTCTTACAGCTAAATATTTACCCGAAAGATCTGTAAAGGAATGCGCCTACACAGGACTCCGTAGGTCCCAAAGCCTGACAGAACTGTACGCCTTTTGCAAGTTTCCCAAAACCAGAGGTCTTTCGTTACTGATATAAGCCTTATGATCATAGAAAGTGCTTGAGAAAATGCTGTAAAATTTTCCAATTGAAGATTATCTGCAATACTTAATCAAACTAGTCATCTGGACCGGGTGATGCATCTATATCTTCGCTCTAAAATTCCTCCACTAGCGGCAATGGATGCGATACCCTTCACATTAATTTTAAGCAGCTGTATTAGAAGTGTCTTTCTTCCCCAGAAGTGGGGAAAAACTGCATTTTTTCAGTGAAGATCTTCTGAGCCCAATTTTATGACCCGAAGGAAACACTGTGCTTCAATGGGTTGCAAATATTCCATGAATCTGCTAAACATAAATAACTGGATATTCCACAAGCTGGACACATTGAGAAGAAGAATGTTCGGATTAAACCAAAAATGAAAGATTTTGACCTACAAGCTACAAGACTGAATCCTGCTGCCATTCATTAGCTATTGCTGGTATTTTGGTTTTCTATCTTCAAAATAGGTATAAAAAAGCTGCTGAATAGCTTCTAATTGAGATTAAGGCTTTTGAGGCTTTGATACCTGAAGAACCCCAGCAAACTGCACAATTTTCATTGCTCTGAACTTTTAAATAACAAAACATTTGTTTTTAATCTTGGTTAGCCAGTTTTTGAAGATAAATTTCAACTTTTCATCAAAAAAAATAATCTTAAACAAAAATTCCTCAAAAACTCCTTACCCATTGGCCATTGCATACTCTTTTTTCTCTCTGTGCCTAACAGACAACTCCATTAACCAATAATAATCCAAGTGAAGGTATATAAATATGAGTTTCTTTACCCTTCCTCTTTTGTTGTCTTCTTTTTCTCTTTTCCATTTGCTGATGGGCAAAACTTAAATGCTTGAACTTATGAGACATATTTGCTGTCGAATAGTTGTTCATTTTTCTGCATTTTGCACCCACAACCTTTTAAACTTGCAGATATCTGTCCTTCGGCACATTCCCACATCGTTTATCTATCTGATGCCTTCCAGCTATCAGAGGATACAGCCCTCTCAGAGATCCGGTAAGCGATGAATGGAATTTCATATCCTGTGCCTCCTCTTCGGTTCCCGCTTCACCTTTTCTCTTTCTCTGATATTATAACGTTCAGTTTAAATCTTCTTTCAACTATAGGTACATCGGTACACAATACCCTCACTCATTCACTAACTTTACCTGTACATGGGCCATGATGACGATGATGACACAGATTCATCACGTTGATGGTAAATGAGAAGGACCCACTCGACGTAATAACTTTGTACACATAGGCTCCGCTGGGTTTATGTAGGGGTAGGTAAGTATACCGCTATACATTATTGTAGGTTCACTTGGTCCTGCTGTTTTGTGCTGAGCTCCTGTTAGTTCTATACTGAAGTAGTGAACTGCATGCTAAGAGAGAGAAAAAGAGAGACAGAGATGGAGCCGGCTCTTCAATTCAACTTGCTTTTCCGGATTTTAATACATGACAAGAAATCCCACCCACCATCACCATTACCACGACTAACCATACACAACACTAAAGTACTACTAGCAAGTTGCATAATTACGCCACCAGAGGTTAACTGAAGGACTTGTTGGGAGAGTATGAGGTTCCAGCAGATGTTGCAGCTACTAAATGGAAGTTGGGGAAGTAGTTTCGTGTTTTTTTTTTCTCTTTATTTTCTTTTTGGAAAAATTTTCCAGCGATAACAGTGAATAAGATGCTTAAAGGATTTAACTCAAGGAGCAAGCCACTAGTTGGTTGGGTTGGAGAAAGATGACAGAGTTACCATCAGAGCAATGGAATGGGTGATGTAGGTTGGGGGACTGGCAAGAGAGTATATGGTGGCATTTTAATTAAACTAAGTGGTGGCCATGTTCAAGGGGACTGCACTTAGTTCGTGTACCATGGCACCGCATCACAACCACTACATTCATTGCCACACTCTAGCGTGCATATAGTTGGTACTAGGGAAGGACACAACACAACTAGAGAAGTGTACCTGGAGCCTGACTCTGCAGTCATTTGAAATCTTTGTACTGTGCAATCTGTCCTCCTTGTACTATTCATAGTTTAATGGAAAATATTTTGGGGATCCTATTTCTATTACGGAGACGGAGAAGGAGACGGAGACTGTCCTATAGTTCTTCGGATGCATCATTTTAAATGCCATAGGACATTGCCTCAGCTACATGCAAAACACTGGGATGAATGGAAAAGTTAACAAGAAGAGCGAAATGGTAAGTAATGACAAATGGTTCGCTTAAAAAATAATTTAAATGAACGTAAGTTGAGTGAGAGAGAGAGGGAGAGGGAGGAATGTGACCATGATAAACGTTTTACTGATAAATGTATGCATAGCGACATCTTTTGGGTGTGCAAGGTAAGATTTAAATAAGGTTTGAGTAGTTTGTATAAAAGCGTACTGAATAACAAGAACATTGTGGTGGCTAGCAGAAATGATTCAGATGAAGGGTCAAACATTTTCTTCTACTAAAAACTTCTAAGTTCAATAATGCAAAACCCATAATTACCCACAGGTCACATACCTAATTAAAACTTTAAAAATTGTGAACCACTGACTAATTAGATCACTGAGAAAAGATGCTCTTGGTTTCGGTCGAGGGGCCTAACCTAAGCCAGCAAGCTTCATCTCTATTCCAAGGCACCTTTTTACAGTTATGCAGGCCACGTTATTCAAAGTCTTCTTAAACGTGTGTACGCCACCTATGCAGTCTTTTTCTTTTGTGCAACCTTCCGAACACTATGGAAACAGATCTCCGGGATGGAGTAGAAAATTTGTAAATTTTGTTTTGCTTATGAGCCTACTATTATACCCAGTCATCTCACATTTCTTCGGTTTTTGTTCTTGTACATCTCCTATAAGTCGCTAAAATGTATGCATGCAAGAGCAAAAATTCTCATTAAACCTTGATACGTTCCGAACGACTGTATCCTATTGTACAACCGTGATGATAAGCATTCGATTCTAGGCCTAGGTTACTCGTGTCAGAAGTGGTAAGCTACTTACCAAATGATAGACCCGACTGTCCCGTTAGTTAATCTATTCTTTGGAATACTTAAGAAAAGACAACGCTTGCCTCGACTAAAATTTTAAAGTGAAGTATACACTACAACAATATCAAAATGTGGGTGCGATAGTAACACTTAATGAGAACAGCCTCTTTTTCATGACACTCTCAGACTATTCTTCGTTAAGCCTTGACTCTCTTAGGCCTTAAGCCTTGTAATCTTCTTTTTTTGAGCTCTTCTTATTTCATATAAAATAATTGAAAGTCATGGCAGTAAAACACTAATCCATGATACATATTAAATAACGAAAAAAAAAATCTTCATACGATTTTTTAGACCACCTCTTAAAGTTCACATTCACTTCTTGCAAAAAACTTGAACCCGTGATATGATTGGTCTTGTTAGGGGTACCAACCAGTTTTACAAGGTATATCAATTACCCAGATACACACACTGTTTTGATCTTTTCCTTCTTCTTCATGTAAGGCTCGATAAAAATTTTATAACATCCTAGACAGAAACCATTTTTTTTTTTTTTTGTTTTCATAAACAGAAATTATAATACAGAGCAAAGAGCAAAAGTCCTTGCAAAATTTAAGAGTCCTTTTTTAACAATAATTGTTTAATAGCTTCTTACATTTTCAAAAACAAAGAAAAAATCCTCTTAAAGATTTCGTAGAATTCCTTGTCATTAGCAGGACTAATGAGAAAAACGAAATCCTTTATATTTCTATTGAACCAAGCCAAGTCCTTCAAAGTAACTGTACTCGTACCATTTTCATTCTAATCAATTTCTATGGAGCAAGAGAAACCAAAAATTGAAATAATTGGAACGGAATGAATGAAAGTTAAACAGAAAAAGCACCAGCACCAGCACCAGGAGCAGGACCTTGTCATCGTCATACTCGACTCACATAAAATGATGACCCAAAAATTAAGTTTCTCATTTATTTTTATATTTTATTAATTTTTTTAGATTCCAGCATTGTTATCCTTTATTAAGGAAAAAAACCCATATTTTTGTTGGAAAATTTTGTGTTTTTGATAACGGTGTTGCTATTTTTTCCGGCGAATTGAATTTCGACTGGGTGGAAAGAGAGTATAGGAACGTTGGAAAAAATGATATATTATGATTTTGCTTCAGGATGTATAAGGATGAGTATAAATTACACAACTTACCCTTTACATGTACAGGACACATGAGCTTTGAGGAGGATGATGAAGATGATGATGGCATAAACCGTACTCCATATCAAGTAAATTTAAGGCTTCATTAAAACACATGGCATGTCTTTTTACTTGGGAATATATATGAAAACAATACATTGGACAATTTGATATAGGAAAGAGGTTATACAACCCTTACCCCATCACTATACAACAGCCCAGTTAGAATTATAGGAAGGAGGCTAAATAAACGAGTACATTTACTCTCGACTTGACAAAATGGCGGTCATAAATTAAGCTAATTAAGGACAATATTATTCATAACCATGAAATGGTATTACAAAATTTATATATGTATGTATGTTTGTACGAGCAAGAACCTATCCCTCTAACTGTTCTGGTGTTATAAGGTATATGTTTGTAGCCCATATAAACGAAAGACGACAAACGAACGTACGCACGAAGCAAAGAGAGTGTGTTGTGATTATGAGTAAATGAGAATAGTATGGAACATGATTTGAATTTTCTAGTAGCAAGATATCTTCTTAATTTGATGTGATATTCTATAAAGGGTATAAGATGTGGGGAAAGGGATAGGCAATTTGTTGGGAAATTGTATGTGACCTTAGTTTAATAAATATGCAAAAAAGCTGTCTCTTTAAGTTGGGTTAGGTAAAATTTAATGGGAGCTAAGAGAAAAGAAGGTCATAGGCTGCTTTGGAAATATACATGTGTATAAAATTAAGGAAGCATCAAGTGGGACATAAAAGGATCAAAGAAAAGTTGTATTTTTTAAATGGCTGCAAGGTAAAGCTGAGCAGTTATTTACCTCTTTAGGAACCCCATCCCTAGCAGTCTTCAGTTACGCACACCAAATTTTTTAAGGTCGGTCACCAATTTGATAGCACCACCTTAGGTCAGCAACAAGTTGAATAGGCTTTTGAAAAAAGCAACTTCTTTACGAAGAATTGCTGCTAATACGAGTATTATTTCTAAGTTATTAGACTCAGTAACGATTCATAGTCTCCAACCTTTCTACCGTTCTCTTGACGGCAGGCTTCAGTTCAGGGCTGATATCCTGAAGTAGATTGTTTTACTCTTTGATGGATCTGTCAAACATTAACTCCGTCATAGCAACCCTCAATAGACTCAAAAGGGCATCGCACACTAGGGTAATTGAACCGGGAGAAAACTAAGTTTATGGGCAAAGGGAAGCAAGGATTTTGGAATAAAATGATATAAAACGCGTAAAATGCTCAACTATTTTTGGAGCGGATTACAAAGTTACCCCAGTGTGCGATGACCCAAACATTTGACTAAATTATTAGCTGGAGAACCAGACCAGCAACATAACTCAAAAGACGGGAAGCCGGTATCACTTCTCCCTAAGCCTTTAATCTGAATGCATTGTAAAAGCTCATATAAATACCTTAACCTAAATGGAACTATGGAGACGCTTCCGTTGATTCTATCTAGAGAATTCGGCGTCTACCAACTCAACTCAACTATTAGGAGTGCCTCAGTGGTAATACTCCTTTCTTTGGGGAGCAATAACTTTGTCCACTTTCACCTATCATCTATGCGTAGCCCTTCTGCAGAAACAGTTTCCGCGGTCACGATGCACTTGATGTCATAGCAGAAGTCGCCCCAGTAAGCGTCAAGACTTATTCTTTTCCCATGGACGGCAGCGCAGGAACATAAGTCCCTGGGACATTGGTGCCGAATTTTTTTTTCCGGGGCTTCTGTCTCACCTTAGTAAGTCATAAGGCCCGAATCTTATTCGGGACTTTTGACCTACCCTATCGGGCCGCAAGTTCCGATAGGGACTTATTTCAAATTATTTGCTTATTATCTTCTTTTGGTCAGTCAAGGGTGTAAATGTCGGGACTTTGTGTCCCATCTTCGAAAAAAAATCGGGACTTTTGAACCGATAAGATGGGACAAAATTCATGGAAATCATGGAAACATAGCTACTATTGAATGGGTTATTATAATACCTTACGTGACCGTCACGAAATTGGGACCCTTTGAAAAAAAATTACTACAATCAAGTTAGAAAGATAATCACCAATACTTGCTTTTTGTGTGCAAAAATCAATTCTATAGGGTAGGTCCCCCGTCATAGGAATTTCTGTACAAAAAATGTTTTGTCAATATTTTTCTACCTAAAACTAGGGTAACCCGTTAATTGTATTATTGATTATCCCCTTCAAACCCCAATCAATTTTTATTTTCATTTTTATATAATATCTCCATGTTTCGACTATCGACATTCATCACTTTCACATGATCGAACTACAAACGTCGTTTAATACAATCACCCGCATTCAATTGAATTGGCATTCATTGCATATCTACATACAACACACCTATACGCTATACCTAACTTCTACCTCTCCTGGAGCTTGACCTGAACCACATCAATGCAAAAGTTTGTACCGGAGCCAAGCACCCGCCCGTTACCACCACCGCCGCCCGGAGGACTAAAGGGAAATGAATAGAGGACGAGCATAATCAAATATTGAAAAGTTAAAAGGGTGTGGCGTCGACTGATGGGTATGGAAAAGTTTAAAGCAGGATTGCAAATTGAAATGCGGGCCAATGAATTCGAAACAACCCATTCACCCAACCCTCTTTAACCCCAACACAGACCTCCTCAGATGCCAACTCACACTATAGCCCATCAACGTCCCATATAGCCATCTAGTACAATCAATCTCCATTTTATCGATTCCCACTACGTACCTCAACCTACAACAGCTGAATGAACGCGCAAAAGGAAGAAGAGATTAAAAAGCGAATGACCGCGAGACAACTTTAACTGTCACAACAGTTAGGAAACTGTCCTAGGCGAAAGGACGTTTTGTTTTTTTGTTGCTGTCGTTCCCCAACACACCTGACGCAATGGCACAGGAAGGAAATTAAAACAAAAAACGAAAAGAAGAAATACCGTAAAAAAAACATAAAATAAAACATTTTCTGCCCTACTTTTGCATGAAATCCCCAATGGAGTATGAATGGGCGAGGTGTGGGTGTGGATGTGGATAGGAATGGTTTGGTGTAGGTGTATAATTTTTTTGTCGTCGTCTTGTAGGGATAACACTATGCTGACTGACAGGACAAATCAGCAATGCCAGGTGCTGACGGATAAGCAGCTTCAGGACTTTTCGTGTTCGTGCGAAATTAAAATGTTGGAATGCACTTAAAGCGAAAAAGAAATAAATTCCCAGGGTAATTAGTGTCCAAATCCCACTCCATTTTCTTTATTTTTTTCTTCTTCACAAAAAATAATACAGTTATACACCCCAACACAGATAGGGTATAGACGAGCGAGAAAAAGAGCAGGTTTAATGAATTAAGGCGGAAGAAGCATCTTTAACGTCTTTCTACAAAGTATATCTCCCTCTACTCTGTAGGGTCCTGGAGTTTGGCCTTTCAATTCGCGTGTCTTTGGGAAAAAATATAAAAATATTTTATGGAGCAAACGTGATTTCTCCACAAGAAGCATCCTAAACACCTTTTTTTGTTTTTGTTGCCAAAAACAAAAAATATGTCACTTAAGGGAGCCTAAATCTGACACATTCCACAATAAAGTGAGATGGAGAGTTAGAAATGAGGCCATCATCGCACAAGAAGCGGAAGCGGAAACGCAAGAAGATGTTTTTAATGTAGACGCCAGAATACTCGTTTTCTATATTATTTTATTTTCCCTCTTTCTCTCCTTTCGTCAGAATTCCTTTTGTTCCCATCAATTCATGTCAATTATTTTACGATCTTCGTTGTAATGTAATTAAAAAGTTTTCTGCAAGCATCAAGGTGATTCAGCAGCAGCAGAAGAACAACTCCACGCGGTATTGGTCTCTTGGATTATGTAAGAGTTGAGATTTGTTTGTTCTTTCGCTCTTTGTGAGTGTGCTTTTGAAGGTTTGTGATAATTTTTTTAAGTTTTCCTTTGGGAAATATGGAGCAGAAGGTTTTTTTTTTGAAAGAATTAAAAGGGGTTTGCAAGTGGTAAACAGTCGTACCTAGCATAATCTTAGTTGAACCTTGTCAACAGAGAGAGTATCCCTAAGCTCAATGGTCGATTGCCACACGAAAAGAAACTTTAACCTCTCTGAAGACAAAATTGAACATTGGTATCCAAGGCCCCCAGCATGGAAGTCTACCCGCACTTCATTCACTTATCCAATAAGGAGGAGTTGCTCCATCTAGTATTCCAAGTATTTTAAATATATTACCGAGGGTAGGTTACTCAGTAACATGATTCCTAACGCTACGACTGGCAGTAGTCCAAAAGCTGTGTGTCTTGTCCATTTGACCATATGAACATGCTGCGGACAGCCCTTAACCTTCATGAAAATTGAATTACATTTTACAGCCTTACAGTTCACATCCCATTCAGCTGGTTTTGAAGATATCAAAACTCCTTTATTTAAGTTTCGGTAGGTTTATCAGAAGACTTCCCCTTTTTATGGTAAGAAGTAACCTTTTTTTCTAAATCACTCTAAGATTTCCCGAATGCATCGGGTTATTTTTTCTAGGTTTGCCTGTTAACATGCTTGGATTGCCAGTTCATAGATTTATCGGGTAAACTTGGCGGTCTTGCAGGATTCAGGTTCGGTCTCCAGCTTCTTCCGATACTCACTTTGGGCTTAGGGTATTTCCTGCTTACTAACTTCTTCCGAGCTCCTCTACTTTCCTCAAATTATAGGCATTTTCCTGATCACTCGTTGCTTCCGAGCCCCGCTACTTACTTACTCCACTGCTTTCCAACTTACTTTCAGTAAATGGCATTTTCCTGATCATTCAGTCCTTCCAAACCCCGCTACTTACTTTGAGTTTAGGACATTTCCTGATCACTTGCTCTTTCCGACTGCCCTTGCTCTTCTACTTACATTCAGTTAAGGGCATTTTTCTGTTCACTTGCTCCTTCCGACCTCCCCTGCTTCCCAAATTACTTTCAGTTAAGGGCGTTTTCCTAATCTCTTGCACCTTCCGACCTCCGGCATTTTCTTGGTTGCTAGATCCTTCAAGACTCCCCTGCTCACTTTGAGTTTAGGGCATTTTTCTAGCTGAGATCTCCATCTCCCTCTGAATATCAGCCTTACTATTTCAGGCATAGCTCTGTATCATTGCTGTTGCTGTCTTTCTGGTAGGGTAGGCTTCCTCCACCATTCTTCCATTAAATCCATAATAATAGAGATAAAAATAATTGATTTTCTTCTCGGAAGCCTTAAATTTGATGGATCTCGGAAGATCCCTGGTAAAAGCTCATTTGACAATCAGGATACCTATCCTAGAACTTCTGTAGGGTATCAAAGTTCTTCGGTGGTGAACCTACACTTTCTCAGGTAACATCTTTGAAATAATTTTGTAATGAAAATCTTTTTGATCTACTTTTGGCAGACTCCTGATTCACCTCACTGTCTTCTAAAAGTTCAATTTGCTCCAACATGTTATCTTAGATGGGTTACATTCTCTTAAAGTCTCTTGAACTGCACCCATGACACGTTTATATTCTTCATGGTACCTACCAACGTTTTTTTTTTTGTTTCAAACTTTATACAAAATTTCTGCCATTCAAGTAGCCACAAAACTGCAACAAACCAACAATAAAGTGGTTACGACCTTGTACTCACTCTATGCACACGCTAAGGTACCTATACTCTACATCCAACTCGAACTTGTGATGCTCCAAAAAAAGAAAAAACCAAAGACGAAGACGAAGAAGAAGAAGTTTCCTCTCACACAAAGGATTACACCGCAACTCTATACCACTGCCTTCTGCCACTAAAGTCGACAACGACGACGACGACGACGACGACGAAGAAGAAGTACTTCTGGCTCTCCATCATACCACATAGTCTCACCGTTTCTTTCGACCCAAAATGGCAACCAAAAACTTCTCATACATGGCGGTATGGCAATTGCATGGCATGGCATAGAACGACGGGCGTATCCTACTGAATAGGAATAGGATAGTGCTATTCTACAACTGTACTTCAGGGGTTAGAACTTTGAACTTGTGACGAAGAAACTCTTCTGTGTATAGATATGAATGCTCCCATAGACTATCCACTATAGGTACTCTTCGAAAGGGTGAAGAACTTTCAAACCATATTCTCTGCGCTGCAGGAAGGATGAGAAAAGTTTTCCACTGAAACAAAGACGATAGCGCGGCTACACGGTTATATGACTACGACTACGAAACTACTGGCTCAAAAGTTTCCTTTTTCGGTTACAAAATGCGGTTTTGAATGAATGCAGTGCAGAGACTCGCCAAGAAGCGAGGCGTATAGGCAGAAGTATTAGCTACCAGAGAGCATGCACCTCCCCGTCAATTCTGCTACCAGGTTGTGTGGGGCAGAACGGAACAGACTTCCTTCTACGTGAGCGCGGGATCCTCTTCAATTTTCAAACCAGCAGAGTGCCTTATTATAACAGGTTTAAAGCCTTTCAGCTTCCATCGCTTCGCTTCTTATAGCTGGTTTCAGTTTTTGTTGTGTTCGTTCGTTACTTTTTTGTTTTGTTCTTTTTTTCATTTTTTTGTGTGCTAATGTGCACAGTTGACACATTTAAGTTGACACACTTGAACGATTGTCTATCCCTTTTGGCGGCGAAAGTTTCCGCCTCGTTCCGTCTGAACAATGTTGTACATTGCCACTACCTTGATAAGAAGCTAGGTGGCAGTCAGTGGTACCAACTACAAGCAGTAGTAGCTTGAGCGTAGAGGTAAGGTATAGCACACACCGACCGTGGTAAAAGTGAGTTTTCCAGGTAATTGAAGTGTTAAATTTTGTGGGGAGAATCGAAAGATTAAAATTTATTGGATTCCAAATGGTAACGGTGTCATGAAACGTAGAGCACGTTGCCGTTATTGGTGATCAATTTACACGGCTACGCTGCTCGGTAGCGAGAGTTTTGTTTAAGTGGGTATTGGTTTGGGGATTTGGTTGGGGGCTCTTAGATATGATGATGAAGTGAAGGGAACTTTATGGGCGGGATGGTTGTTAGAAAGTTATACTTTGCCAATTGAGATTTTGTGTACTCTTCTAGATTCAGATGGGTTCTGGGTTTGTGGAACTGAGATACTATTTGGCGCCATAAATATCTTTAGAAATTGTTTGGATGTGATTTGAGTTCGTTGAGTTTTGTAAGGACTTTTGAAGGTTGAATGACACTAAGGAGGTTATTTTTTTATCACTTGGAAGTTCTAGCAACATGGGGGGTGTTTCCTTTTTTTTTTTTTGAAGGTTTTGGATGCCATTTTCACAATTAAGTCAAGTTTGTTTAAAATTTAAAAAGAAAATTATTTGTAAGATTGATTTGAAGGCAAATATAATTAATAGAACACCCCCCTCCCCTCCAAACACAATAAGGCTCCTTCATAACTTGTTCAAATTTCAGGAATTTAAAATCTTTAAAACAGAAGAGTACTGGAACAAAACTGGATTATCAGAAGGAAAAATAAGTAAAATAGCTCAATGAGTATGGTTGCAACGATTGAGATGATCCATTGAGCTATGGACTGCACATCCATACTCTATTAAGCTTTCAACTTCACCCGAAGAGATCAGGTCGCAGCTTGGGATGGTTCAGTAGGTATTGTATTTACCCAAGAGACGTTTATTCCCAATATTTATTTGTTAAGTCGAAGCAATACGAGTTTAAATTGGGGCCGGACAAGGTTGCGTACTCTAACCAATACTTTTTATGTTCCTGAAAAATGACGAAATTCTGTTTGTGGAATCTTCGGAATTGAAAAATCATAACTATACATTCAGACGAAGTAAGCATATTCACTCATAGAATTATGGATATTCATAATTCATTAACATGTTTCTTAGGGTAAGAAGTGAGACAGAAATGATGATGTAAACAATTAAACGTCAAAAACAAAAAACTATCTTAATGGGTTCAAGTGGATATTTCTGATAGAATCACGATCACCGATACCTTGGAAGTTATTTCTCCATTTTTCTGTGACTATAAGCCCCTGAAGTATTTTAAAACCAGTAAATTATAAAAAGTTTAAATCCAATTTGTTATAAATAATAATGAGCAAAAATTTCTCATTCCAAACTTTATCGTTTTCTCTATTTTTTTTCATTACAGTTGTGAAAGTCCTAGTTAGTTCCCTCTTCATCTTATATTTTCTAAAATCCAAAACTCGCTAAAAAGGATAATTACAAATTTTTACTTTCAATGAAAATTATGTACCGAGTTATGCTGTTTCATGGAATTATGAAAGTAACTTAACTTTACTTTCTCTCCCCGAAACAGTCGTTGAGAGTGAGATTTTATGTAAATGCAAATGGATTTTCTTTCCCAAAGCTAAAACCAGTACTAGAGTAGAACCAACGCAATCTCTCGGCAGTATATAAATTGTATAAGAACGCTGTTTGTATAGCAGCATTTAAGCTGGCGCAATATTACTGCAGTACACATAGTAAGCCGTTAAAGTAATAATAATAATATAGTCGTAGTCGTAGTCGTCCTTACATAATTAGAAATACGCTTTTACTTTTACTCTTTAACTTGGCATTTTTCGTCCTATTTTCTTTTCCCTGTTTCAATTTTATTCTAAATGTGATGGTGTATTGGTGTATTTTTACTTTTCCCCGTTATTCCCGAACATTGTATAGCATTTTGTGAGCTTGCAAGTTAACATGGGTATGAATCCTTTAAAGCAGATTGCGTAAAATATTACCATCACCAAGCTTAGCCTAGCTGCCTACTCGTACTAAAGAGTAGTAAGCAAAAATTGTGTTGAGGGAAAATATCAAATTAAAATATAACGTCCTTATGTAATCCCAAATGGATGGTAATTAACATCGTCAAGGATATTCAAGCGGGATGAAATAAAATTGTTTCCATCTATGTCTTGTCGCTTATAAACACAAAGTAAGAGATGACGCTCAGTATTTTATGGGAATGCAAGTCTTCAGCCACCAACGGTGCCGTGTGCCAAAGTAAATCTCCATCATCGTACCGCTGCTGTTTGTGTCTACCACCGTTGAAAGATTTCTTGATAGACATCATCATAACGTCTTTATATTAAGGGACATTTCGGAAAGACAATTTAATGGCTTTAGAAAGATGAATGTTTATACGGCCATTTTGTGTTTTAATTTTTAATTAATGTCGCAAAGGATGAGTTTCTTAAGAGCTAAGATTTTTTTTTTTTCTAAAAGCTTCTGAATATAAAAAAAAATTATTTTGAGGTAGGAATAATAATGAAAGCATAATAATGTTATTTATGCACAAAGAATGTGAAAAATTTTTAAATAAAAGAAAAACATACATTTCACGTTGTGCTGGGCGCCAGTTTTTTAATTAAGTAGAGTTGAAATACATATATAGAAACATCTAACTTTTTCTCGGACAAACAATAGACACAAATAACCGAAATAAACACGAAATAATGATATTTTAAATTAATACAATGTTTCGCGTTGGGCGCCATTTCTTCATATGGAAGCTCATTCGCTCTATAAATCTTTAAAATATATCCGTTGGTTATATTAAATAAGAAGCATGAAAACAAATAATACATGTATGTTTTTTTTATTGAGGAAGTGTTTCGCGTTGGGCACCAGTTTTATAATAACGACCTTATTTGCGTTTAAAATGAATGGTCTTTTGTTTTAGATAAGTATAACAACAGTTTCAAATATAAAAGGTCTCCTATGCTTAAAAATCAAAAATGTCTGCCTAACTTTATTTCCTAACATATGAACAAAGTACTTATTGAAATATTCCACGTTGGGCGCCAGTTTTAAATTAATATGTTTTCTTCATTACAAGCTTAAAAAAATACTTTTTTTTTTAATTTCTAAAATTTTGTTAACATTAAAATTTTAACAATGAGATAAAACAAATTTTAACTCCACTATGCAGGAACAGATGGTAAGAAAATTTTGTACATTGCTTCATAGCCCTAAACTACCAAGCCCTCACAGTTTATCTTCCTTTCGAAAGAAAGTGTAAGTATGTTTTTAAACAAAGAGAAGTAACTTTACCTCAAGCACAGAGAAAAAGTGTAGTTTATTTAGTTATGAAAACAATGTTTTACCTTGGGCGCCATCTGAAAACAAAAATAATTTTTAAAAATGTGGCTAATACTGCGAATTAATAAAAATTGCTTCAAATGAAATAACAACTCATTTCTCATCATCACCAAGAACAAATTGGTACTTAAACCTCCATTCCCATTAAATACACCACCACAGATGCTCCCTGTACTTATCTTAAAACAAAAAAAAAAAAATTCCTGACAAAATCCAATAAACCCTCGATAATTTCATTTATACGTTTGCACTTGGAATTATCTGTAATAATGAAACAGACAGAATTCTCCTAGAACTCTCTCGCATTTTAAAACCAAGCAACGACGAAAAACAATAAAAGACCACACACGCAATAAATTTTTAATTAGACACACCTCTCGACTACCCATCAAATTTGCTACGGTTTTTATAATAAACGAGTATCTTCGAGTATAACGCTTATTGTGACGACGATGACGACGGATGGACGGCAAAATGCCTCAAACAGCCCCGCATCATATGGTTTTCGGGACGCGATGATAAGCACATGTTATGATTGCCATGGGAATATTATCATTAATTGCCTCTCCCGCACAATATGATGAACATATGACGGATGCAATCAGGCTTACAGGGCCAAGTAGGACGATGACCACACGCCACATTAAAACCAAAAAAAAGTACTCGTAAATAAATAAATTCAGAAATCTCTTTTTGTTTCGATACCGAAACGAATCTGTGATATTTTATAACCGAAGAATGAAAAAACAAACGAGGCCGAGATATTATTTTCCTTTTTTTCTTTATTATTATTGGGAATTTATTGCTGCGATAACAACCCTGCATTTCAATCGGATTTCATCGCGAGTGCGCTGCACCCTGCACAACACATCTTTAATTGAATTCTTTTTCTGTGATGATTGTGAGTCGTATACTGGGTGTGGGTGTGTTGCCAATGAACGGGATGGGGTCACTACGTGCATAACAAATAGGATCTCTTATCGTTTTTATTTTTTGCTTTGCTTGGAGTGCAGGGGTAGACCGAGGCAGCTTTTGCGCCATGCTTAAAGTCAAGACTTGCAAAGGATGAGTTTCTTAAGAGCCAATATTTTTTTTTTCTAAAAGCTTCTGAATATAAAAAAAATATTTTGAGGTAGGAAAAAAAATGATAGCATAATGGACTAAATTATCAAAGTTATAACGAAATAATGATATTTTAAATCAATACAATGTTTCACGTTGGGTGCCATTTCTTTATATGGAAGCTTCGCTCTATTAACCTTCAAAATATGTCCGTCGATTATAATTCAACAAGGAGCATGAAAGTAAATATGTAGTACATGTATGAAGTTAGTTTTTTCTATGGAAGAAGTGTTTCGCGTTGGGCGCCAGTTTTATAATAACGACTTTATTTGCCTTTAAAATTAATTCTGTTTTGTTTCAGATAAATATAACAAATAAATGAGAAAGAGTGAAAAGATGTTTTGAGGAAAAACTAATGGATCTTTTAATAAATTGTTTATGACGCCATTTTCAAACAAGCTAGCTTATTTTGAATTTTATGTTTATTTTTGTATTTTTTATATCTTTTACTTTATATCTGTCACAGTTATCCTCCTTAAGCAAAATGTACAGTCCGATCCTGAATTCTTTTAGTTTTTGTTTTCTTTTGATTTTATTGAGAAGCCTTGCCACATCAAATTGTTAAATTACATTGAATTGCTCATAATTTCTTGGTCATTATGAAAAGGACTTTCCAGAAGGACTTACAAGGACCCTCTGCCTCCTTAATCCTTATCCGTGAGGTATAAAAATTGCAAATAAAAACAAAACATCTGTGGACTTATAATAATTGTTTCAATGGAATATTTTGTATACCTTGAAGAATCTCATAAAAAAGGACGAACAATATAATAATATAAATGCTCGTCCTTATCGTAAAATATACAGAAAATAAAAAAATAAAAAAAACTCGAGCAGAGCTCATTAATTTCCATTCGTCGTTTTGTTTTTTTTTCGATTTTTTTTTTTTCTGGATCTGTATTCTGGAATTTGTGGATTGTTGTCAGAAACAAAAAAGGCTCAAGTTGATGTTTTAACCTGATTGCGTGTTCATATCACGTTCGAGTCGTGTAATCCTTTTTGAGTGTGCCGCGCGCGTTTTCTATCCCACCCCGTCGACAATGACAACAACGACACAGCATCGGCATTCATTCCATAATATTCCTTTATAGATAAATACAATTCTGTTGGTGTTTCCTTTCATTTTTGTTCACATATCCGTTTTTATTTTTGTGGTTAAAGAAGAAATTGTCGCTTGAGTAACGTTAACCGCACGCAAAAGCACCCATTTTGTGTTTGGAAGCCTTCTCGTACCCAGGATCTTCTATGTAAAAGAGAGAGTTGGGGTATATGAGTAAAGAAAGGATGTGACATAAAATCTGACTTTATGAACGTATTGAGTGCTCGTAAATGCTTTTCGCCTTTTCTATATGCGAAAATAGTAACTTTGGAGAACGATTTTTGTGAGACGAGACATGATGAAAGGAATTGGTAACTCGATCTAATTTTACATCATGGAGTACGTATATATAGGGAGGTGTATTAGGGAGAGTATAGGGATGCTGTTGTATGTATAGAGTTGCCATTTGATATTAAATTGATTTATGTAAATCCCTATGGAGAATTTACTTTGATGACAAAGAATAAAGTCTTTTTTATGGTTCTGGGGATTGAGGAGAGACTTTCAATGAAAAGACTTGCTACATCTCAAGGAGTCTTTATTTGGGTAATGATTGTGGTCTTAGTTTTTTTTTTTTTTAATGAAATTTATATATTGAGTTTTCATTTGACGAATATTTTTTTGAGTACAAGTAAGGAAATGTAATAAGACGTTGTTCTGTTTGAGGGTGGCCACGAAGTGGCAAGTAACCACCATAGAAGTTAATTCACAGACAATTAAAACCTAACACTCGGGGAATTAATCCCCGCAAAAGTTTTATTATTCGTAGCAACTGTATAACATTTGACCCAAATTATAGTTCTATTTCAGAAAATCTAATGCAAAAAAGTTGAAGTTTGCAGAAAACGAATGAATAGTTTGCGAAGAATCTCTCCAACACGTAGCTTGTTGCAAAAAACTTCACATTTTGTGTAAATATAAAACTATACAGTCCGTAGTGGAATGACGAGATACTCGCTTCGTAAGTGAGAGGTCGCCGGTTCAATCACAGGTGTAACGTTAAACTTTTTTTTTAATCGTTCGCAGAACGTGTTTAACCTAAATGAATTTACCAATTTGCTGCAAACGAAGCAGAAATTGTCCAGCAAACGAAAAAGTCATTTGGGCAATTTTTTCGTTTGCCGCAATCGATTTGTTCTCTCAGTGATAAATATATTTGTTATAATGCAAGAATTAATGATTCTAAAGCATCCCACTTCTTTTTCATTTGGGCCTCGTCTGCTTACAGTTTTGAATACCAAGAAATTCAGAAAAGTTGGAGTCACTTATAATTTTAATTTAGAAGCGCCTGCAGCAGAAGGTGCATCCATGTCAACACTTACCCCTATCACCAAAATGATCAAAATTGCTGAAAACAAGTGTTCTAAGTGTTAAACAATATCAAAAACTTGTTGGCAATGTTTTTCCCCTTCTTTCCAAAACAAAGATTTTATTATTTAAACCTAATACCACTAAAGATAAGTGCCTTGAGTTTAAAAAAATATATTAAATTTGTAAGCAATGTTTCAGCTGAGTTTTTGCTAAATTGAACATTTGGTGACATAAAGGCATTTTTCCAATTTATATTTTGAAAAGATGCTCGAAGAAGTAGAATTCTAGATACCTAAAATAATCGCTTACCACTTAACCCTTTGAAAGTTGTAAGCAAAGATTCAGCTAACTTTAGTTTTGCTGAATTGAATGACCATGTCTGCTTGAAAACAGAAAATACAAATTGGCAACCATATTTTCCAAAAATCGATGAGAAACCCAACCACCTTCCACTTAAAGATTATAGACATAGTATACACACTTATTGAAGTGGTTTTGAATTGCAAAGTATTAATTTCAGCCATTTCCCTCCTCACTTTTTTGTTTCTCACAAGACTAAATTTTGAGACAACACGCGAGCCATTCCATTGGGAATTTATGGAATTAACCTTTATAGTTTAGTTTGAAATGGAATTCTCTCTCTATTATTTTCCCTTTACACAGTTTTGAACCCTTTCTAGGTCAGCCATGTTGTGCTGAATAAGCTGAATACAAATGATATGAGTAGGTACTGTCATAACTGCCATCGTCGTATAAAGGCCGTACCCAACTATATCCGAGATAATTCCAACCATTATGTGCTACAACGCGCTTAATTAAACTTTTACAAACAAGCGGATAAGTCCTTAACAATGATGCTTGCTAGCTTGCAATGCAGTAGTCGAGTAGCCAGGAGGAAACAAGACTTACGCACTGACGGATAAGTGTAAACAAATATTACCGATCTGTGCATGTGTGTGTGTACTTTCTTCTTATTGCCGCCAACCATTATCGTCTACGTCAGTCATCGTCAACAATTTCCTATTAAGCAGCAAAGCTCTTGACAACAATACATATAGTTTGCACAGTGTGTAACAATGGTGATCCTGTGCGAATTCAGGATGCTGGGTATTTGCACACGAAAGTCTATGGTTGACGGATGCTGCGTTCAAGAGAGTTGATTTTATGCGTTGCTCGTCGAGCCCTTGACGACGATGACGACGTTTGTTGCTTTTGAAGTTGAGGGAGGACGTCTCTCTGGTGATGGTTTGGATATATGGAAGAAAGAATAATTGTAACCGAAACGAATGAGTGCCTCCACTTAAAGGCATCTACATAATTGAATGGAGTTTATAATTCAGCAGTCGCCCATCCCATCACATTCGTCTTTGTAGTTCAATACACGGTTTTGTGTCCTCGAAAGTAATTTAAACAAATTTTTCAACAACTCCAATGATTATTGCGACGACGAGGACGGCGACGTTAGCTTTTGCGTTGCCGTCATTTGTCGTCGTTGACTTTCCCAAGAGACACATATTATATGTGTCGCAGTTGTTGTGATAAGCTGGACGAGAGAGGTCCTGGAATTTGAAGTTTGAGTATGATTATACGGGAGCATAGCGTAATTTACATCATTTATAGCCAAGGACGTCAGTCAGTCACTTTTAGAAACGGGACTGGGAGTTTGGGACTGGAATTTCGCAATTCGAGAAGTAGTGTGTAAACATTGACGCAGTGTTATACGGTTGCAGTATTCATTTTGGAGTCCTTTATCCATTATATCCTTACCAGCGAGATTTTGATTATTTCTACATCCGTCTCTTATGTGTTGTGTGCTGTTGTGACTGGTGTCTTTGAATTTCGCTCTCCTCTCCTCATCCTGCCGCCACGGACACATATAATTTGAAATATCTTTTGGGTTAAATTTGATTTATGATTCTTGGTTTAAATTATGTATACTGTATATAGGCAACCCCATGGAGGATTCTTGAAACGGTCGTCTGTAAATACAATTAAGCTCATATATCTATGTGGGGACAGGACGATATGGGCGAAGAAGAGAGAGTGAGAGAGAGGACCTGAATTGGGTGTGCTTTGGACTGTGAATACTGACTTTGTGTTTAGATATTCTGTTTGAATTGAGTAGAACTGTTTTCTTTTGGGTAGATTTACACTCTTCAGATTTTGAGTTGAGCCTCACAGGCGTCTGGTATAGAGATAGGTATGCGATGATGGCGAGGTTAAAATTAGAAGAGAGCTTGAGACAGGAAGATGAGATTCTGCATGCATATAATGTTAAGACGTATCCTTAGTTAAGTGTTTGTTTTTTTTTTTTTTTTGCTGGTTGTTGTTGGTTGTGTGAGGTTGTTTGTGGTTTGTGATTCATGAGCTTGTTATGGGGTAGTTAATATGACGTTAAAGATATAATTTTGGATATTATTTATCAGGGAATGAAAAATTGGTCTTAAAAGTTTTGTTTATCTTTCTGATGTTTGTTGTGCTTTGAAGGACTTGCTTTAATCTAATGTCTTTAACTATTAACATATCTCTTTTAAGCATAAGGGAACTTAAAGCTAAAATATTTGAATTGAAATTGTTTTGCTTTAGGCTTATTATGGTATGGTTGAAATCAACAAGTACAAATCTTCAATACTTGTTATCTTTACTGATAGAAGATTTATACAATTTGCATAGATTTAACAGAAATCGCAGTAACAAAGAAATTTCTTTATTAACCCCACGTTGGGCGCCATTTTCCTTGAAATATCTTAATTTTCTTATAATCTTTTCTGCTTTGAAGTGTATTTATATAGATTTGTGAATGTTCATGTCTCCAGTAGATAACCTTTAAAGACATGTTCTTTACATGTTGCATGTTGTTGGTACGGTCGGTTTTCTTTAGCTCATGCGCAGTTGGATAATGTACTGACGTAGGCCTAACTTCTAATGCGCAATTCTCCAATCTGATGTCTACGAAAAGCTAAGTTCTTTTGCCTTGTGTGGAATTGACTACTTCTTCCTTTCCACGCCCTAATGGTCAACGACTGACGGTGTTTTCGGCAGATCTTACATTTAATTATGGTTTCAATGTGTGTTGTATCTGGCAAAAATGCAAATTATTTTATTGAATACACAACGTTAGGCGCTATTAATCAGATATTATTATTTTTTTTTCAGTAGTTACATATCTACGTAAGTACTTGAACCACCTTAAAAAGAAATGAATTTAAATTCAAATTAAAGCGAGTGTTTTAAATTGGTTGCCATTTTTCTTCAAATTGGTGCTTTAACAATTTTTCAAAGACCAACTCCTTGCAATAAACCAAGAAAAACGATGTAATTTAAAAAAAAAGATAATACAAATCCAAAAGAAGTAACAAAACAATTTCATCACATACCTACCTATAGTACCAACATATACCTCACGTTGGGCGCCATTATTTGGAGAATCTTACCAAAATCAAATCCATCACATTTTTAACATCCTTTTATTTTTTTTTTGTGTTGTGTTTGTTGTTTTCTTAAGGTTCTTCAGAAGGATATCCAATTTTCTGTTACGTTCATGCACCACCTCAAATTTTGGTTATTTTTTCTTCTCTCTAATGATGTTTCATTGAAAAAATATTTCTTTTAACGATCCTTGTGACCTCATAAAATGCCTATTTGAATATATTACTTTAGCTCGTTGCTACCACAGCGGCGATGGCGGCGGCGGCAGCATTGAGGGAAAAGCAGCACTCAAGATTTAAAGAATGCCCCAACGATACGCTTTCCTGTTACACCGTGTCGTTGTCGTCGTCGAATCATCTCGTTTTTGTAAAATTTCGGAAGGAATATAAAATGTTATCACCGAAAGGGAAAATGAAAGTTTTTCAATGTTTTTCATTCATTTTCACAATTTTCTTCCAAACGAAAATCCACGCCAAAAACCACACCAACCTACTCGATTCCTTTCTTATATTCCCCCCTCCCGGACACCATCCCGTCCTACGAGATGGAGGATGGCGACGTTTTATTTATCTCAGTACTGGGAACTTTTTTTTTCTTTCAGTTGCGGTTTTAAGCCTTGTTGGTTTTTTTTTTTTTTTTGTACTGGGACTGGGAGTATCTCTCATTTATCGTATAAGGGTGACATTTGATGTGGAACCTATATAAACGGTGCGTATGTATAGAAATGATAATATCAAATAAAGAAGCTGAACCAAGACCAGCACCATAAACGAGGAGGAAAAACGCCAACAAAAGACGCCAGAGAAGAAGAAAATAAATCTACATTGCCACCGCTACCGCCGCCGCCGTCGGGCGTCGCCGTTTGTCGCTGCCGACTGAATTACTGCGAGAAATGTATCGGAATAGGTTTTATACGTGTAACGATGCTAAGGCGCGCGTAATGTTTGATTTTTCATGCGAGCATTTTTTTGTGTTACAAAGAATAAAAGGATATGTGGAGGAATTTTCTACGGAAATTAAACCTTCTGCCTCTTCATACAGGTTTTTTGTACTTTCTTTCTCGTAAAGAAACTCTCATTTTTTTTTTGCTGTACCTAGGACGACGCGACGCACATCAAGGTACGTATTTTGCTTATACATAGATGGTTTCTAGTATATAAGGTAATAAGCGTCAATTAAGTTCATGGCATTATTCCTTTAAAAAAAAAAATCGGAAGATCTTTTCTTTTGCTCCTAAAAGTATATTATGCATACAAAAGGATGTAAATTATTGAGTTACTTAATGTTAATTCAGTTTTAACCAGAAAATACCTGTTAACACACGATGGGTATAAAGTATAATAAGCATAATACACAGCGGAAGTTATCCTTTATGATGTTTTTTTTGAAAATTATTGTTGATTGTGTTTTTTGGAACTACGTTTGTAGATATCTTTGGGTTTTGTCATATCTTTATTATTTTACGGTTTATCTAGATATTTAAGCGAAAGTATTATGTGAAGTTAACTTTGATAACACAAATCTACTAAAGTCTACTAAAATACTTTAAAGTGTTGGGCGCCATTTAAGACTATTTTTGTTAAGTTTATGGAGAAGGACTTGAATTTATATCTGCTCATATTTTCCAGCCCCAAAGAGAAGAACTTTAAGCAGATGTCCATGATGGGAGCCACTTAAAGAATTAATCAATTTTATGTTGCATTATCCTACCTAGAAACTCATTATAACATAGAAGAAATGTGATGATCACCGTAATAGAAACCTTTTTAAGAAATTATTCTCAAGTTTATATTTTTGTAGAAAAAATTACATGGTAGGAATGGATATAAAAATCCCACCCACAAAAAAAAACATAATGTACTCCACGTTGGGCGCCAATTTTTGAAAGTTTTAAAATAATATCAATAACACTATTCTTTATTCTTAAATCGGTATGTACGCAAACATTTAGTCATCACCTTGCAAAGTTAATATCTTTAAGGAGAGTGGCTAGTGCCTTTTTTGGAATTGGACACTTAAGCAAATATTCTAATGACAATTTCTACTGAACTTAATGAGACGATACAATAATTTAAATCGAATAAGATCAAAACCTTATTATCACATAAGGCTCACATTGGGCGCCATTCTTTAAAAATATTATGAAGGTGGTCTAAGCAATATTAGATTACGAACCGACACCTTCTAAGAGATCAGCCGAAAAATATAATGCATGTGCCGATTACTTTTACAAACATCTTTGGATTCGCAGAAGAAATTCACCAAATAATACAACGCAAGGTGCCGTTAATTTCCTACTAGGAAAATCTTGACTTACCATTTCTGGAGAAATTTCGAAAATCCAGCTTGGAAGCCACCAACCTGGACCAGAAAATATTACTTTTATCAACCTGAAAATACAAGCCAAAGCTATATGAGTGCCGTTGAAAAACCCCGTTGATAGCCGATAAAAGTGATTTGCCTGATAGTAAGACTGTTTGATTGCCGTTAAAAACTGTAACTGTTTGATTAAGTTGCCAACCAATAAATTAGTAGGGAAAACTTTCCAAAATTTAGCTTATACCGTTGAATCTACCATTTCTCGATTTAAAGCCTGCTTTTTCGAAACAACCAGGGAAGCTAAACTTTATGATGATGAATTCGCCTCGCTCATCTCTTTATATCCACCATCACCACCTCTACCTCAACATCATTGTCATCCTGGCACCTTGAGATTTCTCTAAACACAAATGTGCATACCTACTTGTGTATACTCGTAAGATAAATTCCGTAAGAGCGAACACTAAAGAATTCCATAAATATTTATTCACTCCCATCCTTAACATGACATATTCTTTTCAATGATTTTTTTGTTGTCGTTTGCTTGCTTGCTCGCTGTTGTTTTCATCATCTTGCCGCAGAATAAAACGTAATCCAATAAGGATGTGTTTCTTTTTGCACTGATTTTTTATTTATAATACACGCGCCTTAAAAACAAGAAGAAGAAGAAGAAAAATGAGAAACAATGCCACATTCGCGTTAAAGAACCGAAAATACAAGAAACAAACTCACAAAACAACCCATCAAAGAATGGGTACACAAAAAACATACAAGGCAAAAGGAAAAAAAAATATCCCGCAAATACCCATTTCCTCCTCATATATGTGTTTAACGTGTCTTTGATTTTTCGCAAAACACATACCTTTGGGAATTGACGAGATGAGAGGTCCTGGCCTGCTGCTGCTACCTCCAATGCTCCAACTCCAATCCGTTCTTCTTCTTAAATTCCAAAGAAGCCGAACCCAATAGACATGAATACATAATATGGCGTGGCATGTTTAATTTCACACCACGGTGACTGTTGCGGCATTATGCACGCTCACGCTCACATTGCGCGATGTGCGGTTGAGACGCGCTCGAGCTCGAGATGACAAAATAATCACAATAGCTGATAGAGTTTGGGTATGGGCTCTTTGGGGGTATGGGTGCAAGAGGTTCTGTTTTCGGATATACAAATATTGTATAGGGCTTTGGGGTTCTTCAGGCTCCAGTTCCATAGGTGATGGTTGGCGAAGAACATCGAGCATCCTTTAACCTTCCGGAATTTTTCTTTTTTCTCCATCGTTTGCCCCACGAATAATTTTTTTGTTGTTGTATAGTTTAGGGGCTTTTCCGGTTCCTTGTCACTGTGCCGTGGGAATCGCATCCTGAATGAAGAGAAAGGATTTCTCACAGAGCGACCCATCATCCTCTCGATACCCTTTAGAAAGCTTGATGTAGAAGCAAAACCAAATGAAAAAAAAAATAAGACTTCCGTCAACGTTTTAGCGTTGAAAGACGGAATCAAAGAGGACCACGAAAACAGTGGCAGCTAAAGAAGCATGGGGAAAGGCAAAACCGTATTTTACAGAGGCGCGGTGTTTTGGGCGATGGCAGCCATCTTGCATGGGTGATGGAAAATTCTTCTTCAAACGTGATTCTTCTATCGTTTTGTTAATTTCTCCTTGCACTTACCACTACACCATCCACCACCACTATCATCTTCTTCGTCACCATCGCCACTAACCGCGATGCCAAGTTGAATCCAAAGCCATCGCCTCTCTGACATGGCATTGCCATTCTTAGCCACCATCATCATGGTCCTTGTCCTTGTTTCGCCTAGTCTTCTACTTCTTCATCGTCACAGAATCACTTCGTCGCTTTTGAACGTTGCGATTTGCGATACAAAATTTTTTAATGCTTTTGTGGCATATCCTGTGCAAAATAATATTCGTTGCTGCTGCTGATGCAAGTTGCGAAAAGATTCTTCTTTTTATTAAGAAAATGAAATTTTGTTCTTTCTTCCTAGGTTGGTGTTGAGTTGAGATTTGGTATGAAATTTCGAGAATGAGAAAGAGAGAGTAGATGGATGTCGTGTCGCTTGAAGTGGAATACCGGGATTAAACGTTCGTTAAATGCAGCAGAGAATGAGGTATTTATTTTCAATTTTTTTCTATTTCATTTTTTACAAAAGGGAACTTTCAAAAGGATTGTTTTTTTCTGTGCAAATTTAATAGAGATCCTTTTTCTGGATTTTTTTTTTCATTCCCTATATTGAAGAGGATTGATTCAATTTATATTTTTTTTTTATCATTTTTCCATTCAATGAAAAGTTAGTTTATGATTGAAAATGAGTGTTTCGTTAAATTTCTCATCCTTTCTTTAATCGAGTTGCTGAAAATGACCCTCATGCTTGAGCTTTGCATTGTAATTTTTATCTTTCCGACTTCTTTCCTGACTTACTATAAGCAAGGCATTAAATGCCCTTTAAATTCTCAGCAAAAGTTGGTCCCATTTTGTGAGCTCTCAGGTGTTTACTCGGTATTTCTGGACTTAAGCTGTACGTGATTTAACGGAAGCTACCATCAATTGGATTGCCTGAAATAATTCCCATATTCTGGATGTGTAGAAGTTTACCTCTAAACCATTTGATGTGTGCCTGTATAGTTAGCAGGAATGAAGAGGATTACAATTTCTTGCCGATTCCGAACAGCTACTTGAGATGCATAGAAGTACTCTTGAAGGATTTGTTAATTCCTGGCAAGAGGCAGTTCCCTTGAAAATCAAGGGCACAGGCTGGAAATTGAGCGGGATAGGCCATTGTACTAACCGTTTCGACAAATGATACTACTTTTTCCAACATTTTTCTTCTATAGTTAAAGAAAAATGAATCTTTCAGAAGTCATCTTTGACGTTGCAACATCGACGTCCATGTTGTTTAACGTGGAAATTCAAGCCCTCTTTTTTAATTATGTTGTCTACCAAGCAAAAAATTGTTTTGACGTTCTAACTTTAGTGTGTTTCATTGCTTTTATGATCCTATCAAGTAAAACTACCCTTGATATTAGCCTTTCAATGCAGCTTTATGCAGAAAAACTCAGTACTAATGGTCAAAATAAAAAAAGTGCTGCAAAACTTCAGGCATTTTTATAAATAGAAAATCAATTGAAATTTTGTTATAAGATCCCTTAAATAATTAATTTCTGTTTTTCTTACTCCTTAAGCAATTCTGCTAGCTGCTCCTTGCTGCATTTTATCTTTCAACAACTCAAAATATCTATTAAATTCTAAAATTTCCGCTTGATCCAATATAATTTCTTTTCCAAATTTCTAAATGCGCCTTTGCCGCATCATAAAAAAATGCTATCCTTTTATTTTAATGTCCTTGATGCCTCTTAAAAAAAAAAATGAATAAAAATAAATAAACTTCCTATCAAACCACTCTAGACAAAGAAAGATAAAATGTTGCAAAATTCTCAAAAAGAAAAAAAAAAATATATTGTATATAAATCCACAACAACAACAAAAAGAACATCGAAGACGCATAAAAATTTAATGCAAACGAGCTTCAGTAAAAAAAATAAAAGATTGAAAAAATAAAAAAAAAAAACTTTTTAAAACTTATCCCGTTTTAACTCTATATGGAAATCACAAAGAAGCCTTATAGCGAGAGATAGCTATTTTAGCTTCTTCTTCTTCGTCATTTTTTTTATGCTATTTCTACTCCGACAAAATAAGTTGTAATTGAAACTTTTTGCCAAACGCCCACGGTCGGTTGTTCGTTATAGCTGAATGTCCTCCTCTTTCTTTATACACCTACCTCCCTGGCTCCCCTTTCTCTATAAGCCCATGGGGGCAATGTTGTGTTGGGAATTTTTATGGGTCATCTTACAAAATATCACACACATATAGGTATACGGGTACATAGTAGGTATATACATTTTTTTTTTTGAGGTCAATTGAAAATGGGAAAACTTACTTTCTCGCGGGTCATTTAATTCGAAAGCAGGTGGCGCTGTGCGCAGTTGATGCTTTGACAGGATTCATTCAGTCACTTAGCGCTCGGGATCAAAAGAAACTGCTCGCTCACAAAAGCCACAATGTTCGAGCGAGGATATTCAAAAACTTTTAACCTCTTAGTCAACAAAAAATATATATAAAAAAAGACAGAAATAACGGAAAAAAGGACGAGATAGATGAACAAAAAAAAGTCGCATGTAGCTAGCGAGAAATTTTTATTATTTCTAACTTTTCTTTATGGAAATGGCGGTTGGGGACGTTAATCCTGCTTCTCGCAGCAACAGTTCGTTCTAACTTTAGGTTTGCCCCCTTCCCTGTCTCCCCACTATATTCTCTTATTAGTGTCGGAATGTGTGTGATTTTTTTTTTTTTAGAGATTATAATGTAGAATGGAAATATCCTGGCGTAGATTGCATTTTGGTTTCCTTCTGGCAGCTGATGTTGGCTTATATTTTTTTTTGTACCTATTTCTATTATGTGCTGCTGCTGTTCCTGTTTTCTGCTGGTAGAATCCTTGAACAATTTATTAAGGAAACTCATTCGAAGAAATGCAATTTGCATAATATGAAAACCGTTATTGGCATGATTATTGGCGCAATTCAAAGGATATGGGTTGTCTTTTATTTTCTTCTTCTACCAAAGCAATAGTAAGACCGCCGCCATGTTTTTTTTTTTTTGTTTTTTGTTTTGTTCAAGTCCCAACTGCAAGTATGAGAGTTTTAATTAAGTCGCAACTTATATTATGGACAGGAAGAAAAAAATGCAGAAATAGGAAAAAGACACAAAGGAAGAGAAATGTAATTTCTTTTGCATAAATAAGGATATTTTTGCATACATACGAGTACGCGATATTATGTAGCCGTGTACAAGGAAAAAAGGATATAATTGAATAAATGGGAATGAGGGAGAATTTTTATTGCCAAGCGTAAAAAGTGAAATTAACATAATATAAACGACCAGCGAAATAGTGTTATTAAAGTCGTCCTCATCGCCGTCCTTCGACGCGACGCGACGCAACGTTGCCGTTTAAGTCGTAGAAGTCTTTGTCGTCACTCTTACCGTTTTGAAAGCAACTACATATATATAGAGCAAGGAGGAGAGGAGGGCTTGTGTAGATATAGCGGCGCAATGAAAGGATCAAATTGAAAGTTGGAACGACTTGATTGCTGGTCGGAAGGAATATCGTTCATCCGCGAAGAGCAAAACGATAAAAAGTAAGTGGTAGGTTGGTATATATTTATTTTGTTGTTTGTTTTTTTTCCCACTTTTTTATGAGTTCTCTTGCGCTCTCTCTCTCTCTCTCAATCAACAACCTCTATATCCGTCTGCAAGGTGCGTGACCGCAAATGTATCTAGTTAGTTCCATTTTTATATCCGTAACAATGTTTGCATGGAGTTTATATTCACAAGTTTACAACTACCTATACAGTCTGATTCCAGGAAGCTTTGGCGTAGTCATAAGGTTGCAAAAATAAATAAGGTTAAAACGATTTAGTGTTGAATTAGCTTAAGTGGTTCTATTGAAGCCCCAGATGGAATTTGTTTGAGGTTTTTAGTTTTTCGAATCAAACGAATTACTAGAATTGATGGAGATATTTGACACGAAATAGAATTTATAACGGGAAGTGAACATTTATTAGTTCTAGGAATAGTGTGGATTTGATAGAACCATCAGTGGTAACCCACCCTAAATGTTTCCTTACCTGTCAATTAAATTCGGTGTTCAGTGAAATAAAACTTCCGAAATACGGATATAGGCATTAAAAATAACGACATGAAAATAGTGCCAAACAAAGTTACCAATCCAAAGTGAAATGTCAACTTAGGTAGGTTTTTTAGATCTGGAAAATAGTGGCACCTGTCGATTTTCCGTGTGCTAAAAAAAAGGTAAAGACAGACAAACAAGTCTTTTGCAAGAAAGTGCTACCGACGATATTCTACTTGCTTGTGGTAAATGCAGAACATAAATAATTCTGATGCCACATTTGAGTACCTAATGAAGTTTAAAATTCTCTCTGTAGAGGTTCCATACAGCAGCATAGATATTTCCACTTTTACCGTTTGCGAAATGCCACCATCAAGGGCTACAATAATACCTGCCGATGTACCAGAGTTTCAAGCATGTCATGTCTAAGTGGCCAAGGGCCTAACTAATACCTACCTTCTGATCTACAAGAGCTTTTTTTTGCCATATCAATATTGGCAAGAGTGGCCTCACCAATACTTGCTGATCTACTAGAGCTTCAGCCTACCGTTTATAAGTGCCACCAGGAGACTCATCAATACATGCAGATCTATCAGAGCTCCTGCCTTTCCTGTCCAAAGCTGTTCTCTGCAGTGTCTATGCTGATCTACCAGAGCCTTGGTTCGCCGAGTCTTAAGTATCACCGGGGACTTCAGTAGCATCTGCTGATTTAACCTAGCTATTTCGTGTCTTTCCTAAGTACCACTACTGCCGTATATGAAACACGTAACGATCTTTTATTAACTCTGTCCAGAGTTCACTTCAGAGCGCCACCAATATCTTTATTTCAGCCGAAACAGTTACCGGCCGTTAGAAAATTGCACAAAAAATGTTCCAAATTTTGAGCTCTACTAATTTTTCTCCAATCAGCGAGACGTAAAAATTACAAAATTTCTTAAACCAAGAAATCCTGCATTTTCTGTTACCTGATGTTACCAGCCAATTCCCAATTTTAGCCTCTCAACCTCATTTCTGATATCATTAATTTGCAAAATGACGCATAACTTTTATCATTTTTTCAACTCCAATACATTAACGTATTTTATGTATGTATAACCAAGCTGTGTGTAAAAAAAAAATACCATTAAAAAAATAAATGGGTTAATAATTTGTTTTGTTGTTTATGTCAAATGACTGTTGCATATTTCATTAAAACTGACAAAACAACCCGCCATAACCATTAAGCCCGAATATGTGACATACCACAGTGATATATCCATAAACTAGCAATCGCGGACACACAAATTCCCATTAACAGTCCCGTTTAAGCATCATTTTGTGTCTATTTTAATGTTTAAACATTAAAACCAACTCATCGTCGTCGTTTTCGACAAATATAGTCCAAAAACAAAGTCCTAAACTGCTCTCATGATGTCCGCGTCGTCGTTGTTTTGTTTGAATGTTTGAATCCCCCAATCCCCTCCCACATTCTCCATGTGCGTTAGCCCGTTTGCCACGTGCCATTCTAAGTTTTTTGGGTAATTCTCGAGCAATTAACGTTTATTTTCATGTGAATGCGAGCTTTTTCGAAATGGGTTTTCGGTGGTTTAACGGTATTTTTTTTAACGTATTTTTTGAAGGATGATGTCCTTTACATTTTTTTTTGTGACATTTTCACGTTTTCATAACGCGGAGTAGGTAGGTAGGTAGATTGCATTTGAAACGGTGTTATCACACAACGGTATCAAACTCACAAATTGAACCTTAGACACGGGGTATGAGGGGGTAAGGGGCACTGGCGTAAGTACCTATCTACCTATCCGTGTTTATGACAATTGATTTATCATTTTGCCAGGACCATTATAACGGTTTTCAGGTTAAATTATATATTTTTTTGCCATTTATTTGGTCGTTAATTTTCGGACAGTTGATTTAATGCGATGCTTATGTCGTATTTACCAATGCAATGGGGGGGAAAAGTGAGGTAATATTTTTTTTTATATATTTTTTAAAAGGGGTTCGTTGAATTTATGGCTATTTGAATGCATTTTTAATGCAATAAAACTGACTGTATAATATGTTTTGTTGTGTTTTGTATTTTTGTTGTTGTTGTTGTTCGAGGGAATGTGCGAAATGTGATCAATTGACAGCATAAGTACGTGTGTAGCCGGACTTTAGCATATCTGTGTGTGTTGTAGAATGTATTCAGGTATGTTGTGAGGTCATCGGAAGTCATAATAAATTATACGTTCCATATGAATGGTTTTTTAATGTCGACAGGAAAGTAACATATTGCTGTGGGAATTTGTTGCTTGTAAAGTATTTGATATAGCAAAAACGATATCAAATTGACAGCCGGGCTGGAATGGATTTGAGTTTGAAGAATTTGATGATTATGTAAGCTTTCATGTAACAGAGGTTTTTTTTTGTATTTAAACGTAAATAATGAGGATTCATGAATTTTAAATAATAGTCTTATTTATGAATCTTCAAAAAAAAAACAGTTCATTTTTTCCAAGCCATTCTCCACCCTAATAATTTAGAGAAAACGTTATCATAATGAAACGGACAAAAAAGTTATTATAGATTTCGTTAAAAGTTTAACATTTTACAAATACATGGTTTTAAGACAGAAAAAAAGGTAAGGATAGGGTAAATTTGGGCATCATGGTGCATTTGGCATTTTTGGTTGCGTTGCATGGGAGGTATTCGTTCTGAATCAGATATTTAAAAACAAAAAACCTTTGGAAATCTGCAAACAAGGTATCTGTGCTAAGCTTCAAGAAAATCCGTCAAACTGTTTTTGTATGTAGCTCTGTGTTCAAATAGTGGCACTATGGGCACAGACGGCATGGTAAAAATCACTTTTATGACTTCAGTGTGTGTGTTAGAAAGGAATACACATACCTAGGCTCATAAAATTTTTTGTTGCAGTGATATTTTCATCAACGTAAAAAAACTACCATTCATCCTTTCATGGGCCAAAAGCAGTACCTGGCTTCTACTATAGCGATTAATGTAAGCGTTGGGTGCATGAAGATCATTTCTTGGCGACCACTAGCTGAGCTGGAACGGAATTGGCATCGAGGGCAGGACAACAACGAAATGGGGAACCAGTTCTTGACATGTTTAACAGTTAGTCCAGATAAAGTAGACACAACAAGATGCAAACGGAGAAATAATTCGCATAGAGCATTGAAACATCGATAGAAGTAAAATGTCAAAAGTCCCTAAAAGTCCCATGTATGCATACAAAATTGTTCAAAGTTAAATGTCAAAAATGTTGGTTTTTCGTATTTAACTTTGAAACGGAAGAAGTTATCAAAAAAAATATATGTGAGACTTGTCGGTCTTATAGTTTCCTAAAAAAACGTCTGTCGTTTATAAAAAAATTTTTTTAATCTGTCGTTCAAAAAAAAATATTTTTATTTTAATTTGATTTAAACTCAAAAATTATGTTTTCGTTAGTTTTTAGGATATGCTTTCGTAATTGTTATCATTTCGAAGGTTAGGGCACTTAAAAGAGAGGTGTATGTCGAAAATATCGGTTTTTAGCATATTTTTATCAAATGTCCAATGCTGTCAAAAAATGTGTTCTAATTTTTTGTAGATTATGCGTTTACCTACACACGAAGATTCTGTTTTGGTAAAGTCAATTGGAGATAAAAAAAGCTCTCAGAAATGACAAGAATCGCTAACTGAACCAACAATTAAATTGAAGAAGCGATCACCCGACTGGAGAGTACCTACAGTTAGCAATGAATTGGTAAACCAGAAGACTGAAACTCTCAAGAAATAGATTTGCATACTTTTCCGTCCACATGAAATCCACCAACCACCATAAAAAAAATTTAAGGAAATAGCTTCACATCAGGAACCCCACCGTACAACAGCCGCACGGACCCTAGCTGAAAAAGTCGAGGTGTTTGCAAACCACTTTGAAGTAAGTTTTTGCCGATAATCCAGCAGTTCGTAGACTTCAAGATCACGTGAAACTTATACCTGAAATGATTAAAGACTGAAGATCAACTCCAGTAAGACCGATTTTATCTGCTTCCTACCCACCACAAACCAGAATAAGGGCCAGTAGAAGAGTTGCTGAAAGCAGTCTAAACATAACCATCGGTTATTCAAGAAACATAATAGTTGCAACCAAGGACACTGCCAAGTACTTTGGTGTCGATTTCATCAATTGCATCAAATTCAACAAGTACGCTAAGGGAATGGTAAAACGTGCCAGCTCCTAGCAAGATAAAGTTGCTCAAGCAACTTATCAACCCGGTTTTGTCCAGTTTGGTTCACGATTTCACCATCACTGCTGAAGAAGTTCTAATTAAGTTCTTCGAAATGGAAGATCTTTGAGAGTTTATTCTGGATTACTGCGAGCAAGTTCAGAACTATCCCAATTTCTATCGAAAAGACCAGAGCAGTCAAAGCAATAACTTTGTAGAAATAGGGCGTAAACTTTTAATGAAAATAATTTAAATTATAAACAATGCGTCATGTGGTAGGTGCTGTTGTCACCCCAGAGGAGTCTGTTTCAATTCATCCGTAGGTAGGTTCCAAGAAAAGGGCTAAGCTCTCGAGAATATTTTTTACCATCCCTATCATATTAAAACCGTTACAATTCGGAAGAAATTTGTGAGGCCCTTTCATTTCTGTCACATTTAATTTAATTTTTATTTGCATGGAATTTAATATTTTTTGAATTAACATTCAAGTATTTTTGTTATTTAAAAATCAACTCAAATCATAATTTTTAATAAATTCTAAATAATTGCTTTCAGGCCGTATAATTGATGCGACTTAAATTTTAATCATTTGTTGTGTGTGGCCTTTAAAATGTATGCAATCAAAGCAATATCATTCATTTAGATAGGAAATACCCAGCTAAATCCCCGATTTAAATTAATTTCTGTAAATCCCCGGTTAAATTTTCATAAAATCCCTACAAACAAGCACAAAAACATTCACACATGTGGCAGATAGCTATACCAAACTATGTAAGTATAGATACTACTTGTGTATATACGTGTGTACCTCCAGACAGAAATTCCCTTGTGACTTATGCATGCATATTATTTGCATAAAAACGTTCCATAAACATTAAACAATCCGCGCCTACACGCTTGGTCGCCATTACTATTAACGTCCAAACCAGCTGCACAAAAAAAGAAAACAAAAATAAAACACAAAAATTTTACAACTAAAATCTCACACAATAAATTAATGCAAAATTGAATAACAAATTCACGGCATCGTCATAACAAACACAAGAACATAACAGCACAAAATAAAAACCACCTTTCCCCCTCCTCATCGAAATTGGGCTTTCGCATTTAGAGCCTGCAGCTATATAGCCTCTGTTTTATCAGGTGAAAGCTTAATACCACGCGCCACACGCATTAACCCCAATTTTATTTATGTGTGAATTAAAATGAATACCTCTCTTACAGATACATTTTGAAAAACCCAAGCCAGTCAGAGCGGCACCCCAACTCCGAAGCCTCTGGGGCTCCATAACATTTGCTAACAAGCTCTCGAACGCGCGTAAACGTGCCGCAAAAACATGAGTAGTAGGTACCGCCACAGACCGTTCGTTCGGTCGATAGGTTCGGTCTGGCTAGCGGCGCAGCGGCGACGACAGTACAGCAACGGATAGACATAGATACTGCACCAGGCGGCCGGCCTCCCGCTGGGGGTGCATAATTTCTAGCGAAGGTCGTGAAGCTTGGATTTTGAAATAATTTTTTTTTTTTATTTTCAACAAAAAGGATTTCGTATAATTTAGTAGACATTTTTGCGTGGGGAGGGGCAGTGTGTTGTGTAGTCGTAGGCAAAAGAGTAATAACTCGCAGGTGAATACTTAAACGCCACCTGGGAGTGGGCGGGAGAAACATTCGCATAATATCTCACTACCCGATGATTGCCATGATGATGTGAATAGCTGCAGAGTTCTCCCCTGTGGTGATGAAAAATTGTAAAAAATAAAAACAAACTCGTCCCAGAAGTGCCGAATGACTAAACGGGATTATGTACTGTTCAAGAGTTCTAGTGCTCCAGGGGTCAAGGGGTAGGTACAACAAGCATCAGAGGCGAGGGTCTTGGTCATTGGACCGGTGATTCACAGAATTTTCAAATGAGATATTCATTTGATTATGTTTTGCAATTTTTTCCATTTTTTATTTAATTTTTTCTTCCCTTTCATCCCTTGAAGAGTATAGTTGGCTTTTTATTTGCAACCGTTAGCGCCATCTAGTTTTATGACAGGTAATTTGTATGCTAAAGAGTTTTTCTTTGGCTAAAAATGACGACGACCGACAATGGTTGGTTGGTTGGTTGGAGCGTTTACGGACTCAACTTCACCGTCAACGACGACGGGACGGGCTATATGGTTGTGGAATAACATAATTTGTATTTTGTTGTCTTAATTTGAAAATTATTTCGCAAAAAAATAATAAAATAAAAAAATAAATAAACAAATTGAACTTTAAGGGGCTTGAGAGAAAAAGATGGCTGTAAAATTATTTTTTATTGTTATTCGCAGGAATTTCAGTTTAATAGTCTGGAAAGGCTATTTCTTCGAGGGGCTTTATGGTTTCGCTGAAATAAAATTGTTTTTTACCATGAATCTTGATGGTCCAAGTATATACTATGAAATAGGTCTATAGAATTGGTCAATTTTATCCCATAGAGTTATGGTTATTATCATTAGCTGGGTTGTTATTTTTGAAAATCGAATATAAATGCGGAGTTTTTTTCTGTTCGTCCAAGGGTCATTAAAGTTTTTATTTTTGCTCATATATAAAACATGACTTAATTGGGCTGATAGATTGAGATTTAAATTGAGGCAGCGTTATTTGATTATAGTCAAAGGAAGTCTGAAGAATACATCACAGTTGAATAGTGAAAGACCCTACTCTTACAACTAAAAGGACAAACAAAAAATAGTCTGCATATCAGGTTCTTATATACCTATTTAGAATTGCAGAAGAATTGACTCAAAGGGATAAAATACTTAGTTAAGTTAAATGGCGCCCAACGTGAGACCACGTTCTCTCTTAATTTCTTACAAATGTTATACTTCTTTGTAAAAACAAATATCTAGTCTTCCCTATAAGAATATAGTTGTATTACCCATTTTTAAAAAAAATTTGGAGACGTAGAAAATAACCTCAAAGCAATAACTGGCGCCCAATGTGGGAACTTATTTCGATTTCAACTGTTATCAGGCTTAAAAGATTTCAGTTCTTGGTCGCATAAAGGCCATTCTTCCTTTAGAAAAAAAACACAATAAAAAACATCTTCAGTACAATTGAAAATTATATGATTCTTTTTGTTCCTCTTATTTTCTAAAACTGCAATCAAGATTAATGTCCATAACCAAGAAATTTGTTTTAAGCTTTTAAAAAAACTTTAAATGGCTAGAAAGGTATTTAAAATTCATAAATGGCGCCCAATGTGACAAATCTTTTTTAATTTAACCTTCAATAGATAGCAAATATTTCAGTTATTTTAAAATTGTGTTGTTTAAGAGGTTAATTGACATTTAAAATGCATTTGAAGCAAATTAAATCACCATATCTCCAACTTTTACCAATGATACATGTGAATGACGAATATTAGGCAAAAATAATAACTTTGCTTGCTTGACTTTTCATTTGAAAAATTAATAAAATTGGTATATTAAAATGTCTGATATCCTGAAATATACTAAATAAATGGCGCCCAACGTAGGATTTCGTTTTCTTTTAAATAGTTGTCAAACTTTAATTTTTTTTAAGTGTTATACTTTTCAAAACGGAACGTTTGTTTGTTCAAACTTATTTCAAAACTTTCTCCCCTTTTTTTAGTCTTCCAGTCTCAAAGTGCCCCATATGGGTATATGATTTAATTTTTTTTTATTTTTCCTTTGGAAAATACGTATTCCTAAATATTGATGGTGGGAGGTTGCGCATCATAAAGGACACGCATGTGTATCGTCTTCATCGTGTCCCCAAATTTATGTAAGACACACATTTAAATTCTATTTTCAAACAAAAAAAATTCAGTCATAGGAAAATAAAAAAAAAAAAAAAAACTGAGGCCAAAGTGGAAAAGTTTTACGACTTGATTTTTTTTTTTTATTTATTTTATGAAGGATATACATTGCGTGTCAAAGGAAAGGAACAAGGATAAAAGATTGTTATATTATATGAAAGCAGCAGGAAAGAGGTAACATAATAAACTCAACCAAATATCATGCCTGGCGCGGCAGCCAGCGGTACGCGGATGATTTTTTTTCCCCAAATTTATTTGCAATCCCTTTTCTTTTTGACATTTTGTTTGTTTCCAGGAAAAGTTTCTTATATGTCCTGCGGCACTTGAAAGAGCAACAAAACTTTTACAAATTTCGACAAAAAATCGAAATGTTGGATGCGTTTGAATTATTTTCATTTTCATGTATGTTTCGGTGTCGGTGTTGTAGCCAATATCCATATTATTTTCTGGGCTCTCCTGCTATAGGATACGCACGCACTGGCATGGAAAGTTAAGTCCCCTTCAACTCCATAGTCCATACCCATCGCCCGCCACCCCATATTGTCAGTCCACATGTCAGTAGTGGGGGCAATCTTGTTTGAGTAGTTTGCAAGGATACCAAATTTTATTGCTAGCAACCATGTGGCATGTGGTATGGTGTATTCGATTCTGACTCTGACTCTCCAATTCTGACTACGCTGACTGACTCTGGAACAAACTGCTATGGTGTGTGTTGTGTATTTATGTTTTGCTGTTTGCTATGTGTCAGGAGAAGACATCGATTTGAAATCTGTGACTCAATTGAATTATCCTTCTGGGTAAGTGTGGCGGACGTCAGACGGCAATTTGGAGTTTTCTAGAGAATTGGGGGAGGGTGCTTTGGGGGGGGGGGGATATTGTGATGTCTTCCGGTTCTGGGTACATAGTTTCAAATATTTTATTGCGGGTGTAAATTATGTGAAAATATTTGTGAATATTTCAAGAGAGCAGACCGTTCCGAAACAGAAAAGCAGAGGATTGGGGATATTGAAGAATAAGGAGGTACTGGGTGCGGGTGTGGGTATCAGTGTTGGAGATTTCCGCATGCATGCACATTCCGACAAAAAGGATATAAATTCGAGAAGCAATTGAAGAAGGAAATATTCGTATTTTGTAAAGTTATGATGGTGTATTTCATTTCCTATTTATTTCAGCAGCAGCAAAATTGAGAGAATGTTTCCAAACCCAACCAACAACTTACCAATTCCTAGAGTAGGTTAGGTAGGTACACAAGAGTTTCAAGAGTTGTGGAAGTTGGATTTTTTTTTATTTATTTTGATTCTTTGTTCGTCAGATATTATATAGTATTTTACTCATAGATGTAGTAAAGGGATATATCAAGAATTCGTTGTCGAATGAGGTACCAGAGAGAAGCATTAAATCATAGAATTTTCAACTTGAGTGGCAGAAGAATAAATAACTATTGAATTGTGAACATAAAAGTGTGTAGGTCCTTCAAAAATGATGATGTTGAGAGAGATATATTTGAAATGTTGTTTGTTAATTGAAAATTATTATAATATTTCAGTTGAAGTACATTTTTTTAACAAAATAAAAAAAATTCTTTGAATGAACTGGAATTTTAAACTTAAGAAGTATCAAAAGAATTCTTTAATTTGATTCGTCAAATCTACAGCGAATGTAAAATAAGCAAACGCTTGGATTTCCGGTACTTTCGATATGTTAAGAACAACATAGTATTGTGTTAAACATTTTTATAAAACTTTGAATGCATAGAAAACTACTATAAAGCCATAACTTGCTTGCAACTTGGATTGGGCTTAATTGGCGCCCAACGTGTGACTGCTCTCTCTCTTAATTTGCGCTTAAACTCAAACTACTAAGCTTAAAAAGATAATTATATGTACATAACTGTAATAAATATTTTCTGAAAATTTTGAATAGATGAAAAAGCCGAAAACGATTAAGTAAGAAACAGTTCTTACATTGGGCGCCATTTATGAACTAAAGTTCTTTCTACTTGATTCACTGTTTTTCTTTTTTAAGTACTTTTGATCAAACTTTCTTACTTTAATAAATAAATACGTCTGTTTTCCCGATATTTAATATAGGAGAGAAATAGGTCTCACATTGGGCGCCCATCAACTTAATTGAGTTATTTTGATACCAATATCACTTGAGTTGTAATCCAAATATTGATGAACATTGAAACTCAGCAAAACGCACAACAATCTTCTTCAAAAGCTTTTTTTGATAAGATGTTCCCAAATTGGGCGCCAGTCACTATGTTAAAATATCTTTGTCTTCTCAGAAGCTTATGTTATATTTATGGTTTTTAAATAGAAAGCAGACAATTTTTATAACAAACCATCGTTATGTTCTAATTAATACGAGGGTATTTTCCTAAAAAGACGTTTTTGAACCCATTTTATTAATAAAAGCTCAAAGCATTTCTTAATCGTTAATTTAATTATTTAAAATATAATTGTACGCTTAAATATAAATAAAACCCATACTGGGCGCCACTTAACTTGTCACTATATATCTACCCAGAGTTAAGCTTGTGTCGCAATATTGTCATTTGTATTCTGTAAATGAGAACCAACCAACAATGAACTGACAAAATTAAAGAGCTGGTTGTAGACAGGCCAACCATGAGAATTATTATCATCGTCACCTCCAGGTTTTGCTGAAAGCTGGACATCTGCTTGGTTTATACCTTCTGCAAGCATTCGAACACATTTAACATGCACTCCCTTTGAGGGCAGGATTTTACATAATTTTGTGTTTTTTCTGTTCAAAGATAAAGTGAAACCAAAACCCCACATTGGGCGCCACTTTCCTTGTACAATAGTCACATTGTATTTATCTGCCTTGCAACGTTCGTCGCTTGGATTTTCTCGCTGCGTTGTAATATTGTTATTGATGCTTTGTAAGTGAGATGTAATTAAATGCACGCATGGACCACACAGCCACAAAACCGCTTTTTTATTTCCATACCTCGTGTGCTGCTCATTTACAAATGCGGTAATTTGCTCGAACACCAAAACGATAAAAAGTAAATTATAAAAATAAAAAAAAAAAAACAGAAATGCAGTGAAAAAAAAATTAAGAGCCAGATAATATGAAGAGGACTTTAATTACGTTGAATGGTAATTCTGGGTGCACTCTCACTGCAATTGCTTTGGTGTCATTTTTTTAATTTGCCAAACCATTTATTTTTTTTTGCTATTATTCGTTACATAAAAGGATCATTTGTTAATTTTTTTTTCGTTTGTAATTGTCTCTATATCCTACTGCAACTGTGAATTGTTCCGCCGCCCCAGTCTAAAAGGGTTTATTTGGCTTAGTTGAAAATCCATTTAAGCAGCAATAAAGTTAACCGTTGGATTATGAAACGAATCGCTTGGATTAAAAGATATTTAATTAGGAAAAATGTTTAAATTGCATTTTCGTTGATTTTTTTTTTTTTTTAATTTTTTTGGTTTTGCTCATTAAAGGCCTGTGTGTGGTTACAACACAAGTTATGATTGGTTTTAAAAGCTGAATGTATGTATGTGTAAATGATTAAAAAAAAAACAATAACTTTAATGAATTTTTTGTTTGTTGTTCAAACTTTGTTTTATAAAAGATTAATTTTCATAAATTTTAACTGCACTGGAAAACAATTGCCAGCAATAAACGTCAGTACGATTGTATAATAAATTTCATCTTGTGATTTCAGATTTCAATGGGTGTGTTGTTGTTGTATAATTACAAAATTAAACTGAAAAATATCAACCTTTTTATCGATAACATGTTTATACAAAAAAAAAATAGTTTGCTGGAGAATCGAAGTGTTGCCCTCTACTTTTTTTGAAAGATGTACATAATGTGCCTGACTGATTGATTGAATATTCCATAGCCTTCATGTTCTTTCACAATTGTGAAGCTCCTCTTATCAAATCAAATTTGACCATAGGAAAACTAAAATGGTGCTCCCACATTGGGCGCCACCTAATTGGTGGATCATAACATGGAGCCTAATAGGTTGACCAGGTCTCTTTTTTTAATTTAAAGACATTAAAGGCGTGACCCTCACGTTATATTATCGTTCCTCACATAACTGTTCCTGTTCCTATGCAAAAAGTATGAACATTTTTGCTGCGATCTGGATGTCTAATAGAACTCTTTTTCAAATATGCCTTGAAATGCTAAATAAAAACTTTCTAACTTTTATCAAAGACAAAATTAAAAAAAAAAAAGTTTCACATTGGGCGCCACATTTTTCAGTAAACAGTACCCCAAAACGCAGCTTATTACTTTCACATATGGTTTCTCTAATCCTTTTGAAACGCATGCATGCCATTGTTTCTCATGAAACAAATATTTCCGACATGATTGTCGCCATTGCCATCAATGTCTATTTTCTATGTTTACTCGCAAAATACCCTCCGGAATATAATCTAAACATTTCGAAAACTTTTCAAACCAACAAAAAAAGTTGAAAGCAACATAGCAAACCTAAAGAGTGTCCAAGAAACAGAATTAAAAAATCTATTTCTCTCTCTCTCTTTCTCTCACTTTGTCTCCCTCTGTTGTATGTTGACATCAACGCAAAGCAGTTCCGCATGTTGTGGTTGTCCTTGCATGGTTTTATAACAGAACAAGCACAAAACTGAACTTTCATCCGATTAAGTTTTTCTTTGAATCTTTTTCTTCTGCTCTTCTGGAAGCATCCACGATCCATGCTACTAGCAAGCTGTGTATTACGATTTTCTAGAAGAAATTCCTTCAAAAGGATTTTATATCCTGGTCGACCGAACCCGAGGTGCTTGTTCGGCATCCAGGCTCCAGAACGACTCAATCTTTGACAGATGTTTACACCGCTACCATTACCCATATCTGGGCCGAGGACATCCCTTTGCTGCAACCTCGCCCTCAGCACCCCGTACAGAACTACCAACATCCGGTGAACAAGTTTTCGTCTTGCTTAGTGGTCAGTTGGTGGTCGGCGTCCGTTCTTCTGGAATAGTTTCAGCTATCTCCCTCTCTTCTTTAAAATGTGTTTTTTCTTGGCTTTCCGTTAACAAATAGTGTTGGTTTGGGTTAGTGGAGAAGGGGAGATTGCCGACCATAGAGCGCAAAAGGGGTTAAAATATGGACCTTCTCATCCTTTATGTTGTGGTTTGTGAATTGCGGTCCGAGGTTCTATCTCTTTTTTCGTTTTTTTTTTTGTTTTGTCTTCTTCTTCTTCCGTTTTGTCTGCTTAAAAGGAGTTTTAGTCTTTAGTCTTTTTTACGATTGAAATTAATTGTTTGGCTTTGTCCTTCGAAGTTTTCGTCCTCGCTTGGTTGATATCGTTTTTGTCCATCGTCGTCGTCGTTGTCGTAAAAACCAAAAATGTCCTTGCCGATGTTATTGTGATGCCAGCCTGCAGGCATGTTTTCCAAGAGTGCAGAAAGAAAGGATGATTATGTGATGAGAGTGGCCGTAAGCCTTTCATCTGGAGGCCTGCTTTTTTTTTTTTGGTTAAACCAACAAACTCTGACCACAGAGTCTTTGTGTTTAGTCTGATTAAATGACACGATGTTTGTCCAAGCTGCAGGGAGGATGTGTGTAGCTAAAAAATAAAGAAAGAAGTCTTGCACATTTAATGGACATTTTTAATCCTCGAATAATTCTTAGTAGTTTTATCTTAACACTTTTTTTTTTTGTTGCTTTGGGGTGACAGACAAGCTGCCAAGTTGCAACAGCAGCACCAGGAGCTCTCTCTCTGTCTTTTAAGGAGAATACTTATGTTATACATGTACGTGAGGAGAAGGGTAGCAAAAAAAAACAAAACACAGATAAGAGAGGGATATATCAGGATATAATAGTGTATTATGACACATTAAGGTATTTCAGAATTAATGAGATAAGTATGTCAAGATAAGCTCTTTAAGCTTAAGTCATAGCATGTGTAGACATACACATATAGTAGGAATACCCAAGAAGAAACTTCAGTGCAAATCTAGTTCATTAGAGTTACTATTGTTGTTGATAAATACTATAAATTCCATGTGAAAGTATTAAATCGAAAGTGGCGCCCAACGTGGGATCTCTCTTTTTTTTAAATCTAATTAAACATAAACCATTTTACATTATAAAATAAAGCTATTGATATTGGGTGCGTATCATAAGGCTTGGAAGAAATGAACCAAAAATGTAAAGTGACGAGGTAACTGGCGCCCAATATGGGTTCTATTGTTCTGTTTACTTTTTTCAATGATAAAAAGGCTTTTAATGTAAATACCGCATGTTAGGGATAAAAAGACTTAAAAAAAAAAACAAGCAAACGTCTAGTTTTTTTAATAATTTTACTAACATAAGAAAGACTGAACTCTTAAGTAAGTACAATAATGCGTGAACGTTAAGCTTTTAATAAAAAAAAAAGGATGGATGATGGTGATTAAACATTTTTAATAAACCTTTCCAGACTATGTCTTCGTGTGTAAGGCAGTAAACTAGGTTATGAAATAAACAACCATGAGTTTCATTTTCAAAAATCAAGAGCAACATTTGTAGCCGTGTGGGTACAAAGTGGATAGAGATATGTAATTGGCGCCCAATGTGGGATCTCTAAAATTTCAATGAGAGTTAAATCAAACAAAATATTAAATGAAAGTTTTGACATGGTGTATTAGTAGAATCCCTAGCTAGCGTGATACTTAACACCACACAATAAATACTGCACTTTTCAATAAAACGAGAGGAATATTAAAAAAAGGTATGATAATTGAAAATGTTCCTGGACATTTTTGGAGAAGAGAATACATTGCGAGTACATTATCTTTTACAGAATAAAAATGAAAAAAAGGTATTGCTAAAAAAATTTAAGCTTTTCTTGAAAGTGACAAGTTACTGGGCGCTCTATATGCGGGTAATTGGGATCAATAATAAACAAATCAAGCAACATTCAGAGTTTTTCACTATATGAATAAATCATGCTAGTTTCAAGTTTATCACATTGTATTTGTTGTTGTATTTTTACCGATATAATAATGTTTACAAAAAAAAACTTGTGGTTCTTCAAAATGTCAGTAACAATATCCCAACGCAGCGCAGGTTCGATTTGACAGTAAAATAGCTGTTATAAGAAATTTGGCGCCCAATGTGGGTCCTTACTCCATCTTACTTTCTATATCTCTTTCTTTTAATTAAAGAACAAAACAATTTTGTTATGTCAAGCTATTTAGTATACATGAAACACTGTCATTCTTATCAAATTAAGACAGATACTCAGTCTCCATTCAACGATGAGGGAATGATGACTCAAAATTTTTGTGACAGATTTTCTGTTTCTAAGGAAAGTTATTGTTAAACAACTCTTACAGGAATTACTACAACAAAAAATGTTGGAACAAAAGAAACAATTATGAGTAGGTACTAAAGAAATGGCGCCCAATGTTGGCTACTTTTTCTTTCAGATATGTAATTTTGCATTTGAAGCACTCATTTACATTTAACCACTGAATGTATAAGTAGGTGATGATAATAATAATAATGACGATGACTACCCACCACTCTTTGCCTGAACAATAACATTTGGTCAGCAAATTTTAAACAAGTGTCTGGTACCGCGAGTGTCTGACTTTTGTAATTCCATTATTGTTCTCGCTTAACTTTTGTGCTGTTCTATACATACTTCCCAATTCACAACGTTAAAAAGTTTTTTTTTTTGTTTCTGACCATTTCTACATTTGCTTTCAGTCTTTTTTTATTATATAATTTAAAAAAATGCAAATATTATACAAAAGAGCCGTCCGTCTGTGTTATGCTATGTTTATGACTGAGGATATGATATTGAAAATTGTACTTAATTCAGTTTTCCATCTGTCTGAGTGGGTAATAAAGAGGTTTCCAATGGTTTCCAAGCTCAGCAGTGCTTGAGTTTTTATTTTTTTTTTTTTTTCATTTTCATTTTCATTTTTTATTTTATTCCAAAGTCCTTTTCATTTTTTATGCCAATTAAATTCGTTTAAATTAATTGATGTTGGTGTTATTATTCTGCACCTACTACCTACGTATATGTATGCAATATGTATATTTTTTTATATTTATAAAAATTTGAGTACTATCCGAAAGGTTGTATTTTAAAAGCAATTAAAGGAGTTGGAGTAAGGATACAGCAAAAACAACAGCAAGCATAGTCATATGCATACAGTCCTCACTGTTTGGTCAGAATACTCAAATCCAACTCAATTCAACCTGATCAAGGACATTTCAATAATATACAAACTCTTCTCTTGCATGAAGTTTAAATATAAATATTTGTTAATATATAAAATATTTTTATTGTTTTTTTTTTTTTTTATTTATTTAAAAAAAATTATTGTAGTATATTTATAGGTAAGTGCTTTTCGTTTATGAATTCAAAATGAATTGTTGTGGTTGTGTTGTGTAGAGGAGCAGCCATTATGAGGAGATGATTATAATGGCACTCGAAATAATTGAACGTGCTGAAGGTGTCTGGTGCTTGGGGTTTATGTTGTGTTTTTTTTTTTTGTATGTACTTTTACTTTATTGGGTTTATTAATTAATTAATGGTTATTATTTGTATAAAACATTTTTTTTAGGGTCATTGGAGGTATTTTTTGAGAGAGAACGAATGTAATTTGGTAAATTGCGTCTGGATTTTCAAGGACTTTTGCTCCATTGGATGTTTTTTTTTTTTTTTTTTTAACGCTTAATTAAGGGAAAATTCTGATTGAGACACTATATTCGTAGCATTTGAGGGATGCTTTAAAGGTTTTCAGTAAAGATCGAAAGGTTTATTCGAATTTTGTGTCACGTGATGTGACTGTTGATAACCAACAATTTTTGTGTGTGTGTGTGTGTGTGTTATGACCCGCGGGAAAAAGAAGAGTCATACAATGTTTTTCGTTTATTTAGAAAAGTTGTGCACTTTGTTTCGGAAGATGCAGTACCGATACAACAAAACAAAAATAAACTTTTACACTGACTCTTAATTTCTCAATGCTAGTTGCTTTCCTGTGTTTATTTATATTCTACTATTTTAATTATTTTAAATTGCGATTTGTTTTCTCTAAATTCAGAACTAAATATGTACATAGTTTAAGTCAAGGCTTTAAGTTTGAGTTCGTTTCGTCTGTTGGGCGCCATTTTTATGTTTTTTTGTTGATAATATGTATCTAGTTTAAAGTTATCTTAGCATTATGAGATACAATTTGAATCCAAATGATTTTTTTTTTTTTAATTTTCATGTAACTAAAGCGTCTGTTGGGTGCCATTTATATTTTTTCTCGCTGTTTTTTGATAATTGGATAAGAAATGACCCAAATGGTGTGACCAACGTTAGTTACTATCCTAAAAATTTGTTTGTCAGTCTTAGAATTAAATTTTCTAGCAAATTCAATATTTGTTGGACGCCAGTTTTATACCTACAAAATTATTAATAACCTTTTTTTTAACAAAAAAGTGTAAATTTTTGAGGGTCCTTATGTAAAATCACTAAAACAAATAATTGGTGCCCAAGTTAGTCTTCCCTCTTTGTTTTTGTATGTCTATAAATTAAGAATTAAAAAAGCAAAGAAACTGTCTAGGCTTAAAACGTCAAATTTATTATATATACGATGCGTCTTTTGGGCGCCATTTTTAACATTTTGATTGTTTTTTCTGATATTTGAGTAATATACTATTACTTAAATGATTTGATAAGAATTAGTTGGTATACCATTAACTTAGTTTTTGGTGTTCAATCGAATTCTTCCTTTTATTTAGGACCGGTCAGTCATAAGAAACTGTTTTCTTCGATAAACCTGTGTTGCTATTTTTAGTCAAATCCATAGAAGGTTGTAAAACTTTTTTGTTTTTAGTTTCAATTAATTTACTAGTTTACGATACATTTGTTTGGTTCAATAGTATTATCTGTTTTTTATATATTTAAGTCCGAGTTGATGTAATGTTTATCGATAATTTAAAAGTAAAGGTATATCACAAGAATAAAAGTTTGTTATTGAGATTCATTTCTTCGGCCTCTGTTGGGAGCCATTTTTTTTTCTTAATTTTTTGAAAATTGAATAAAATTGTAGGACAGTAAAACAATTTTTACCGGCTAATAGTATTTTCTAAGGCTAAACATCACAATTATGCTTAGAAGCTAGTGCAAATTGACTGACTGCATTGCATTACTAAGATCCCATGACTAGAAATTATATTCAACTCTGTAGATTAGGAAATGTTTTAGGCGATATTAGGTTTTTAAAATTAACATGAAGATTGTAAGATTGCTAGCCATTTAAAGTTGAAAGTGTAATTGATCAAAAAAAAAATAAAGATAAATGAAATTTCATTAAATTCATAAATTTATCAAATTGGTACCTATACCAAATAACCATGAAAACGTTGCAAACATAAATTATAATTCCATGTTAGAGCTAAAAACCAGGTCATCCATTAAAACCCAACCTTCTCTGTTTCCATTTTCCATTGAAAACAACCACAAAAACATATTAAGATTTTGTGTTGAAAATCAAGGCTTGGCCTCGAAGTCACAACCACATCATTAGCCACCCGTTGGCATGCAACACCCACTCGCTGACCTAATTCCTTCCGGTATAATAAATCATCGCTGCTTAGACTTCTGATATACTAACTACAACATTGTAACCCTCTTTTTTCCATTTTCTCATTTTTGAATAAGAATTTTACTGAGCCAAGTTAAAACCCTCCCTCCCTAACACAGGATTCCACCACCACCACCAACACCACTTAACCAATTCCTAGTTAAATAAATAGTTACCAATTTATAACCAAAGCTAAATCCAGCTCCAATTTAAAGAAAACACAACAAACAAAACAAAACAAAAAATATACCAACCTATTTACCACTTATTCACACATTCTTATCATCTCCAGACATTTTTATTAGCTTCACTTAGCATTTTCATACAGAAAATCAAAAAAAAAAAAGAAAATGTATAGAAAATGAGAAAGAGAAGAAAAAATATAAAACAAATAATAAAGAAACAAGGACTTTTAGCCATGCAAATTCTGGATGGCTTGCATGTTACACAGCTTACAGCCAATTAATTTCGTGTAATTTATAAATGTCATCACCTATGTGCTGCTGCTGATGGCTGGCTGGCTGGCTGGGCAGAGGTGGATGTTGGTTTTTGGCTGGCTTGGATAGACTGATGAGGGCGACCGACTGGTGTTAGATTAGAATTTTTCAATAAAAATGAACTCCTCCGGATCCGGATATACCTTTTATACAGTCACTATTTGAAAAAGGTAGTATTTTTTCGTGACTCGTGAATCACTAGATGAGAAATGAAATAAAAAGTAAAACACAAAAGTGCGCAAAAGAGTCGCATGAAATCGCTCATAAATAGATTTAAATATTAAAGAAACTGTCTTCTTTCTTCCTGCAATAATATATCCAAAAATATGTTTTCTGAAATTTTATATTTTTTTAAATGTAGCCACTAAAATAGATCTTCCTTGTAATTACCAAACTTTTTTTTCAAGTCAGTTAACATATTGCCATCTGCCAACTGTAAAATGCACTCGAAATTCATACTTTAATTAAGTTCAAGTGCATATTTCTGATATTTGCCGCCCTTTACCTGAAAAGCCATACCTACATTAGAAATTCATTTCTGACGTTCCGATTAATATACCTAATTGTAATGAAGCTCCGAATGTATTAACTTTTTTTGTTTGAAATCCTAGTGGCAAAAAAAAAACACTAAAATCATTTAAATTTAGCTACCTTAGCATTACTAAGCAAAATTTTCTTAAAGAATTCTCAAGAGCCTTAAAAAAATACTGAAAAGAATTGCAATTTCAATTTAAATATAAAAGGTTGTCCGAAGAAATAAGTCTCAATGTGACAAAATATCAAAATTTAATTCATTAAACGTGCAGATGGCGCTGCAAATAGTCCTTTCGGAATGGCATGGAATTGGTTTTTCGCTCCATAAATAATCTTTTGCATGAATAAATTAAATTTAAGTGGTTATTGAGGCGTACATTAACTAAACGTCATTCCGGGAACGCCTGTTTTGGAATGAATAGAGATTAATATTATAATTTTGTGTCAATATTATGATGTAAAATCAAGACCACTACAACAAAACCTCAAAAACATTTAGTTTGATTTTGTGAGAAGAAAATAAACGATAATAATGATTAAAACGACATTCTGGGAACGCTTTTAGGCTATGGATGAGTTATACAGTATTCTCGAAACAAATCTGAATATTGGTGTATTAAGTCAGAATCTAATGCAAATATGACTTTAATATGGTGTCTTATCGTAAATTTAGTGGACAAAGGTGCAGTTCACATTTGTTATTCACGCGACACAGAGACAATGCGTTTATCTTATGAAAGGCCCTGTTGCACTGTAGCGCAATAGAGTGACACTTTGTTTTGGGCAAGCCTCTAATCTCTTCTATTTCTGCAATCTGTTCCTTTCCCGCCGATTGTCCTTAGTATTCAAATTCAGTTGATATTATTGACATATTTAGAAACTCGATCCCACATTTGGTCAGAAGAAAACCTGTTCTTAACCTCTTTACCTAACCTAAGGAATTTATAAAAGTACTCCTAAACAACAAAACAACAGCAAAAAAGTACATATACGCCCCAGTACACATTTTGATAATAATTATCTCCTTGAATTTTTTACGATTCCATTACAGCTTCTTCAAGAATTTCATTAAAAAATCCAACCTTAAACACGTCTGTCCATTTGTCACATAAGAAACAAAAAAAAAAAAAAAAAACAGTACGATAAAAAAATGGGAAGCAATTGACATTTTCTGGTAGATTTTTAGTGTAGTTGTTGCATTTTAGTATATTTGCACACTTTTTTTTTCATTACCACCAGTCAGAGTGGGAAAACTTTATCAGATCTAGACAATGAAAGTCAGGCAGGATGCGGTGACTGCTGTGTATACACATACACATACATGCACACATGTACACCTATAAGTATGCAATGAGAATGTTATGCGCTTGCATGCGGGATGTTTCAATGAGAATTCTATACCAGACACAATAAATAACGGTTAATTGCTAGCATTTCACAGATTAGCTGACTAAGGACAATGATATCCGTCGTCATACTGCATACATATAAGTACTGAATGGATGTTGATATTGCCATGTATTGGTTTGATTTGGTTTTGGTTTGCTTTGGTCAAGTCATAGTATGTTCGGCACTAACGTCGCATAAAAACCTGACATGCAACACCCAGTTTTTGTTTGTTCCTCCCTTCGATTTCTCTTTTAATGTACGACTATATGTGTATGTATGTGTGTGTGTGTGTGAGGATTTGAAATTGAAAACGCTGCAGTCATGAATTCGATTTTATCCAGAGTTACTGCGTTTTTGTTTGGAATCTTATATATACGACCAAGCTGGATAGAGGCAGCTTATAAAGCCAAAGCCAATTAAAAGGGCGGAGGAGAATCAACAAAAATATTTCTGTGCAACCAAAAAGGAACGTTGAACAAGGATTGTCTGCTTGAATCACTAAAAAAAAAAAAACCTAAAAGAACGCATGAACGAGCTCAGTTTACTTAGAAAAAAAAACTGCACGAATAGGTTTTTCCCTGTTTGCTTTAAAATCGCTCTGGTGTTAGCGGTTATTTCACGCGATTGTAAAAAAAAGGACCTTGCCTTCTATTTAAATATGGATATCCTGGATGAGGCTTTTAGCATAAAACAATTTTTACGACAAACCGTTTGCAGTTTGTTTCATTTTTTTTTTGTTTTGTTTTCTTCTTCTTCAAAGTTCTGCAATGGCCAGGGCCACTCAACTCATCTCATCTGATCGCATCCTTCTCACAAGCTCTTGCTGGCTGCTTATATTTGCAGATGGTAACTGTAAATGATTTTTTTTTTTTTTGCCAAGTATCCCTTCGCAGCGGGAAGAAACTAAGTGTGAGTGCGGAAAACCAATTTTCTCGGTAATATTTTTTCAACTTCACTTTTTGCCCATATCACCGGGTTGGGTCTTTCACCAAACGCTTTGTCATTTTGCCACACTTTGGTCCGGTAAATCCAACACCATAACACTGGGGTGAGTTGGTGAATGAATGCGAGGATGTAAAAATTTAGAGGCGACATTTTTTTTTCGGTGCTTCCCCATCTTTACTCGACACCCGAACAGAGACAATAATAATAAAACTCACATCCCACAGGTTCACAAATGTCGCCTTCTTTAATCTCCTACTTTAGCCCTCATACCACTCTTTAAGCTTGGCCAGAGGAATAGTAACGATGGACGGTGGTGGTGGCAGTAGTTTAGTACCTTGTACGCCCTAAAAATTACTTTTTTAAAGTTTTCTCGTTTGCTTTTGAGTCTGTGTGTGTGTTGTGATGCGGGGCTCTGGTGCAAAATGGTAGACCGCATTCTTTTATTTGTTCTTCTTGCAACCTTAGTAAAATATTACCAGGGCTATTCTTTCGAAGGAATGACTTTAAAAATGGCCAATTTTTGGTTTTAACGATCGACCACCAACAGATGTGGACCTGCGACACCGACACGAGACACAACGACAACGATGATGATGGCAATTGTTCGTCGACGCGAATAGAGAAAAGTCATTCGACTTTTCGACAAGAAAAAATCCAAAAGGACATCATATGATATGGCAAAAATCCATTGCTAGTGATAAACTAAGGACATACCAGTGTTAGCTAAGGGCCAGCCGAGCTCCAGCCAGTTTTCGGTATTTCTATTGACAACTTTGTGAGGCAAACGAAAAAAAAAAATCTGTTCCCTTTTGGATTTATGTTTTCTTTTTTTTTTTTTGCAGTTTGTGTTTTGGTTAGAAAGAAAATATCCCCCTGATGATGGTTGGATTATGGATTAATTAAGGACTCCAGCTGTAGGAGATTTTTCTTTTAGTGCAACGAAAGAATAAAAAAAAAAAACGATGGAAAATCTGTTTCTATGACAACGATAGGTCTTTTTCCGAAAAATGATTCTTTTTTTCTTTGGTTCAAACGCATTCAATTATTGAGAAGGCTTTCAGTTAGACTTTTGGTTGATATGCATTCGAATTTTAATTAAAAGTGATTTCGTACGGGTTCCTTATTTCTAAAAAGAGATATCATGTTTCTAATAAACTAGAGGTAAATTATAGGTAAAAGATTCTGAGGAAATAGAAATAGAAGAAGTCAGGGTACCTTCAAGACTGCTGTGTGACTTCATGTATGTACTTGTGCATTTGAAGTAGGTACTTTGAAGAGTTAATAGTAGAAGATTTATGTTAAATATCATATATTTCCATACTATGCAGTGGCACTGCTGTCTTGAACTACCAAGTTTATGGCTTGGGACTTGGGATGTTCGCCCGTGGATTTTCCAGTTACTTTAAATAAATCTAATCACCATTTAATTTTGAAACCAGTAGACCAGTAAACCAGTAGAGCGACCAACTTTAAACGAGCTGCACAATTATGCCAAATACCAGTATTACTCTAAGATTTTGAAACCTAAATCCTTTGAATCTTTACTTCTTAATATATCAACACCATAATGCACAACGAATATTGTACAGGAATTGATAGGTACTCCTCTTGTTAGTGAAGAGAGTTTGTGGTGGTTTGTAGAGTAATCAAATTTTAAATCAAACGTTTTATGACTCAGGTTAAGAATTTAGAATTATAGGTTACCGGCTAACCATAGATAATAGTTCCCTAATTCAAAGTGGTGTGAATGGTTATATTAAGTTGTTGGGAAGAAATGGAAGGCTGCCTTACCTCGGCTTACACTGGCCAACAGGAAAAAAAACTAAGGTTAAACATTTTGATGCGCTGAATACGAGTTTGACATCGGTTTGGTTTGGTTGCTAAAAAAAAAACAAAAATACACATAGGTCCAAGTGGACCTCAAAAGTAAGTTGTATTTTTTTTTTTGTAGGCTTACCTATGTTTATGATAAGAAAGTAAAAACAGTACATCATGCATTGCATACCCCTGTGCTTCAAACAACAAATACCAAAGAGAAACTCTGACCAGCTCTTCTGAGAAAAGACTAACCAAGTTTTGTGGAAAAGTAGGCTTGTTCAAAAAACATATACGAAATTTCATATTCTGACCTAACCTACAATTAATGGTTGTTGATTAACCCTCGACAAAGAACATAGGTCTGCTAGCATTCTGTAATAATATTTCTACATATTGTGTATCGTTAATTACGGGCCCCTACCATAATGTTGACTATCAAATGATGCTCAGAATATTAAGTAAGCAGATTTCTAGAAGTTTTCTTAGAAGATGAATCGTTCATAATGTTGGTGGAATAAAAAATTGAGTTGAAATTACAGGAAAAGGTCACAATTTTGAAAAAAAAACTGCCGATATCTTGTCGACACATGCAATGTGTTATGAACTAATTACAATTTTGGTTTTGCTTTCATGTGTTTGGAGCTCCATGTTATGATTAAGTTTTTTTTTCGCTATACGTTCCAATATAAGCAACTCTGCAGCAAATAAAGACTATGTAAAGATTTGGTCAAAATCGTCCTCTTTTCAAGTGACAAAGTTAATACTCGAATTATTTATTTTTAAATAAAAAATATAGAAAATCGTAATACCGGAAGAAAAAAGATGCCTAATTTTTTTTTTAACAAAAACTGTTCTCCAAACAAAAACATAAAACTTAAACCTATACCTACTTTCCATGGAACAAATTATCACTTTGTTCAAAATTCTTTTCAATATAATTCTGCCCCGCACCCCTCTTTCCCCTTAATTCTGTATTATTTCCAGTACAAGCCGTAGAGGTTTAAAAAATATCCAATTCAATAAAGGACATAATTGTTGACCATCAGCATTGTTTGCTCGAAACATATTAAAACGTCAAAATTGATTCTTCAAAAGAATAGAAAGCTATCCTATATTCTATCACTCTATACATCAAAATCTTAAGGATCTCCACATCAGAATACAAAGGAAGAAAAAAAAACAAAGTATCCCATATGTCCGTGCACTGCGGAAGTCTTTGGATTAACTTAAGTCTCAGAAAATAGAAAAAAAAAATAATATCTCAAGATTCAAACAATCAGCTAAACTTTTGTATGTTTGTTTGTGTATTTCTGCTGAATACTGGTGGTAAATTGTGCCGCCCCAATTCTTCACTCAAAATATTCTTTTTTCCTTACCCAAGTGACCGACCGTATAACAACCTTCCATTCTCATTCCTTAGTGGACATGAACAGACAAAAGGAACTCACACACACATCACCCCGACACAGACGCACACACACACACACATACGTACATCATTTATAGAGTCAGTATTTTGGTTATACAAAAACATTCATCTCGTCCGCAACCCACTTATGTTCATGAAATTCATTTTTCTCTCATCATCCTTTCCAGCATGGACTCATGGACTCTATACTGACTGGACGACATTGAACAGGATCAGCAGCAGGACAAATCCTCCAGAGCAACTATTAGATTGCCGCATTTATGTGACAAAAACACTGTCCAAAGCTCTCAGACTCAGACCCAGTCGAGCTGCTCCCAATCCCAATCCCCCCCCCCCTCCCCACAAACACAAAACAACAACAACAACAATGAACAAGGAACAAAAAATTGAATGTCAACTTAATATTTGAACATTATTTGCTTTCGTCCTTTTACAACAATTTCAATGGGGTTTTTGTCGAGTGTTTATACCTACTCTATCAGTGTGCTGTGTGTGCCTGTGCATGTGTGTGTGTATGTTGGCTCCTCTGTGAAGGTCACTTTTATCCCGATGCCGACATCCCAACATCCCGGTTGTCATATTATTGTCATATCCCGGTTATTGTATAGGTGCTTGTGGCCAGTAGTGTTGTCCTCGTCCTCGTTCTTTGCTCTTGTCGCCTCGTCCAGTCGAGTCCTTTTTTCCCTATTTTGTTATTTATGTATTATTCTTTTTGTGAACAGAATATATCCTGTATAGAAATCATAGAGTATAAAAATAGCTTTAACCAGAGGAGGAGTGGGTGGTCGAGTGTGTGTACTCATTTCTCGTATGTAGAACTACATACTTTGCAGGATAATGCCAAATGTGATGCAGCATGTGTCCTTTCAACTTAATCTCCTCTATACGAAGCACAAATCCCGAAACCGAAGGGGAAATTCCTTTCAGTAATTTAAGGGCCAGGTAAAGGGATTTACAAAAGGATTACTATTTATATTCGAGGACTCGCCATATATAGAATTATTCTATATATAACGGTAATGTTGGTATAGGGTAAAGTAGGTGAATGAATTTTCTCTATAAAGGATCTTCAGAGTTAGATTTGTGTTTTGTGTTTTTATCCCAGAGCATGAGAGTGCACCTAATGTGCGGGGATATTTCATTCATTGGAACTCATTTCCGTCATGCAATTGAGATATTGAAGTGTGTGTTGTGGTTATTCCTTGATGACCCTATCTAAAGAATCCAGAGGTAGAGAGTTAAGATGTATAGTATGGTACATAAAAACTCAAGTAAAAAATAGAAGTTGGTTATTGGGAAAATTGAATTTTATAACAATGCAGAACTATGCTGCAAGATGGAAGGATATTGAATTGTTTTGAGCAATTTTACAACAAGGAAGAATATTTGAAAAAGAAATATTGGTTTAAGTTATGGAATAACATGTGGTTTTGGGAAAAAAATAGTCATAGAATCCTATCAGTAATCCGAATGCTTGATTGTCGGAAGATGCAAAAGATGATTGGTGACTCATCAGAATCTAACATTTCTGAAAATCAAAACCTGTTACTCCTCAACGAAAACGCTTTTTTTTAAGTACGAAGCTTAGAAGATGTAGACGAACTGTGACTTGACTGTGGTAGAAAAGCATGCTGATGAACCTAGTGACTCAGCCATGAGAGGTATTAAGTGCAGTGACTTGGAGACAAAATTGCTGAAGAGTCCAGTGACTTAGCTGAAATAGAGCAACTCTGATAAGGCCAGTGGCTTGGCTGTTAGTGATTGCAGTGACTTAGTTGTAATGACTTGGCAGAATAGAACAACTTGGCGATAAGTCCAGTGGAAGGAAAACTTGGTGAAGAGTCCAGCGACTTATAACTTTGGAGAAACTAGGTGTTAAGTTCAGTGATTTTCCTGTGTACCGAGAAACTTGCGGTATAGGGTCCATTGCCTTGGCTGTAGTATAGCAACTTGTGTTAAGTCCAGTGACATAGTTGGTAAGGAATCCAGCGGCTTTACTGTAAGAGTGAGTGTTAAACAGTGAAGGGCTGTATAACTCATGGTACATGTGGCTACTGGTCACTATGAGCAGAGCATAGTTTCGCTGAGTTTTTCCTCAAATTGTCATCGTAAATGAGTGATTGCTTGTTATATTGCTAAGATTGCGTTTAGTTTTGAGAAGATTTTGTTTGTTTTGAAGGCGAGAGAAGGCCTTCCGAGTTAAATAAAACCATTTGTAATTCATTTCTTTTTTGTTCTTGTTGGAATCAATAAAATAGAAATCTTTAATTCAGAATTTTTCCAAATAATGTTCAAACCTTGCAAAAAAGCAACCCATTTATATTCTACAAACACAAGTTTCCCTCCCCTACAAAAGATACCAACTCTTCAAATAGATTAAATAAATTAATGAAACCACCCAATTCACTCTCACAACTAAGCACATTCAATCAGTAAAATCAACGTTAAAAAAAAAAAATACTCAACTCAACTTGAATATTTAAGATCCTTTCACAAAATCAAATGCAAACACAATTCACTTTCGCTTCCCAAAGCATCACAAGTCCTACTTTTAAATTCTAATTGATAGATCCCTTCTCGTCTCTTGCTTGCTTTTGGCAGAGAGCGCATAGAAGCACATCACAAACAAAAGGATTTTATTTCAATAGATCGACCATATTATGCAAGAAAAATCACAAAAACAAAAAAAAATGTCCTTAGAAACGATGCCAGACAACAACTGCAACTAACTATTACCACCGACGACGAACATATAGAATGAACGAATGGAACAAGGACATTCTCACAAGCTGCAATCAATGACTGAAACAAATGACTGAACCTAAAACGAAGTAGCAATTTTGTTCTCTTCCGGTTTTGAACTAAAATCCAAGGCACTAGGCCACCATCAACAACAAAAACACACACTGACTGACTGCAAGGACGAGGAGAATAAAAAAAAACAAATATATTTTCCCACAAAAGGCATTTTAATCACCTAAGGACATCTGTGTGCAGGATATTTCAGCATTCAAGCCATCTAACAAAAGCGAAAGGATTCCAATTCGATTTTAATCGCTATTTGTTCCTCCCCTTATCCTCCCACTCCTTTCTCTATCCACCAATTTGAAGTCAAAATCTTCATGTTTTGTAATGAAAGAACAGCACCATCATCAGAAAAGGACAGACAATTTACACAGAAACCAGAGAGAGAGAATATATAGAATCCTGTTTCGTTTCTCATCGTTTTTTTTTCGTTTTTTTGCCAAAGAAAACGCAAAACATGAGCACAAAAGTTTTCCAATAAACTTAAAATACTTTTAATGTCCTTCTCGTGAGATGAATTTCTAGGATGCCTCCGTTTCGACTACGACTACGATGATGATGGTGACTTCTGGTGTAAAGTGTGCGCACCCTTTTCCCCAACATATAGCACACCGACACCAGAAAACAACCAGCAGCAAGAGCATAACCATCATCATCATTATCATCATCTATCCTCCCTCCATCCAGCATCCAAGGGACAAGGACGAAGAAAAATATTTAAGATCCTAATTCTGTTTTCTGTGTCTTTTGGTGAAGTTGATTAGTTCGGCAGGCATTAGAGCAGAACTTTAAAGTCGAAAAGTTTTCCACTCTGCACTTCTTGTCTTCCTAAAGGACCTTAGCTATAGGTCCCCTTTAGAACACCAGAGTGAAAGAGAGAGATAGAGAAGTCTATAGTGTCTAAGGACATCTTGTTCTTCGTTTTCTTCATTTACTGGGTTGAAATTTTCATCATCGACGTAAGGTGCGGTTAATTAATATCGGTTACTTGTTTGCAAATAAATTATCCCAACTTCTACGAAGAAAGTCAACCAATTTTTCCTTTTCCTGCTCTATTCCTTATTTATACATCAGGATGAAGCTAGATGGGGAACAAATTGAACTTTTAAGGACATTTGACGCGAAAAGAAGAAGGACCATATCTTCTTCTGCGGTGTGATTCTATGTGGCCTTAGGTGGTGCAAAAAAGACGAGATGGTTTAATGGCTCGTGAGATGTCCTGAGAAAGAGAATTTCGAAATTTAACAAGATGGCGATAATTTAAGAATTACCACAAAACAAGGTCCTTAAAGTTAGTGTGGTTGAGCTTGGGCAAGCAAATCCAAATGAAATCTCCATTATCCGTTAGCACACGACTTTACTAACTGCGCCACATGACTGTTATCATAAAATTACACAAAACATTGCCGAGCAAAAAGGACCTTTTTTTCAGTTGCTGTTGTTGTTGTTCTCGACAGTGGACAACGAGGACACCCCCTTAATATGCTCTTATCATTGTTTTGTCGTCATAGTTATCGTCACTGATGCTGCGTTTGACCGCCGCAGGCAAGTAATATTTTTTTCCAGCTGAAGAAAGGAAGAAGGGACCTTTTTTATCAGTACCATGTCCGGCCACCATACACATACACACAATAAAAAAGTAAAGCGTCGAAAAATGGCGTTAACGAGGCGGATAATTTTATAGCAAAGTGTTTTTCTACTTCATTAACATGCCTCTCTCTCTCTTTGGCTTACCTACTGGTGGGAATAGGCACCCACTCGCGAGAAAGTTGAAGGTCCTTTTTTGTGTGGAAGGAGGCTTTTCTCACCTTGTCATTCTCATCTGCATACTGTGTGACGATAACGTAGACACAAAAAAGAAATCCTATTATCGGATCAGGATATTTATTTTTTTTTTCTTTAGTTAGTGTGTGTGTATTTGTTGTTGCTCTTCTTTTGCCAGGAGTAATCAACGTTATTACCGTTATCGCAAACATCCCATCCCCAATTTTCCCATCATTCATCGGCCCAAAACGGAGGGTTTCCTAGTGATTTCACTTTCTGATTTTTTTTATGTTTGCCGCTGTGATAATAGTTAGTCGGTGTGACCTTATTGAAAGGACCTCTCCCCGTCTGTTTCTCTTTCACTCTCTCCCTAGTTGGTATACTTTCAGAGCCCCGCATTTTATAAACGAATGAATATCCTTTCGCTAGAAGGCTGTGTAATATTTATGAGTAATGAGCCATGGGTAAGTCCTTTATGACTTAAGGTACTAATATCCTTTTTATTTTTTATTCGATAAGAGAGAAGGTTGATAATAATTTTCATGCTTGGAGGGTTGTCATCGTCGTCGTTGCTTCGCTAGTACCTATAGTCGAGTCGTGTCGTCGTTGTCGTATGACGTTATATCAGCTAACATCGACGATGTCCTTTGTGTCGACTACCTTGTAAGGATTTTGTTATTTTAGAAGAAGAGAAAGGTGCGAAGTGATTAAATTGACTTTGGGAAGAACACACCTTAACAGCGGCGTTGTCTTCATTGTCACCAAGCCCCCGTTCATGCCCGTTGCCATGATGATGGTGGGTTGGTTTGTTGGTAAATGGCAATGATGGTGATTGTGAAAACATTTTTGATTTTGTTTAATCTCAAGGTAAGTAAAGTCATGTTTGGATAATGCCAGAGATAAGGATATAATCGGTGTAAGGAAGTCGTCCGTCGTCCTTATCCATACACAGAGGGATTATTTCTTCGTTTTTGGCTTTGACTTTGACTTGGATATAGGATTCCAAGAAACTGATGTGTGTTTTTATTATATATTTTCAACAAAACAAACAAACTTGTGTTATCTCTTTTAATTTGCTTAATTGAAATGCTATGTCGGAATGGAAATGATTTTTTTTTTTTTTTTTTTGAGTTTAATTAGTGCTAATTATGACGACAACAGTCGGTGTGGTGTGTCATTAAAATGAAAGTTTTAATGTCCTTTAAATCAAAATGAAAAATGTATGTTTATCTGGGGCATTTTATGTTTTTTTTTTTTATTAATATTTATGTGTCTTAGGTTTAAGGACATGTTTGTTTAATATAATTATTGTGGAAGTAGTTTTGTATGTTTTCTTGATGTTTTCCACCAACATCTAATGGGGACGATACGAAGAAGGTATAAACATGTTATCTTTATAGTAATTAAAATAGACAGACTTTATACAACTGGATATTACTTTAACACATCATAAAGCCTCGGAATATCACTACCACTTATACTTGTAAGTTTTAAATAATTTTTTTTTGTATGATATAGTTTACACTCAATTATACCACGAACACTATATGAAAACTGAAAAATATCAAGAAAAAAATAAACTTTTCGAATTTCCTAATGATGCCATTGAATAATGAATAACAAATAACAATTAAACATTTTAAAGAGTCCGAATTTTAGTGAAGCATAAATCCCAAATCGGGCACAGTGCCGCCAAACTATTCCAACTATAGGAAAGGCATAATGCACCCATATAAACTTCGCATAGTGGCTTTTGACTCAAATTCATTATTAACTTATCCCAGAAAAAAGAAAAGCTTTCAACCTATATTGGAAATTGCTCTGGATTGGACCAGAGCTGGAACTCAGGAGTCAGCAATAAAGGAAAGAAAGTCATATCGGATTGGGCTCAAGTTGATGTTAAGTTCTACCTACGCAAGGTTTTGGATTTCAGCAAACTCTTACACTCGTTTGGGTCAAACAATTTATACCAACGACTAATTAAAAAATGTTAAGCCTAAGACCAGTGATTTAACCTGCGACCACCCGCTGGTAGTCTGTTGCCATTCCACCACGAATTAGATAATTTTCATGTAGCATATAATGCATATGAACACCACAAATTCCTGCAATCAAGCGTTGTAAATGAATTGTATATTTATTTAAAAGTGAAGTTCTTTCCAAGAAACTACTTTCTGGGGAGGTTCTTCACAAACTATTCATTGGAAGGTAATTCTTAGCAGCAAACAAAAATAAACAAATAATTTTTCTGAGTGCATGGATCATTCTTCGTCAAAAAAAAAAAAAAATGTTATCAGTTTCAAGAAATCATTTACCTAAATCTAGTGAAGATTTATTTTATTACACAAAAAGCTTATAAATTCTGAAATATTCTTTCATTTCCTTAAACACTCTAAACTCTATAAAACTACAAAAAAGAAACTCAAATCGATTGGTAGATTAAACTCTTACTTCTTCAGATTAGGTACCTACTGCCATTCACTTTTATACCTAAATTTATCACTTCAATCAGCTTGAACAAGCATTTTTAGTTGAAGAGACTTTTTCTTCCTTCAATAACAACAACAAAGGATTTTAAATCCATCACATTATCTCATCAATCTATTGGAACCACTTGTAAACTTCCAATTGATCCTCTTTAACGATAGCTGACTTTTCAATTCCAAGTATGCCAATAATCCGCAGGCGAAACAATAAAAAAGAATTCTCAAGTCTTTTCAAAAATCAAAACAAAAAAAAAATATAAAACAAACCATGTATTCCCCCCCCCCCGCCCCCTTCCTCCTCGTTTAGCTAATAGATTTTTCTAATTTACCATCTTCATATCCTTAAAGAAAAAAAAAACTCCTTTCCCAGCCCAGTGGTGCTTCTTCTACATTTCGAAAAGAACTAGTTAAGGTATACAGAGACCCCTAAGGACAATCAGAATAGAAAAAAATATTCCCAGGACAAAAATTAATACAAAAAAGAAATAAGAAAAATAAAAGAAAAGAAATCACAGATCCTGACACTACCAGCAGCTTGAATAGAATTGATATCCTTAAAAAAGGATGCTACTCCGGGTCCTCAATAAAAAAGAAATCTTAATCTCTTAATGGATGACAATATAGCATAGTGCAAGCAACATATACAGAAAATGATGGAAAAAAAAGGAGGAAAGAAAATCAAAGGGTAACCGTATGTATGTCCTTAAAGCTTATTCTTGTGAAATATCATAAAGAAAAAAAAAATAAAAGAAAATAGAAGCAGAAGTCCTTGTGACTGAAATCAAAAACGAATTCCAAACGACCAATACAGAGAAACGACCATAACACACCGATACGATCAGCATGAAGTGTGACATTGGATTGGAGTTTATATTGAGATTGGGACGAGGACCGGTACTCGACAAACGATACGACCAAGGACATTTATACTACATACATCTCTCTCTGTGAATCGTTATCCTTTTGCGTTCGTTAGACGGCCAAATAAATCCAACGATTGTATTGCAAAAGAAAGGAGTGCGACATTCACATTCAAGAAAACACCACCTAACAGTGAATTGGCTTATGATGGAATAAGTCTTGAATTCTATCCAGGATATCGAATCAATCAATATAATTTGTGTAGGGAATCCTTTTTTTTTTTTTTTGCTTTTTTTCATTGATTTCTTGTTGTTGTTGTTGCTGTTGTAAATTGAAGGACAGAAGGACATTCAAGTGGCTATCCAATTTACTAGGCGAGAAATATTTGTCTGTATGTTTGTATACTCCTGTCTCTTCTACGATTGCAATCGAGTTATAGTTCAAATTACTTGGAGTGTCCTTATCAGTAGTTGGTACAAAGAAATCCTCTCTACGACAAGGTAAAGTGGCATCCCTAAGTTCAAAATTGCTATTGTATTACTCTTTTTAGTGAAATATTATACAACAATGAACAAAAAAAAAGAAGCTGAAAACACATAAACATCAGAGAGACTTGCCCAAAAACGTCTTACTGGCTAGACAGAGCGGCTGAAAGTTGTAAGCCCGGCGCCACAATATAATTCCCGCAACCACCCCCTCGAAGACAAAAGACAATTTTAACGTTGAAAGGATCAAAAATAGTATAAGCAATCAGTGGTGTGACTGGAGAGGGGGGAAGGGTGGCTGGACGGGTAGGGACGTTCGGTGAATATAGTGCGACTGGCAGAGTCTTGAATCTTAGAAAGAGAAATCTTCTTCAAAAGCACCACAACAAAAGTGAAAGTAATAAAAATTCAGCCTAAAGTCCTTTTTCTGCTGCGCGAGGGAATGTTTAGATAAATATCCTGCAGACTGAAACGATAAGAAATGGAGTAAATGGGAAACACACACACACACGAAGGATATCCAACCACAAACATACAAACTTTGACTTTGTGACGAAACAAAAATCGATTTTATCATAGTTTTTTTTTTTTTTGTTTTTCTTCTTTATTTTGGTTGATGTTGTTTGTTTGTTTGTTTGTTTGATGGCCATTATCCTTGCTTTATCGTGTCTTTGTTATTGGTATTTCCTTCTCATTCGAAAGGGGGCTGATGGGAGGAAGAAGGATTGGTTAGTATAAAGAGAAGTCTTTGTACTCATCATCATACTTCCGGGTTTATTTTTGTGTAACATAGTCTCCTTGCAATGTGTGTGGTGGTTAAAATTAATAAAGTATTGCGAGGATTTGGGTTATGTTTGTGTGTATTTTACTGAATAAAATGTTATAGTATATTGTCATCTATTTTGAAGGATAATGGAAAAGACAGGGACAAACCGGATACAAGCTTGAGTTTATAAAATTTGGGTCATCTTGATGCACAACATGAGAAGACTGATAAAACTGATGCGTTTATTCCAATTTCAAATAAAAACATTACCACTTACACTTATAGCAAAGAATTTAAAATAAAATATAAGAAAAACTTCTTAAGATTAAGAATGTAGTCTCAAATATCATTTTACCTCTACTCTGTCCTTGCCTCTACCCTAAAGTTAAGGGTCCTGATGTGTGGATCTTAAGTATAAGTATGTTATAGATGTAGTGACCCCAATTATTCTTAAAATAAAGACCCAGACTTAGCAGAATAATTGTATCATTTACCACTAAAATTTAGGTTACATAGAATTGGAAGAAAAGTAAGTATTTGTTGTTTTTTTTTAGGGTGGGTCGTCAGAACTGATAGAACACTAAACTAGTGCACTTAGAAAACCACTGCTGTCCGTTTGGTGTGATCACAAAAAAACGTCAATGATGCCGTGGAAAGATGAATATTTATCAGTGGGTGGCAAAGTTAAACATGTAAGAGTTTTGGTGCCAGGTAGCAGTAATATATAGACGCCTGCTAAGTTTTTGGTAAAATTATAAGTTTATGGCAAATGATCTGAGCCTTGTTTTTAATTTTGAATCAAATAAATTTAAGACTAAGTTGTTGTTGCTGTTCAAACATTTAATAAATTTAAGACAGTTTTTGTTCGTAATAGCAGGTACAAAATAAGCTGTCTTTTGTTGCGGACAAGAGGAGCGAAAGAAGTGTCGAAAAGTTGGTTTATTTAGGTAAAAGAATTCGGTAGGTAATTGGGAAAGAAAAAGGTTAAAATAGGTTGGAATTTTAAGTTCCGGAGGACACAGGACGCATGGTAGCTAGCTCATAGTTCTGGGTGCCAGCAAAGCTGGGCAGTAATGTTTACCACAAACAAGTTGTTAAAGCCTCCCCACACAGCCAGGGCCCTCTGTTGGTAAGTAAGCTTAACAGAAATCAACACAGATCGATTTTGGCAAACGAACAAATGGCTCAAACGACTTTTTCATTTGCTGGACATTTTTTCGGCTTCGTTTGCAGCAAATTGTTAAATTTATACACCTACACGTATTATTGAACCGGTAACCTATCGCTTATGAAGCGTGTATCTTGCCCTGGATTGTACATCATGATTAGGTTAGAATCCATATAAACAAAATGACAGAATAATCGTCAAACGACTTTTCGTTTGTTGAACAGAAGTTTTTTTTACTCTAACTTTGATTACAGCACTTTTTAAACAAAATTGCAGCGTAACATTGGCGATTGAACCTGTAACGTCTCGATTACGAACCGCAAGACTGTTGCCATTGTGCCACGAATTAGATATGCATATGAATGTCAGAAACATACGTAGAGTCAATAATTAAGGAAATTTGTTTCATGCAGTCATTTGTTGTAAATGAATTGTGTACCAGCACCAAAGTGAATTTCTTTGCAAAAAACTACTTTCTGGAGAGGTTCTTCATAAACTATTCATTCGTTTGCTGCAAACAATAAACTTTTCTAGTATTCGAATAGGCGTTCAGATGTGGGAAGCATTTTTTTGCCCTAATCAACTTATAAAAATGAACTTCAAGCGAATGGATTATTTTGCCTTATGTTTGCTGTAATAGAATTACGATTTGGTTCAAATTTAATAAAGTTGCTTCGAATGAAAAACTTCTGGGGATTGTATTAACTTTCCAGCAAATAGTTTTCATTTAATTCAAAGGATATTTACTAAAGGATATTTAACATCCTCGGAACTTAAAATTGTGCGAATATCATTTTCATCAGTATCAATCTTGTCAAAAAGTGTCTCTTTTTGGTAGAAATTGGGTAACAAACACGTTTTCAAAAAAAAAAAAAAAACTCTTCTCCTATAATGAACAAAGCCTTGAATGCTATTAACCTTTAAAGGCTTAAATCAGCGCAAATACCTATAGCTTCTGTAAGCCGTGACACATGATATCTCCATTGAATTGCTTCCAAAAATTTCTAGCTATACAATAATAATAATTGGGATTAAGGTTCTAAATCCGAAAATAATTGTGTTTCCCAGAGTAAAGCTGAATATTCTCAAATATTTCATAGCTTTTATGTGAAGGGGAACAGGTGGTAGGTTTATAAAATCGTGTAACCTAGGTAGTTTTGTGTATGAAAGGTAACTCATATAAAGGTTAACTTGCCTCGTGTATCCATTGTACCAATATTCCCCTCTCCTCCGCCCCCCCCCCTCCGCCTATACCCTCTTCCAAAAAAAAAAACATATTCGATTGGCTTCATTGAGGAAAATACACGTTAAATGTGCAAATCCTTGCCTCAAGCTGAGACGGTTCTCGTTTTCTCATCATAGGCACATCACAGCATAGACTTTAACCAAACACACACAAACACACACACACACACATATAAACAATTTATGAATTTATTATTATTATTCTTGAGAATTTAGCTTTAAGGTAAATCTTTTTGCTAGGAAACCTCTAGAAAGTTTGTTTCTGTTTTGTATTTTTTTTTTTTTTTGTTCTTAAAAATTGTCATGGTTTTGTCGTCAAGAAGAGAATTGAATTCGTGAGAAGACACAAATGATATCCTTCAAAGGAGTTAAATTTGAAGAAGTATTCAATTTCAAACAAATTATATTCTCCAAATAAATCAAGAAAATGTGTGTCCTTAATTTCGAAATTCTCAGCCTCTATGCTTCCATTATATAGTGGAGACTCGAAAAGGATTATAATTATTTGCGTCATCATCCGGAACAGAAATTCCGGTTAAATTAATTTCTATGGCCGTTCGTTCAATATCAGCAAGTTGTAGCCATTGGGCTTGTTCACTCTCGCCTCGCAAAACAACTACAACAACAATAACAACAACAACAGCAAACTATTCGCATCAAGGTTCAATGAAATGTCCTTTTCCCATTCCATATGCCCTTTCATCATCCGGTGTATAAAGCGGAATGTTGAAGCCAGCAAGTGCAGCTAGAGGATGAAACAGAGTGCAAAGGGCATGTAGTGGCATGTGGCATCCTGCCACATGTCGTAGACCCCGACAGTCACACACATATTCTATTGTCATTCCGGTTGCATTGTCTGTGGAACTTGTGGAACGTAGGTAGGTATAAAGCGTAGGAGCTGAAAACTTTTGAACTTGCATTTACAGTTAGCGAAGAAGGAGAAAGACGGAAGACGAGTGGGTGCTGCCAACAGCTATACAACAACCATACAGGATACCGGCCGAGGCTGATGATGGAGTTGATAGTCCTTTTGTTTAAATAGAATTTCTATTCAAGGATATAGTGAGAGTAGATATAGTCAGTGCGGTATGTGTGTGTTCGTGCTCAACAGTGCCACATAGCTTCCTTTCGAGCATGAAATCAAGTGTGATTTACGCACTCAATATAAGGGAAAACAATATATTTATATATAAACTGAGTACTTTTCCGTTTTTCGAACAAAGGATTCTGACTTTATTGCCAACCAGTTTATGGGCAGAAATGAGAGTTCAAGTTCTCTACTCTAAAACAGGAACGAGTTAAATTTTCTCTTGTTATATGCTACGCCCACCATTCAAGGCAAGAAACGAGTAAAAAATGTTTCAGGGAACAAAAAAAAAAAAAAACAGGATAACACTTGTAAAAGGAGGTATAGAGAGTCCTGGCTAGCGCTGCCATCCATTTATCAAAGAAATGTGTCATATAAAAATCGTAATCAGTTTTTGAGGCTAAAATATGTTTGCATATATCCTTTCATTCCGTGTTTTTTTATTCTTCGATTTTTTTTTGGCTTCCTCTCCTCCATTTTAATAGTTCGAAGACTCTTGGTCTGAATTTTTTTGTAAAATTCAATTTCCATAAAGACTTGCTGCCTAATCTGAGGAACGGGCGTCGTCGTCGTCGACAACATCGAGAAGAAGGTCCTTTCTTTGGTCGTATTTTTTTTTCATTTTTTTGTTGGTCTATTTTTGGTGTCTCCCCTCGAGAAGAGCATCACCCACCCAACATTAACGTTATCCTTTTTGGCTGCCATTAAGTGGGTGATATATGTCCTTTATGGACATTCTTATGCTGCATCAAGGATCTCTATGCATGTGTTTGTGTAAAGTATTTGCATTTGAGAGGTCAAAGGAAAGATGTTTTAGTCGTGTTGGTCGTCGGTCGTTTTCGTCCTTTTTTTTTAAATTGTTCGATATATTTCCTATCCTTAATGTTTCTTTTTTTCTTTGTGTGTTGTTGTTGCAAATATAAAGTATATGCATATTCTTCTTCTCTTGAAATTGAGGATACACTTCAGGATTAGGAAAATCAGTATAAGGAGTAGGTTTGGGAAAATTTTGTGGACCAACTTTTATGCTTTTTAAGTACTTTTGAATGCTGGATGAGAGGGGTTGGGTTATACACACCCTCCGTCTCCGTATACTATATATGGACTATGGTTGGACAATAAAACTGATATTGTCGATTGAAAAGTGCAAAATTTACAGCTTTTTTACTTCAAAACGACGATGAAGGAGCAGAAGATGAAGCATAGTATATGAATAGAGTGGCTCCTTGAGTCTTTTGTAATATGTTTTATGGAGCGTTTCGTCTATTTCATTCGGGGGAGGAGTATATATACTTGGAGGTGGAATGAACTATTAAAAAGATTTTGAACCATGCTGCTATTCTTAATATTCAATTTGAAGTATCTGCTTGGTAATAGACAATAAAATAGTCGTAAAGGACCCTTGTCGATGTTTTGATTTTTTTTTTTATTTTGCTTTCAATTTCTGATATTGGATGATGAATATAGGTACAATAGCAGCAACAGCAGCAGTAGCAGTCATATCTCGATCGGTTTTATGAAAAGAGGATATAAAAATTGTAATTTATTTGCAAAATTCATTGATATCACCTTGATGGGGTGATGGAATTTTTGAAATAGATGAAAAATAGTTAGAGCAGGTTTTGTGAAAGAATAAAGATTTATTATACCATCCTTTGTGGGGCTCGATGTTTTACGGGACTTTTTGGATATTTGATCAGATCACTGGAAAATGTGCTGATATTTGACATCATACAAATAAAAAGCAAATTGTTTGGGTTCAGCGTTACCGCTGTGCCACTTTAGTTTCAGTTTTCCACATTTTTTTTCAGGATGTGCCACATTTGTGTGAGTTTTTTTTCTCACTGAAGTCAATTTTCATATACAAAAATGGTATTCCTTTAATAGAATATATATGTGCTTTTTTTCTCGAGTGCCACTTTTTGTGCAACTTTTTGTAAATATCCAACGTTGGGGTTATTACTTACTGCAAAAAAAAAATATGAATTACAAAAATATGAATAATACTACTTTTACGAATCGTTGCCAGAAATTTTTTTCAAGAATGTGTTAATTTTCACGAGTTCCTTTATGCACCTAGCACCTATATAAAATAAAATTATTGATTTTTACCAAAACTTCGACTAGATGGCTATTCCGGAAAAGTTCACCTTTATTTTGAAAATGAAAAATATTGGAACATTTTATTGAAAAAAAAAAATTATTTATTCGTTTTACAGCACACCATCGTTTTGATAATTTTCGTTTCTCTTCCTCTCTCACTCTCTCTATGAATTAAATTAGTACAGCATACCTACGATTAAATCCCTTTACTTTACCACAAAAAGTCTCTTGCAAATGATTAAAGACTTTCATGCTTCTAACAAAAAAACAAAACAAAAGAGCTGAGTAGCAAACTTGAATAATTATTAAGAAAGAATATTATTCTATTGATGGCTATTTGTGGGTAGCCATCTACACTTTACAAACAAGGAGCTTGATGAATGGTGACGGTGCAAGAAAACTATCTAGCAAAAGTAATGGCTGTAAGAATGGCATATAGAAATCATTTGGTAGCAATTAGAACTAAACTTTAGAAAAAAAACCAAAGATCAACTATATTTCCAAATATTTTGTAAGAAGTTCACTCGAGAGAAACTTTAATGAAGAAGTCAGCACCACCAGACTACGTTTATCTGCTCAAAAAAAATGTAAAAACGAAGACTCAAAGGTAATTGTCGATTTCTCCCAAACCCTAATCGTACCTAGTACTTGTTTTAGTTTTTTTAAACAAGAGAATAGAGAGACCTTCTTGTTGTATGCAAGTAATGATAAATTGCTATGTTTGTTTAACATAAAACATCCTGTTGAAGGAGAGCTCCCAATAGATATTATATTGATTTGGTTCAAGTGAAAGTTTGAGGTCCTACTTTGTTGCAGATAACCCCATTGAACTCCAGCCAAGGAGAAACATGATCAACATCCGGCGCTTCCTTGGCTTGATTCTGATTTTTTTTCCCTTTTTCTTTGTAGATACACTCTATATGTACCAAAAACCATGTATGTACGTACATAATAACAAGTAAAGAAGGCAATCAAAGAACATGACCAAAATACAAGAAATTTGCCCATTCCATCAAAATATCCAACAACTACCTATTATACTCTGGCAAAGCGCACTGTGAAAGGACTTTCACTCTAAAATTCATCGTCTCAGGCTGTTTCCTCAATAAACAATTGCGCAGACATGAGAAGTCTTTGCCCTGGCTACTAACTCCATATTCACCACTTACAACATTCCCAAACCACAATCCCTCCATCATATGGACGGCCATACACAAAAGCCATGGCAAATTGGCCTCCACTGGAATGATTTGCACTATTTCGGCCGGACTTGAAGTAGGAGTTTCGTCCAGGAATCTCATCATTATACCAGAGTGTGTAACTATTTGTAGGCTGGTTTGGTGTACCTCTGTTTTGGTAGTATGAGAGTGTCTGGTCTAGGCACACACTATCTGGGCAATTTTAAAAGTCACTGCCGACGGCTGGGGTCATTGCAAACAATTTTTGGTGGTCATGTCCATGATATCCTTCCGACACATCCTTTAAAAAAATATAACAAAATGAAAAAACAAGGAAACTTCGCCACCATTTCCAAAACCCCAAAAAACTAAATAAACAAAACAAGAGAACATGTCTGGAGCTGTACGTTGTTATATTGCAGAGCATTGCAAGTGAAACTTCATGCCACCAACACACACACACACACACACAAACACATATCCTCCCTGTGTATACCTTAGAGATTCATGCAAGGAATACTTAAACAAGTTAACTTTGGCCATTCCAGGAACCTCTAACAAGTCACGTGTTTTAATAGAGAAACATGACGGCGCAAAATACAGAGCAGAGTAAAGCAAAAAAGGGAAAAATGAAATCCGAAATTCTTAACACTCGCTGCGGCAGGATAATTGAAAAAAACGAAGCTTCAATTCCTTTTTATTTTCTGTGTAATATAACACTGCAATGTGACAGGACACATCGAACCATCCAGTTAACATATTGTGAACATCCTGATCCTGTCAGTCCTCGGATGAGGATAGTAATGTAACTATATATGAGCTGAGCTCTGCCTTGTTGATGGTCTCTTCCTTATTTTTTTTCTAATGTGTGCTGCAATGTAAGCGCGCAAAGTGCAAAGGCGATCTGAATAAAACAAAAGGATATATGTATGGAGGGCTGATGTGGCGCCAAACGAATGCCAACAAGAATGATGGCATACGTCAAAAGGATCCTTCATAATAAATAAGGTACGTATACACTCGGGATGGATATTCTTAGCTCACAAAAAAACAAACAAAAAAACAATGAAAAATCCACTCCAGCAACATCAGGAGCAGGAGCAAAAAGAAAGGGTAAATATTTGATGGACTTACATGCAAGTTTGTTGTGGAAAAGAACCTCTCGGCTCAGCTCGACTTCACTCGTCTCGTCTCGGAAGCAGGAAGGATACTTTGTGTACTACTTCACCTCAATTCGGTATGCAAATCGAATCCAGTCACATCCTCTGACATAGTAGCGAACAAAAGTACACCCACAATTCACGTAATGATAAATGGTGTAACCAGGTGCTTTTTTAAAAATATCCTAAAGGTCCTTTTTTAGACTCGAACAATTCTCCAGAAATAATAAAGAAGAATGAAATGGAAGCCATGATTCGGGAGGGGCTTCACCATACCGTGGAAGCAGCTCCAAAAAGCAGAGGGCCCTCTAGCAGTAAGCATAACTTAGCCACCCGTAGTTTTTGTATTGGTGTTTATTACGAGTTACGACCCTATTGTCGACCTTTCTATGGATCAATCCAAAGTGAAAGCAAAAAGTTCATTTAATGTGGACAAAACCTTATTGAACTATTTTTGATTCTTATAACTTCTAGTTAAGACCCCAAAGGAGTTTAATGGCTTTTAACTGGCATACTAACTGTTATATATTTTTTATGTTTTAAGTCACATGAATAGGTTAACTGTACATGTACCTACCTACAAACCTAATTGATTGTAATGACCTCTGTAAGACCTTTGAATGCTTCGTTCGATAGCTTGATGGAATTGAAAAAAAAAATCCAATCTGGTCACACTTTTTTGTAGAGATGTGCCCCAATTGATGACATTAGAACAGCTAGTGAGTTTCTCCTACTAACATGGCTCCTCTGTCGTCCTCGTCGGATTATATTGTTAGAAAATTCGCAGCTCTTAAAAGTGTTCACATGTCGCTCGCTCGCTTGCTTGCTGGCTGCTATACCTCAATGATGGTGAAGGAGGAGTCCTTTTGTCATTTAATACTCCATCTCACCCCAGCACCTCCAAAGCACCACCGTGCCTAGCTGTCCTTGTATGTCATGATACGTAGAAAGATGTAGAAGAAGGCAAGGACCAAAAACAGCGAGCGAGCTCCCGCACAGCTCGGTGACATGGAAAGAAGATTTTTCCACAGGTATTCTTAGCTCGCTGGCTATAAAAAGCAATTTTTCTTTTATTCCTTTCTCTCTCTCTCTCTCTCTCCATCGCATAGTTTTTACTGTTGCACAAAACACCGTTAGAAGATTAGCTTTATTTTTTTTACCAATCTTTTTTTTTCATGTGTCTCCTTTGAATCCGATTTCTATGTTTGCCTGAAAGGACATAACACGGAAGTGCACCCACTCTCTCGGTTCTTCTGTCACTATCTTTATATCTATTCTAATGGAATTGGTGTGAGTTGGAGAGTTGGGTGAGGATAGGCAGGCGGCAGTGGGGTGAGCAGGGTTTGTGTGTGCACTTACCAAATGGGAATCCACTTATGTCAGCTGTGAAGTTTCTTTGAAGTATTTTTATTCACTACGCTCTGACGGCAGAATACATCCACTTCGGATCTAAGCTAAAGCCATATGAATGAGGCAGAAGAGGGGCATGGGGGTAGGGCAATATGGGGTGAGATGGATTCTATATGTTTGTTGTTGTTGATCTCATTTACGGATTTAGAGATATGACGATGATGTAGAACATACCGAAACTCCTCTTCTTCTTCCATGTTCCTTCAGACTCGAGTGATGACAAAAAATCTTCAGTCATCCAATGAAACCGACACCAACCCGAACCCAAACATCACATACAGTCCGGGTCGGTGACATTGTGTGAGTGCATGATGTAAAGTGTGAAAATTGCATTAGTTGGTGTTTTTTTTTGTCTTCCTTTGAAGTTCCATCAGGAGAGATGTTTTTTAAGCTTCAATTTTCTGGTTTGTATGTTTTCAAGAAGAACAACAAAGATTTACATTGTCGCAGAAATAGAATGAAAATTGCATAGGCATGGAGAAGTTGTAGTTTTATTTTGTTATTTTGGTTGTTTTTTTCTTGTGTATTTTTATTACCATCATGGTCAAGGGAAAGATATCAAAGAATAAAAAGGAACTTGCTTGCTTTTGATCTTCTTTTAAACAGAAGTGAGATAATGTTTTTGTTTTACATATATCGTTAGTCGATTTAATAAATCAACTTATTCAAAATGGAGTTCCTTAATATGTTTTTGGGGTCCTAATAGCTATTTTTTATTTAATTACCAAGAAAACAACAAAAGACCATCATTGTTCTTTTTAAAGGATAGAAAACAAAAAATTCCAATACCGTGGGACCAGGCCCCTTACGATGCGGCGAAGGGTAAAAACGGTATTAATACCTCCCCATGTTCCAGGGCCTTCTCTGGTCTCGTAAATCAGCTCTCGGTCCCTGGAGATAGTCCTTTACCATCCGCAGGAGATATGCTGTAATGTTGATTCTCCGTTGGAGCGCGTCCAGTATATCACTCCACCTGGCTGAGTTGAAGACATTTAGTACGTTGCTAGCAAGACGATCTTCTTCCAGTACTGGTTTCCTTGTTGGCGAATTCGGGACGTGCACTTGTTCTTGTATTGTTCCGATAGATGACCCGTTGCTTGTACCGACGCTGTGAGCCATGGTTTCAACAGTTTTTCCAAGAGATTCCCTGCGGTGTCTAGCATGCATGCACAAACCATTACGCCAAACCAGCCCACACAAAGTCGATCAGTCTTATTAAGCTAATCCATAGAATCCGACGCTTCCGTTCTGTTGTCGATGAAGTTGAGAGTTCGACTACTTTTCCATCTCGTCCGTTCGATCCGTCGCTTATGGGTCGTTTCTCACAAGAACGTTGTGTATTTTATAGAGCTGTCAGTTGAAAACATCGACGTTACGCCCGCTATTATTTTGTTCCTGACATATTTTTTCCATAAAACTTATTACAAAAGAGCCGTTACATTGTTAAAACGTTAAAACCGCAGTATTACTCATTCAACGTCAATAAGCTCCAAAGAACAATCTTATTTGTCTGCAATTTTTACAACAACAAAATGGATTTTACTGTCTAAGACAAGTTTATCAAACAGATCTATCATCGCAAAACAGAACTAACAAATTGGTTCATAACACTTCAACATATCATTTTGATTTCTTCAAAACTGTTTTTTTCTTATTTATTCGATAAATTTAACATTCCACCTCCTGCTCCATGTAACTTCAGAATAATAGTCAATTTATCTCGTCTTTGGTGTACCTACTTAGTCAAACACAATTGCCCTCCATAAAAAAAGTAAACTTTTTACTGTGAGATGACAAAGCAATATAATTTTACACCAACGACTTCCAATTCCACCTTACAGCACCAAGTCATCACACGCGACCATTTGTCCGTCCGTCAGTTCTTTGGATGTGTGTGTGTGTGTGTAGGTCGTTCAGATGTAGCCAATTTAAGGCTACACACCGTTTTGACCAGAAAATGTCCTCGTCATAACTTTATTTCATGGTTATGTTGTGTGTCTTCTATCACTTTGCAATTTGTAGAAAGTGGAAACCTACTTTTGCAATGGCAAAATGTTATTAGCAATTTTCTTTTGTGTTCGCCCACACGCGTGTGTTCGTGTATGTCCTTGTTGTCACACTCATAAAAAAAAAAAAAAAAAATAACAGCCTCCATCATATAAAACATCTCTACCCACTCAGACACAGACACAAAGACATAACTTCATCAACTTTTTGTGGAACATAACATACAGCCAAGCACTTAAATTCCGTTATTTTATTGAAACACAGAGCCTCAACTTTTTAACAATATATCGTCTAGCGCACCTGCAGCAGCATCAGCATCATATCGTCAGCATCGTCAGCATTCTAAGCAGGATACAATACTCCCTCGCACTCTCACTCATACGTCCAACATCCTGGTGCCATTAGATGGAACGTGAGAGTGTGGTTGGTGGCCACAAGTACGCGGCGCAAACACTTTTTCAACAAAAGTTTCTCTAAAAATTTTTACTTCTCACATGAGGCATCACACTCACAAATGAGAGGAGGGGGGAATCCAAACCCCCCAGCCAGTACCTAGAGGACAAAGTTTTGAGAATAATTTTTTTTTTGTGTTTGTTTTGTGTTACAGAAAGGACGAAATTTTTGTTCTACATAAAAGCTAGGGGATGTGTCAAAATCTCAATATGCTTATGGCACGTCATAGCCCGTATGTGTGCAACACACACAAAACGGCCTCCTTTTTGCCTATATTTACCCTAAACAGGCTGTGCTTAGGTGATGGAAAGATTTAGATTCTATTGCCAAAATCAAACTCAAACAGGAGTTCCCCCGAAATACATCAATGGCAGAGAATATTTCAAGGATATGTAGAAAAATGTGTCACAAATTCCGGAGATCCTGTGTGAGTAAGTGAGCAAACGAGCGAGTACCTAAAACGTGGCAGTGGTTTTTCAGTTGAATCACGTTTTATCCCAAACCGCAGCTCGGCGCAGCTCATGGTGACAGCAACAGAAAAAATGGAAGAAATCAAATCAATCACTTGCTGCAAGGATGTAAAAATTCTGGCAAGAACACAGAGAATATGGGCTCTGATGGTCAGTATCCACCCCGCCAATAACTGTACTTTCGTACAATTAATCAGTCAGACATAATTGAAACTAATTCGTACGTTGTAGCTTGTAGCTTCATACATGTCGATAGCCCTCCGTTTGGTGGATGCACATTCGCATTGCAATCATTGGACATGGCCATGTCCTGCGGTTGAGCCTGTTCGAACTGTAATTTGATGGCTCGCATTCGTTTTACTAATTTTTTTTATATATTCCTTTTGCTTTCCTCTCTCGACGGGCTGATTCCAGGGATTCCATCATCCTCCCGTTCGTTGAGTCCTGAAGGTTCCTACTATACCTACATACATGATAGTATTATTCGCTAAACGAGCCTCAAATCCCCTGGACAGAATAAATTGTTTTGCGGTAGATGGAATGATTTTTTTGTTCGCTCGGCATCGAAACAGTTAAATGCGTCCATCAAAATGGTGGATAAATAATACCACTGCTGGCTGCCATCATGGCGGCATACGTCATATATTGGACAAACATTGATGGTTACGGTTGCAGATGGAAAAGGATTCTACACCTCCGCGTAGTGTCGGTCACCTCTTCCGCTGCCGCCGCCACCGATCAATGCCAACACAATTCAGGGCATAATGCGAGTGAGTATTAATTATTATTCTCGACTGAACGAGTTCAATGCAATCTGTTAGTCTGCCGATGCAATAGTAGTGAGGTTTGGTTCAAATTTCAAAACGAAAAAAACTGAAAGTTAGGTAGTATGAAGTCGGTGTGTTGCAAAGGGGTCAAAAGGATTTGGACAATACTCGCATCATACAATGATGGAGAATCGATCTGGGACAAAAGGGACCAGCAATGAGTTAGAGTTAGTGAGTGAGTGAGTGAGTGAGTGATTGGACGACCGCATAAACTAATTTTTGCTGCTGCATTAGACGCATTGCTTAGGAATTGGTAATAAGGATCAAATCAGGCGTTTTGGGTATTGCGGCAGACAAGCTTTACCACCGACCGTTGGGATACACACAACGAAATTTTGGGAGCGCGAATAGTCTATTTTTTTTTTTTTTTTGTATTAAAATTCATTTTATTATTGAGTGAAAATAGTTTGCAGGATTACATAATCTGTAGGATCTAGGACCTAATTTGTGGGTGGGGTGTGAACTTTATATGCCTACTGAGTATGGTTTGATCTGTGCTGTCAGAATTTTGAAAGGCTGTGAAATCTATTTTATTAGTTGTGGAGCTAATGTAGGGGCGCAATTTTGATTTCCCTTGATGATTTTTGTGCTGGAACAAAAAACATCCTCATGGGTCCTCTCCATGTCTGTTTTTGAATTTGTTGGTATTAGATTATCAAAACTTTAAAATTTTGTTGGTATAGCCTAGGATTTTAAAATATAATGTTTAAACCTTTAACCTCACAATAACTGAAGCATGTTTAATAGGCATTACAAGTTTACTGGTGATAATTGCTATCGTTCAGTGGCGGGAACAAAAATTTTATCGTCACCTCTAAGCTGGAACTACCAAGACTTTCAATATTTTTAAAGTTTAACTGATCCAATAGCTTTGTGACAACTATTCATCTCTTCAAAATGAAGAAACTGGGTGAAATAGCCATATCCAGTTGTCAAGCAAAAACTTGTTGCAGTCCATAGTGACGTTCTTTCCAAGAAATCAGTGTTGGCAAACGAAAAGTGCATAAAAATCCCTGCAGTCCTACAACTCTATTGGAGCTGTGTTAAAGACCCTTAGTTCTTTGGAGGCCCCTTCAGCTCTATTAAAAGTCTTTTCAATTTTATTGGGGACTTGTTCCCCTTCAGCTCTGTTAGGTGCCTTGCAGATGTTTTATAGAGATGTTAAACTTGAGTTGAGGGCGTCTGGAGCTCTATTAGACCCCTTTTCAGCTATATTTGATACCCCTTCAATTATTTTAGAAGCCCCTATAACTCATCTGCAAGAACTGTTAAAGGCCTTGCAGATCTCTCCCCTGACCCTGACAGCTCTATTGGAGGCCCCTACACTTCTGTTGAAGGCCCATAATATTTTTTTTGATGACCACATACACAATGCACAAAGTTCATAATCTATAAAGGACAAATATTACAAAAAACTCACATTGGGCGCCATTTTTATCCTCTTGCTACTTTCAAGATTTTAGAATATTTTTTTTTTGCAAGATTTTTCCTCAATATAGTTTCATGTGTGCATATCAGGTTTAAGTAAGTTACAACTTTGCTTCCAAAGACGAATCCACATCGAAATAATGCTGTAACGGTAGCACCCGCCGTAATATAGGACTGAGCTCAGGCTCTCCTTGAATCCAAATGCCATTTTAATTTAATAACTCCAAGGACGCACGTGTGTGCTACAGATGTTGAAAGTGTGGGTCACTAGGCCCAGAAATGTTTTTATTTTTGTTTACACTATTATCTAAAGTGCTTCCTCTTGACCTCTATCACGCAAGAATCTCCAGTAAGGTGATTTAAAAAATTGTTTTCTCTCCGGGATTCCACGACCAAATTCAAACTTCATTACATCATTCCGCAGGTATTTAAATTATACGAAAATAACGCATGTTTTTGCAACTTTACCTCTTCTCCAAAATCTAACTACATGGTACATCCTATTAAAAACTTCCAAGTGCACACTACTTTTCGAAATTAGGTTTCCTTTTGCCAATTTACATTCAAAAACAAATTAAAAAACAGAAAAAACGAATAAACCGTCATAACCGCATTTTCCATCATCAAATAATTTTTTTTTACTCCTTCTTCTCTATTTATCTACTTCAACTCCAAGTACCTGAATCATTTAACCGTCAAGTGCGGAGTAACTCCTCTTATGAGCCAAAAAGTTATTCCAAGAGTGAGTCTTTCCATAACAAATATTATTATTATTTTTTTTTTTCAAAAAAAAAAATTGGTTTATCCTTCAGGTGGAACACGTAAATAAAAAAAAATCTGTAGAAAAAAAAATATATATTCAAAAAAAAAAGAAAAAGTTAAAGTTAAAAAACTTATTCCCTGTCGTCGGCATTTTCGTCGTCGACATCATTAAAAAGTTTCAAGTGTGTTTTTTTCTCTCTCTTTCTACCTTTCTCTCTATCTCTAGCTGCAAATTTGAATTTCCTTCACTCACTCCTTTACTCACTGCTGATCAGGACCTTCTGTGCAACTTTAAACCAAGTGTAAACAACGAATTCTAAAAATAAATAATATTTCGTAATGAAGCATAATGGCAATGTGAGTTCTTTTTTTTTGGTGGAATATCCTTCCACGAGGGCTCACAGTGGACCAGAGTAACAAAATTAACAAAAAAAAAGTAGATTAGGCCTTTAAAATCTTACAAAACGCCAACCCCCCAAAGCAGCAACAAGGTTCAGAAGTGGGATATATTTTGAATTTTGACTTAAATTCTTTTGGGTATTTTAAAAATCCCACTTCTATTTGTTGGAATTCCTAAGTTTCGAATGTCAACGGAAATATCTAGTTAAATTACTCCTAAGATCCAATTTGCGGTAGTGATTGTGAAAAAAAAATTGTATTCTTTATTTTGTTTTAAGTTTTGTAACTTTGGCCCACTGTGTGTCATCGTCCTTGATTACAGGTGGCTGTATAGGGAGCTATCGAGCGGGGATTGCGTGTATCCTTAAAGCCTTGAATATGATCCCTTAAATTAATCCTAATAACACCACAAGCCATCGACCACCGCATACCGTCAATGGTGCAGAGTAAGAGAGAGCGAGAGAGAGGGAGAGAGAGAGAGAAATTGGAATTGAGATTGCCAAGAGAATTGTTGTTTATTAAGTCGTATAACACCGACCAACCATTTTTGGAGTATAAAAACTCTATTCAGGAAATTAATTCCAAATTGTGAATAAGTTGTGCGGGAAAAGTCCCGACTCCTGGATGAGGTAAGCTTGCTCAAACCCTCCATTTATAAGCAACACACAAATAAGTTTCAGCTCGCGCTGACTTTTCCGCAGGTAATCCAGGATATTTTTTGTGTGTTCTACTCTACTCTGCCTCGTGCCACGCCGTTGGCTACCAATTCAGCTCTTTTGTTTATTGGCCAAGGAATTATACAGTTAATTAATTTTTATCTGTCTAATATTTTCATATCGCAAGGACTATTGGCTGATGAGGGTGGTGAAGCAGCCAGCACACAGAGGTAGTTGTTCGTTATAGCTATTATATCCGGATAACGGGCATTGCATATTTTTCGGCGCAAACTTTTTCCACAAAGTTGGCTTTTTCTCTTGTTGTTTGTTTATTTTTTTTTTGTTTTCTTGTTCTTTTTGGCCAAAGGTGTGTGTCAGTTTATCGTTGGAGGGAATTAAGGACATAATGAAATTTTATGAAGCACGTGAAAGTTATTTTTTTCCGCTCACTGAAGAGTTTCTTGTTTCGAGAATGAAAATAAGAACGATAGTAGATACTTTCTCAACCTCTAGCATGAGAATTGTGAAGCTTTACCGACCGAATAAAGGTCAATTGCCTGGAAGTAGAGTGTGGACTATGAAATGAAGATGAAGCAACAGAGAAAATGGAGGCAGCAGCCACAATAACGGCAGAGTGGTAGCAGTAGCAGCAGCAAGCAGCAACAGCAAGAAGCTATTCAAAAACGAATGCATAAATCAGTATTATTGGCGCATATATCAGACGTTGGGCGCCATTTCTGGAGCAAATGTGGTTGTTCCTTAGTGAATTGCATTCAGTATAGTTTTAGTGGGTGGTTGTTGTTTCCTCCTCTTTAACTTAAATGTCCTGCAACATAGTGTTTTGGTATTTTGGTAAGCGAGCGATTGTAATGACCTACAAAATGTATAAAAAAAAGAAAGATAGGAAGGGAATGCTCATAAAAGCATGCAACATCACTCGTGAATCTTTTTTGGCCGTTTTTATTCTCCTTAAAAAAAAATGTTTCAGAAAGTTGGGGGTTCTATTTTTTTTCTTTACCATTTTGTGTGTTGTTTTTATTTCTTCGGTATGCAATCTGTTTTCGTTATAGGAATATCGCTACAGAATATCCTTTGCTGCATCCTTTTTAGTTGAATCCGCGAATATAAAAAAAGACTATGCAGTGGGACAAAAATGCTTTTATACACTTTTTGTTGCACATTTTTTTTTTCTGTTGGCTACAACATGCAAATTTACATAAAAGGTTAGGTGCAAAAAAATAAACCTACACTTTTGGGGAAACATTTAGTATTTCCGCAGATACTGCACGCTGAATGCTGTTTTACTATTGTTTCCTGCATAAATAATCTCTGTCAAGCAAAAAAAAAAAAACATTGAATAACATTTATAAAAGTAATGCAAGCATATGCTTCGGAAGACCAAAAACATTATCAACACTGTCACACCTTTAAATAATTTGTAGTTGAAGAGAAGCTTTGACTGCCAAGAAAATTCAACAATGAACTTCCTCAAGGATCAGTGTTAAGACCACATATTCTTAAAACTTTTCCCTCTATAATCTTCAAGCGACGACGCGACGGCTTCTAAAAGTTTGTTACAACTATTTTACAAAAAGCAAAGTGAAAAAAAAAAATCTTGTCGAAGATCCCTCAAAGCTGGGCGAATACTTACAAAATGTGAGGCTGTCTACCAGCATGAGCAAACGGAGACTACTTCAAGCTATCAAACACTCTGCTTCGTATCCAGTCTGTTCTTGGGCTGCTGAATTTTGTTCCTCGTTCTGGAACTTTTGAGCTAAAGAAAAAAGAGTTCAATGTCTAGTTTAATTATTTAAGGCGTACAGTCTGAAGAACAATCATTACAACACCAAAAATTTTCTTCCCCGTGCTATGAACTCTACAACAACTAACACAGTAAGGAGATGTTTAACTGTGAACTTTGTCCATGTGGAACGTATGTTGTTAATGTTGGCCAACATAGTATGGACCAACATAAGGTCGTACCTATGTAAAAAAGAATAGGGACCAGAGGGTTTTTACGAAAATTGTCATTAAATTTCTTTTGTAAACTGCAAACTTTAGCCTTTTTTTCATTCCAAATAGCAATCATTTCGCATTGCATCAGTTCTTTATTCAACATTTTTTGACTCTTTAAAAAACAAAATATCCCACCTGAAGGAAGGCTTAACGCTCTTTTCAGACACATGGCTTCTGTGAAATATCGAACTTTTCCGCCAGCGGAAACGGTTTTTTGTTTTGTTCTGCTCTTTTTTCTGTTAAATTCTCTGAAACTTTTCTAGCAGCAGCACCAGCACAGACTGTGTGGAAAATAACTTTTTTAATTAAATTTATATCTCGTCCTCCCGTTTTTTGGTTGTGATCAAAACATTTAAATAATACCGAAACGCACTTGAAAATCTGCAAGGCTATGAAAGAGAAAAAATGCAGGGGTTATCCTTGGGGCTATACCTATACTCGCCGAAACTCGAATTACATCCACAATTCATAGGCACAACAGTGTCCGGAGCGTTGCAATGTGGAGTCATATTGGTTAGTGATGGTTGCGGTGGTGGCGGCGGGAGACATCGTCGTCGTGTCGGTCGCAACAAAGTCCTCGTTAGACTTTGGTATCCTGTTCGTTCAACTAATAGAACATACCGTTCAAGACTCACATATACACCAACTTGGGTTGTATACGCGAAAAGGTGGCTTTTTGAATTATAAATGCGTTCAACTAATTGCATCCGCCACCTTTGGGAATACAGTAACACACAAACGAACGTTCCACTCTTATTGTGTTGCTCCATCACCATCTCTACCGCACCGACCGCCTCCACAGCCATGTCTGCAACATACCGAAAGTACTGGAGGAAGTACCCCGAGGCACTCTAACTCGAGTACAAATAGCTAGCTATCCATTCCGCTCGGCTGTGTTCGTTCTGTGCATTTGCATGGGTAATTTGAATATTAATAACTCGACAATTAATCGTGACGTACTCTTCGAGTTGTTGCAGCAACAGCAGCGCGCGGCAGTGGTAGCTGCAGAAACAAAGCTCTCTACAATACAATTCTCTCTTCCTCCTCCTCTGTCTGGCTCTGGCTGGGTACATTTTCGAACTTCTAACCCCAGCCCAAGGATATATCTTCAGTGTACCCCCAACCATAAACAAGGACGATGACAGAGACTTTCAGGGTTAAATGTGTGCAGCATGGCAGACAAGAGAAAGTGGCAACACCTGTCTATGTTATGCCGCACGACTAGACTTCTCTATGTACATCGCAAAGGCAGAACCAACAACTATGATGGTAGAAAATTTGTATACACAAAGTCATCAAGGTTAGGGTCGTCACATCCTGCTGCCACAACTTCCCGATTTGAGTTTCCTGCAAATATAGCTTTTAGAATCCTTTGATCTCATATAGCATCAACCAAATAGACGGCAACGACAACGAAAACGCACGAACTCAGTTATACGAACTAGTTAACGACTTTTCCAGAAGATGAATTAGAATGCAAATTTTGTCCACAAGAATTCTATAGCAAGTTTGGGGTAAAATGGAATAAGGCTCTCCGTCATAACGTAGGGTAACTTATAATTTGTACATTCACTCAACCGTTAGTTAGTAGAAAGAGTGATTTCGAGATATAGCAACTTGTAGAAAATGGTTAGGGGAATTATGATTTTTTTTGTTACTGGGCCTACCTTACATAGGAGTGGAGGGGGGGGGGGGGGAGATATTAGTTTAAGAAGCTCCCTTAAAAGTATTTTTATACTTAAAAATTATGTAAGTATCTACCAGCACTTTGTGAATCTTGGCTTTACAGTATTGAATTTTAAATGGCGAACAATAAAGGTGAATTATTCACCTTGGGATGTTTTTGTATAACAAGTTTTCTAACATAATAAGACTCTTAAGCTGCAGAGTATGCCATTAAGCTACCTTTTTCTTAATTTTCACATCATATTTCAATCAATCGAGGCTTAGTTCTAAAAAAAGAGGATAAACAAAAAAATGGCGCCCAACAAAGGAAATGGAATTCTTTACCTACTTTGAAATTATAACTTTTATCTGTGACGTAATATTACTCTTATCTTCTCGATGACTACTAGTGCTTTTTTGCCTTATAAGAGCCTGTCTCATTTCTGTCACCTTCATTTTAATAGTGGCAAATTGCGCAAAATAATTGCAAGAACTTTTATTGCTAATATAGCAGCAATGAACACTTAAATGCTAGTTTTTCGTGCACCGCAGTGTCCCCATCCACTCTCCATTAGTGTTTTGCTCATTTTTCTTTCAGAGAGAGAGCTCATGGGTTTTCTCTTAGCAGTTATGCACTTTATCTGCAATATTTCCTGGAAGAACTGTTGTTGTCAATCGCAGCATTTTAGTAATAGAAGGTTATCTGATGACTTTATATTGAAGGGCTAGTATCGAGTTCTTGATGTACCTAAGGACTTTTAATCCATTACACCACCAAATCGATCTTGAGTTCTTTTCTAGAAGTACCAATTGTATTACAAGGTCTATTTATTTTGATATCTTCATTTCCGTGTACTTTATCACAATTATTAAAAAAAAAAAAATTAAATAAAAAACTAAAATGGTACCCAACAGAAGGTTAGGGAATTTATCTTCTAATGAGATGATTAGGATTATGAACAAGTTTTTGAGCTGATTTTTGATCATTTTTATAGCATAAAAAAGAAAATTAAATAAAAAACTAAAATGGTACCCAACAGAAGGTTAGGGAATTTATCTTCTAATGAGATGATTAGGATTATGAACAAGTTTTTGAGCTGATTTTTGATCATTTTTATAGCATAAAAAAGATTAAAAATACTGGCGCCCAACACCGAATGAATCAACCTTCTTGTTTATTTCAAAGTCCAAAGAAAAAAAAATCGGGATGCTCATTGACCTGCAACTGAACATTTATATTTATTATCTCAATGAGGAATAATTAAGGAAAAAAGATAGAAATGGCGCCCAACAGAGGCTGACATCAATAAAAAATTTAAATGAATTAGCTTTTAAGAAGCATTTTGGTAAGAATTACAAAAATATCAAAACGTGAAAGAAAGATACAAATTTCACCCTACATGCCTTATGTGTTTGAGTAACTAATCTAATAAAAAAAAATAATATAACATCCCTGATGCCAGCGAAGGTAGACAAAGTGGAATCAAGATCTAAAGGAATACGCATATAATTATTTCAATGATGATGGACTACGTGGAATAAATCCGTTAGGACTTCACCACCTTATATCCATGGTTCTTTGTGTGTATACATAAACAGGCCTAAAATTGACTCTCTCGCTATTACATTTATGTATGTAGTTAGCAATTTGGTTACCTTTCGTTCGTCCAAATTATACAACATGGGGTGTTTCTATAGCCAGAGCTGTTTAAACAGATTAAAAGCAGTCCGTCAGCGGGGAATTGTTGATGATTATAATTTTGTTTTTTTTTTTACATTCATTCGTCATTCATGTCTGTAGAGTGTCCTTTCTGTCTGTGTCCATCATCATATCGAAAGGGATCAAGGAACATTATTTGAATACTTAATCAAATTTTTGTATTAAGCAAATATATGTGTGTGTGTGTGTTTGTGTATGGTATGTGGCTTTAACTTTGACGGCAACCAACAACACACGAAACAGAGCCGCGTGGTATAAATTTATGCAAAAAAGGGAAAATCTTTTGCCTGTTGTTTCTGTGAATTTGACAATCTGTCCAAATAAATGGAATTTCTGGCACTCGGACAGAATGCACAGATACAAGCTTGGGGTATTTTTATAGTCCACAATATTTATACACCAGTGAAACGAACGAACGGTACCCTTGTGTGTAACTTTGTACATAAATAGCTATAGGGGTGAATTTTGATTCATTTTTAAGGCCTTTTACTTTCCGAGTTGGATTTTGAATGGCGTGTTGCATTTAATTGGAAGTTCAATTATTTACAAACTTCTATGATTATCGCATGCAAGCTTATGACACACACAAAATAAAACACAAGGGTGACTGACTGACTGTGAGTGTCTTTTGTAACATTTGGGCGGGATTCGAATTTATTATTATTATTATTAGGCAAGGGTAGAGTATGATAGTCATTAGATTCTTTTGTGTTTAACTTACATGATGGAAAACACGAAAACATAAACCGGTTTCAACACTTCATTTCAGTTCAGAATGTCAATTTTAGATCTATGGGGAGTGTTTTAAGCGAATAAAGTATTAGTATAATGTAATTACAGGAAGTTCGCGTTGGGCGCCAGTTACATGGAACATGTAATATGGTTTGTCATAAGCATAATATCGAAAAGGTGTGTCAACATTGTTTATGAAAGCTGTTGTCATTTAAAATCAAGCCTATAATTATGACTTGTATGATGGAATTAAATATTAAAGACTGTTTGTATAAAATAATAGATGGAACGAAGGGTAAATATGTACATCCATTAGGTAGACAATTTTAACTTATAAGGTGGACAGGGGTCAAAGGAAGAAGATTACATTTTCTTGTTAATGGACTAACAGGCTCATAAATTTAACCAGGACTCATCCTTTTTTTGTCTCTTACAGACAACTGTTGACAAAATATATAAAATTAATCGAACAAACTCATACAAAAAAAATACACTCACTCAGAAATGTGTCGATAAGAAATCCTTGAAATAATTGGATTCCCGACAAAAGAAATCCAGTAGCACCCAACGCCGTCGTCGTCGATAGTAGGTATGTGTGGAATCCTTTCGTTTTTTTTCTAGATATTTTAGTTCTACTTTCCATCAAGCCAAACCGTGCGTGACTCGAAAGGACAACACCTATTTTTCGTTATCCCTTCGAAGAAAGAAAAGAAATGATTGAGGAAGCAAAACCAAAAAAAAAAGAATAGATGAGAGGACACACAAAACATAATATCCAACTCACACCATCAGAAACTAAGGAAAGGAATCTGTTAACCACATAAAAATAACACGTATTAACTTTTAAAAAGAATGTGCGATAGAAAATTAGATTCCTGACACTAGGTGTCGTGTATAAATCCTTTTTTTTTCTTTCTATTTGTTCCTTCGTCTTGAATTCTTGGTTCTTCTGGCGCGTACACAATAATTGCCATCTATTGTGATTTGTCATCGTGTTAAACCCACAGAAAATAATAGGAAACCGAAAGAAATGGCGACATGTTCGTTACGTTATCCATTCCAACATACACACATATGCATGTATGTACTTGTTAGTTACATTGTATGTGTGAAAGTGTGCTGCTGGGTGCATTTCACACTCTATGTTCCGGAATTCTATTTCACATCGATTTTGGCTGCATATCCTTTTTCCATCGTATACTGTGGAAATGCTGAATGGTTTACCCCAGATTCGAGGAACTTACCGCAGAATTGTCACTAGCTTCGTTGCGCTAGCGATGACAGTATCTTTGCTTGTGGTTGCAAAAGCAATAAGCAATAAAACAGGCATCCAAAATTGGGTACTGAAAGTTGCCTTGTATTTCATAAGGACTGGCAGTTTTTAATAAAATAATTCTGAAGGACAAGTACTGTGATCAAAGTAAATAGATTCCACAATTCAAGGCGTTTGTATAAAACAAAATTAAGTTATATTATTTAATTTTTCCAAGCATTTCTGAGAATCAAACAATTTCTTTGTGCTTTCATGATGCAAATATGTCCTTAAAATTTTTTTTGATAAAGGCTGAACACTGAATACAAAAAAGTCTAATAGTTCGCGGTCCATTTCATTTCAAAAGCATATTGTTGCATTTCTCTACCAGACATGAAACTAAATAAGTTCCACAATAACTTCCGCACTAATTTTGTGGATCGCATTCATTTTTGTTTGTTTTTTTATTATTCCTGAGAACATAAAATATAGCGTTAAACTAGAAGTTTTGAAACGTTTTACACTACTTTTTACCTCCTGGTGAGGGAAAATTCCAAAAGTTCCACGATTTGCGTTCACATAATATTTTTAAATTTGCAGCATGCAATTATAAGGAAAAAATCTGTTAAAGAAAACACAAGTTTGGCACTTTCAAAACAATTATTTTTAGAACTGTTCATTATAACCAGTGGCATAGTATCACACTATTTTCTTGCAACAGAAATAAAGTTTTTGTGTGAAATAAAAGTATTTGCTTTTTCTCTTGGAATGAAATATATCAATACGTTCCACAACCTTTTTTACATTGTATATTCGATTTCAGAGCTGAAGCACTTAGAGGAATTGGTGGGTCAGTTTCCAAACTTTATTTAATTTATCGACTTTTTATCAAGTTTTTTTTTTATTATACCTTAAGAATTTAGCTTTCGGGTCCCAAGAGTAAGTCCACAAAACTCCTTTAGGACATTTTATAATCTTTCCATTTTCATTTCAATCTGTCACTAAAGAGATTAACTCACCATATATAGTAGAATTCGTTGTTGTTTTTGTAAAATGTTGCCCTAGTCTGATGTAAAAGGACACCATTCGAGCATAACATAGGAAACGAACATGAGGACTTGATTTCGTATATATACACGAGTTACGAGTATAACCAAAAAATGGTCCAAATGAAAATGCCATCTACTGTGGGTTCCAATATCCTTTGCTATATTTCCAAATCCTCGATGCATCCGTTGAGGTGAGCTCTTTGAAGGATATGGTGTACACTATACACTTCCAATGGGGGATGGAGGATGCTGACGCTTAGAGGGAAGTAGAAATTGGTGTATTAGTGCGGCGGCACGGGGAATGGAGTGTTATAAGTCAGTCGGAAACTATTACTTATCCTTCGCGTGGCAGCATGGGCAGAATCCGGCTCCAGCATATCGTATATAAATACATAATATAGAGACGTCTCTCTCTTTTTCTCTTTGAAAAGCACAGTACTAAACATAACCACGTCCTTAATCATCAAACGTGGTCGTGATCGTGTTTCAAACGTGTGTATTACATTTCCTTCGGTATAAAGTTTAGCTCTCCACTTCTTCGTTCTAAGACTGAGTGCATTTCTATCCTTAGGGGCTGCGGTTTAAAGGGGTGGAAAATGTGTTTTACACTAACATTTACCATAACCAACTTCTTCTTCTTTTACTTCATCTCTCTGATGATGGCAATGTGGTATGGATGGCGGGCAAAAACGGATTGCAGCAATATTTGAGGGCAATCAATACAATATAACGGATAGCAAATGAAGTCGGTGTAAAGTAAGGTTAGTAGGTATGATGGAGATGATGGAGTGTGGTAAAAAAAAAGATGCTTCTTTAGCTATAGAATTCTGGCTTTAAGGGTTTTGGTTTAACCCATCTCTCCTTTTAAAATCGAGACTGCGGGTGTGAGAGAGAGAGAGAGTAAGAGTAAGAGCGCGATGATGGGTACTTCGCTGCATAGCTGAATAATGACGAGCTATTCGATTTTTGTAGTTTTTGTGGTACATTACATCGGTACTTCAGGTGAGAAACTGGTATAAAGTTGTTATTTCATAATTTGCCGCATAGTCGAACGAACTTAAAGGAGACGTTTTATATGTACTTTAAAGTGACGTTGAAGGATTAGTTTTATTGATAGAATATTGGTTTTTGATAGTGGAAACTATTTAAACTTAAAAAATGATCTTGTGGGAACTTTTTTCAGATGTGTTTCATAGTAGACCGAGAACCCAACCACCCAGATGTGAGAGATGTACCGGAACTTTGAATTTAGATAAACCTGATCACATAGTTGACCGATTGCTACACAAGCCGTACTGCTGGTCATCAAGAAAATTTCGTTCCGCGAGATATTTCTTGAGCTGATAAATTGATCAGCATTTCCATGACCTTGGAAAGAATTGACACCTTTTAGGCTGGCGGGAAAATTGCTGTTTGCAATCCACTTGAAAAGAGACCAGTAGGAAAGGACAGACGGTAAAAGCCTACGCAGCAGTTTGCCCAGCTTGGAAGACCAGCTCTTCCAGAACGACGAGAGGGATACTATCTGCATCAATGGATTTCTGTATGTCAAAATCATTCAGAAGTTTAGACCAATGGAATCATTTTCTCTATCAAGAATGTGAGGAGACATGACAATTCCTTATGAAACTTCCTTACTCGGCGGTAAGCCTTCTGCGGAGGGTAAAAAAAAGAATTGTCACTGAAGACAGGGACATAATCAATTTTTCACCTCATAGTTTCAGAAAATTATTGTTAGCAACAAAATATTTCTGACATTTGATTAATTTTCAGACTTTTCCTGAACTTCTACAAAATTTTCCTTAAGTGTGAATTTGTGTGTTAAATTTCTTAAATATTTTTAACACAAGTCTAAAGGTGAATCTATAACGAATTAGTTCTTTAATTTGATTGACTTTGAAAAAAAAAAAAAAAATAATACGTTCCACAATCTTGTATGAAGTAAATTCAGTGAGGAAGAAGCCTACAAAAAAATTGCCTTTCCGGTTGGTAACCAAATATTTTAGAATACGTGAAAAAAAATATTAACAAACAAAAAATTTAAGTTCAAATTACTGTGTGGGTTTTGGTTAAACGGAAATTCAAGGACAATTTGCTCTCTTTAAAAAAAAAAAATGGCAATAAACTATAAAGCTCTTGAGCAAATTCCCTACCCTGTAGGTAAGTGTAGGAGGCCCTCTCTCTTCAATTTGTTACAATGAGATAAGTATAACAAAAAAAAAAAAAAAATATACAACAAAACAAAAGAAAAGAAAATAAGAAAATTCCAACCATAAAATGAAATCCCACTCAAAATCAATTTCATATTATCTAACTCTCACTTCAAAGGCAAAATAAAAAAAAAAAACAAAAAACAAAAAAAAACAAAACCCTCACATTCCATCGTCTGTCTTTGTCAATCAAATCAAACAAATAACTTCTCGTCTCGATTACAAAAGGATATCCTTGTGCAGAAAAAATAAATAAATTCAAAATAAAAATAATAAAAAAAAAACCTCCCGGAGCTATTGAAACTCGATAACAATAAATTGAGCGCGTTGTTTAGAAGACTTCAATAAAATAAAAATAAAAAATAAAAAAAAAAAAACTCAAAGAAAATGCCAAATGATGATGATGCTGATGATCATGATGAAGATTATGATGATGCTTTATTCACTTCTCATCAATTGAACAAAACATCATGAAAGAAGTCAGTTGATAAGGATCCTTCTTGGAATTTGTGTTGCTTTCCCTTATTGTCGATGTCGATATCATTTCCGTGAAATTCTCTCTCGCTCGCTCTTTCTCTCTCTATGCGGGCTTCCCCTAACTCAACATGCAAACTATTTTTTTTTTTTTTTCTTAAAGGACGTAGATTTTTTTGTTGCCTTCTGAACTGAAAACATCCAATCCAACTTCATCATCATCGTTTACACGTTAAGATAAATTAAGAAGACAAGATTATGCAGCAAGTAAGAAGAAACACCGGAAGGAAAGGGCTTTTTTTACTCTCAGGTGTATCTTCCTACTCAACAACAACAACAAAAAAAAGTCCTTTCTTGTTCAGGAAGCTGTGGGTGTATGCGGAACAACTTACTCCTAGAGGGTATTGACTTGTTCTTAGTATTGTTTCTCTTTTTTTTTTGTATGCAAAGTTCGTTGAATAAGTACCTTAACTAACTCTGGATACCAAGAGGGGGGGGGGCGGGGGGAGTATCCCCTGTTGTCATCAAACTCCTGAATCCTCGAGCTCAAGAACAAATGATTTTGACACTAAATTGAAAACAGCTTCATGTGGCAAACGACACGCTAGAGTTTTTTTTTATTTATTTTATTAGCTCTTCTCAAACCTAAAAAAGAGCGCGATATAAAGAGAAAGCGAAGGGAGAGAGGGTGGAAAGTGCCTTAAGAATCGAACCGTGTGCCATGTAAAATTGGATTTTGAAAAATTACCACGTTCAATGAATTTTGAAAAATTACCACGTTCAATGAATTTTTAAAAGACTCTTCTCAAAGATGCCATAAAGACTCTCTTTTTCTCTATACTATATACCAAGTCCCAACTGATTGTAAAACAAAAGAGAAGGGCTGTTAAGAAAGAAAATATAAGAATGAAAAATGAATTCCGCCCTTGAATGAAGGGCATACAAAAAAGCATAAAAATGTCATAAGAGGGGGGGGGGGGTGGATTCTGATGGGAGGGAAAGGAAGGGTAAAGAAGAGATGACGCTATAAAACCATCTCAGAAATGAAAGGAAACAGAAGAAAAATGTTAAGTGGCAATTGACGCGAATATTTTAATATCATTCCTAGAGAAAAGCGGGAGAGAGTGTGGCTGAGAATTCGTTCTCGCTCGTCTTTGTTTTCTATTTTTAAGTGTCATTCCCACTGTCTTTGTCGTCGTCAACGTCATCTTTTTCGTCCTTGACGATGAAGCCAAAATAATCGCAGAGAATGTGTCTAATCACATTTAATTATAAATCCATCTGTTGATTTAAACTCGTAAAATGCCAACAAAACAAAGGCACAAAGTTGTAAATGAAAAAATTAAAAAAAAAATGTAATCTTCTTCATCCTTGTGTTTTTAATTTTTTAAGGTTCTCTTTTCAATTTGGTTTTATGGCCAGACTGGAACTACCATACATAGAGGAAATATTGGACCCAGTGTTTTTGGATGAAGTGGAAACATCGGTACAGGAATTTCGGAGGCCAAACTTGGAGAGAGTGCATTTCAGCTAAAGCAACCCTGCAAGTGACCTTACTGATAAACCCCATGTGTGCAATGTGGAGGAGGTAGCAGCCCAAGAAGTCATTTCGACCGGATGAAGTCTCTAACTTTGTCCTGAAAAAACTCTCTCAAGCAGTGATGATCTTTCTGGCAATCATCCTAAACAACTGCTTCTTTTCCCAGAAGAGGAAGACAGCAAAGATTGTAGAAATCCCAAAGAAAGGGCCTATGTAGATCATGATTTGTATCCTCTCACTAAGCCAGCCCGATAAATGTAAGTAAAACTTATGTATTAAATTGAGCACCCCTCTTGCTAATAAACCTAAAATCCTTGTCTCACATTTTTCTAAGCCTTTATAGACTCATGACATATTCAAAAGTAAATTTCAATCCACTTACTCACTTCTTCATTTTTTCGTTTCGTTTGGGAAACATTCTTTATCATATCGCCTGAAATTGAGTCCCTGCGATTATGCAGAACTTTTGTCTTCATTCAATTCCCTTGCAGGTAGCAATTTTATGAGTTTCGTCCTTGTCCTTTGTTCATATTGAAACGATTTTTTTTTTGTGTTAGTTCTTTATGGCATTCCTATACATGTAGCCTTTATGTCCTCTCGAACGTGTTTCACGGCCACGAAAATATAAAAAAAATCCAAAATGAAAAAAAAAATTGAAAGTCCTTATCGTCCTTGTGGGGAATGGTATCATGCATATACCTGCTACCATTCCCCAACATTCGAAGCAGCCTTTGAGGTATCATATACAAAGTATTGCATTCAATCGAAGAAAGCACGTATTACCAATAAAATCAGGCGCTCTAAGCCCACCTGTTCCAAAGCCAGAGGTACAAAAATGTCTGCGGGACACAAGGTATTTTTTCATCCGTTTAGGGAGCTTACTTCAGCGAAATACGGAAAGGATACGAGGTTGACTTGTTGTAATTCAAAATGGACCCAGATCTCTCTTATTTTATGATGAAATTTATAGAAGTTCAAAGGGTATGGCGAAGAAAGGGAACGAAAACCGTCTTGTGACTTTATTATACGACAGATTATACTTGCTTCCAAAGACACATTACGAAAGTGGCTCCCTCTACATAGATATACTCGTTCATCTAACAGTTTGATGTGAGTTTTTGGTGAGAGTGAGTAAAAGATGGCCATTACATCTACGTTTTTCTTCCATTTTGTGCTTTTTGTTAAATCAAAGTTAATGGCTGCAAGAAGTTGACTATCTTGTTACCGTTTATTACCCCATTTTCTGTTGTTTTTTGTCGTTTTTCTTCATACAATGATATGGAAACCAAACAGACAGGATAAGAATAAGAAGAAGAATAAAAATCAAGAAAGTTTGCTAACCAATTGGCTTACAAGTCTTGTCAAATTCGTTGACAATTATTAGCACACATTGCTCGCTAAAAGGACAACATACTGTTGAGGAGCTTACGAGTTTGATGATATCCTTTTATATTTCTCTCCCTCATCTCGTCATGTCTTATCTACCACTTCTTTATGTCACCGCCATCACTAACATCGCTGCCGTCGAGTCGCCCGCCAAAGCACATCAAATGACTAAAAACAGTCAAAAGATTGTAGCAAAATGGATCTTGAGAAGCTTAACAACAAAACAGTTAAGTAGTTGAGTTGATCCTTTTTCGTTTTTTGGTTTTGACAGTGTATTTGGGAATATCTGGAAAAGATTAGGGGTGGGGATACAATTTGATTCTGTGCGATGTGTATGTTTTGCTCACGATAAGAACTTTTTGGCTAATCTTCAAGCGTGATGGCTCTCTTGCTCTCGCCCCCTCTCCAAACGAATATCCCTTTGTTGCTTTGTAAGTAAATTTTGAATCCAAATTGATGTCCTTTTTAACGTCGCCGGTTGTGTTTTTGCTTTTGTCTCCCACTCATTGTCGTTGTCTCTGTTTTTGTGTCGAACCCTCAAGGATAAACTGGTTTTTTTGGGGGCAATTAATGTCGCTTTAATTGCTGCAGCAAGGATACTAAGCACTCTTGTCGTCGCGGAAGGGGTTTATTATCCTTTTTTATTATTAGAGAGAATGAGAAAGTGAGAGAGTTTTCTGTTATTCTTTCGTTGATTTTGAGAGTAGCCAAGCCACATTGATTTATCAGGGATTAGGGTGTGTGGCTGGCGGGTGAAAGTGGCGGAGATAATGGATGGCAGATTAACTTGTTTCCTTCCGTCGTCGTCATCGTCGTCGTTTTCTTCCTACAAAAATTACCAAGTTGAAGTTTTGTTTAAAAAGGAATAATATTCAACATACACTCACACACACACACAATAATGATGTCAATTATTTGTGTATGAGGGGGTAGATGTATGTTGTGCTGTGCCTTGTGCAACCCTTTTTTTAACTGGGAATTGATTTAAGCGGTTGCAATTGTGTGTTCTTTAAGGCAATTTGTTGATAAATTCTTTTAATCGAAGGGTTGTTCTCAGGGGAAATGAAAAGGATTTAAAAGTTATGGCACTTAACGCCGCCGTTTTCTTTAGTCTCTTAAGGGAAATATATAAAAATAAAGGATTATTTTATTGTCGATGAGCCAGGATATGAGTGAATGACTCAAATAATAAATGAGAGAGTGAATGAAGTTTAATTATGCATACAATTTGGATATGGAGGATTTTCGGACAAAAAAAATTGATCTATTTCTGATAAAGGAAAATTTTAAGTCGCAATGAGGGATGTATATTTGGTTAATTTTAGACGAATACTCATTTAGATTTGTGTTTGTTGTCATCCCTTTTTTAAATTAGTTAAAATAAATTTTCAGTTGCAGTTTTAAAGCATGGCATTTAAAAAAAAAATGGCGCCCAACTGAGGACTCAACTTTTTACACGAGTAATGACTTAACGAAATCATACTACTTTCGTTATTAATTATATATTATTAATTTGCTGTGGTATGGAAATATGTCATTGTTTAATAAGTGGCGCCCAACGTGGATTAGCACAGCTATAATTTTAGTACGTTTTCAAAAAATCTCTCTTATTATACGGATTAGTTTGAATATATTTATGTATATAGATTTAACGAGTTAGATATTGGTAAGTTAAGATAAAAATATAATTTTTTTTTCAATAAATAGTTAAATGCTGCTGAAAAATCATACGCAAATCATTTTGCATTTTTATTTTAAATGGTACCCAACGCCAGACTTCAAAAACAACATATTTTACGCTTTTTATCTTTTCATACAATTATTCAAAATGAATTTTAGAACAACGTAAAAGCCATACATAAAACATTTCTTGGATGTTAAAATAAATGGCGCCCATGGGATTACCAGCCTTAGTGTTTTGACAAGTTTTCAAAAACAAAAAGTCTAAATCAAAAGAGCAGTTCAATTTGATTTTTCAAACATTTTACAAGTCATACAGTCATCTTTTTGGGGTTGTTTATGAAAATGGCGCCTGGCGTAGGTTTTCAAAAACAAATGGAACACTTCTAATTGATTTTTCAAACAGCGTACAAGAAATATGCAGTCACTATTTATTTTGTGTATTTATAAAATGCGGCTCAATACAGGGTGACAAAACTCTGCATTTGTAAGTTTTTAAAAACAAATCTGTTTACAAGAGTGGAACAATTTAATCTTATTTTTTAAACAACATCGCAATCATGCAGTCATCATTTTGGGAGTTTTATTCAAAATGGCACCCAATATGGGCTCACAAAACTTATTTTTGGATTTGTTCCCACTAAAAAATCGGCATCAACAAAAGCAATTTATAATATGAATTTTGAAACAATTTTCAACCCATTCACTCACCGTTTATATAAAATGGCGCCCAACGTAGGCTCACATAAATCGGCATTTGACAAGTTATCATTGTCAAATTTGTCTTTACGAACGGAATAGTTTAATATGCACCTTGCAAACCATACAGTGACTTTTTAAGGGTTGTTTAAAAGAAATGGCGCCCAACGTCGAATCACAAAAATCGGTTTCATTAAAAGTTTTTGAAAGCAACTCTCTGGAGGGTATTCATTTTTTTAAATAGAATTGGTTCCGGACATCTTTCTTTAAAAAAAAAAGGTTAACCAAAACTCAAAACAAGCAATGTAGTTGCTATTCTGGTTGGTATAAAGAAAACAAACAATAACTTTTTTGACTACTAAAATTCATCCCACAATGTTTGCACTATCAAATTTTTATTCAGCCTTCCTCAATTTAAATTTCCATGAAGCAAATTTTCCAAATCAAAGCGCTCTATCATCACAAAAAAAAAAAAAAAAAACTTCCAAATGTAGAATGTATCACATGCATTTTCCTCAAATTATGCAGTCGACATTTTAGTTCAAAAATAAAAATATAGACAAACAAACACATAAAACTAACGGAAACTAAACCAACACAACTTCTATTCCAGTAACCCAAATAACCTATCAGCCGGTACCATAACACCGGCATTAATCAAAAATGTCAACCTTCCTGGCTGCAGTCACAAAAAAAGCAAATAAAAAATATTAAAAAAAAAAAAAAAAATCACAAATTCAGGATACAATCCACTGATGGCTTTTGAAAATAACCCAAAATAACAACCGAATAAAATTTGTTTCAAATTTTATTTCTTATCCCCGGTAACATACAAAATTGGTGAATAGCAACAAAACATTCACAACAACAACAACACAAAAATTGCGCTATGATAAAACACCATGCCATCTATCAAAAAACAAGGAAAGAAAGAAGTGCAAAAAAAATATCATTGATATGGGCAACATATGCAAAGGAAGTGTTGCAAAACTAGTCTCTCTCACTCTCTCTCTCTCTTTCTCCCTCTCCAATCTACATCGAATGTTTTTACATAAATTGTGTTCAGCCCCCTACCCTTTTCTGAAAAAAGTGTTTTTCGCTTTGATTTCGCATCACACAAAACCATATGTGAAGCAACAAAAATATCTAACACGCAAGGTCCTTCGAAGGATTTATGGTCTACAATTGCATGTTTTTTTTTTTTAATCAAATGTTTGTGTGTGTGAGAGAGAGAGAGGTTTGATGTTGGTGTATGAAAAATTCAAAAACTTAATCAAAGAATTATTGGCGAGGATATCCATCATCGGCATCCAGCAATATTGAAACCCACATTTTCTAGATACACTTCAAAATGGCGCCCAACGTTTGTGCAAAAGAGCAACCATAATAATACACTTATGTTTTTTTTTGGACCAAAAATCTCATGAATATCAAATCAGATAAAAATATCCTTCGACTTCGAGAGGAGAATAAAATCCCTCTTCACACTTTATATCAAAGATCGACGCAACCCTTCCCCTCTCACGTGTCTCCCATGTGCAGAGGATTTAAGAATGATGAACAGAAATAAAAGAAAAACAAACCGCAATGGAAATGAAATCAATTTGCATTGCCACGCGTATATCTCGGAAATGGGTAAAAGAAAAGCAAAAAAAAAAAGTACAAAATTAAAATGAAAGGATAATAAAAGGACGAACAAATTCACACTTGAAAACTTTTCATCCTGTGCCTGTGCTGTCGGTGAGAGAGTACGAGTATGAGGACAACAAAACCAAACGGAAAGAAGGAGAAAAAAAAATAAATGCGGTTGAAAAGAAATTCTAACAAATGACAGATAATTTTTTTTTTTTCTGGAGCAAAAGCAAATGGAATCCTTAAATGCGAGGGTGGATTTGAAAAGACGATTTGAACGATGAATGAAACTAATATGGTGAATGGGATATTTTCACACTACACGCCACTTACTGGTTTGTAACACAACCAGAACAGCAGCAGCAGCTCGTATCTTGATGTGTTCGTTTTGTATCCTTCGGGTGGATCTGCTCGAGAGATTGTATATTATATAGGGCAAGATTGAAAGGTCCTGTCATTTAAATATATATCCTTCATTTCCCCGATTTTGAAAAGAGAGATCTCTTTCTTTGCATATTCCTTTCCCAGATCCCAGTATTCAGTTTCGGTTTCAATCTCAAACATTGCCACCCTCCAGAAATGGGCAGGACGAAAAGGATATATTAGGATGCGAAGATATTGTTTATCACTGGATATGTTGTTGTTGGCTGGGTTACAAATTAGCTGCTACTGCAGAGGATACATATAGCAGAGCAGCTTACAAGGAGACAATGTTGTTTTGATCATTTTGTTAGATTGCAAAGGATATACACGCAGTGAGTTTATTGCCATACGAATATCATCATCGTTGTTTCGTCAGACTTTGTGCTACAGAATGGAGGCTCTTCTATATGAGAGAGGGGCATTCTCTTTCACTGAGGGTGTTGAAAAGTGTGTGTAAGTGCGTATCCGTAATTTGTGGTGAAAATTGATGACTGTGTCTTGTGATATCATTTTTTTACGTCTACTGAAAATGACGATATAGTATACGCCATAAGAGTGAAAGTCAGTCAAGTCATGTTAAGGCGGATGGGGAGTGACTGCGAAGACTGATTGCTAGGGTTTAGACAGGGGGTGAACCTGCTTAGCATAAAAGGGGCAAAGGTTTTGTTGTGATTCGGATTAAACTCATGCATCTATCTACTCTCTTTTGGTGAATCTAATTTGTTTGGTGAAGGCGAATGTGAAATAAATTTTAAGGAGCTAAAGTTTAATGACAACGATAAAAAATAAACAGCCCCCTCTGGCTCTATGTCAGCTAGGGCTAAGTAATAAGGATTTTTTTTCTACGTTGACGAGTTGTTCTTAGTTATAATCACACAATTTAAACGGAAGGAAAGAGAGTGAGGCAGGTATAGGTATTTTTTTAACGATTTTTTAATTTTTTTTTGTAAATAACTGACAAAATCAAAGAAAGTGACAAAAGGATTTTGAAGGATTTTGAAGTCTTTTGGATGATGCACTCTACATTCCCTACAGTTTGAAAGCCATCGGCAGCAAGAGCCAGGATAGATATATTGGCCATGGTCTACGAAGAATGAATTGTTCTGCTTAACAGTGGACGTTTGGATGTCTTTGTCTTTTGGTAATGCATTCGTTTAGTTATCAATTGGTGGGTGTTTATTTAAATTGGCGCCCAACGTGGAATCCTTAATTTTTTTTTTTTTGTTCAAAACAAAAATCTGTCATATCATGAGAAATACTATAATATACCTAGAGATTCCAAACCTTTTATGGACCATAAAGACACCATTTTTCTAGTGATTAAGAAAATGACACCCAACTTGAGTTTATAATGAAAGTTTTGTCTTGTAATAAATCATAATATGAAATATGAATTTTCAAAATGATTATAAAAGTCACCATTTTGCAGCTGCTTAATAAGAAAAAAAAGAAATGGCGCCCAACGCAGGATCTTTAAATTCAGTAACGTGGGACATCAAAAATGCCTGATTTCTTCCAAACATTGATAAAATTCTTGCAAAGAGTGTTGTTTACATTTTTACATACCAGTTCCGTAATTACGGGAGATAGCCTACTTCATTTCTTGGCAACATTACCAAGTTAAAATGAAATAAAATGTTCCATTCCTGAACCTTATCACAAACATCTACATCATTGAAGAGTTCATTTTGAGAACAACACTCCATAGTGACCTTACTTATAGACTCTACTGAACCTCTTATCTCATAACCCTAATCAACAATGTCTTGCTACTTGCTGCACAAGAAGTTAGTTACTTTAGATGTTTTTTTTTTTTGACAACAAAAATGTATGTTTCCTTGGAAATGTTGCCAATTTCCATGTTGTACTGTCATAACCTCAATTTGTGTCCTCGCTCGAAACATTATCTCAACCATCAGGTAAAGTATAGGTGCCAGAAAGGAATACCATCAGAACAGCGAGTCCTTTTCTCAATCTCAAAAAAAAAAAAAAAAAACAACAAGAAAAGAAATATTATCTTTCCATTACGTTAGTTAGGTAAACTGGGGTTCGGGACTTGACTGGCTAGAGGTTGATGGTTGTTGTCCATGAGAAGGGGCTTTAAATAAATGGTCAACACCCTGAAATGTAAGAACCAAATAAAAATACTCGACAGAAGAAGATAGTTGTTATATTTATTTATTTTTTTTTTTCTTTTTAATGGAAAACTATATTCAGGAACCTTGTCACATCGAATAGGAACAACCAGCCATTACTTTAATTAAACAACCTGATAGGAGATGGGGGGTTAGGATCCACCAACAACAACGATGACGGTTATACCGTTGAGACTCCATAGAAAATGGAATCAGGTTGAAGTGGAGAATAAAAAATAAAAATAAAAAAAAAAATGGCTGCTGCTGAACGTTAACGCGAGACGGTAACTACCCCCATACATATTATAAAATGTATATGTGGAATGACATTACGACATCGTTTTACCCTTAAAACACAGCAGGAGTCAGAACCAGAACCAGCAGCAGAACCCAGCAGTAGAAGAGCGAGAGCATCATCATATCAAAACGGAACTGTGGTAGGTACAGTGGGTACCGGGTGGGCTCTGTTGATGGAGCGGGGGTGGTGTCCGGGAACACTATGTGACTGTCATCATCATCGTCACCCATTTTGCTATTATTATTATTATCACCGTTGTCGTTGTATGTCGTAACATCAAACCTAGGCAACACACATAACAATAAACAAGAGAAGCAACGGTAAATGGATGCTAGATATGGGTTGGTTCTTGAATGCTTGGTTGGCCGGGCCGGGTTGGATGGTTGGCTTGGCTTGGCAGTTAGCTGTTAGCTGTATTTTGTATTTGAGAGGAATTTTCCAATTTACTTGTGCATCCTTGCGAAAAGATCGGGTTACTCTTCAACGGTGTTTTATGTTGAATTCTCATTTTTATTTTATATTTGTTTTTTCTTTTTTTGTTCCTTAGTGTGAAGGGTTAAATTAAAGGGTCCTCTATCTAAACTCCAGAGTCATCAGCTCTAGCATCCTATAGAGAGATGGAGAGAGAGTGAAAGCTGAGATGTAACTTTGATGCAACGCGAAATTACTTTAGCTAGCAGCCTTAGGCAGAGAGAGAGAGAGAGAGAGAGAGAGAGAGAGAAATAGTATAACTATAATGGCGTTAGCTAACTCATGTGAAGGACAATGGACAATGTGATCATCAAGTGGTCGAAGAACGAGTGTTAACTTCCGCTTGACCGGAGATCTTGGATTTCAAGTTGAAATGGCATAGTGTTGATGGCGAGGTTGATGGGATACATATTCATCAGGCTAAAAGAGAGGGCAAATGGAGGTTAAAATAAGGGTTATTCCCTTTTCAAATAAAGGAAAGAAAACAAATTCGCTACGTTCATGAAGCTCCAGCAAAATGGATTGCAAACTTAGAGATATGGGAAAGGTAATTCGGTGTACTATATGCCCCTCGAAGTTTCCATTGGTCTTTGATGCAAATCCTGTGCTGCTGATTCTTCTCTGACCTTTAGAAAGGTGTGGTCCTTAGTTGTTGGTGCATCTGTAAGTCTATTGGTATAAAACTTCGATACTCAGCTTTTTGCCTAAGATACCCGAATTGCAGCTGTATGTAACATAACGGAAGCTACCATCAGATGGTTCCTCTTCAACTGTTTCTCTTCTATTCCTAATTTTTAGGAAATTACTTCGAAAACATGGGTAAATCACCTAGTTGTAGACTGTAGAAGGTCTTGTTGTTTTTGTGCAAGACGGATAGCGAACAGTATTTCTTTGGGATGGTACATTCAACAGTTGTAGTCAACAGTAGAAGAAAGCAAAAAACCCAGGCTTAAGAGGCACTAAGGAATGATTGAGAAAGTCAGTGACAAGAACATGACAAAACAGTCTTTACAAAAACAACTTTGGGTGCTGATATCTTTAGAGGTTGATATCTTGAGTTGACATTTCAATGCTGAACAGAGTTTGGTAGTCAAAATATATCTATCCATCATTTTCTACAAAAATTACGAACGCAAAGTAATTTTGAAAGTTCTTGCTCTGTCCAATATATTGGGTGTCTTACATCTTCATTTCGTTCTTTGGTTCAAGTATTAGATTGGTTGATAAACCTCTCTAGCATTTTTGTTTCGTTCCAAATTAAGTCCATAAATCATTCTTCATCAAACTGAATTCAGAGTTCATTAACTCCTTTTTTCTCAAGTTTCTTAAATACTTCATCACATTCTTTTATGGAAAGTTTTATCGCAATTTCAATAATTTCACTGACTTTTCCATTGTTGTTAATCCTTCTTCTTTCTCTTCTTATCTATATACTTTTGAAGTTTAAAATATTACAGATAAAGACCCCCTCAAACCAAAACATTTACCAGATTAACAGATTCTTGTATAATTATCTTCTCCTATAAAATATTGTGAGAATGAACCTCATAATCTATAAAAGTTTTTGTGCCAGAACAATTTTGCTAAAAATTCCCAAAAGTCCTATTCTTTATGTAAAGCCCGAATTGTCTATAACCCCGACTACATTTTGGGGATTACTCTGTTAAAATATTTATCGAGATTCCTCAAAATAGAAAACCAAAAAATAAAAAAAAAAATAAAATTAAACTCTCCCTTCATATACTTTGCCACTAAAATGAAGGACAACAAAAAACAATCTTACAACGGCACAAACCTTTCTACGTCGATATCTCTCTCTTATTTCTGGTTTGCTCTAAATTTACTCTCGACAAAGTAATTTGCATGAAAAATAACCCAAAAGAATTTTGCCCCCCTTTTTCCTGTTGAAGTTGTAAGACAAAAAATAATCCCAAAAGAATTTCCCACCAAACTATAAAACAAAAAATGAAAAAAACAACAACAGCAATCATTTTCCATCTTAAAATTAACTGCAGTTTGTCTATTGTGTGAAGTTTAGAGAATCCCCCAACAACCACACTCTCTCTCTCTTCGAAGTCGGAGGAGGATAGAAGAGGATGTTGTTGTTGAAGAGCGCACAAGAGATAAAGATCATCATGAAACATGAGACTTTTCTTCTCCAGCTTCCACCATTTTGGAAAAATGCATCAGTCAATTCGTCTTGCAAAAGTTCGTCTCTCCCACGGTCTTGAGGTTTTAAGAATTAGGAGAGAGTGGGGGGGGGAGAGAGGGAGTATGCTAAATATAAGAGCAACTGAACCAAATGGCAAACAATATCCTTAAGGGATAAGGCGCAAGCAAAACTTACCACGCGGTTTCGGTTTCATATTTTCTGCACAAGCTCAAAGGCATAGAGTGGGGTACAGGGGGTGCTAGCTAAGAGCCGGGGTATCTGTTTATAAATTCATACAAAAAGTTTTGAATGTTTTTTAACAATTTTCCACACCACCACAAGTGTACATAGATAAGGAGGACTTTTCCCTCCGCATACTGCCATCAGCAAAGAATAGAATCTCTGCAGCATGGATTCATTTTGTGGGACGCACACCCAGAGAAGAGATTAAGGGGGGGCAGATTGGCAAACTTTTTGGCAAAACATTGCAAATTTCCAATGTAAACTTATTGCTGTGGAATTTCATCTCATTCTTTCTTTTTTATGCTCCCCATCACGCAGTTATTATAGCCACTGCCATTGCCACAACCGACGCCAACGCCAACGCCAACGCCACTTCCCAACAAGTTTGAAATTAAATTGAGATGAAAACTCCTAAATTACCGTTAAGTCTACCAACTACCTCTCATCAAGTTGCCATTTATCAAAACAGCCTTTTGGGTGAATATGGCTAGCTTGACTGGCTATATGGCTGATGGTTGACTGGTCTTTGTCGATCGGGGCCCATAAATCGTAAAATCGAAGTACGAAAATTGTGTGTATAGTCCACGAACACACCCCCAACGCTACGTGGTGTTGGAGGAACCATCGACATTTTATGTTCGATGTGAACAAAACTTTAATGAGCGCGCTATACGAGTTTTCTTAAATTGTGTGTGAGTGTATGTGCGGTGTGGTTTGTGTTTAGGGTTCGGGAGTAGCTCGCGCGTCCGCGAGCTACAAAATGAACGATAAGAAAAGTTTTATGTGTTTTTTTTTTCTTGGTTGGTTAAACTTAGTCCGCAAGGTTTGAAGTTGGATGGGTTTTTTTATTTGATTTTTTAAGATCGATTTGGTAAGTTATTTTTTTTGCTTATGATTTTTGGGGGAAAGTTTTTGTTTTTATGTTTTTTTTTTTTTTTTTTGTAAAAATCAAGCAAAACAGCAACACAACGCAATTGAGTTAGTTGAGTTAGCTTTTGTTGATTGGAGCAAACTTATAAAATGTAAACTGGGGATTAACATTTATAAATTGTGTGATTGAGTGTTTATAGATTTCCATAATGAAAAACTGATAAAACAGAAAGAAAAATAGGGAAAATGACTGCCGATTTTGTTCCTAACTCAACCGATTTGAATGAATGATATTTTGGAGTTATACCTCTTTTCAAAATATTGATGGTACAGATTTAAGAATGAACAGCCACGAAGTTGGTTGCAGCAAAATTAGATTAAGCATGTTTTTTAAGTTTGAAGATATTTGACAACACTTTGTCACCCGATGAAATTTTTAAAAACTGCTTTCTAATCCGATCGACATTACGCCTCGAAAAAGGACCGATGAAAATTTGTCATCTTTTGGCAATTGTACCCAGAAAAAGACTGGTTTCTAGAATATTAGAACGCTTCTCACTTATGGAAGTAATGGTCCCCATAACTCCAGATATAAAAATACGATGGTTGCGCTCGAGTAAACATAAGTTCCTAACCTCTAGCACTCTGTACCTGCTACTTTATTCTGAAGAAGCACCTATGGAAACCCTAGGAACTTGCCATTGATAGGCGGCAGCTTACCAAACTTCGTTCAATAACAGGTCTTGACGTTCCGAAAACTTTAGGTTGAGGGAAGAAAACAACTTTTAGCTCACACTACTAAATCAGCAGAGATAAATATGTAAGAGTTTTTGTATTAAATGCAGATCAGCCAAGCACGACTTACAAAAGGTGGTTGATGATGGTATCAACAGAGAATTTATTTCACCCTCCTACACCGGAGTTGCATTTCAAATAAAGTGATAAATTATTTGCTATTATTAATGCCACCCACTAAAGATGCAAATGTCACGTTTTGCATTAAAGAGATGGCAAGATGATGAGTTTTAAGTCCAATGTGGAGGCAGGCAGGGCTGAATATTGTTGCTAATACTATTTCTGATATTTATTTGCCATGTGCTGGGCACAGCACTGACGACTGCAAATGGAAAAATTCAATATGCTTATTCTCTCTTATCCATCAAATGATAACAAAGTGAAGAGAGAAGCAAAACTTCAGTTACTGAAAAACAATAATGACTAGCCTCGTGAGCAACTCATGTCTTCATTACAATATTTTTAGATAACGAACAGAGAAAGAAGACGATTTTCAATTAATTGTTGGGGGCTAAAATAACAATCAACAGCATTTTCAAGAAGACAATGACTGCTTTCGGAATGCTGTCGAGAACATGGATGAATAATTCTTTCAGCTTCAACCCATGTTACGACTTTTCTTTTTCAATCTAGAATCCGCGTTTTTGATCGGTGTATCTATCACGTGGACGTGGTGACAAGAAAAAGAAAGCTGGAAAAGTCGAACCTTTCAAAGAAATCCATTTACAGTATTATGCAAGAATTTTAGTTACCGTGGATTAGAAACACTTCAAAAAACCAATGATTGCATTGGAATTCAAGCAATGCAGTAGCATCTACTCTCTATCACACTGGAGTGTATTTTTCATGTATCGTTAAACAGTTAATGAGAAAATTTCTACAATTCTAAAACTAAAAACGATGGCCCATAGTGGATGGTCCAATCCCCTTAAAAATGAAATTCCACGAACATAAATGTTCTGAGGAACCAAGTATTAATTTCTAAGCATTATTTTTTTTTTGCCAAACGTAACTTTTACATCAATAACATAGAAGTAGAATTATTTCATAATTTTATACAACAAGTTTATTTAGTTTTTAAAACAATCAAATCCTCATCCATTCACTCCTAACTCTTAACTTCTAGGAAATTTTAATACTAATGCATTTTAAAAACTACAAGTACCTACAATTTATACCTTCTCTTATTACAGGATTTTCATTATGATTTCGAATGAATTCATTTCCAACACACAGTTATGGTTATTCGAATTAAAAAGTTAAACATATTAATTTCTGAGAATAATTTGAAAAAGTACCTTCTCTTCTTCTGTAGTATAAGATTTCAAAAAACCATAAAATATGTGATTTAGGTTTCTTTAATGTCAAAAAATACACATTCATCCTTTTGAGTTTGTGTCCCAATTTCTTAAAAAAAGCTCTTACTTATCCCAGCATAAAAACACTTGATAATCTCATTCAAGAATAGAATTACTGAAAAAACACAGAAATAGATTCAGCAGTAGTTGTAATATTTCGAAAAACAACCAATTTGCATCGATGGAATAACAATAATTTTGTTCTTTGGCAGAAACACAAACTCCAGACTTCATAAGGACATCTCACTCCATAACTCACCGGAAAACAAGCGATCTAGTGTGTCGTCACTTGGTCGTTCAAAAATGCAATTGAAGCGAATAGAAGAAGAAGAAACTAAGTTCGAAGTTGTACTTGTTTGTAGTTTGTAGAAGTCGTAGAAGAAGACGAAGCAGAAACTCGAAAATTCCAATTTGCAATCCTTAGGCAATTGCATTCTATCATAGATTTTAGATTTTATGATGTGTTCTGTGTGTGTGCCTCTTAAAATATTTTTCATCTGGTTCCACATTTAAACAACAACAACACCAAAACCAGTAGCAGCAGCCGCAGTACCAGTAGCAGAGTTTTGAATTTGATGTTGCAGCAGTTGAACAAGAGTCGTAGATTTCTCTGATATCTCCCTAGGGTCTGTTTGTCTGTTCTACAGACAACTAGCCCCTAGGGAAAATACCACCAGGCAAGGCAAGGCTGGGCCGGGCCGGGACATTAGTACAGCGAGAGAGGAATGGCAAGGGGGACTGACAATTTTCTTCTTGTTGCACTGTGGCAATGGCAATGGTAGTGGCAATGGTAAAACCCAACTCAAAAATTTATACTCGCAATTGAAAATTTTCATTAAGTCTCTTGCCCTTCGCCATGTCGTTTCTGCTATATGCAATGCCATCCTTTTGTGGAAATATTTAAACTCTGATGCTTACTCTTCCTTCTCTTTCGCTCTCTCTCACTCCCTCTCTCTCTCTGAATGTATATTTGCAGTTGTAGAAAGTACCAATAATTTTTCCAGTCGTAAATGATGATAACGAGGGTGGAGAGTTGTAACGGGGGAGCCTGATGTATAGAGATTCCAGAATGGTTGTATGGAAAAATAGACACAGGACTATGTAAAAAAGGACTTCACTCTTCGCCATATGGTATAATGATTATTTGGCACATTCCCTATGTTCCTCTCATTTTTTTGTGAATTTTTGTTTTTCTGTGGAACGAAAGGCCGTTGAAACCATCTATATTGGGCTGACGCGTCTGCAACAACTCACAACTCCATATAGGATACTACCCAGAGAATCGTATAGTTTTTAGGCGATGATGGTGATGCAACCGCATGCACATGGAAATATATGCTTGATGCCATAGCGAAGCGACTGTGCCCATTTTTCGAATGGTAATGGTAATGGAAGCCCATATGTCCTTGCCAAAATGAGAAGAAGAATAACAGTGGTACTATGTATCCTATATATTGAAGCTCTCTGATCCTGATGATGGTCTGTTGCTACTACGAGGACCTCTATAATACTGCAACACTGCATTTTGTTGCAAAATTGCAGAAGCATTATGATTGCAATTTATTTGTTGCAATATACCCTGACGTTGGTTGTTGGTTTGCAAATAATTTCGATGAAATTTACGAACAACACTAAATGTGAATTTCAAGTGTAGTTATGTGTGTGTGTGTGTATGTGTGTAGTTGAGCGAACAACATTTTTGTGAAAGATTTTTATGGATCCCTTAAAGTTTTCAGCTTGATGGAGGTTAATTAAAAAAGTTTCCAGTTTCAATGGGTGCTATATTGGGATTCATCATTTTGTAACTTAACGACGTAAAAGGTGTTGCTTGAAATGAGTTATGGTTGTTATGGCTTTAATGGAAGGGTTATAGTTGGAGAGCCAGCAGCCACTTTGACTAACCTACTAGTCGCAAAATTTTAGCCTTGCGAGTAGTAGGTTAGTCAAAGTGGCTGCTACCTCGCAGACTATTAGGTATGTTGAACATTCTTGAACGTTGAGATTTACTTTTGCTGGGTGTTAAGCGCGAAGTGGTGTTGGACATCATAGCTTCGCAAAACAAAAGCTTGGAAGATTGCGTATTGTTAAAAGACGTCAGATGGATGTATCAGTAACGAAAAAATACTAACCTGAGTAACCTAGGTATACTAGAAACTAGTAGGTAAGGCTTATTATAGTCTTCCAATGTATTTCGTTCAATATTGTTAGTATAGCAGGTCAAGTTCCGGTTGGAGAAGACCAGCTTGTTACCACGAGACGGTACACTAAATTTGCGGTCACTGGTTTCCACCAAACTACAAAAGTTCTTTCCCGTTAAAAAAACAAAAGTCCAACATAGCTTTGAGAAATGCCAAATGTGATACCTATGCTAAATGTGATACCTATGTGAAATTCATTACAAAAAAAAAACAGGAATTAAGTAAAGACTCCAACAAGCAACAAGAATGAAATCCAATTAAATTCACTTCGTCTCAAGTGGATAAGGGAAATGCAAAATCCCATTATAAAAGACCATCCCCATTACGCCATTAACATTGATCTAAATTCCTGTAACTGCATTTAAATTCCACCAACAATCTCCCTTTCAACCATCCAGCACCAAACAAACAATCAGGCCCACCGCCACCGCCCCGCCTCTCCCGTCTCCCCCAAGTATATATATAATAGTGTTGGCAATGCTGGCTGCTTTATACTCGTACTCTCGAGTACACATTACTCAGCCTGGTTATTATGAAAGTCAATTTATCTGTCTGTCTCTGGTCATTATCATTAAATTTCTAAGTTGCTTGTCTGTCTACAGGTCTGTTCGGCTGTTACGGTTTATCCATACAACCATGTCATTAGAATACCTATCAGCCCCACACAAAATCCATCATTCACCAGTGCCAAGCACCAAATGTCACACGTTGACGAATGCTGCCTGGCTACATAAATATACACCATAGACGAGAAGGATGTGAAGAAAAATCACTTAAGCCGAGTTCGTTTCATACCCTAAAAACTCAAACTCAAACTCTCTGTGTGTATGATGGTCATTACACAAGACTCACACATTTGCAGTATCTATATCGCTTGACAGTCATACTTAATCACTGGTCCGGAACGGAGCAACCGAACACTACCCATTGGAACGAAAATGTACGAGTCGAGTAGTATATCTTCGAATGGGTGCGTAATTACCGCTCGAAGTACGACAAATGATGCCGCAACCCAACCTTGATATAGGGCCAGCCTCAAAAGGGTACCCCAGAAACGAGTCCTAGCAACATTTCCGGAAGCTATGCAATGATAACAACGACGACGACGACGACGACGCTGACTATGGTTATGGGAAGAGGAGCATCAGTGTTATATGGGCAAATCCCTTACCCATTGTCAATGGTAGTGGTGTTGCTTCGCATGGTGTTGCACCCTTTGCTTTTTCGGAATGTGTATACAAAATTTCTCAAAAAACATTTTGGAAAATGAAATTTTCGAATTGGATTGCAATCGCTCTGGGATGGGATGGGGTCCTAAGGTTTTTGCTGATACTTATTCGGCTATGCGAATTCATGTGAATGTGGAATTTGGGTGTTAAGTCCATTTAAGACCATAACATTGCACTGCACCCAAAGCCCAAGCTGGCCCCCTCCAGATATATACAACAATCATAATAAATGTGGAAGAGCTATAGGAACGAGAGATACCAATTTCTCTCTTTTGCGAGACAATCTATAAATTTCTACTGCTCCAGGGGCTCCAGGGGTACGTATAGAAGGTCTTTCGCTTCCTATATGATGCTTCAGCCTAAATTTATATCCCGTTCCATGCTTTATGTGGAGGGAATGTGTCATTCCGAAAAAGGGATAGAAATATACTATAGTTCTTCTGTTGGTAGTGTAAAATTGTGTTTTATGACCAAAGATAAAGAAACGAAACACTGTAGCAGTAGCAGTAGCATCAGTGGAAATGTTTTGCTCTCCATTTCAAATGAACGACACAATACTACAACTTCAGAGATAGATAGATGAAGGCGATACTGAAATTTCAGAAGCACACTATAATACAGGACTGGACTACACTACTGGTCAATAGCTCTGTGTTCGTAGAGGTACAGGGAATGAGTAGTCATTGGGCATCTAGATGAAGAAGGGCTTTGTCGTTGCAATGTATGGACTTCTGGTCATTAAGGTGCAGCAAACTGAAACCAAGAGACAGAAGTACATAAATACTTTGGCATTTGAAGATTAACAAAAACAAAAAAAAATGAAAATAAGGAAACAAAAATTTGGAGAAATAAACATTTTGAGAGATGAAAATCCTGAAGCAGTACCTGCATATTAAAAGAGGGAAGTTGTTGGGTAGAGTTGAAACTTGAGAGTAATTTAGTCATTCCATTTGGAATTTATTGTCAAAGTGAATAAGTTTGAAGGGAAATTTTATCCATTTTAGAAATATTGTTCTTTGGAGTGAAAATAAGTTAGGTATTATGGAACATAGGTTTTTAAGTTCTCTTTTTCTTCTACATTGGAGTGTTGAGTGAATTTGAGGAAATGAAAATTAAAAATTTTGAAGTAGCACTTAAGCTGGAAATTTAGCAGAATATGGAACCTATTATTCCATCACTCCTCCATTTTTTTGTTTTTAGCAAAAGAACGTATTAAAAAAAAACATATAAAACATGTGGATGAAGCTAAATGAGGTTAAAGCAGGCTAGTTCACATGAAAACGTAATTCTACACTTTCTGATATTTATGCTTTTCTGGAACAGCAAGATGAATAACCACATGAAAGTGCTTCCAGTTGTAGTTTATTTGCTAACAAGTTCATCCTCTATTGATAAACGGTCAATCCTCAATTTGAAAACCATTACATTAGTCAACGTCATAAATCGTCAGTCCAGAACCGTACCTCCTAGAATATAAAGTCTCAACTTACGTAAGCACCATCTTAACTAAGCATGTAAAGTGACTATTATTACTTACCTTTTTAATTTTACTCTTTGTTTTTATGTAATTCACATCCAATCAATTTATGAAAGGAATACTCTCCAGAAGAGTTTTGACCCCTTCTTAATCAGAGATCGTCGCCAAATCTAAGCCATAGAAGCCGTCTGGACCGGATGGAGTCTCCAACCTTGACCTGAAAAAAACTCTTTGAATCATAGATGATCTTTCTGGTAATCATCCTAAGAAACTGCTACTTTCCCCAAAAGTGGCAGACAGCAAAAATTGTTGCCATCCCGAAGAGGCGCCAGGGAACCTCGTTAGTAACTACAGGCCAATATCTCTGATCAACAACATCAGCCAAATCCTGGAGAAAGTGTTACTCATGCAATTCGGCTTTCAAGAAGGACACTTATGCATCCCAAGTTGAAGTTCCAATCCGACGTCTCCATAGCGCTTAACAGTCATCGTGTCTCCGTTGGATGCTTTCTGGATGTCGAAAAAGCATTCGACAGCGTATGGATAGAAGCCCTTGTCCACAAACTTGGACTTCTTGGACTACCTTCGCTTTCTTGCAGGAAATTCTTTGTCCAAATTGAAAAACTTAAATCGACATTAAAAAACATCAAAGCTGGCTTAAGGATCGAAGCTTGGGCCTTATTCAATATCACCAGTCATTGCAGTTCGGAAAGTCGAGACACATATCCTCAGACTCTTCAAGTACTGCAGAAAATGGGTCGGAACTTGTGTCCTTCAGAAGACCTCTGCGTAATGGTGGCAGTCGAACAGCAGCAAATTGCAGAAAACTGGTCCTGAAGCTTCCTGAAGGACCAAGAATAGTGTGAAGTACATTGGCTAACCGCCAATCCAGCCCCAACCCACACAAACCCTCAACTGGAAAACCAGGACTAAAACCCCATCTAAATCTACTTAATATGGTAAAAGAAGAAGATGATATGGCATATGAAGTGTTAAAGGATCTCTTAAGGTGTTATCATATCAAACCGGTTTTTTTTTATGTTTGGTATCAATTAAAAGACAATGAAGAGTTTATTCTTGCAAAATCAAAAATTTACCTTGAAACTTTTTCACTCAATCTATTGTCAAAGTTTAAACATGTTATGACTATAACCAATTTCTAAATGGACATTTATTGGAACTATTAAATTCTTTATTTTATTGACCAAAGTAAGTGTTTCTCATTATCATCCACATAACTGCAAAATGCAATGTTTGCACTCAATAACATTAGTAGAATTCCATATCCAATCAAATATTTCAAAATGTTAGTTTTTGTCGTCCATTGTTCAGTGTGTTGAACAAAAATACCAAACCGCAAAATAGCATTAGAATCCGCTGCCGCTATCCACCCCGCCATCATTATAATGTTGCAACATTTCAAACATCAGCAAAATGGACAACCGCATTCTTCAATTTTAATTCAATTTCACTTCGTTCCACTTAATAACTATCCAGGATATCCAAAACAGACCCACTTCAGTGTAAAATTCCAAATGAAAAAAAAAACTCCTCTCCATTTCTAGCAGCAGCATCAATACACATACAAAGTCAGTAGCCACATCTATTTGCAACAATCAATAGCAACTCATCGCATATCGATATCGAGTGCAATTTCATTCACAAAAAAAATAAAAATGTAATAAAAAAATATTCTAGCCAATAACCACATCACATTGTTCAACATGGGGCGCACACACAAACATACCCACACACACACATTCTCTTATAGCAACATATAATTCGTATTTAATTGCTGTAATTTTGTTGCACTTAGCCATGCCGTACGCATCACTTTTACCGTTCAAGCATTTCACTTGCCATTGCCCACCCACACTGTGTGCACTCTCCCTGACAGATGCTCTATAAACTTCCACCATCCCTATAGCCCCCCTCTAGACTTCGAAGTGATTTTGTTGCACCATACTGCGTTATCCCACTGTCTGATGTTTGTGTAACTTGCGCTCTCATGTGAGCCGTGCTATATAATTGGAAACTTTGCTTAATTACATCATTAGCAGAGTCAATAGATTTTCGCTTCGTTAAGCAATAAACAATGCCCACAAAAATACACACAGCAGCTATAAAGGACGAAGAGAAGGAGCACACAGTATAAATCTGTTCGAAGCACCAAACGAAAGAACCGACCAAAAACAACCATACACCGATGCCGGCCATCATCTTCGTCCTTTTCACTTATATTCCCATTTGGCTTTTCCTTTCTATTTGAACGGAGACTTCTATTATCCTTTTCGGTTTTTTTTTCGGACTTTACTTTGGTTCAGTTCTAGGAGTTCATATGGCTTCACCATAACAGCAGCCACATTCAGGCATGTTACGCGCTGTTTTCATACATTATATGGGTTGTTGCCATTGCTTTCCTTGTGCGCCTCCTTTTATACCCTCTCTCTCTTTGCTATGCCATCTTTATTATCATTATGCGGTGCCAGGGATAGTGTAATGTCCAAACACTGCATTGGGCTCATAGAATTTATTGTCTTGTATCTGGTTTGAAACGTTTTTTTTTTTACTAACACCAAAGTTAATATCATCATAGTATCCTGGAGTGGTCTTGAAATTCATTGGCACCTAGAGCTTAGAAATTATTTATTTTTATGATGCCATTCAAGCGGCGGCGGTGAGCGATACGATATGGCCTCAAGGATGAGATGAGAATTTTTTATTTGGCAAATGGAGGTTGTGAGTTGATTTGAATTGACTGTAGATTGATTTGAACAATGTTGCCAGTTCATATAGAAATTTGATAGATGAAATAAGGCTTCGATCCACATGGGTTCCACAATCGATTTCCTGCTCATCTAACAAAAAAGATGATATTTTCTGAAATAAATGCTACGAAAAAGCTGAATTTAAGTAAAAATTATAGAAAAATAGGATCCACATGGGTTCCACAAGCCATTAACTGTCCAAAAATTAAGTGTTGACCCATTTTTTGTAATGTGTAAGGTAACTGAGGTAACCTACTTAAAAATATGCACTAAAAATATAACTATTACAAGAGACTTCTTTCACAAGCAATTAAAGGTAATGTTTTATAAGCAATACTCCTACTTCTCACACAGGAAGCTTTAACAAAAATGACTGCTTAACAGGTTTCGATGCAACAAATTGGGGATTGGATCTTCTTCAATAGTACATAAGTCACTTATTTCTGAAATCAATGCTAGAAATGTTGAAATTTGTGAGTTCGTTTAGTAATAAGCTGAAGTCAATTTTGCATGCCAATAGCCAAATATTAGAGTTCTTTAAAGTTTTATCTTGCAATCAGTCTGTCAGCGTCTTAGTCCGTCATGACCATTATAAAATGGCAAGAAGCAGAAGCCTAAACAAGCTTCCGAAGCTCATTCCAGCTGTATTTCGATCGTGCGGTTATCGTGATTCCTATGTTTCTGAGAAACTGGCGCTCGTTGTTTTTCATTCGTTTGTAGGGTGCAGCTCTGGTCCTTCCACGTAGCGGTTTCTATTGTCAAGCAACATGTACTTACTGAACCTTTTCAGTAAATGAAGGATTTCATTTACCATCCATTTGATGGGTCATCAATAGTTTGCTTTGTGCAGATCTAATGCATCCATTCCACCCCCAAATAACCAGATCTTCAGTTGAGGTACTCGCCTCTCGATGTCCACCATCACGTGCAAATGACAGTGGGAAACCCCTTACAATCTTTGAATTGACCAATTTTACCATCAAAATAGGTTCCACAAATTGACTTTGTTGGTTTGATTAATTAAATATTAATTTTAATCTTACTGGTTTGCTAATTAAAATTTGAATCCACTTCAATTTTACACAATACCTATCACAAGGAACGCAAACATAATACCAAATCAGAAAAAAAAACCTTCTGGCAACACCCAATTTCTACACAACAACTCACTTCAACACAATATTCTGCGATGGCCGAAGGCAACAAACTGTAAAATCAAGTAAACAAACATCGCCCATTCGATTGCGCCTAAACGGTATTTTTATGGAAGAGCCCCAAGCGATATTCTTCATGAATTCATATGGTTTACCGTTTACCCTCTGTCGATTGAAATTCATTGGTTTGAAGAACAATGAATAACCTTAAGCACTCATACACACTCACACACCCAGACAGACTAACACATATGTACATGAATAACTCGCATTGGGTATATCGATAGCAAAAGTGGGTTTTTGTGGAACAAAATGTATAACAGTATCAAAAATACAATGAGAACTTAAATACAAAAAATAACGGCAAATGAAAGCAGAAAAAAAAATAAACAAAAATTGAACATAAAAACAAATATAAAATAGTTTTTTTATTAACGCAATTTGCATAAATTTTGTTGCCTTAACTGCCAATAAACCAAACAATCTGGCATATCCTGTCCAAGGATACGAGCAGAATACGAGCAACAACAAGTAACAAAACAAAAAAAATAAAACAAAGTTTAATTCAAATGGAAAAGTAGGACAATGCTCGCTAACGGTAAATAGGATAATCTGCAACTCTCGCTGAAAGGATCTTCGCGCGGCGTCGTGTCGGTCGGGAAATATACATAATAAACTCTAGGAACAAAAAAAATCCCCCACTAACCCACAAAAAAGCTTTGGAGATGGCACACAGATGCAGAGGCATCAGCGGTGCGGTATATTGTCGTAGTCTTCTATATGTTGCCGCTGGGTGCGCTATTATCGTAGTCGTATAGTCGTAGTCAGTGTATAGTCGTGCTAGTCGTTTCGTCAATTTAAAGTTCGTTAACTATTAATGACTTCCGTGGAAAAATAAAAAAAAAAAAAAATAAAATAAAGGAACTCTTATTACGGTATCCAACTTCATAGCATAGATAGTCTCTCGCTCTTTCGCTTTATTTGGCGCACGAAGACAAATGGTGCAGATGGGGTCTATCCAGTAAAAATGTCCTGGGAGGCGACATGGGAACGAAGCGCGCTCAGCTCACACACTAAAAAGATGGCTCAGTGAATCAAAGTTGGGGTAAAAGTTTTTATTACCCACCAATTCGTGGTGCAGCACAGTGAGAAAGGACCTTCGAACCGATGGAGCTGCTGGTTTTAATACGGCGACTTTAACGGTAACCGTGGATAAGTTGCATGGTAGAGAGTGTAGAGACCTCCCCAGTGCCCTAGTGCAGCCGCATACACTCACGATCCATATGAATAGTTGATAGCGAAGAGGGATTGTTGTTGCGGGCACACGAACGGAAAAAGATTCGGGGGTAACGAAAAAAAAAAACAGGAACGAACAAACGAAATGGCAGAATTGCATAGTGCCGCATGTGGTGCGCATTGAAGGCTCACAAAAAAGACCCACTATCCCGTTGTGGAAGGATAAAGTTTTTTTTTCTCGCTCCCAACGAATTGGCCTCTCATCCTCGGGAGAGTTTTCAATTGTCTTTCCTCCTTGTGTGTTACTGTGTGTGGTAGAACTTGCACCATGTATGCTGCATATATTCGTGTGTTATGCTGCTGCAGCTCCGCAAGTGGCAAGCACACAGAATAGCAGAAAAGTGTGGCATAATTTCCGGAAAAGCGAAGAACCATGTTTACAGTGTGTCGATACCCTCTATAGTGGAGCCGAGCCACAACTGTTTGTTTTGTTGAATGTTTTAGTTGTTCCTGCAGTGCAATAGTTTTTGATCAGAAGAGAACGAGGGAAACCATCTCCCATATCGTTTTGCAGTAAGGTAGCTATTGCATTTTTAAAGAATTATTTATGTTTGAGAAAGGAGGCAATCATTCCTTTTTTTCGCATGATTTGTTTACCCTCAAAACATTGTTGGTGTTTTTTTTTTTGGTGTTGTTTGGTTTTGTTTTTGTGTCTGTTTATTTCAAAAATTTTGTTGTTTGAATGTGTTCTTCCGTTGCATTTTTCAATGCACAACGCCATCTGTTGGAAGATTTGTACATATGTTAGTTTCTTGCCTGTATTCGATTATTTGGTAGAATTTTTTTGTTTTGCAACCAAAGCTGAAGAAATTTGCTTATAGCTGCTAAATGAAGGTCTGTGTGAAGAAATAAGCGGCTATTGATGTCCTTTCTTGCTCAAACTAATTAATTGATAGAACAGCTCAGGGGCCTCAGTCGATGAAAAAAACTTGAACTTTCCATACTGTTATTAATTACAATATACTATAACTAAACTGATCAGTTGTGGTATTAAAATTTGATATTAGCTCAAAATGGCGCCCAACGTAGGACTTGAATAGTTTTAGAATACTGCCTTCAATGTGAACAAATTGACTTATTCATATTGTTAATTTAAAAAAAATTAAGGTTTGTGATCCCGTGTTGGGCGCCATTTGCTAGTAACAACCGCAAAACGGTGTCTTAAAATTCAAATTGATCTTTATTTTTTACGAAAACAAATCTGTTTGTAAGCACTTGCCAGAAATTGAGTTTTATGATCCTGTGTGGGGCGCCATTTTTCAAGAACACTGTGATACAGTTACCATTTTTAAAGATTAGAAAAATTCCAAACGTTTATATTAAATTTTTATAAGTTAAGACAGATATATTTTTAAAAACTAGTGAAGAACTGGAGTTTTGCGATCTCACGCTGGGCGCCATTTTTAAAAAGCAGCTGCAAAATGGGGACATTACTGTTTTTAATCGGTTTGAAAATTCAAATTAACTATCCCGTATGACAAGACAAAACTTGATAAGAAATAGTTTTTTGGGATCTTACGTTGGGCGCCAAACGCTCAATTCGTTGTTACTGAGAGGTTTTAGATCTCAAATAATTCAACCTTAAATTGTGGTTACTTATTTCTGATAGCCATGTTAAGTGTAGTTAGGTTTTTGTTGTTAATATTATCCTTTTCGTTGGAGTTGTTGGTACCTAAGCTTATTTTTTTATTTATTTGGGCACTGAAATAAGATTTCCTTTATTAAAATTCTGCATTATCCTCAGTCAGATGAAGAATAGATCAATCTTCAAAAAATAGTGCCAATTAGTTATAGCTAGAGTAAATTATTTGCTTCCTCAAACCAGCAATCAGTTTCTTTAGTTTTTCAACTACCTCCAATTGAAAAACACCAGGTAACAACCAGCCAACTGAACGCAAAACATTATGAACTAAGCAAAAATAATCCCTGTCCTGGGGTAAAGTTACCACCCAGAAGTAGCGTTGCAATTAACCCATAATTGTACGACATGACATTCCTTTGCTTTGAAGGCAAAATAACAAAAAACAAAAACTGTTTTTGCAACTATCCGCAGCACACCCATTGCCTAATTCTATTTACGTGGGAACAGAATCAAATTTAGAACGAGATAATCACAAGATTGTGCAACACTCCTTCTAGCCTCTTCTTCATGAAAACCACAAGAAGGAAGACACAGTAGTTATAGTTACCTTTACCTACTCGTACCTTATCCCTGGAATAAGCATTTCCAAGCACGCATCCTTGAATGCGAACTTTAATTACAGACCCGAAACGGTGTCGCCCTCCCTCCCCCTCCCCATCCTACCAATCCCCTTTAGAACTCTCGTCCGTCTGATGGGAATTAGTTTTTGCTACTATACCAAAATTACTTCTTATGTTCAAGCAGAGGGATGGTCTAAGAGGGTGAGTTTTTGCTTAAGGTAAAGGAAGATTCAGCTTCAATCTTCACTAATTGCCGATTCAACCTCGAGATGCTACTCTTTTCATTCTACTCCCTAGAGGTAAGTAACTACCAGCCAGCACCACCACCGTCATTGTGGTGTGGAAATTTATTTCCTCCAAAACTGTGATTCAATTTTCTGAACTTACGTCATACCCAGCTCGCAGTTCCCTATAGCCATAGCCATGGCATGTCTTCATAATTGCAGATAAAGGCAACAAAACGGGACCCCAATTGTCAGAAGACGGACACGGTGTTTGTATGGGATGGGGGTAGCCAAGCCACATCACGAGTAACGAGTGCCGCATTTTAAATTAGCTTCCACAAATGAGTTCGGCCAGGTCCATACCTAAAGATTGCAATCGTCCGTCGACTAGACGGGCATAGACGGGGGGAAGTAATGGCGTTTATGACTTGGGGTTCCTGCTCGGAACAAGATAAGAACAAAAATTCTCTCGCTCTTCCTATATTTATCGAGACGAGTGATGTAGCTGGGCTGTAGATGTAGATAGAGTGGGGCCCCCCCCTCATCATCAAAAAAAATCTGACCAAGGGCGAGATCTTGACATATCCTATTACTTATTTTGCACGGAGAAGGGGGTGATTTGTTGATTTTTATTACACCTAACCAGAATGTCGAAGGCATGTTCTACAAGCCTTAAAATGGGGTCGAACAAAATAAATACGTTTCCGGTTGCAATAGCAATGAATGTGGTGTGGTAGCTCAATCGGCTCATATAATATACCAATAGCCCAACCCAACCCAACCACCCTTGTCAATTATTTATCCTCACATTGAATTGCAGAGCAGATACATTTTTATGTCCTTTGGGGGTATAAAAGTATAAAAATGGGAAACAAGGCTTGTGGAACTTATCGCACTTGCAATTTCCTGTTTCGACACACACAGTGCAGATATACATTTTTTTTTTTTTTGTAATTCAAAATGAAAAAAAGAAGAACAAGAAGAAGACATCGAAAATGAGGGGGTAGTGTTTTCAATAAATCAACATTCAACCCTCAATACCCCCTCCACATCATCTAATGGCAATTCGCCGACACTCCTTCGTCCTTATATTGATTCCATCATTTGGAGGAAAAAAAACTTGGGGCCCCCTTTCTTGCTCACATTAGAGTCTTGAAAATTGATGAGATCAAGAGATGGATTGGGTGGAAGACAAGGAGCCCTACTTACTCCTTGGGGTGATTCGTGCCTTATGTGTGATGCCTTGTCTGTATAAATGCTCGTATACAACGACGAAGCAACGCGATGCCTTGTTGCATTGTCCTGGCATAATAGATTCGTCCTGTGAATCATCGCCAGTCTACAGAAGCCAGGATTGGATGGATACAAGATGAAGATATTGCATTCTCCGGCTGTTAGTTGATGATTTCCAGAGTGAAGACGAATCGGATGTCGTTTGATTATTTTCCTCTACATATCCTTTAAGAAGACAAGAAATGGATTTTTTTCCCTGCCAGTGGAATTGGATAAGAAAATAGAAAGATAAATGTTACATAGTGGAAAAATGAATGCATTGTTGAAAGTTGAAAGAAAACGAATAAGGGTTTTCAATATACTTTTTACAGTTGGCTTTACCCAGGATAACCCGTGAACATCATGAGCATCGGATCGGGAAACATTTTTTGGAAGAAAAGTAAAGTCACATCGCGCAGACAACAAATAATGTGAATGAATTTATGAATTCCAATGAAGCAGATGTAGGATCAAAAATTCATTACATCCAGTGCTTTAGGTCTTCTGGTATAGGATTGGATATCACAAATTGGAAAAATTTTCTTAAACCCTGTTTGTCTTCGAATTTTTTGTGATGTGTGGATCGTGACTTTTATTATTCAGTCCATTGGTAAAAAAATTGTGTTCTGAGCCTTTCACATCTTGATAAAAGAAAAATTAAAACATTCCACAATTTTCTTATCTTTGGTGAATCCAAAATATCGCTGAAATTCCGATTCAGGTTTTGTATTCATTTAAAATGGAATGAAGAATTAATACGTTCCACAATCTATTTCCTGTCGATATGTGTAGTAGTAGATCACAAATTGTTTGGTTCATATTTTCCAAAATGACAACCTCCCTAAATAATATAAACTACATATGTTATAGCGCTGATAAATTTAAACCATTACGTTCCACAACTTGTGTATATGAATAAAAGTTAGAGGTTGCATTTTAATTTCTATCATTGTTTGCTTTTGCTCTCGGGATCGATAAACTTCTGTTGCCAAAACCTGTGGAACGTATTTATTTCCAAACACTGCAAAATGAACCGAGATTAAATACCTTAAATAAAACATGGAGTGAACAGTGTGTGGAACGTAACTCTTCTTTGTTTCATTTGACTAGGAAATTGTGGAACGCATTAGTTTAAGGTTCTCTGAGATGACGAGTTTTCAAAAGCTTAAGGTATTTTACTTTCTTTTATTTCATTTGCGATGACATGTATGTACAAATTCAAAAGACACTTCAGAGGACATTTTCTGAATTAAAAAAAAAAAGAAAACCCTACTTTTATTAACAATGTGCTTCAATAGCCTCCTACCACTAAACGACTGATGCGTCATTCTTTCTTATTCCACCAAGTTTCAATTTCAAAAATTCAATTAAATCTCCCCTCAAAGGAAAATTATCCACTGCTTATAACACTTCTGCGCCCATTAACATGATTTCTCCATACAATTTAAAGTTAAAATTAAACCTCAAGTATTTCGTCCATATATCAACATTATCATCATCCTCCCCGACCTCAAGTAATATTTGGAGTCCTCTCCTATTTCCAAATACAAAACTGCAACAAAATAGTCCCTTATTGTGGCAGAAAAGACAGGCCCAAAATTAAATCGATTATAGTCGTTTGTTTGCATGTTTCCCATTTAACACGCAGTCAAATTCATGAGAATATGCCAAACACAAGAGTCTCTGTGGAGAGAAGCATCAAAATGAAGGTCTTTACTGCGGGATTGCATGGAACACAACAAAAAAATTACCGCCGCTATCAACCATCATACAGCTATCAGGGAAAGCATGAACCGATACTAAAGCGGAGTAGGTAAAATGTACAATGTACATCAACCGCACACAACACAAAACCATTGAGAGTCGTCTGTCTAGTGATGCCTTTTGTTTCCGTCGTCGCACAGTTGGATGCCTAGGATACATTTAATATCAGGCATTTACTACACCGCTATAGCTATTGGCATCACTGAGCTACGTCGTCCGCCTCCACTACTGTCAGAATACGATGACAGAACGACCAACCCATCGCATTCACACTAAGCTCGTGATGCTGGGTTCTTTCCACAAAAGGACGCCATTAATTCAATTACATTCATTTCAGAAATTAAACAATTTTCATTTAATTTACTCAAGTGCCTATTTGGGTTGGTTATCCTTTTTTTCCCCATACAAACCTCCAGCCACCCCCCTGCTTTAGGATGATGCAAATGTTTTGTTAGTTTTGTGTGCATTGAACTTGAAGACTGCGCTGCGGATCAATCAGGTTCGATATTTTTAAAGCGTTTTTAATTTTCAGAAATAAAAAAACTGCAATAAGTGAAATTCCAGTCAACTGATTATTATCTAACAGTAAATTTTGAGAATTTAAATGTACAAATCCTATCGTTTTCAGTAGTATTTAGTATTTTGAAAAACGTTTACCAATTTCGGATAAATCTTACAAGCTTCAGTTACAGTTTACTTACAGTTTGCATCTGAGCTTGAACGAGTGTTAACATTCACCAGTTTTAGTTATGATTTACAAGGTTTGGAGGGCCGTTTACAAGGCTATTGCCCGAGATTAGCCAATTTTAATTGATATTTATAATTTCAAGATGGAACAGGTTTAATTGAGGTTTACAAAATTTCATCAGCGATTTACCAGTAACGGCTAAGTCTTACAAGTTTCACCTGAAATTTACTTCTTTCGCATGAGCTTTCCAATATCACATATGATTTACGAGCTCCTCTTGAGATAAGGCAGTTCCGGCTGTTATTTATCAGGTTCACTTGAGATTTATGAGTTTCTGCTGAAAATTAGTACCTCATTCAAGACTTGGTATGAAGACTTGTTGATCAACAAACTTCTTCCAGTACAACAGGAGATAGTACTGGTCAAATCATCATATCTAAAGAGACACCACTTCTAAAGTAAAATTAACTAATTTATAAAACATTTTTTTCTGTAGATTTATAATTCACACTCAGTTACGACCAACATTTTAATATGAGAAATTCATTTCGGGTTCTGATTGAGGTTTTTAAAGCAACCAAGTACGAGTACTGAACACTACTCCAACTCCTCCTCATGAAAGCCAAAGCCTTCAAAGTAGATTGTAGAATCCTGAGAGCATGGCTTTCACAGTTGCATGGTCAAAGAATGCAATTGCATGTAGGATAAGCAGAAAAAAGCTCTAAAAAATCGGACTGCGAACCATAATTAAAATTTTTAGCCAAGGTCCAAATGTCACCTTAAATTTCCATCATCAATTTCCAACACTGCAATGAAATTTATAACAAAAAACTCAAATTATCTAAGAAATCACTCTTTCACTGATATTCTCTAATACAAGTTCCATATTGAGTGGCTTCGGCTCCTGTTCGCTTTTTTACTCAATTTGACACATTGATTGATCCGTTTTCTTATATGCAATCTGTTATACACATACAAAAAACAGTTCTCTCTCTCTCTCGACATCCTTAAATGTTTACTTTCTCATCTCAATGTACAATATAACGGGGGAGGAAAAAATAAATCCTTTGTGCTGATAGAAGCACAAGGAAATCGTGTGGAAATAATCGACGATTTTCTTTTCAAGACCAAGGACGCGAGTTGACGAAGATATGTTGTGTGTTCTTCTCTCACTCTCTCCGTGAAACAACAATAGCACTAAAAATAAATTTCAAACAAAATAAAGAATGAAAATAGATTTTTTCGCGCGAAAGGGACATAGTAGCAGAAAACGAAGTATTGTGTACGCTGTCAAATTAACTGTGAAAAATATTTAGACAGACGGATTAGTCCTTTTTCGCCTTCCTTCTCGTTTTAAAGCTATTTAGTTTATATAAAATAAAAATAAAGGACCTTTTCTCGACGTCGAGCCACCCAAAACTAAACGATTAAACTAAGACGACGAAGATCGAAGAGTTTTGTATTCTTTTATGGACCATGAATAGAGCGAAGCCATCAGCAGCAGTACCCAGTAGGTAACCTACAGAAGCAACAAGGACTTTTCTGTCGAGTCAAGGAAAATTCACTAAACCAGAAGGAATAGAGGTGGAGAGTGGGTGTTAGAATGCAAGTGCATATACGAAAAAATTACTCTTAAATTCTTTCTCGCACCAAGACGGCAGCCAACAGCTTAAGCTTTGGGTTTTATTTTCAATTTGGTTGCTTATGGGGCTTTGGGATGCTGTATAGAGTATAAGAAGGGACGACGAAACACGTTTATTTCGGAAGAGATAATGGAGCGCGATTCATCATTCTTGGTGGATTTTGGAATTTAATTTGTCATGGTTTTGAAAAACGGATGAGCACAAAACCATCAGAAGTTGTTGGGGAGCAAATGAAAGGTGCTCAAGGGCGGCACACCAGAGATGTATAAGTTCATTAGAAAGAGGAAATGTGCTTTCTTTCCATTTATTTTTTTTTTTTTTTGGAAAGAAATGAAGTGATTTTTTCGCGTGACTTGAGCTGAATTACCCCGAAGGTAAAACCAAGCAAGATTGAGTGTTGTTTTACGAAAAAGTGGGAGTGTCTTCGAGAATATAGTAAAAAAACAATTCAAATTGACATAAATCTGATCTTTAATCATTTCTGACACATCACTTACGGTTTTCTTACTAAGATCTGTCAAATTTAATTTTTCTGAAAGACATTTCGTCACAAAAAAAATTGAAACGTCAAAAATCAATTTAAATTAGAATCCTGGGATACCTACTTGTCAAAGATAAAAATTTTTGTATCGAAACAAAATGCTTACCCCATTCTTTGACATTTTCTGAAAGCAAAAAAAAAAAAAAAGAGAAAATCAATTAAAATATACGGGCATTGAGATAAAAGTCACATGTCACTTTCCCATTACTTCGCGTAGTCCACCAAATGCTCCTTACAATGTACCGTAACATTGCATCCGTACATTGAGATCGAAAAAGGTTAAAAAAAAGAATCCCAATGCCAACAGCTGTTTCAGTGACCCTCGCCCATGTCACATCAGAGGGTGCATGAATAGCAGCATGTAATAATGTAACATCACTTCGATAAAATACCAAAACCAAAGCCGTGCCATCCAGTGTCCACCAACAACAACAACAACGAGTGTGGTGTAAACATTGCCACCCACAAAAAAAAATTAATTTAATTCTCGAATCGAATAGGGGTTGGCGTGGCGGGCGCATCCATCGCATACCCAACATCACAACTCTCTCACATCACAGAATCAGAATCAGGATAAGGACCACTCCATTTTATACAACAACGCATGTTGGGCATTTTATCCTTGTTCCATATAGATTTTATGTTGTTTGTTGTTGTTTTGTTTTAAAATAAATTAATTTCTGTTTTTCTTTTTCTGTTATCTGTTGTTGTTGTTGTTGTTGTTGTTTCCCTTCATGTTGTACAATTTAAATTCACTGGATTAAGGACATGCACTCTTTAGGGCAAGGGTGTCAGAATGGGGTTCGCAAAATGTATACTGTAGTACTCAGGTGCCCACTCCAGGGCACTCAGAAAAGTACATTTATCTAGGGCCCAAAAAACGAGTTATACCCAGTTGGTTCTAGTCGCAATTGCGTCGAGATCTTCATGCATCAAGTGTCCCAACCATCACAGTCGCTGAATTTTCAGCTTTTTGACCAGGTCGATGCCACCGTAAGGCCCGTAAACTTGTTATTCAATCTTCTCATCAACTCCCCACTAATACATATTATACATATTATACTCAAAGAATCATTCTCTCGCAGCAAACGAACAGGTTTCTAACCGATCTTCACAATGTCTAAGCCTCTACCTCATACAGAAGGATTGGGATGATACGGTTCTTTTAGAGAGGGCTTAACTGATGGCTAAATGTCTTCTAAGCGCAAAGAAACAACGGAAGGCTAGGGCGATTCTAAGATAAGGTAAAATGACTGACAGTTGATCTTGTTTTACCCTCACACTTGTGATACCCTGAAAAGTCTGAGAATACTTCTTAGTCAATGAAGAAATTTCTTTCGGCACAAAATCCCCTGGTTGAGGGATTTTGTAGGCGGTGCACAAAAGGGTATCAGCACAGAAGGGTATCAGTCGAAGGGTAAGTCACTATCCTCAACAAAATCTTACCAATCGTAGATAGAAGTGATCACATCCACTTACTGACGCTGCTGTTCACGGTAGAAGTGAAAGTCGCTGATGTATGGGTAAGGTGCCCTTTCTTCGCCAGTTGCTGCTCTTAGGAGATTCTTAGTTTTATCTCTGATTTTTTGTCCTTTCAATTTGTAAGAGGGTTCTGGGTAATTAACAGTCACTGACTAGTTCAAAGTGGTACCAACTGTCCTCGGTGACGTTTTGTCTCAGTCGATGGTGTTTCGACTCTTTTGTTGATGGCACGTCGATTTCGCGACGGATTAATAAAACTTCTGGTGGTCTCTTGGGGTAAAAGCTTGTTGATGTTAAATTTACACAAGCTAGTATCAGGTGGTCATCCAAGTATGTGCGATGGGTAACCGAAATATTCTGTCATCAAGAACTATAAGAGAATGCCAGACTTCAATAGCAACGTGACCAACTTAATAGACACTTCGCTTGATGGCATTTAAGAACAAAATGTTGCTTTAGATGGATCATTTAATGCGTTGCAGAAGTTCATATAAGTAGTGAAACCTAAGTGGAACAAGTGAGTGACGCTACCATTGCTTTCTGTCGTTGGACCTCTTCGTCGTTCGTTGACCCTATTTCAAGCCAGCTACCATGGAATTGATGGCCCTTCTGCAGACACACTCAAAATAGCTATCGCCATAAACCTCCCCGCCACGTCAAAGCTTACCCCCAGTGTATCAGTGCCAGAATAATCCAGGCTTTGTGTAGTGGACATCAAAGGGATGCAAGAAGATGAAATGAGACTAAAATATAAAAGCGGCTACTTCACTAGCTAGCGACGGCCCTGTTTTTTTTTTAGGGCTGAATAATATAAAAATGCATCCAAGTGAATGCTGCCTGGTACAATGGACTTTATTCATACATATCCATATTTCCACTGCCACTCCATAGGTAACATTTGAGCACGACCTGATGATCCCTTACCTCGCGTGAGTCTCGTAAAATATTAATTTGCTTTTAAGGCTCACGTCGTCATCAATTTCTTATTAATTCAGGATACCACCTTATGTTGTCGTTGTCGTTATGTATAACTGTAAGAGAAAATGCAAAACCAATGAAGGCTGAATTTTATTCAGAAAGACGGTAAAAACTGTCATTTTATGTTTTGTCATTTTTTTTTTTTTTTGTTGGCACCGAAGGCCATCTTTTTCAACTCTCTACTATGGCTACTTCTACTTATGAATATTCTTTTGTATTATTTCCGTCGTCGGTTATCTATACAACAAATTAAGGATAAAAAGTTCTGCCTATGTATTGTTATTTTTGGTTCATTTTTAACAGATGTTACCCATGCCAGCGCCCTCTCTTGAGAATATAAATTATTAAACAATAAAGCTCATTAATTTTATGCGGGTCAACTGATTGCTTTCTTTTTTATTATTTTTTTTTTTTTTATTTCTCTATATAAAATAAAATATACCTAGATTTTATTTTTAAGTCCTTTGGCATCTCGTATCTCGGTGGATCTCGGACATTGGTATGGATAAATGAGGGAAGAGAATCATTTGTCGCTCGTCGTCGTCGTCGTCGTCGTCCGCATCCATCCGAGCTCATCAGTTGTGCAGCTGAACCATTCCAAGCCAGCAACGACAGCATCAGGAAGATTGACATCAACTCTCAACTCGACTTGAACTAAAAGCGCGCCAGGATACAAAAGAGAATTTTTGAGTGGTTGTTGTATTAAAATAAGCAAAAAAAAAAAAAAAACAGAAAATAAAAGAATGAGATGAAAATAACGCGAAATGAAACAGGACATGAGATAAAAATCCTTTTAATTCATCCGAGAGGACGATTTTATGTTGTATTCGTTGTTGCTCGCTGTCTTTATTTCTCTGGTTTAATGAGGTTATAATTTGAGTGTCAGGGATTATAACGGAATTAATTTACTTTCTTTTAATGTGAAGTTGTATTCGTCTTTTTTTTTTGCATTTCCTTCCAATTTAAGGGTAAGTTGCATTTTTTCAAAAACAAAAAAAATATTCAAAAATAAAATTAATGTCTGTAGTGGGCATTGTCATCCTTAAAGTCGAAGCTAGAGTTGATGAACCTTTTTTAGATTCAACTAGTTATGCAGTGATAGAAGTCATTTGAAAATACTATAAGAAACCAACAAATTTGCACAGGACCCAATTAAGAGCTTCTTCAAGAGCAAGTGCGTGCAACTTAACGCGGCGTTTAAGTATTTTTTTTTTTTTTCTTCAAATTGATGCTTTGATGTTTTATAACGAACCGGACACTTCTTCGGTTGCCACTTGATTTTCTTTGAAAGATATACTTCTGCGTTTTGCTTCCAAAGATGTCATTGCTTTGGGTTTGAGGTAATTTTTTAAGAGCTCTCTAGCACCAGGATATGTCTTTTGGTGTGAATTTGTATAAAGAATCTTGAGAAAAAATTAACATCGGAATACTAAATTTAATGAATAATAATTACTTCAAGTGGTGCCGAAGAAAATTCCTAATGAGGATTTTGGAATATAATTTAATATTTATTTCATTCATATTTTAAAAATCTGCTAATGTGCTAACGAATGTGCTTTTATGTTTTACTACTTCGTTATGGCAAACATATATGGGTTAAACGGAAGACGAAGTGCTTGCCCTTATTCTGCGTTAAAACGCCGCCGAGTGTTGAAAAATAAGTGGAAGGCCTAGGTTCCAAAGAATTAATTGATGAACTGAGATTTGTGTGTGAAGAGAGAAAACGTTATGAGGAAGCTCAAAAACATAGAGAGCTCGTTTGCTTTGTCATTTTGAGTGAATGCACGACAACGCTTCAGCTATTAAGGTCTTCGAATCTTTGAGAAGACAAAGAAGACCAAACCTCCGCTTTATGAAACAAAGCCATAAAAGATTAAAGAGTGCTTAATCTGGCCAATTGGCGATAGCATTCTATGAATCTTGAACAAGTACCGTGTCTCAAGCAGGGACCTTTAATGGGTCAGGAGTTCATTAAGTAAGCAAAGTCTTTGTTTGTGTTTATTGTAAAAGTCATTTTTTCTACTAAAATACCTTTTAGGCTCGTTCTTGTTTTCATTAATGCTCAAAACAATGAAAACAATGGTTACTAATGCTAGAAATTTTCTCCGAATTTGGTCAACATAATTAACAAAAGCAAAAAATAACCTTCTAAACTTATCAAGCTAAAATATTCTAACAGTTTTGCACACATAACACATGCCACGCTACCTTTTTCATTTTAAAATCGTGCAAACGGTCTTTCGGTTTCATTGTTAAATTCTGAGAATTTTCATTCCTCTTCTTCTGAAAGGAAAAAAAAAAAGAAACTCAACCGAAAACAACCGTTTTTCTACCAACCCAATTTCTGAGAATTAAAATTCCATTAAAAAATCCATTATATCATCTGCTTTAATGTTTAATCCAAAAATATAAGAAGAATGAAACATTTTACATCCGTTTTCGAAGGATTTCGAAGAAAAAAAAAATATGTTAAGCTCCCATCCAGGACTTGTTGAATGAAAGTTTTGCAAACAACAAATTATTTATTTATTTATTTATTTATTTATTTATTTATTCATCAATCAGACAAAAATATCTTACAGACTACTTGAAAATAACTTACATAAATAAAATAAATATAATGGGTATGTACATAGTATTTTGCTTATTTCAAAAATTGATTATAAAATGACGTTGTAGATTACATTTAAGGGTAGAACGATTACTATGAAAGTCAAAATCAAAAACACAAGAAATACGATTAACTTCACGGACACAGCGAGTTACTGGCTCATTTTTGGCATAATTTGTCCTATGATCGCTTTCAAAAAATAAAAATCTAGTCCTCAGAGGATGACTTGGAGCATACAAATCAATTAAAGACAGCAACGAAGAACAATTAATACGATAAGACAAAATATCACTTACAAACAATACAGAGTACATTTTTCTACGGTTTTCGAGTGACTGAATATCAATTAGCTTACATCTAGTTGAATAAGAGGGCATTTCAATATTCCAACCAAGTTTCCAAATAACGAACCTAGTGAACTTTTTCTGAACATTTTCAATTCTAGTAGAATGAATGTTGTAATGAGGGTTCCATATAACACATCCATACTCTAAAATAGATCGGACATAAGCATTATACAGGCATTTTAGAGTATAGGGATCAGTAAAATCAGATGAATTACGTTTTATGAAACCAAGCATGGTGTTAGATTTTGCAATGATGTATTCGATATGTTTTATAAAGTTTAATTTACAATCAAATATTATTCCCAAATCTTTTTTTTCAAAAACTCTTTCTAGAATATTATTGTTTATTTTGTAGTCGAAATTGATTGGATTGGCAATACGCGAAAAAGTAAAACACTGACATTTGGAGACATTCAAAAACAAGTCATTAATGGTGCACCAATTAATTAAACAATCAAGATCGTCTTGGAGTAGATGGCAGTCGCGAGAAGATTTAATGCTTTTAAAGAATTTAAGATCGTCCGCAAAAAGAAGGCGGCGTGAGTTTTTAAAAACGTTAGGCATGTCATTAATAAAAATCAAGAACAATAACGGTCCAAGATGACTACCTTGCGGTACGCCAGAGGTTACCAAAAAAGGAGAAGATTGAATGTTATCTATGGAAACAATTTGATAACGTTTCGTCAAGTAGGAAGAAAGCCATGATAGCATAGCAGAGTGAAAACCTGCGCTTTTTAGTTTAGATATTAGTATCAAATGATTCACTCTATCGAACGCTTTGGCAAAATCTGTGTAGATGACATCAACCTGAAAACCTTCTTCTAGTTTATTGAGGACATAATTTGAAAATAGAGCAAGATTGGTGGAGGTGGATCTTCCCCCCACAAACCCATGTTGGTAAGGCGATATTATTTCTTTGAACCAAAACGATAATTTATCGTATACAATCTTTTCAAAAAGTTTAGGTATCGCTGAGAGTTTGCAAATCGGGCGATAGTTTGATATTTCCTGTTTAGAACCTGATTTGTGTATTGGACTAATGAAGGATTTCTTCCACTCAGAGAGAAATTCTCCTTTAGAAAGAGAATTATTAAAAATAATTGTTAATGGTTCAGAAAGAGCAGATGCACATTTTTTTAAAATAATAATTCAATTAAGATCTTCCCCCATTTTTCCCCGCATTCGTCATCAGAGATGCACTGAAATCAGAGAGTTGCGTTCATATTTAAAACACACACACATACGTTATTTTGGCCTCAATTCAGTTCACTGATTCGATGAACTTTCCCGCAACTATAATATATAAACCTTTAAGCCAACGCATGAGTACATCTCGAAGTTACTGTGTCAGCTCAGCATGGTAGCTATAGTTGTACCGTCAAGCGAAGCGAACTTCCTTTTCCCCAACATCATCATCATCATCATCATCATCATCAGCAACAACATAAACAAACTCACTCACTTAACTGAAACCAAATCAAATTCACAGCTCAATAGTCCTTTCGTGAAAAAAATGAAAAAAAAATGAGAAAAAAACGAAAAAAAAATGCAAAACTTTAGTGAAAATTTAAAATATCAAGTTAATTAGAACTTTTGGGAAGAATCGATGCAGACACGAAACAAGCGCGCACTCCCAGTTATGCTCGTTCAGATGAACGATCAACCACACATTGCTCCTCTCTACCCACAAGTTGGCTGATGGGTTGGTCTGGGCTGGGGACTTGGGATTCCATGGCAGGCTACAGCCATCCTCCTCCTCCGGTTGCTCAACTCCATGTGAGGTTGTGCGAGCTTTTTGCTTGTGTTCAAGTGCTGGAAATATTTATACGAGTGACTCGCATTGCATTGGTACTTTCGAGTGTAATTGAAGGATGTTAAAGGATTCTGCAATATAATTCACTGGGTGTGGGTTGCACTTTTTCTTTTTCTGCAAATGAAAAGGGAAAATTTATATAAAAAAAAAAATCCCACACTCACACACATAAAGTAACTACCTGTACGCCGTGTGGCGGCCGAAGGCGAGGCTGAGGCTGAGTACAACATAAATACCTTTTAATCCTGCTAATTGATGATTGGATCATGAAGGGAAAGTGGAATGGTTTTTGAAAAACAAAGATAAAAAGCGAAAATACGTTAACTGCTGTGAATCCTTTGGTAATGTCCGTCAGTCGCGTCGTTGTTGTTGTTGTTGCTGGCTGCTGCTACTCGAAGTCGTTAAATGAAGCGCTGGATCAGAATGAAGTGGGCGGTTGACGGCAGCGATGGCAAGATGATGATGCTGTGGGATGCAGTGGTGGACGATGACGATGAAAGTAACAGCCAGCATCATCAGCATCACAGGTGGTAACGGTGAGTGTGGCAAATGTCGAGTGGATGAGAATGGTTTTTAATTAGAAAAGGTTAAGGATTCGCTTTTTTTTATTCGTTTGTATTTTGTTTCTGTTTTCTGTTTTCGCTTTTACTTTTATTTTTTTATTCTCATGATGGCCGATGGTGGTTGAATGATGCTGGCAAATGGTAGGAATATCAATAAATGGGCTTTTAAGCAATGAGCATTGGCCGTTTGTGGGGTTTCTTTTGATATGATAGGGATTTTTTTTTCTTGATTTAAATGTTAAGGATTTTGAAGCTGATTTTAAAGTTTATGAACTAGATTGGAATTCTGAAGAAAAAATAACTTACAAAGTGAAGTACCCTATTGGAAACTTCTTTAGAGCAAATGACCTCGGAAGAAAATTTGGAGCCCAACAATATTCGACTGTTCGGCAATTGCTGAAAACGGCTCTCATAGAGTTCTAAGCATCAAAGCTGTTGTAGCTGTTGCGTTAACATCTGAGAATCTGCTCTAGAAGAAGATCAAAGAAATTTGTTTCTATTCAAGGATTTTGTATATTACTGATCTTCCTGACCAGAGCATTTTCTACTTCCTGTTCCTCTATGGCTCGATTAACTTTGATGTTTTAAAATTCTTGCATTCTGGTCTTAGAAACAGCAATTTTGTTTTAATTGCTATTTTTTTTTTTGATTTTTTTGAGCTAGGAATCTGCTTACGCTTTTTTTCCGAAAGATACCGTTTGAGTCAAAAATGACGGTTCTGACTAGGAACGCAAAGTTCAAGTCAGAACAAGTCTTGTTTTTATGCAACTTCCTTTCAATATTACACACTTGTTTCATAGAAAAAAATTACCAATTTCTGTAAGCAGTTCAATGAACTTTAGAAGCTCCATTAAATCTTCCATCAGGAATTTATTTTTTTGAATTTATGATCCAAGAAATAGATTCAATTTTTCTTTTTCGAAGTTTTGGCTTTGAAGCTTCTTTGTAAGTAGACCATTCATATGACACATTGGTATACCTTTTCTTACTTCAATAAGTTAATTCTGACGTCTAGATAAATATTTTTAGCATTTCCACATAAATTTCCTTGTCAAAACCTTGATGGGTTACCTGAAATCCATGGTGACCCAACGACAATAAGCTTTATACCATCTCAAACCTATGCCACGCATTAATCTTTCAACGCTTTATGACTGATTTCAATCATACCAAACTCAATTCTTTTCGATAAAGCCTCATTTATCATCGGGTGATGACACAAATGTTGTCCAACAGCCATACAAACCCAGAGAGAGTGTGTTTTCTTCCTTGACCGTAATAATTCTTATTTCATAGAGAAACATATTTGGTAAGTTCACTTGTGTAGGTAAGTAATCTCCTTATACCCCAATAACCAAATACTTACGAGTATATCCCAAAAATATCACGAAACCAGAGAGATGACCTTTACCTAAAGCAAAGTACCTACCTAAATCTTAAACCAACCAAGAAAAGATGGACCGTTTTGTGTCGGAAGATCCTAAACTAAACTTCCCACGTGTTGGTACCTACCAGCAGCAGGAACACAACAGCACACACATAAACACTCAAATCGAATTAAATGGCAACAAGAAGAAAATAAATAAACAAAATGAAGGAAAAAAACGGGACTAACACAACAAAAAAAAAAGTAGAAGAAGAAAAAGAAGAAAAACTATCCGCACGAAGGAAAAGTTAATAAGGAAAGCAAACCGTAACGTGTGATGCTCTTGGTTAGGGTATTCGTGATTTTTCCTTTTATAGTCTTGTCTCCTAGAAACTCTGTGATATCCCCTTGCTCTTATCCAATCTTTATCCTCGGAGGATTCTACACATGAAATGGGCAACAACAACAACAACAAAAAAGTCGACTTGATATACCACCGTAAGCAGCAAGCTTATTTGCTCAAAGGTGGTAATTGCTTTTTTACCCATTGCAACAAAATAAAACAAAAAATAATAAGAAAAATAGAGAAACTAGAGAAAAAGATGGCGAAAAGTCCTTTGAAAAATCTTTTCCTTGTTTCTTAAAAAAAAACGAAAGATAGAAAACAGAAATATAGTTTTTCTGCAGAATCCACCAACACCTACACCTTTCCACTTTTTTTCATTGAAGTGACTGACTATCTAACTGCAAATTTAAGCACCGAATTACGGTACCCACAAAATACACATCCTCCCTCCCTCTCTCTTTCTCTCTTTCTGACTGTCTCTAGAGTCTTCTGTGTCTGGCTGTGGATAACAGTTAGTAGCGTACCTACCCACTCTTTTCTTAAAAGACGAGAAAATGTGATTAGACGATGAGAAAAGTTTGTTAGCGGAATTAATTACTTACACTCGACCGAACTGATTGTTCGAAGAAGATTAGATAACGGTTATAAGTAATTTATATAATTTGTCTTTGTTTGTGTTCTGTCAGATTCGATGGAGGCAAGCAATGACTGACTGACATTTTGAATGTGTGTATGGTCTGGTGAATGGTGGATGGCGATTGTAAGTAGTGTACATGAGGTAAAGGTTTTGAAGCTTTAGGGACACGATTAACTTTGTTTGACAGATGACATTTGTAATGTTGTTGTTTATGTAACTTTTCGACTGGTGTAAGAGATGATTTACAATAATTAAGAGGTCGAACGTGGGCATGATTGTGTATTATTCATGGCGAAAATCAAAAATGACTGACAAGAAATATAAATGTTTGCTTTTGGTATCGATGTATTTCCAAGAAAATTTTTGAGTTTTGAAACTGGAGGTACAGCAATTTATGTATATAAAGTAGTAGATAGTTTTTTAGTTCTATAAAAAAGTGGTTTTCGTCATGCCGATGCCGTCCGTCGGTCTCAAGTTGTTTTTTTTTTTTTGTTTTTGTTTTTTTGAATATCTCATCTATAGGACATCAGACACATCAGATAACCTTAAGCTAAAATTATCATGCTAATTTAATACATAATAGCTTTTTGGACTGCATGAGCAAGTTCGTGAGAGCCAGTCGTACATTTTATTTATTTTAGTCATGATCATGATAACAAAAACTAAAACCCTTTAATTTTGTTTCAAAAGTTTGACTATTTGCAACAAAGAAACTTTGCAGGAGGTTTAAGAGTGTATTCAACAGACAGAGATATTGATGTTTGAAAACAGAAACGTCATTTTCTGGCTTGAAAAAATCGTATAAAATTTGAGCTGAATACACAAGTTTTCCAGGCATTAAAAGAATTAAGCTCAAAACTATTTTTTTTAGTAGTTGCATCGAAAAAAAAATAAAATAAATTTTTGGTTTCACGCTTTTTTCCTTATGAAAAAGTGATAACGGTGGTTTTTGAACATAATTCAGTGAAAAATCTAAGAACTAGAATGTCTAAACTTTCAAATTCTCAATACAACCATTTTTCACTTAAATACAGCTTTCGAAAATCACTAAAAAAAAAATAATTTTTTATCCTTCCATTTTTTCCCACTATACATATACACTAGTGGAAAACCCCGCTATTTAAAAGCTTTTGTTTAAAAATATTCGTGAAAACATGCCAGTTGAAAAATTAGTTTTACTTAAATCAATATGGCGATACCGTTAATTCTGAACCAAAAAAAATATTCAAAATATATTTTCGGACGCTTTTCTATAATCGCTACATTTTAAGCTTCTTAAATAGACAGACAAACTAATACCGGACACCGATGAAAAAAAAGGTATAGGTACTTCCCCATTTAAGTCAAATTTTAAGAAAATTGCCACTTGACAATATTTTCTCGTATTGTTCTAATAAAACTTTAAGCATAACTTTATCTGCAAAATTTCAAATCCATTTTTGGTAAAAAAAATTTTATACGCTTATTGAACTAAAATAATAAGTAACAAACATTTTGTGGTAAAATTATAAAAATCGGAACTGTACTTCAGAAGTTAGAAGCTTATCTTTTCTTTAAGACCTTTAATATTCGAGAGTCTTACAGTATTTGTTGAAGGGTAAAACGTTCTAAGCTGTTGTTGTTTTTTTCTGTGTACATTTTGAATCAATTAATGATACATTAAAAGATGAGCCTTGTTAAAATGAGGTGAATGAGCAACATTTTTGTACATCTTAAGACCTCATTATAGGTACCGGAGTGTAAAAAGGGAAGTTTTGTTTTCAAGATGGACCTCAGCCATCGTCAAAAGCCGTAGCCCAATAAAAATGAATTGTAAATCCGTTGTTAGTTCTCCTCTATCTGGTTATTGCTGCATAATCTAAAAACAAAAAAATGTTACGTATACGCCATAGTGACCGTTTATGACATATTATACTTTTTTCTTAATTTCATGATATCTAATTGCTGCACTAATATCTGGTATTACTACCTCGAGAAACATCGCTTTTATCATCCACTCCGAGGGAAGTGGCGGCAAAAAAAAATCCGAAACATCAAACAAACCAGGATGAATAATTGAAGACAAGTAACGCTAATACCTCGACCTAAGAGTCAACTTTTACAAACTTACATTGAAGAAAAAGTTCATAATTTTTATAAGAATTAAATGCTCTTATACATTCATGCAGAAAATTTTAAACTTGAAAAACTACACAAAATTAAATTCAGAATTTCAAGTCCAAACCAACGGAAAACATTCCAAATTAATTTTCAAAGTTTTGGCAGCAACGGAATTCCTCAAAAATAAATTCATCCAAATGGAATTGTTTTTGAATTAGAAATTTCAGTTCAAAAACATTGATTTATCAAAAAAAAAAAAAAAATTAAATTTCGCTCGCATTAAAATATTTGAAATTTTCCAGTTGAGTGTTTTTATTTTGTTTCGCAGCAGCATAGTGCAATGTACTGCAACGAAGGCAATCCTTTAATGGTCGATCGTTTTTCGAGCAAAGCGAACATTTGCGGTTAAAGCGCGTTGCGAGTTAAAATTCAAAAGCCATCATCACCCACTAATTCCGTTCCACATTATAGTGGTTGTTGGTACTTCTGCTGCTGCTGCTGCTCTGGCTCCCTAAAAGTTAAAAGTCCTTTCAACACTCCAAATAACGTTGATGATGATGACAATGGTATTGGTTTATTAATAATTTTTCGAAAATATCAACAAAATATTCAAATTTCATCAGTGCACCTTCACCGACACTCTTATACGCAACAAAATGCAAATTCAAATGCAACGAGATTTTCAACCTTTTATACCCAACTCGAGTGATGCGTTTCGTTAATTTTCGACGAACGATGAAAATGCGTGGTGTTCGTCTGAGTGCCCTTTAGCTCGATGGAATGTGAAATTAATTACAAATCGCCTACCACATTATATTTGGCGAACGGGCAAGCGTTAACCACATGCACTTGACCAATTAGTAGCGAGTAGAGCGAGAGGGTCCATATAGTCACTCTAGACTACAGTCCCTGAATCTGAAAACTGTAAAACAAAATTTTACAATATGAATTCAAGTACAAAAACCAAAACAACAACAAAAAAAATAGCCTTGCGGGACAGACAATGATCATGGCCTTTTGCATTTTGTTCGATTACCGCAAAGTAGCACTGCACCCTTAATTGGCGAAAAAGTGTTGGTTGAAATGGTTGCTGCCGCCAATGCTGCGCCGCTTGTTGGACATTTCACTGTGGTGCATCACTCGGTTCCAAATTCAATTTGAAGCATATACATCCCGTTAGCATTCAGCCAGATGTTGTATTCACATTTACTTGCCACTGCATGCCGCGTGTCATGATTATTCCAAATTACTTTTGTAGAATTGGCAATACGATTTGGTTTGGAGGTGGTGATTACGCCATAAGGGCTGTCGGAAGGTTTGTTGTTACGTGTGACTCGCGTCAATTGAGTGTCATCAATGTTCGACAAAATTTTCAACAATCAAATGCAACTGTATGATTTGAGCAATAATAATTGCGGCTTTTGTGTTGGTCGTTATATTCGTTGCGGTGGTAATTGGGTGCACAAATTAAAAGTCAACTTGAAAAGTGCAGTCAAGGGTTATAATTACGAGAAGGTGGAAAGAGGTTTAGTTTTTTTGAAAATTTGTGACGAAACTATAAATTAAGTACTCAATAAACACATTAAAAGGATGTACCTTAAATACATATATATGCTTGAACTAGATTTTGAAATATTAACTTGCATTTGAGTCACTAACTACATTTTTGTATTAAAATAAAATTAAGGACAGGACTTGAATTTCCAATATAGATTATATTTTTTTAAGTTCTTCCACACAATCTTATAAAGTGTAAGCAAAATTCAAAATTGAAGTGAACTATAACACTGTCCTACTATCAAATTTGTGTGATGGAAAATTATTTTCGATCATAACAAAAATCGTAAAACGTAAGAAATGTGTGATGGTTTTTGAATAAGGTTGCACCTTTTTTTCTTCAAACTAAACTCAGTTAAGACACTGGTACAACACTTTTACTAGTTATTTCTTAGATTGGAACGTTTGTTGAAGGTTTTGATCAACATAGTGTGGATAGAGCTTTAGAATTTCATTACTTTTAATAACATTTATTAATTTAGAGCAGTGCTGGCGGATCGTGGAAAAAATCCCTTTCTGTGGGAAGTCAAAAGGGACAAAGGGAAACCACCTGGTTTTTGTGTGAATTTCTTCTTCACCCAAATAAAGAAGTTTTTTCACAAAGTTTGAACCAGTTTCGAATAATAAAAGTTTAAAGATATAACATCCGTACCCTATTCTCTAGGGAATCTTAAAGGGACAAATAAAATGGTTTCTGAAATAAATGGAATTTGAGAATTAGTAAAAGGGACTTCCTGAAATATACCCCCAGCACTGATTCGGAAAAATAAAGCTTTTAAGCCGAGTTTTATTTGTTCTTTCATCGGCAGCTGACCGTTAGAGCGAACAAAAGTTGAAACTCCAGCCGATAAAACCTTGAACGCTAGCTCAGATGAACACCACATCTCTAATGCAGTGCCAAGTTTAAGGGGATCCTAAAATACTTGAGTTGTGAAATTGAATACATTTGACTGATAAAGGGTAGATTTGGAAAATTTGTTAAAGAATGTCTGACTCGAACTCTTGATTTCAAACCATTATTGAAAATACTTTGCACCGTCTTGAACTTACAAGACCATCTTCTCTTTAGGACCCGTGGTTAAATTCTGTGGTAATTAAAGAAAAAAATAAAAAATAGTCTGGTTATTTTCAAAACTTTCTTCTCAACAACAACCTTTGCGCCAGCCCTCTTAATTCAGTAAGCGTAATTACAGTTATTGAAAATCTCTACTTTCTAATAACTAATTAACAAAGTATTCAAGAAATTCATCACTTCTTCCATTTCGTTGAAACCAACTTTTGAAATCCCTCTTATAAATCTAAATTCTCCCGCTTAAATCAAATCCAAAGAACTTAATCCTTTCCGGAACACCTCAAAGGTTCACCTTAAGGCCATCAGAAATCTTTCATCAATTTGCCAATTCATAGAATCCCGGAAAATAAACAGAAGAAAAAGAACAAAAAAATCCAAAACAAAACAACAAAAAGTTTTTCTTATTTTTTTTTTTTTTTTGTTCTTTGCCTAATTCCCCCATTTCCGGGACTTCATTTAACTAATTCAAAATTAACAACTTCCCACCCACTTAGAAAAGCACACACCGATACAGCAATACACACACTTACACTTCCATTTCCATAAGAAAACAGGCAAAGAAATTTGTCAAACATCCTGTCAAAAATTCAATTCCCTTAGCAAATTTGCTCGTTCTGTGTCTTTGGCCCAAGACTCTTTTTCTCTCTCTCTCTTTATCTTTGCCCAGTGATGTTTTTCTCATAGACTGGCAGTAGCTGCTTTTCTTTCAACGGCTTCTCTCCTCCTTCCAGCCTCAAGGCGTCAAAGAAAAGTCATCTAGACAAAAGCAGAACGAATGAACAAAACGAAAGAAAAAAAAAAAAAGTTCCTATAACTTTTCCTAATTTTCCTTAAGCCAAAACTTTGCCCGGCTTCTTTTCCTAGTAAAAGAGGAACCGAAATTAAATGTTAATGCTTAGAAATTGTCTCAGAGTGTATGTGTGCGTTGGAATGTGTGTAAACACATTCCCTCTACAATACTGCTTGAGGACATTTCAAACAAAACGACGAACTAAAAAAATCAAAAAAAAAAAAAAAGAACGGCAACTCACTGACTTTGTAATGTCTTTAAAGATGGCCGCACATTCGGACTTTGATGCCTTTTCTAACTGTTTGTTCCCAACTCTCTCTCTCTCTCTCTCTCTCTCTGCCACTGTCTTTCTCTCTGTGAGCATCATTTACGGGGCTCACGGATGAATTTATTTGTCGAAATTTTAATTAAATCCACCGTTTTTATTGCGAAACTTTGTCGTGTCGGGGATGTTCGACTTTTTCACGCCTCAAGGGTGGCGGTCGAGTAGAGTTCACTCTCCCTCCCTACCTCTCTTGCCGCTTCCAAAATATGGCGTTTTTAAGGAATCTTTTTTATTGGCACAAGGACAAGAGAGGCACAACAAGAAGATAATATTTTCTCTCTCTCGAAACAAAACAAACAAAAAAATGAAGGAAGTTTTGGAACAATGTTACAGTTTTTTATTATCCTGTGGAGGCTTCTGACTTCATAAGTTTGGCCCTCACTCGCGTTTTGATGGTTTGCATGGGGATATGGATATGGCGAAGGACAATCTCCATCACATGTGTGTGAAGAGCAAGCAAAATTGTTTTGTACTACATGTGGAGGACCTGAATCTGGATTCTGATGTGGTCCTGGACCACCCTTGGACGAGAAGGAGCTGCTGGGCATAAAGAAAAAAAAATAATAAAAGCAGAAAAAAAAACTTTTCTAATTGTACAAACGCAACGGGTGGTGTTGGTTCTGGTGGTGAGACGGAAATACCGGAAAGTGGCAGGAGCAGAAGACTATATACTGTGGTTGTGGCCAAGAAACTTTTGGAATTAAAAAAAGGAGCTTTTCTCTGCCCCAACTCTCTATTTCATTGTCCTTTTCATTGTTTCTGTGCTGTGAAATGCTTGTAATTTGTTTGAATTTCTACAGACTCCGGCGGCGGCGGCAGCGTTTTGCCGCCAACTCAACAAACCCGATGATGATGATGATGATGATGATGATTCTTGCTTTGGTTTGTGTCCTTGTTAGTCGCCGCCGTAGCCGTCGTCGTCGTCATCGTCGCCTTAGCCCTCTGCATGAGGTCCATGTTCTCACATCTTGTCTATGCAGATTCGCTATGATTCACATGGTTTTGGGTTGAAATGAGAATTTTATTCCAAATGGACGCAAGGTCAATGTTTCTGACACAGACGCATGCTGAGCAAAAGATGCAAATGGATATGGGACCTTTTTTGTTGTTGCCTATTTTGTTAGGGAGCTTACAGTTATACGTTTATTTTTTGTTCTGGAATGAGTTGGAAAGATTATTGAGGGTAAGAGTTGTTGTTGTTGTTTTTGTCGTGCTCGTGAAATGAATTTAGGACGAGATTTCTTTTATTCAAAAGCGGACAAAGTTGAAGGAGTTTTATTTTTATAGTGCGGCAGATTAAACTCAAGAAAGAAAGAAAAAACAAATAAATTGGGAAAATTTGAGGTTTGAAAGATTTTCGAAATAAAAGAAATATAGTTGGAGCTTAAGAAAGAAATTTCAATTCTATGTTAAGGAAGGATTTCAACTTTTTTGGGTAAAGTAAGTGGTTAATTAATGACATAAGCAAACTTGTTTTGGTCTTTTTGAAAATTACAAAGGTTTGATAAGGGACTCTTAATATTATTAACTGTTTTTTTTTTTAAATAGTAGTGTTGTATAAGATCGGGAAGTTACTCAATGATCTTTGTCTTGATCCCTAGCTTACTGAAATAAGAATCAAGACTTTGAAAATCACCTTCAACCTGAACTTTTTATTTTTTGTCAGAGGCAAAACAGAGACCTGCTGCACATAAAGCGTTCCTTTTTTAAAAGTATTATTACTTGTATTGAACTATTAAGGAGGTAGCTACTAATCCAGTGCAGAAGAAGATCTTAGAAACCGAAACACATTTTTGATAAGAGAGCCTTATACCAAACTCTATCAAATGCTTATGAAATACTAAATGAAATAATTTGACATTCGATACAAAACGATTTAATGACTTGTTTTACTTCTTGTTCGATATCTTGTCACTATGAGAACTCGAAAAATCTCTTGCAACTCTTTACTATTTAGCAGCTCTTCTGTATTTACTTGTGGCAAGATGTCGGTATGTCGTGACGAAGCATTCATTTACTTTTAAGCATTTTAAGCATGTTTTTCCCTGCCACAAAGTCTATAAGCCTGAGTCCGTTTTTGGAATGAATGTCATGTAGTCAATCTTTTCAAACACTAATGCTGCCTTCCATTTTCTACATCTTCGTTGCCCAGAACAGATTTTGACACTCGTTTTGCATTACTCCTGTTTTATAAAGAAATCAATCCCTAAATACAAAACTCCTCCCACAAAAGAAGAAAGCCAGACAGCTTTTAAACTTACAAACATCTTCTATTCCTTTACTAAATCATAAAAGGTGAAGATTTCTATAAATTTTTAAATCACAATTTTTCCATAAAAGGACCAAATAGTTCCATTTGGATATTATTTTATGATTCCTACCAAAGCATTATCCGTTTCCATCTCCTTTTTCTTCGATTCTAAATTTAGATTTCCATAAACTTCATGTTTATGTGGTGATCCCTCATAAAGAGCGTAGAGAATGAAGCAGGAAATATGTTTAAAAGAAGAAGATTGTCTAGAAGTGTGTGCGTGTGTGTGTGTGCCCTTGGTAATCAAATAAATGAATGTCATACATCCACTTACCGACTTTCATCCTATTTACAAAACGAATTTTGCTTTTACCGTTTGATGGGCTCGACATAACTCGCTCCATCTTCCTAAAATATCCAACTATCCTATTCTACAACATACACATTATAAATGTGTCCATCTGTAGTACACACAAACAAACACACACATACACAGACGCTTAATGAAATATTCAAATGGACACGAGTAATGGAATCACTTGTTAGACAGAAGGCATAATCGAGTCTATAGTCGAGACGAAGTACGAACACCGACCGACAGATGGCCGGTTGACTAGAAGCGAGTACAACAACAACAATCAGATATAAGGATAAAGCCAAATGCGCAGGCTATAGGCCAAACCATCGACCAGTTACGGTTGTTACGGTGGCGTATACGTAATCTCTGCAAATTTGATTCAATGAAAAATAAATAGAGGTAACATTGAAGGTTCGTTAGTGGTACATTATTATGGTGTTTGTTATGGAGAATTCCGTGTTTTCTACCTTTTCTATCATAGACTATCTCTGTGTCTGTGTGTTTGTGTATATTTGAATGATGATAACTTTCGTCCTAGAGTCCTCTCCGGCTCACTATATGTTCACAATTTTACTGTCACAAAAAAAAATCATAAAACATAAAGGAAGATGGAACAAATTATGGATGTTGACCTTTTTTTTTGTTTTGGTTTTTGGTTTTACTTTGTTTTGCCTTATTTTCATTTGTTATTTTGTTTTCGAGGAGTAGTCATAGAGTATATATGGACAGGACACATGTTAAATGGATACTGTCATGCAAATCTTTTTTGAAATATTAATATGGTTACAGTTTTGTGTGCTGTGAATTCGAAATGGATTTTTAGAGTGCTTGGAGAACGTATGTACGAGTGCGTATAAGGCTTCTGTTTTTTTTTTTTTTTTTTGTACTCGCAATGCGGTGTTTTGTTTCGAAGGATTACTCTTATATGTCATGTGTTTTATCTGAAGTTGTAATTTACTCAGTTATAACAAAAAGAAAAACAAAAATGGTGAGCTCAAGGTTGAAATTTAAATTTCATAAAATTCTTACAGAAAATTTTTGATAAATTTTTTTTTTAACAAAATTGATTTGTTTCTTTCTTTCGAATTCATGGCTTCTGAACCATTTCATCTAATAATCGGAGAGATGTTTAGTTTAATAAAAGAAAACAGTCTTTGAAAAAAAGCTGAAATAGTTCGGTTGGAAAATGGAAGTGATGGTGATTGAATTTAAGCTTTTTACCAAAACTGTGGTCAAGAGCTTAATTTCGTGTGAGCCTCTAGATTATAGGATTCTGAAATGAAGTTTTAGACAAAAAAGAGGCTTTTAACAACTAGCTCGGTGTCACTAAAAATCACTTCTGGAAGACTTCCGTAATAAAAGAGATAAGGATATTGGGATTACATGGGACCAATATCTAAAACCACCAACGACATCGAGCAATGTACTACATTCAATTATAGAAAAAACGTTAAGCTCAGAGTGTTTTCCTAGGGGGAAACAAACTTCGAATAGATTTTTGACGCAGAGTAAAAACTGCATTATATGCATGTGGTACAGAGTGCTGACCTAAGGAAAACAATTATGGTCAAGCTCCTGAAGAAAAGCGTTTAAGACCCACCGTGGAAATTGCATGTCGCTTGTGTTTGACAAGATAATAATAGAACACCTAGAAGTCACACTCAACTACGAACGCACTCACAGAAATAAAATATATTTTTTTTCGTTTGCGCGCTAATGAATATCTTTTGAATTAAATGAAAATCATTTGCTGAAAAGGTAATACAATCGCTGCAATAGTTTTTCATTCGAAGCAACTGTATTACATTTGAGCCAAATTGTAATTCTATCACAGTTTGGAACGCATTTTCATTAGTTGATTACAGCAAACGAAAATGCTATCCACTTCTAAACACCTTTTCGTTTACTAGAAAATGAAAGAAAGTGGTTTGTTGCAAAGAACTTTACAATTCATTTGCAACAAATGATTGCCGGAATTTTTTTTTTTTAATAATTGACTCCATGTTTGTGCATTTTACGTTTAACAAATGTTATCTAGTTTATGGTGTAATGGGAATACACTTGCTTCGAAAGCGAGGGGTCACAGGTTCAATGACTTTACAATTCATTTGCAACAAATGATTGCAGGAATTTGTTTTTTTCTTAATAACAAAAGTTATCTAGTTTATGGTGTAATGGCAACACACTTGCTTCGAAGGCGAGGTGTCACAGGTTCAATGACCGGTGTTACGCTGAGATTTTTTTTTAAATTTAGTCGCTTGCATAAAGTGTTTAGCTCAAAAGAATTTAAGAGTTTGCTGCAAGCGAAAAGTCGTTTGACGCAAACGATTCGTTCTCTCATTTTGTTTTTATGCATTCTGCTCTAATTATGAATTATAGAGTTCGTAGCTGAAAGACAGGATACTCGCTTCGTAAGCCCTTGTTTAGCTCTTGGTCGTAGGTTCAATCACCGGTGTTACTCTGATTTTTTTATTTTATCATTCGCAAGAATCTAAACGAATTTACCAATTTGATATCCTTAAAAGGAATGGGGCCTCCACTACTCATAGGTCACTATGAACCCGAAATTTCTGCACTGAGAGAACAAATCGATTGCTGCAAATGAAAAAATTACCCAAATGACAAGGTTTTCCATCAGAACTCTTTCATTGCAGGTGAAGAAATCAGTGACTTTTGATTGAATAATTTTTCGCGTAGCCTCAATTTGAAGATTTTTGGTAGATCTTCTTTGAAATTCATTAAAGTTAAAGTTTTCTAGGTTGAGTGGATGCCCTTTTTTATGAAGCCCTCATAAGCTTTGCTCTTGCCCCCAATAATTTTCAAACCTTGCTTCACTACTTCCTTAACCCAATACTTACAAAAGTAGTTATGTGTATGTTACCTTAAAATAAAAACATAAAATAATAAGAACAAACTTAATAAATTCCAAAAAATGCCAACATTTTTACTTTCAAGACGTCTTCCACTTATGAAGCCCTCATTTTCTGTATAATTTAATTTTTGTTTTGTTCTATTTATCTACCTAGATGTAGAATTTGTTTCCACATCTTTTTTTTTATCATATGACCTGGAGTTTGCTGATGCATTTATTCATGGTTTGCTTAAGGATATCATCTTTTGTATGGAAATTAAACTCCTTCTTTCACTTCTCATGCACATATTCATCATCATCATCATCATAGTCATCGCATACATAAACCCTCTTCTCTCTAGCGAAAAAAAACCTTCAAATTATAAACCTACTCGCTCTGCAATGCGACTTAAAAATTAAGCTACTCCACATAACCCAAGGGACTTCTTCTTCTTCTATATCCACATCCACACAGATGCCATTGCAACTCCTTTGCCACGCTACACACCACTTTGGAAGGTAAATTGAAATTTGGGAACCAAAAAACGAAAAAAATATTCGTGTCCTAGCAACTATGGTGGTGGCGGCGATGACGAGGTCGACAGCTTGCATACATGTGTGTGCTGGCTGAGTCCCTTCTTTGGAAGCGACTATAGGTCGCTGCAATCCCACATTCACCGAAATAAGGACAATCTGCAATTTTTTGCTGCTTCCTCAAAACCCTTGTGAGTGAGGTTCGCTAGAACTGCAACCACGTAATTCTTCCATTTAGAGTACCGTAATTGAATTACATATGCAAACAATTTCCTGAAGACCGGAGAATTTTTTTTTTCCAACACCAACATGGCATGTTTTTTCCAGGGAAAAGTCCTCGCGAAAATCTAGTATTAGGACTCGGATGATGTGTTGTGTAGTTCCTTTGCAATGCAAGGAAAGTTTGCAAACTGCACTATCATATCCTGGAAGCTCGTCAAGCCAAGGACTCTTGTTCGGAACTAACTTTTGGATGAATCATTGTGACGAGTTGGGTGATTACACAAAAGACACACACACACATCTACTCATATTGTCAGTTTACATAAAAGTTCTGCCAAAAAAGGACTATCGCTGGGTTTGTAAGCCTGATAATGGAACATGATTAATTCTCGTTGCCAGAATAATGATGATGAAGTCAATCGCAGAATCGAAAATGTTTCCATAAATTACTTTCTCATAGTCCTGAATTTCCATGTGAACGTAAATAGTGAGTGTGTGTGCGCGTTTTATATCTGTTTTCAACCAAAGTCAATTAATGAACTCATCTGTCCTTTATCAGGAGGAAATAAAGGCGTTGGCGGCGCGGCGGCCTTTTATTATTCCTTAAATGCATTCAAAACGCTCCAACCATACTGGCTCATTTGTGCTGACTGAATATGTGGTTGGAAGGGGTCCAATGGGGGATTCGATATTGTGCCTGACGCGCGTCATACACATATGCGCCATCAAATATGCAATTAATTTTGTTTTGCGAACAGACTACGAGCGAGTATAGTGAATGTAATGTTGCCAGTGCTGCCACTTAATCGATATATTTTCAACAGGAAACCTGAGGGCAGTTTACTCGTATATAGAATTTCTCTTTTATTTGCAGCAAAAATGACGCCCGCTACGGTATTGTTGAAATAAAGTGATTTTCGGTATAGAATCCGGAATTTGATTGAATAAAAATGTTGCATACCCAACTGGGATTGTGTTGTGATGATGATGCTGATGATAAAATAGGTGGCAATCAGCCCTTTTCTATAGAAGGTATGGAATGTATTTGATGCAATGTAGGTGGGGTGGGTACTATTGCGTAGGGGGTGTTCCAGTTGTACAGCAGCTGGTCAGAGAAAATTGGTTTCTGCAAATGAGAGATGATGTCGCAATAGCGTAATTTGCAATGCACAGACGACAGCGGTGGCGGTGGCGGTAGGAAATGAGGGCAATTCTATAGATAATGGGAAAATAACTGCTGACAAAGGATGACAAAAGATGGACGTAATTAACTAAAAAAGGGTTGCATTGAGATTTAAATGAATTTTTTTTTCGTTCTGATGAAGGGTCCTTTTGAAATATATGCATGCCTGAGTGGGTCTACGACAACGTGATGGTCAAAGCCGAATGGTTCAACTGGCAGAGGGATTAGATTTTTAATTGTCAAGTCCTCAAAATCAACGACTTTCTATTTGTTCAGCTCGGGGCTTGTGTTTCTTCAATGGCATCACTTTATTTCTTTGCGTTTCTCATGTTATCTCTTTTTTTACTTTATCAGATGGCGATGTTCTTCCATTCTCTTCTTCTTGTAGAGCTCATGAGCATCTGAGGTCCTTTTTTTTTTGCAGAGCCACTTTGTTTCTGTATAACTACATGATCTTGTGCATGGCAGCACTTGCATCAAGCCAGTGACCTACAAGATGGCACAGTTCACTTTAACTTCCAAAAGAAACTGATTATGGTAGTCCTTTCTCCCTCTCTTGGTCGGGGCGTTTGGCTCCCTGGGAGAAGAGTTTGATATTTCAGTGGTTGGTGTATGTGCCTCTTGGTCATATTTTTAAGGTTTGCAGCTTTGTAGAATGTATTACACTACACTACATTCCCCACCTTACACTTCTCGTTTTATAGCTCACACTCACTTTTCAACAAGGGACTCGTAAAATTTGTATTGCCATTGATCAAGTTATGTGACCCAATTAAGTTCACAAAAAAATCAGTTACCAAGTCAGGAATGTTAATTTTTGATGCTGTTTCCAGCGTTCTTCTTTGTTCACATTTCGACTATTTAGTGGAATAGCGAATAGAATTTCAAGTAAAATTATTCTTTTAAAAAATGTATGCACTGGGTAAAACCTAGAGTAGCCATTATAACCCTTAGGCTATCGGTTAGCTGTATCGCTTTTTGAAAAATTAAATCAAAATAAATCCATGCATCTGTTTGCGACCTTTTTACTAACATCTCATTAACTATTTTTCTGCCCCAGGTTTGCTCACAGCTTCAACTTATTCAAATAAAATAAAATTTTCCTAAAAGTATGCATCAGACAAATTAAACAAAAATGTTAAATGAACAGAAGGAACCATGACGAATCAATTAAAACTACAACCCTATGGAATGCACAAAATCAATACAATCCGCTCCCTCTTCCTTATAAAACCCACAAAAATAAAACACAAAGATTGCGAACATTTTGAGTTTAGTAAAACAAAAAAAATGATACTTCAGCAGAAAAGTATGCAGCATTTACTTGAAAAAGTTGCCCTAAACAAAAAACCCTGGCCCACAACACCCACATAATTGATAAATCCGATCCACCATAATTTTTTCCCCTTATGCACTACCCATAAGCCATAACCACTCATCACCCCTCCCCTTCCAAAAATTTCTTACCCTATATTTGCTTTGATAGATAGTGATTCGCATGTGTGGATGTTTATTAATTCATATTTAATCTATAGAATCCGGATCTGGGTGAATGTGCTGGTTTCCCAATAGGAACCCACAAACCCACCCCCAACCAACACCAACCCCAAGCCAAAATCTGTGTTCTATTTTGCTCTCGTTCTCCATTTCCTAATCATCGAACTTTTACCATTATAAACATTTTTGGCAATACCAACCATATCCGGATCCTGCTGACTGCTGACTATTTGCTAATTAATCCTCATCTCTCTCATCACTTCCATACCACAACCAAACGAATACAGTTACGAGTAAATACAAAAAAAAAAAAAGAGAAAACTTCTGTTTACACACATCACTAGGAAAACTTTTGCATGAAGCGTGTTTTTTTTTGTTGTTGTTTTTGTTTTTGTTGCTGCTGTTGTTTTGCCTCTTCGTTTACTCGTCAGATTTTTAGCTCGAAAAGACAAACACAAAGAAAGAATAGAGAGATGGAAAAACGGATAATTTTCATATTTTCCGTAGGAGTTTAGCAGGCGTTCATCATTAAATGACACTTAATATGCGGCACATGCCGCAAGAAAGAGGTAAAGATGGAGGTGCGGCATGGCGGCGGCGGTGGCAGTGGTGGGTGTTAGTGTCAAAGATGGGATCTAGAGGTGAAACTAATGACTTGTTACTTTCTCTGTCATTAATTACATTAATTAAATGCTATCATCTTGACATCCCCATCTAATTACAAATGCTGCTGCTTCGGCATCTCTATTTGTGTTTGCGTGTTTCCGCAGAAAGAATACCTACCCCATTGTTGGTGACATTATAATATCTCTCTCTCTCTCTTACAACCGGTATAAAGGCAGGTCCCAGACATCATCGCCATCTTAATGTTTGAATTCTTCATTTTGCGCCAAAGTAAAATTGAAGGGAAAAGTATAAATTACTAACTAAAAGTCAAAAGCTTGAGGACTTCAGACTTCTGATGTAACTATTTAGGCACTTAAGAATGACAGGGATGTTAATGATATGCGCCTGAGGGTAGAATATGTTAAAACAAAAGTTACACTCATTAAAACATTCGTTACATCATCGAAGAATAACAAAATTTGTATTCCCATTCCCATCACGATATATGTAGATGCTGCAGAGTTTTAGGCGAAATGTATGTGTTTGACTTTGAAGCTCTCTTAGAGAGACGAAGAAATCAATCAATTTGTTGATAAACATGTTGTTTTTGTCTACCTTTCCCTTCTTCAAATTATATCCACCTTAGTTCTAATGAAAATATTTAACCAATCCGCTTGGATCTTCTAATAGAAGAAGAAGGTAGAAAGTAGAGGGGTACTTGAATATATATTCGCCTGAAAATATGCAAAATGTTTATGTTTTTCTTAGAAATTGCAAATTTGCAAGTAGAAGAATAAATTCCCGTAGAATGTGGCTGCATACAAGAGAAGAGAAGAGAGACGAAAAAATGAAGATAGAAAAACAAAGAACGAAAAAAGACCAAAAACTCACTCGAAGAAGCTTGTTGTATACTCGTGGGATGAGATAAGGAGTTGAAGTTTGAATGTTATTTGTTGAAGGATCTCTCTTATCCTTCTTATATAGTGTTGTTTCCTGTTAAACTTGTGTTGTGTTTACATTTTAGCGGTAGTACACGCGAAGCGTGAGCAATTCGACTTAAAAGGTGAATTTTAAGTAAACAAGCTACTTCAGATAATTCAATAGGTGGTTTTGGGGTTATGGCGTTGGATTGCGCAACTATAGCAATGTATAAGGAGAAATGTTACTTTTAATGAAAGTTTAATTATGTGTTGACGGATTGAAAAGATGTTTATTGCTTCGTGCTAGAAGCACTGGAAGGAGTTGTTGGTGGCCTTTCATGGTGCAGTTGAATGGAAGCTGCAAAGTGCATTGAACTGGGGAAATTTGAAGGGTAACGCGGTTAGAGAAATAACCATATAATAATATTATATGGTTAGGCCTTTGCATATATTTCAACTGAAGCAATCTATGAATTTTGGGGTCCCAGTCATTTAAGGTGTTATCGCGCTCCCTTTCGAATATCATAGTTTGTGTTGATATTTTAAAGAAATAAACAAACCTAGATTTTTTCGCTTCGTCAGTAATCAAAAGCTTTTCAATGATGAAAGGACGAGGAGGTCTTAGACACTGAGACCTCCAAAAACTTCTAACTAATTATAATATTTTGTATAAAAAGATAAGTAATTAAGAGCATTTAAGCTTGGTTGGATATCAACGAACCTTCAAGGTTCAACCAACTCCAATACCAAGCCACTTTGAAAACATTTTACCTTCGCAGACACACACATATGTATAACAAGCAAAAAGTCCAACAGATAATATCAGATCCTTTGCATAGCTTAATCATGTTTGGCTACACAGGTAATTCATCTTAATTTGGTCTCATTATATCACTAGAAAATGGCAATAAACACTCATTAAATATTCAATTCGAAAAGTGTATCTTTTTCCCCCTACAAACCCTCCCTCACCCCTTAAGGCCACCCCTTTCACAAAAAACCACACTGCTGCATGCTCCATTCAAAGTGCGTTCAAAGCATCAACATAGACATCCACCGCACATATATATGGCAGATCAGATTGGAGTTGGAGCAAAGCAGAGTTCTACCAGCATCCTTAGCAGATTAGAATAATCAAATAAAGCCTTCACCTCATGGGAACCATACAACGACCATCATAGAAAAACCACCCTTGAATCATTCCATATTGGATGGAAATCTCTCCAATCCTCAATGCCTCCACAGAAAAACATCACACAGTGATGTGACCATCTGTCAGTGATGTGCCATGCCTCCTCCACTCATGCCTTGCCGTTGCCATCACATGCAACAACATCAAGAACATCACAGAATTTTGTTTATCCACAAACCTGCTTCCCTTTCCGGTGCAAAATGGGTGGGTAATGGGGCAGGGCGGTGGCACACACAAGACACAAGACGATATGATGGTGGTGCATGTGTTTGCATAAGGCAAGGATAATGAAATTTCTGTGCCTATTTATATTAATGCATCCATAAATTCATCCCCTTTCACAAAATGGAATCATGAACAAGAAAAAGAAACGAAGAAGAAAAGAAAAACATGGAAAGGCAGCAACAAAATGAAGGAAAAAAAAGAGAATTAAAGCTACAAAAAGGAAAACCATAAATGGTATTAAAGGAGCAATGCATGCATAGCATAAGAACCGCACATCCTTCCGTTATTTCTGGAATATTATCGAAGAGGGTGGAGCATGGGGGTTCAAAACGAAGAAATGTACATTCTGTTTGAGTAAACATTCCAAACAGCCACCTTGGTAAACAAAATTAAAAACAAAAAAAGTTGAAGGAACAAAAAAACAACCAAGAATAAGGAATTCTTAATGAAACTAGACAGGAAGACAGGAGAAAGCAGCACCAGCGAGATAAGGGACAAGGCAGGAGTGGCAGACAAAAGTCGCACAAAAATGTGCAAAGGAGCAACAAGAGGAAAGAAAATCCAATTTATGCTCCTCAAGTGAGGTGCCTGGTGTTACCATCAGTGGCGTAGGTGAATATGTTTAAGTTGTCTTTCAAGTTGAAGAATATATCGAAGAAGGCCTTAAAATATACTAAACACAACACGGAAAGCATTATCAGGAAGTCTTCTAAAATTACACTAATTTCATAAAAAAGCAAATTGAACAACAAAGAAAAACCGTTCACAATGGCGCATAGGAATTGTGGAGGCCCTATGCCGGACACTTACCGGATCAGTGTGATATTATCATTAAAGCCAACACTCCGCTAACTGATGCAATTCTGTGATACATACTGAAGCAATCAGTGACATCTGTGATACTTACCAAAGAAATGCGTGATATTTACCGGAGAAATTCATCAGTTTACTAACTTAAGCATTCCGTGATATTTTCCAGTGATACCAAGGCAAAAAAAAGTAACTTACGGAAGCAGTCCGTGATACAGAGCAACAAAACATAACAATTAAGTACTGGAAAAATTGATGATACTTACCAGTGCAATACGTGATACCTAGCGAAAATGTTCGTGATACTTAAAAATGAATCTTACAAAAAAATTCTGTGATACCTACGAACGGAAACAGCCCATGATACTAAGCGACACCATTCACTATATTGACCGAAACAATCATTGATACTAAGCGAATAAATCAGTGATACTAATGATATCGAAAAAAATCTGTGATACCTACTAGAATCATCCTACTTATCTGAGTAATGCATGATTGTACCCGGAGCAATACGCTTAACTTATCCTAGTGATTCGTGATAATCCATGATACGTATCAGATTTTTATCGGAGTAGTTTGTGATATTCTATGCTGAAAAACGGTGATATTTTTCACAGAGTCCAGACAGTGAGTTGTAAAGTTATGAACGTCCTTTTGAAATTACAAAGAGAGAGGATTAGTATAAAGAGTTATTAAGGGCCTGATTTCTGTCATTTGCCAACATGCAGACCAGCCCGGATAATTGAATTCCTAGAGCATCCCAAGTTATAACCTAAAAAGGAACAATTCTTCCGAAATTTGCTTTACCCCGCTACTGATAAAAATTCCTCTTCAGCAGAACCCCACCCCAGTAAAACTATATACACGCCATATGATCAAACAGTCAGCAATCATGTAGCAAACTCATGTTGCACTCTTGCTCTTTCTCTTGATATAACCATCAGCCAGCCCAGCTAGCGACTATATCCTGATGCCCTTTTGGCTACATTCATTCATTTGCTACAAAGAGGATGCCGTGTTAGTTAGAACGACTGGCATTCCTTTGGCCTTGATGTCTGCCAGAGTGTCTGGCAATTTTCAAAAAACGCAACCAGTCACCGCTCCTCTTCTCCTCCTACTCCTTCAGCTGGGTGTTTTGAAATCCTATGATGGAGCACACCACTAAATATCCAGTTCAGGACTATGAACTCGTTAGAAACACACGTCGTTGTTGCCGCTGTCGGTGTTGCTAATGTCAGTCGGTTGAACCCAACGAAGACGATGACTACGACTACGACGACGACGACGATGAGAAATATCTCCTCGCAGATAAGCAGCAGACATGTTTTGTGAAAATTAAAAAAAAGACATGGGTGAGACTGAGCGGAGCAATAAAGATGCTTTTGAGTAGAAAAGCGCAATAGAGTAATGTTGTTGTTGTTGTAGGCAAACACTTGACGGCACTGAACGCAGTCATCAGATCGCTCGCTCGCTCTAAATGCACTCTACACTTCAGAGCCATGCTACGACGAGAAAGATTAATGAGTGTAAAAATCCCGGTGTCGTCTTCCTTGTTGGATCCTCTGGTTGTATGTTCGCCTCTATCTTTGTCGCTGCATAATTTGTATCGCTTCCACCCACCTCTCTAGGATCAAACAACACCATAAATGTGTGTGTGTGTTTCTGAGAGAAGGATCTAATTCGCACCCACTTCTTTATCGAAATGAATGTATGCAGTGGCTCCTTTCCGGTTAGGTTTTTGCTGTTCCACTCCACTCGCTGCGTCATCGAACACATTCATTTGTCCGGCCAACACCCGCATAATGTTGTTCACTGTTGCATCACTCGCTGGAGCTGGGCTCTGTTGCGCGTTTATATTAATGGTGACACATCAAGATAAGGGTCCTGTGAAAATTATCATAAGAACGTGCTGCTGCACCATGGAGGAACAAAAAAAAAATCCCACCTACACACAAACACACACATACTTAGATGAAGACTGCGCTAAACAAAAAAATTAAGAAACCCAGGACTCTTTTTCGTTTGTTGGCTGGATTCTCGGTGATGCAAACAAAAGAAATGTCGTGGCCCGCAGGACATTCCGTATCCGTATCCGCTTCACCGCCACCGCCACCGCCGCCGCCGTAGTCGTACTCATAGTCGTTCTTCAATTTACTTCTTCTTTTTCGCTCTGTTTCTGTTTGCGCTCCTTCATAGTTCTCTTCCCTTTTCTATTTATTTCCATTCGCATTGCTAATTTATTTCAGGAAATTATAATGTGCTGACTGCAGAGACTGCGGACAGGATATACAGCTCCATTGGGATGTCCCTTTCGGGTGTTTTATTATTGTCAGCGTGCTCAAAGGATCTGCTTTCTGCTGGCATAAGGTTGGAAACTCACTTGGAAAAAGGATGATGATTCTATTCAAGAGTGTCTCGCCAAAATGGTTATTTTTTTTTATCTTTTCGTTTTGGTTTTCGTTTTGAGAATGCGTGTAAATGAGGAATTTTAAGTGTTTAATTTGTTGAAGCATACTTTGAGGTGCTTGACTGAACTGAAGATAGAGAAATATGCTTTTCTCAAACCCCCAAGGGATCGCATTTTTAAGCTGTGATTTGTTCAAAAGGTACAAAGAAAGACAGAGAGAGATAGAGAGGGAGGCTGTGGGACAGACAAAAGAACATTTTTATTTAAAGGGCTTAATTTAGAGGGACGGGGAGGCCTCTTTATTTTATTGTGATAATAATTTTGCATTCCTTTTAAATTTGTTATCTTTCTTTCAAATTTGTTTTTTTTTTTTTGCTTTCTTAACTTTTGTTATTGCAGCACACAACAGGATGCCAATGGAATTAATATAAAGTGGCATTTCGGTGGCTTTCTTTTATTTCGTTTCGTTTTGTTTTTTGCTTTAGTATTTGTTGTAAAAGATGAAACAGGAAGTAGACTATTGAGGCAGGAAATGACCAGGGTTGATGGAGTCCATTTATATACAGTTGGTAGACGTTTTTCAATTAAATGACCGGAACTGGAAATGGAACACGAAAGCGATATGGGTGCGATTTGTGTTTATTTCTCTGAGCGACTAGGGGTATGGGATGTGATGTTGTATAATGTTAACTTTTTTTGTTTGCAGGAAAACGGAACTTCTAAGACGATTAGGAAATGAGGAATGATTTTTTGTTTTGTTTTTCTTTGTTTCATGTGATTTTTTATGATTTAGGACGTAAGTTTCTAAAAAAAAAACCGTGAGTGGGAAAATAGCAATCTATGGGAACCATCAGGATTTGAATTGAGTTGTTTTACTTATGTTTGAAAAGTATGATTATTTTGCGATTAAAAATATTCATTTAATGTTTTCAGTTGCTTTCGCTGTAGTAAAAAGATGAATCGCTGAACTTGGAAAGATGAACGAAAAGAAGCAGATACATATGATGTATAAATGGGGGAAACTGCTCTTCTGATATAATTAGTTTTTTTGTTTTGATATTACACAGTTTGGACGCTAAAGCCTTCAACGTTTCACATTTTCATGTAGAAATTGTATTGGAAAAGTATATCTAATGTCCCTTTTTTGCAGGATTAAATTATTTTATCATTAAATGACAAGGAGAGTCATGCGTGTGCCGTTGTCGTGAGGGTTGAAAATTTTAACTATGCCATATAGAAATAGTGGCTGATGTACCACAAGGAAGTGCGTTAGGTCCAATTTTGTATCTTTTATTTAAAAGCAATAATCCGCAAACACAAGACACTGTCATAGCTACATCTGCTAGAGCTTTTTTAAGGTTTCAACACCTTAATTCACTTAATTCAAAATAAATAAATACATTTTCGCCATGCAACGATTCAATCCTGGTTTCAACACCTACATTAACAAGTTAAAATATAAAACAAAAAATAAAAGATCCATAAAATTTTTTTTAAACAATATTTATGCATTTTCTAACGAACAATTTTTTTTTATAAAAATCCGTTGAAAATTGGCTGGATATAATGAAAAAATAGCTATTTCTTATTCATCTAACGTGCCGATATGGCGCTACAAATGGTCTTTTTGGTATGTCATGGAATTGGTTTACCAATACATAAATTAAATTAAAGTAGTAATTGAAATTAAATTTGATATACTCGTATAATGAGCATACATCAATTAAGCATCATTTCGGTAACGCCTGTTTTGGTATAAACAAAGATTATAACTTTTTGACAAAGATATGACGCAAAATCAATTAAAAATATTTCGTTTGCTTTTGTTAGATAGAAAATAAACGATAATAATGATCAAAATGTAATTTTCGGGAACATCATTTCCGGGAACGCTTTTGGACTATAAATGAATTATTTAGTAGGTGTGCTCGAAACAAATCTCCATATTTTTGGTATTTTAAGTAAAAATCTAATGGAAATATGGCTTGAATATGGAGTTGTATCATACTTGAAAAAGTAATCTATTTCGTAGGTAGAAAATTGAATTTTTTTACGGATTATATCCTAAGAAAAATTGAATTGAAGTCATATCTGATTAAGAAAGTTATATAATTATATATGTTTCAGATTTACATAGTTCTTAAAACACCACAGTCGTTTTGGAAATATAATTTTCTGATGGATGTTTAAGAAATTCACATATATTTAAAAAAAAACGCAATAAAAAACGAAAAAAATTATTTAAGATACTATTGTACTGTACTGTCCAGTGCCATAACAAGTAGCCAATTTACTGAAACGTTTTACGTCTGTATATCCAAGCTTCGTGTTGTACTGAAAAATGCGAAATATACCTGTTTTCTAGTTCATTTAATTACTGAAGAAACTTACTTCTAAAAAAAGTCACTATGGCGTATACGTAACCTTTTTTTTTCAAATATGTATTTGTATCAAGGTAAAATACAAACAAATTCTGACTTTACTTTGGAATGAAAATAGGAGACACTAACACATAAATTAAGTCATATTTCTTAATGAACGACTGATATTATCTTATTAAACACAAATTCCATTGTAATTAGCTCGAAGGCATAAGATAAATTTCCACATAAGATCAAACGTTTTTTCATTATCCCATTTTGCCACACATATAGAAAATAATCAGAAAATTCATTATTTTCCCCAAAATATAATTGCAAATCTTAGACACATTGAAATTCATCTTTTCCTACACACACAGCAGTAAGATGGCTGACAATAATACCTTATACCCCATCATATATATTACTTGTTAACACTTCTTTGGATTCCTTCTTCTTGTTCTTCGTGTGTCTTCCACATGATGACCATCAAAGGGATAAGCTTAATTTGTCCTTTGATTTCTATGTTGCCTACTTTTCATATCACCACATACATACGCCTTTACAAACATATTATTGCCTTTTACCTTTCCTATCCAATTATCATATCTTGCTTCTTAAGAGCTTCAGTGTTACAGTTAGAAGGTCTATACAAGAAATTAGATTTCTGTCTCATGTTTCTTCATCTTCACCTTCATCTTCAACAGCACAAACACACACACAGATGAGCCTCTATTACTTAGACCAATTAATTTCCATAGACACTAATCACTTCACCAAGATCTAACACACGACAACACTTCTCTTTCTATATCGTTCTATCTCTCTCTCTCTCTCTATTTCTCTCTGGCAAGTTGACGATAAGAAAAGTAGAACACCAAGCCACTAGATGGAGTCACATCTGCCTTCGAATCAAATCCAATTCCCATCTATCACAATAATTGTCTGCAAATGGAAATTCAAACAATAGAAGTACACAAGCTCACTACTGCATAGCCTTAGATTAAGCTTCAGCTTTAACACACTGTCTTGGCATGATGTTGGGGGCATTAAGGATGCGTTGCATGCCTTCATCACCCTTTTTCATCATCTAACTCACAATAAGTTAGAAGCTATTAAAATCTTCTAACGAAGCTGCTGAATCAACTTTGTTCCAATTTAAGATGCAGATTGCTCTAGTCTTCCGTATGACTGTGTATATGTGTCCTTGTGCTTACTGGCTGACTGCGCCCGCTGTTCTTTAGATTATAACCAAACCACCGCATGGACCCATGTGTCACACACCATAAGAAAATGAACCGAGAAATGCCAAGAAAGGAAACAAAAGCCAAAAGGCTTCTTGTTCCCCATGTGCAGCTTCCTTGAATATACACATATGTGTATCCTGCAGAATATCCTTTATTTTTTTTTTTTATTTGGGTTTCTTTCGTTCAATGCTCGTATATTTTCCTGGAATACTGCCTAACTGGTTGCCATTAATTTTGGGAGAGCGCAACACTGTTTCCTATCACATCTTGTTAACTGGGACATACATTTTCTCTTGAATCCTTAAAGCAGCACTAAACTCCTTGCGCTTCCTAGTGCCCCAGTCTGTGGAAAAGAAATGTTTTTTTTTTCCTTCTGTGTTATCCTTCTGTGGCGCGTAATTCCTTACATGTGCGGCATCTTGATTCAATGAAAGTATAGAAGACATAAGGAAGCCGCAGTGCCGCCGCCGCCACCGACACAAAAAAGTTCAGAGCTTGTTCTGTGGGATTTGAAACGACAGCCAGCAAGGATATTTTCTTTGGTCCTTATAATTTCTTTTTATGTGGCAATGGATAGGAATAGGAAGATGGGTAGAAAGGGGGATTTGTAAATCTCTTTTGTTGCAGTTGTCTTTGTGGTGGAAAGATAATTATTTTTTGTTTTATTCTAAAAATAATTTTTTTTTCTGGTTTCCTTTTCTTCGTCCTTGAAGATTCTTCCTTCCTTAAAAAGCAGATTATTCGTCCTTAATTTGTTTTATTGGCATAAAATAAGTTTTCTTTTTATTTTCATTTTATTTTTTTTTTTTAAAATTGAGAGAAAGAAAACATTTCAATCCAAGAGATAACTTTTGTTGCAGGTGTGGTCCTGAGCCTGACATCACCGAGGTCTAGCAACCCTCGATTTTGTTGCTTTCAGGAGGTCCTTGGGGAGTGTTATATAGTCGAAAATCAAACAAGCAAAAGGACATGTTTGTTTCCACGTCAGTGAATCGTCATGGAATCGGTTGTGGCATCCCAGAGACAGACAATTTGGAGGGTGATTTTCCATGTGTCGGCATGACTTTTGGGTTATAACCAAAAAAAGGTGGATTCTTGAAATCATGATTCAAGAGTGCTGGGTTTGGGTAATAAGTAATCTGCTGCCATCTCCCGAAAAAGGGGGAGATACGTTCAACATTATTCTTATTTGGAGAATATACACAATAAAGGAGGGTGATTGAATTATGGCGTTAATGTCAAGTCAGTTAGAGGTATTATATGTTTTTTGGGGGGGGATAACAGTGAAGGGTATGAAGAATTCTAGATTAATTTGTGAGACAAGTTTTGTGTTTGACGGAGTTTTGGGGTGGAGGAGAATTTTTTTGTTTTTTGTTACACAAAAGACAGTGGTGGAAGATTTATAGATTTTATACAACAATTAACAAAGCTATTTTCTGTGTTTGTTTTTTTTTCGTCCTAAAGGAAAGAAATCTTTGTGATAAGAGATGTGTTGGAGAATTTTAATTCAATTTCATGCAAAAATTCACCTCAAAGGTGTGACATATTTGATATTTGGGCAAAAGGAATTATAATTAAAGTTCACTTTTTCAAAAACACAATATTTTAATTTGGCTTTTTTTTAACAAGAGGAATCTGCTTCTGTACCGTTATATAAATAAATTGTTTTTGAGAATTTAGTCGAAAGCTATGTTTTAATTTAAGGACACATGAGGGAACGATACTGATTATTAAGATTCATTTGCTTACAAATCCACCCTTGGCTTGGCGAATTTACAAAATAATACAGTAATTTTTATATCTACCCCTCAAGCATATTACAATACCCCTTTAGAGCAAAAGTAGCCGTTTCATTTTTAAAAACTTTGGAAACAAGTGATTTAAAGTGTCTTTCGAATTTAAGTTGAAAAATACTGGTCCTAGAGAAAAATTTTCAACACAAAAGTTGTAGATAATATATTTTTCTTCAACTCTTGTTTTGACTATTTTAGTAAAAAGTTCAAAACGGCCGAGTTATTCACTAAAAACGTATTCTTCCTTAAATCTAAGATGGCGGCTGAAGCACAAGGTCAATTTTTCCCGAAAAATGAAATGGCTACTAAAGATCCAATCTAACGTTCTGTAGATGGCACTTTAGTCCAAACTGGATCACAACCTTAACAACCAATTTTCTTCCATCCAGTCCAGTCTCAAGCTTGTTGCTACCAGTTATTTTACACCACTTGATGGACCGACTTAGGAGGAGGGCTTCCTCTCTTTCGTGTCGTCCCTCGGGGATGGGATATCAAGAATCGCTGGGCCAGTGATGTAAACACGCTCCACTTGACCAAGCCATCTTAATAGCTGTATATTCAGTTTTTTGATAAGGCTGATTTCGCGGGAAAGCCCGTAGTGTTCTTCGTTGTTTTTCGCTGGGCAGGTTGTTGGTATCATGAACGTTGTGCTGGTCAAATCGCTCCTTATTGGCTTCAAAGTTGAAAAAGTCGAAGAGACAGCAGCCTGTTTAATTAGTACTTCACCCGTTTATTTTATTTTTGAAATTCTTCTGCAATCACCTGTATCATAGAAGAACCATCTTAGAGTGCTACCACCAAAATCTTCTCAGTGGTATCCTCTTCAAATGTCTTGTCGATTAAAAATTTCATTTTAGATCTAGAAAATTTTAAAAGTTTCAAAATACAAAATTTATTTTCACTTCCACGAAAACTTCATAACAAAAATTCTACAGGAATGTTCCATTTTACACAAAGATTAATCGATAAATAAAATAGATTGATGCATAAAATCCAAACTAAATCCACACAAACCCCTACAAAATGTCAAAATGGTCATAAAATCGTTCTCTTGTTACCCAATTACATCAAAATAGTGTAAACCCCTTTATGCTTTTCACTAAAGAAAAAAAAAACAACAAAAAAACATAACTGAATGTAATAACTTCACGCTTACAAAACTCCTGGTTGAATAACTTTAAATAAAACACATATATTTTTTTTCATATTTTCATTTTCAGCCGCTGAATTGTTGTTTACAGTTTTCCATCTGTATTGGATTAGCAGCCCTCACCTAAAACACTACAAAACGGTAAATCGAATAAAATACTTTTTGTTTTGTTTTTTTTTTTTTTTATAAAAAATAACTTTTTAACTTGGACAGTATTTTTATTTATTATGACGGCATGTGTACAGTTATTTGTGTAATGGGATTCCGAATCATACCCAAGAGATTGCTTTATAGATTTTTTTTCTGTTTTTCTTTTGGGAGAGAGAGATAGGGTTAGGGAGAACATAAGCTTTTGTATTATTCGTCCCTGAAATTCTGGTCAGCTATTGCTATACGGTCGTAGTTTCATAGCGGTATATGTCCTGTCCGCCTTCTTTAATTCTTCAGGAATGGGGGAATATTTATATTTCGTTTTTCCAATTTCCCAGATTGGATCGAAATTGTTGTGATATGAATGAGAGGCTTTTTGTTTATAGGAATGTAGATTTGTATTTTGCTTTTCGATTTTATAGTGAAATTCTGAAATTGTTTGCATTTATAAAGTTTATTTTTTTTTCACTTTTTTTTTTTTTTTTGATAAAAAAAAGAAAATGAATTTTTTTAGTGAAAATAAATAAAAGGAATAATCAGATTTTTTTTTTGTTCAACTCGTTTATGCGTAGGAATCCATTGAAAAGTCAACTTTTCTCATTTAAATGGAAAAATCAACACAAAATCCTTGCAACCACGATATAGGCACGATATACTACCTACCGTCACTTGTAGTATAACTCTTTTATCAACTCAATGAAACGAAAAGGTATTAAACAGTAGATGTTGCAGGTGAAACAACTTATCGCATTTACAACGATCGTAATAGGGCAAATTGATGTCATTTTAATTACGCGAAAGACTAGAGAATAAGCGGTAGCAGGTTTCAGGAGAGAGTGGCACTGTTCACAATACACTTAGAAGAAGTGGATCGCTTCTGTGTCTAGCAATCCTGGAAGAAGGACAACCACAGAATTGTCAGTCGGAATCGGCCCAGCAAAATGAAGGTCAAGGAGAAGCTTTGCCTTGTCGGAAATACACTTGGAAGAAGTGGATCTCAGACGGAAAAGGTTTGGGACCAAAAATTTGCCGGTTAATGAAGCTCCTTGCTAGTACTCTGCGTACTCAGTAGTCTGCCTGCTGGAAGAACTCTGGCCCAAACGTAGGAATTACCATCTTAGAATGAAATTGATAAGAAAGAAAATATAACAAAACTTCTCTGCCGTTGCAAAGTTCTAGTAATAAAAGAATTGAATTTCTTAATATTTTTGAATAACTTTCAATCTGCCTTAATTGTAACCTAAGTTTTGTGTCAATTTGACTATTAATCTTTATACCTAATTGAAAAATAAACAATGAAATTTAACCTACCAGTTTTATTTTCTATCCCTACTGTAGTAGGTACTGGTATGTCCAATGTCAATCGAACATCACTTCACTTCAATTTCCAATTTCTATCTCCCACATAAAAGAGGACAATATTGAAAAGGATACACGCCATCAGCATCACAGGAGCATCAGCATTCGTTGATAAATGCAAATTCTTTGCCATAATATTATGTTATTTATTATTATTATTTTTTTATAGTAGCCATTGCCAGGCTATAACTATCTATTGTTTCTGTTTTGTTTCGGTTCTCTGTTTCTGTCTGCTGCCTCTTGTTGTGTTGTTTTTATTTCGTCGAGCTATTTTTATACAGCAAAAGCAACGATGATGACAGAGAACAGCCTGCTTCAAGGACGAAACAGTAAAATACAAAAAAATAAAGAATTCCTTTGAACAAAAAAGTCCATCAGTTGGAAGAGTAGCTATCACACTATGCACCCAAAGAGAACCGATTGAATACAAAAAAAAGACTAAAATGCATCAGAAATCGACTAAATATTTTGATATTTATTTTAATCGATTTTGTTTTTTTTTTGTATTTTAAGTTTGGTTGGAATATATTTTTAAATGGTTCTCACTCAGAGATAACAACAGAGAGTGATGGGCTATATAACGAAATTTGTTTCATAAATTCACATTGTTACCACTTTATAAACAATTGGAGTAGTAGGTATACTAAAAATGATGAATTCCATAAAGAGTAAATTTTACTCTGAATAAACTTTTTAAAATTTCTCTTGCTTTAAGTCGAATTCCTTTTTAAAATTTCGAAAAAATATTGAATTTCATAATTTTCAAAACTTTTAAGTACAAAATAACGGTTTTACAGAATTTTGATCCTTATTAGAATTTAAGGACCTTAGTAAAAAGACTCCTCCAATTGCAGTTTATTTTTTGTACTAAAAGCTTTTTCAGCGGAAAAAAGATTGAATAGAATTTAGAAGTAAAAAGTACTAAAAAGAGTATTGTAATTGCAGTAAATTGGCAACACTAAAATTCATCCTTCACAAACTAAGGCATAACTCACTGTGTAAATTCAAATAAAATAAAAAAATTCAAAAATAACACAAAAAGTAAAACGATAGAAAGGACCAAGGACGAAGGAAATGAAAAATATAAATATTTTGATTGAGTTTAATGCTACAAATGTATGTTTTTTTTATCATATTTTAAATTTTATATAAAAATTTTTCATTGGTCGATTTTACCGTATTGTTATTTTTGTATGCCTTTTGTTTTCGTTGTACCAATATAAAAAAAAAAAACCAAGTGGTCGTTCAGAGCTTTGTTTTGTTGATAGGAATCACAAGTAAAAGTAATGGCTGTCAATATTTTATTGTGTTCCCAGTTTCCTACCAGTTACCACTGAGAATGTGTTTTGATGGTTCATTTATACATATTTTTTGTTACTGCCGAGGATATGACCCGACCAAGGACGACCATCAGAAAGCTTAGGGATCAAGAGTAACTCCGTTGAATTGAGAGTAAAAGGTAAGAGTAGGTAGGTTTTTTTAAAAATGTTTTGTTCCTTCTCATCCAGTATATGTGTAGGGATATTGGAAATTTCGTTCATTCAAGTCAATCAGTCAGAGGATGTTGTAAAAAGGATATTTTTTTTATTTATTTGTAAGTCGTTGATGGTCTGTTTGATGGAAATGAATGATATCATATTGCGGAGTACAATGCAGATGAATATTATTGAAATTGCTTGTATTGATTTGATGAGAGAGAGATCTGTTTAACGAGATAAAATTTTTGTATGGTCCCAAGAGAACAAAATGAAAGAAATATAAAAATGTTCATTGTTTATTTATTTTCGATTAATACTTAAGGTCTTAATGGAAGTATTTTTATTTTTATGTTGGGTTACGTCTTATGACTTACAATTTGTGGGTACTAATGGGTTGCTATATCCATGGCTGTCGAAAACTTGTAATGAAGAGTCGCACCTTCATTCCCTAACCTATTATATATAAAATAAGATCTGTTATGGTTTCGGTGTTGTTGTTTTTTTCTGTTTTATAATTCACACTGAGTTTGTTGCAATAAAAAAAAAACAGGCAGAAGTGAAATTAACTAGCTTTAAGGCATCCCCAACCAAAGCCACACGACAACAACAAAATCTATTTACCCAGCGTCATACGCCAAACGCTAATAAGCGTTTATCGCACTGTCGCGCGACAGTGCGATACTTTAGTTTGGGCAAGCCTTTAAGCTTATTATCAGAGTTTTGTTTTTTGTCTTCGACTTATTTCTTATTCCACTCTGAGGGCATTTCAAGATGAAGAGCAACAAATGAATTATAAAGGCCTTCTACTACCGTTAAAACTGCATTATTAAAGCATTCAGTGATTTTCAGGAAACAATGCCTAGACTGTATACTAACGGCCATTCAGTGGCAAGGTATTCCTATATGAGTTTTATTAACTGTGAATTGTTTTTGAGATACCTAGAATAGTCTTTACAACAATGAAACTAATAAGCCTTAAAGTTCGTTTTCCTTTTAGATAACCTTAACTTTAACTCTAAGGACAAATTATTTATTGAAATAACACAATTGATGGTTTCAGTTTTCATTGAATTCAAAAACTATTGTTCATTATCTAAATGCCAAATACTGTTCCAATTGAATCTTCTGGTATTCATATCTGCTCCTATATAGATACCAATCCAATCAGTATATTTCATTTCCATTTTCTGAAGGTCCTTTCTAGTCCAACAATTAAATTCTTTGTATCTGTTATACTCAGTTTTGTAATTTTTATTTTTCTCCTTTGCATCTGCACAATTTGCACAAAAAGATATACAAAACTCCACCCTCCTCATGTGTTGTAATTCCACATCTGATATTGTAATCGTTATGCACTTAAATTCAGCAAAATAAAACAACAACAAAACTAAGGCAAGGAAAACATTTTCCAACATTTATTGTGAGAGATTCTTCATCATCCAAGCCGCATTGCACAAAATTGTATAATATACTTTATATAGAGAATCCTTAAAGGATACGAAAGGATATGTATTTTTTATATCTCTATATTCTGAAGAGGGGGAAATATTTACTATTGCTACAGACACAATCAAACATACAAAGGTCCTTAATAGGTTTTTACTCTCAATTTAAAGGCATCCTTATTTAGTCCTTGCAATTGCATTGGAGGTCACTATGTTCTTTACAATTATATTTGTACATCTCTCGTTTCAAAAATAAAAAAAAGGATTTATAATCGATTATATATTCATTTTGTAAGCAGGCTTTTTCTTTTCATTGTATCCTTTTCAAGGACCAAACTTAAGTCCTTTTCAACAATGTTAATATATATCCAACAAAGTTAAGTTAATGCAATTTATGAAATCACTAAAGAACGCGTAATTACAGTTTGAAGTAATTATATAATCTCAGTTGTTAAGGATTGCAGGATACTTAAAGGATCACATTGTCCACCTAAAATTGTTTAATCCGTGTTAATTAATAAAAGTCAGCAAGTTGTAGTGGCAACTAGGTATATACGCGTAGTAATAAAAAACTATAAAAATATAAAAGGAAACTTGGTAATAAAATGAATGTCCTTGTGACAGCTTACCAGGAGGAAGCATTCCTGCATAATACGGTTATTATGTAATGCGTGACTTTGTTGTCCGAACATTAAACCATGGTGTAGATAAAAATAATTTCTTTTCCCCCTCCAATTCTCCCTCTATAATCATCCACAAGTAAATTATAAAAGTTTTTCCGGAGCGTTTTTTGTTTCCATCTCCCCAACAACAATGAATATTATTTAAAGACACACAAACATTCAACAGATGCAACAAGAAGGACCCTGTATGTGTAGGAAGGTACTATGATACTTGTTCTTCTCGAGATTATACTTAACCGCTAATATCAGGAGCAAAGGCATTACATATTTCTTTATTTTTTTTTCTTGCGAAATAAAGAGAAAAATGGCGCCCAACGAACTCGCTTTGTCGTCGTCCTTTGGATGAGACAACCCAAACACCTGGCTGAAGTTTGTCTGCGAGCGCGATAGAACTTGTGCAATTTTTAATGGGCTAAAAGTTCATCCATGGGCCTGGCTTTAGGAGCAATAAAACGGATAATATGCAGAAATGTAAAAGGTCCTATATCTAAACTATATATGTATCTAGGACGAATTTTATATGCAGGAACCATGTTAATGTGAAGTTGTTTGTAAGTTGCTTTGTATGTTCTCCCAGAGTGTTCCTTTTATGACTTTACAACGACGACGACGACAACGATGACGGCGACGTTCGTGGCAAACAAATCACCACCGCAGAATCCTGGCATGGAATATCGTTACTTCTTGCTTCTCTTTCTGGCTTTCTGATCTGGTACTTTTGCGCGATTCTTTTTTCTTTCGTGGGCAGTTAGTCAACCGAAAGTCAACTGTATAGTTTCAGAGATAAATTTTAATGACTATAAACACTTCTTTAAAGTTAATGGGTTCCAGTGTTGGCTTTTTCTTGCGTTTTCTCTACAGAAATTGCTCCAGATTGTGGTGTGGCTTCTTTCGTGCACGGCGGTGATGCTTCGCATATCCTGTCATCTTCAGTTCGCTTGGTTCAAAACAGGAGAGGAGGACCTTTTCAATGGGTCTTTTTTGAGGAATCTAGGTTCGTGTTCGTGTATCTGAAGATTGTTATTTTTTCATGTTTTTTTTTAGAGCAATTTTCAAAATGAAAATTATATATTTTTGGCGAGGTTCTTGCAAAAATTGAAAGGGAATCCTTAATTAAAATTTACTTCATAGCATGTAGGTTGCCATAACATTCATATGAACAGTATTTCTAGATTTATTACGCGGGCAATCACGTATGAAGTCGATTGTATGATTGATTTTAAGCTTTTAGAGAAGTGTTAACAGACAAGGTACTACTGTACACTCCTGTGGAATTTAAGTAAAAAACCACTCTACAAGTTAAAGATTTAGCTTTTCTCTTTCAAAACCTACCCAAAAATATCCTCGGAACCATTCTTCAAAAAAAATATGGTTTTCAGGTCTCAGGTTTCCATTGAACATTGAACCCCAATTTGACCCACACAAGTATTTAATTACATTTAAAAATCTATTTATAAAATATACACAAGTGTTTGTTTTTCAGTTTTAGCCACACAACATGACCACATTTAGAAGAATTTCTGCAATCTATTGATTTAATTAGTAATTTACCGTTTTCCTGTCTGTTGAACATCAAATAAAACGCAAATCATTTTATGTATTGACGCAACGCAGCATAGTGATATCTGCATTCCCCTATGGATGTTGTCCTTTCTGGCGGCTGTATAGGGTGCGTGTCATTCTGTGCCAATTTTGTACAGCCCGCAGCCTTAACCTCAATCATTCATTTATGAAATTAAATTTATAGATAAGTTTGGGTGCGATGCGTGTGTGTGTTGGCATGTGTGCTTCAAACACGTAATAAACGCACACCTCATTCCCGACCCACTCTTCCAACTCCCTCAAATTGTGTTGACCCCTATATTGTTCTATACATGACCCCGCGCTGCTCCACCACATAAATGCCATGTGCATTGATTGAGCCATTACAACCGGGAGCCAATGATGATGATGATGATGCTGCCTTTGCCTGATGGTCGTCCCGTGTCGCGTTGCCCCAATGCAATTCATTCTAATTTCAATAATCCCATATCGTGTCGTTTGGTGTCGGGGCTCTTGCGGGCTTAAATTGAAAATTCGTCAAAAAGCTTTCTCGCTCCATCTCTCTTTTCGAGTTACATCATCCGGAAAATTCAATCCGGCGAAACTATCACCTCTAACAATTGACCAAAAAACCTCTAACCCAAGGATGGCGTAACACGGGCATGCCACAACGCTATACCCTCTATACTTGAAAGGGGGGTATCATAGATGGGTTTCAATTGAATGATACTGGGATGGTGCGGTGGTATGTGGAAAGTGAAAACCTCGAATACAGGTGTTGGGATAGATGCTGTTGTTGTTGTTGTTGCTGGTAGTATAGTAGTTGTTCGCTTTCGCACAAAACAGGGAATTCAATTGGAAAAGTTTATAAATCAATTGAAACAGTTTTAAACTCGTTTGCTTGATGCGGCAAGTGGCATGGATGATGGAACAAGGATGGTGTAACAGGAAAATACAACAAAAAAAAAAGGAAAAACTGTGTGATAAGCGGTTTTGTGCTGCAAGGACATCGAAGTGAAATTTTGTATCATGATAGATTATCGACATTGGCGGTTGGAGAACAACTTTTTGGAACATGTCGAACTTCTTGACACATGATCTCATGATTTTTGGGACAATTTATTGAGGTCTTCTTCACAAAAAAACCTTAATATCAAAAGATGAAGTATATTGTCGGTTGTTTGATTAATGTATGTTTTTTTTTTTTTCATTTTAAAGAACTTGAAGAATGGAAAGTAATGGCAGGTGCAAAATGGATAAGAACATGTGTGAATTTTCTCCAGATTGACTTTTTTATTATCTTTTTACATTTTTTTCACGTTAACTGTTAAAAAAAAATTGGAGGCTAAAATATTGGTCTTCAAAGTTTTACTCATCCTGGGAAGACACCATCCGTGCTTACAGGAAAGGAATTTATAACATAACAATTAGTCCTGACTGCTTGTTATTTTCTTTTAAATTCAGGGATACGAACTGTTTAAGGTGCCTCATAAAAATTCGGTAGCGAGAAGTTAATAAAAAAATCCATTATCGCAGATTGTCCTATGTCTTCTTATTGCTTATTTATACTTACCAACACCTTATAAGGTGGTACTACAATCTCTTGTGTAGCTAGGCCTTATCAAAGCTTATCTAATTATATCAATCCTAAAACACTCTGACAACACACAACTGCTTTTTGATAGAAGTATCCAGGTGACCCATTTAGGTGCACTTGGAACTATGGTGAGTTTTTGAGAGATGAATCAATTCATCGCTCAAAAACAGAAGACTGGGTGGGTGGCAGCGTGTACTCAAAAAGATAAGGCCTTAATCTCTCCCTCCATCTCCTTGACCACTTTAATGTTCGAACAGCAAAAATCCTGACGATCAAAGTGGTCCTATCAAAGAAAATATTATATCCACATCTTCTCAAAGATTAAAAAAAAACTCTTAAATTTATAACTGACAGTAACTGCCGATTGTTTCAAGCAACAGAAAAGTTCAACATTCACCTTCTTTGGATACCGAGACATTTCAAAAACCCGTGAACTGACGAAATCTCGAGGTAAGGAACCCAATGGGCTTAATTGTATCAGCAGTCTTCATCTTATCCTCATCTTCAGCCCGTACTGAATATTTATGTAGAAGTGACCAAAAACTATTTAAAAACTATTTTGTGCTAAGCAATCACCTGGCATATATCCATGAGCAGAGCCTAGGGAACCAAAGCTCCTGATGTCTACATCAAAGTTGTGGATGAGTATTGTTCATGATGACACTCTGTCCAAGACGTCACTTCGGTCTTGGGTGAACAATATCACTTGCGAGTCCACTACTACTATAAAGTTTTTTCGATGATTTTCTGGAGCCTAAATTTTGGGTCTCAGCCCTTGCGAGGGTCTATTTTACCATTTGATAAAGTCTCCCAACCTCTTGTCCTTGCAATAACATCCCTCTTTTTTACGATTGCATTTGTCTCATGATGCTTCTTTTAACTTCTGAAAAGTCGCTCCCGGTGCTCATGGGTTCTCTTACACTTATAGAAAAGCTCATGAAGAGCTTTAGCTCTTCTCTGCAGCGTATGATCTTTTTTGAAGGTTAAAAATATTCGACATATAAGTAATCCTTTCAATTTTATTGGATTAATTCTTATGATATCCTAATTTCTTTTCCATTAAATCCTTTTATTGAGTTCGTCTTTATGCTGGTTTTATCTCAATTCACTAAGAAAGCTCATTATACACCAAAAACCCTCACACTAGAAATACATACAAGCACAAACAATAAACAGAGAACCAGAAACTAAAAGCCTCATTGTCTACCACCGCTGCATTCTAAGACCTTAAATGAACCATCCAACCATATTACGACCGCACATCAATAATTCACCTCGACATATTGGCTGATGCTGATGCTCTTACGAGTTACAAACAACAATAATAATTCCAAGGCATAACCAATTTTTATGGTTATCTTGTATATTATTCTCTCATGGCCATATCTGGCATCTGCCAGAACCCAGAACATTGGAAATCAATTTTGCCCATCATGCTGCTGTATTCTCAACCCAAACCCACCTCTCCCTCCCTTGCATATACATTTCCAAGTCATTTGATCTCCATTTCCACATGTTTGACATGCCAACTTAATCCGGCCTGTCAACAAAGTTACTGTCGGAATTATCGTTCAATTTAGCCTCTTACCTCACATTTCCTTTCTCTGCTCTCTCTCTCTCTCTCTTCGTGCTGATTATGTTCACCAATACAGTTCGGATACGTACCGTAACGGAACTTAATCTGCTTTAAAGTGGCCATGTTCACCAATTATAGTCGTCATTAATATTGGTGAAGATTGTGGGCGTAGTTGTGTGAAGTGTGGCAATATGGCTGCATTCTCGCATTCAGACTAAGTTCTATGGATGCGGTCACCGCACCGCTCCATAATGGCAATTTATAACCAAAAGATGAAAGCCGACTACATGGCAACCATGTCTTTCTCTCAAAATCCAGCTCCTCTCTCTCTCTCTCGTCCCTGCTGGGTGGCACAATGACATATTGGAATGCATTTGTTGCAATAATAAATGGTTAACCATTAAGTTGCAATTAAATGCTGCCTAGCAATCGCATATTTTACAATTAATTGGGAATGCATTACACATTTTATGCATAGCAGGAAAATATGATGTCTGTTAGTGGGTGTGAGTATGAATGTGTGTGTAAGAGCATCCTGGATAAACAAATTATTTTACCCACTAAAAGCTTTTGGTAATTAACATTTTCCCAAGAATTGCACTCTCACCGGTCGGTCGGTTGGTTGATGGTGCAGTGTTGTCGATAGGCAGTTTGAGGGCCTTGAAGTGATGATTTAGATGATGGTGGGGGTTTGCTGGGGTAAGGGGTAGGTTTTTCCAAGATGAGAAGTTAAATTAAATAATTGCACAAAACACATCCTTTCATGCACCAGAAGTGCAAATTCATTTTAATTAAACTGTTCACATTCCTATGGCTCTTCTCTCTCCCATATTGAGAGCGAGGGGGTAGAAAGAGAGAGAACAGATTATGTAGGCAATAAAGAGCACACATTAAGTCATAAATCCTTTTGCACCTCCAATCTGGGCCCAACTCCCATTACCCCCTGTTCCAGTCATATTATAGTCAGAGTCCGAGTTCCCAGTCCATAAAATCGTAAGTCCGAAATTGTTGTTTGTGTTTGTATATATTTGTGCTTGCGTGTGTGTGTGTGTGTGCATGTGTTTGTTGTTCTGTATCCCCTTTGGGCCAATATATCATTAGATTCCAATTAACAAATATCTAACAAATATTCCCCCATTAGTGTCAGGAATAAAATGATGGAGTGCGTAGGACGTCCGTCGCTTGGTCATATTTGTATGGCGTGTGGTCGTAGGTGTGTTTGTTTTCATATAGGGACTCCTGGAATCTGCTGCATATATATCTATCTGACGCAGGCGGGGTGGTAGATTTATGTTGCAAATTTTACCTCCCAGAGATACGCGCGCTTCAATGCGGCTGCTGGCTATACACTGCTACAGGTAGTAAAGTTTATATATTATACAAATTGAGTGCTGCTGCTGCTGCTGGCAAACACTCTCCAAAGGCTTATTGTGTTTGGACAAGTTTTTGAATCAAGTTCATTAAGAAGACGATGATGAAGATGAAGATGTATAGAAGAAGTCTGTTTTTTGGTCACATAATTGGGGTAAACTAAAGGTATATGTGTGGCAGGACAGGAGTGGTAAAGAAAGTTTTTGCCAACATATTCGGGAGGGTGGGGAGAGGGAGCACTTGTGTGTGATGTGACAAAGAGAACGACAAGTTCTTTTATATAAATTAGAGAAGTATGGACAGAAGGAAGTGAACAAAATATAGAAAATTTGTTACAGCGTAAAAAACTAATTTGGAATCAGTTTCTTCAAGTCTCCTGGGGTGATGGAAAAATAATTTAGTAGGGGGAAATTTGTTGGTGAGAAGTTAAGAAGATATATTAACTTTGAAAGAAGTGGCGTGGCTGACATGACTTTATTGTATATAAGTAGGTACTGGAAACAAGTGGGTAGGTATTGTGTCCTGTCAATTTGTGGCTTGTGTAAGTTAGTGTTTATGGGCTCTCGATTTTATTAATGAAATGGGACAGTTCTGGGAAGAGAATTTTTGAAATTGTTGTTTTTTAGTATATACTTCGCTCATTTTTTTGCAATATTGAAGCATGATGCATCATGGTTATGTTGGGTATGATAAATGGAGTGTAATTTGATCATTTAACGGTCACACATTGATCAATGCAGATCCACTATTACCTATTCCTAAATAATGAAACTAAAGATAAATGCTATGTCGTACAAGACCATAATAAAGACCCTGATGAGTTTCAGCAGCTAGAGCCTGAAAAGTCAAAGTAGGTACTTCTGAGTGATTAAAAAAATTTCTGTGTGTACAAAATCAACAAGTTGAGAAAAGATCAACGCTATTATTTCTTTTGAGAGCATGATCCCTATCTTTACTTCAAACTACAGAAATCTTCCTCATATTAGGCACATTGCTTTCTCCAACGTCATGATTTTACGGGAAGGGATCGTGATCTTAGCTAGACTTACTTAGATTTAACCAGCGAATCCCATGAATTTACCGCAGCAACCAATGATCTTATGAGGATAGTCTCTGCCTTCCTCGAGGCATGTGATTTATAGCAGAGAATCGTGATTTTACAGGAAGCGATCCGTGATTTTACCGGGAAATTTTTGACTTCACTGCCGTTAGTGGTTTTACCGTTTTATCGGATAAACCCATGATTTTACCGTAGTTACTCATAATTTAAGGGTTGAAAATCGGTTATTTTACCGGGGAAATCTTGTGATTTTACTGGAGAAACCCATAGTTTCTAGTAGAAATCAATGATTTTACAGAATTAACCATTGATTTTACTGAATCGATCTGTGATTTTACCAAGGAAATCCTCTATTTTACTTCAGAGATCATTGATTTTCTAGAAAAAATTATGATTTTACAGAGGTGACTTATGGATTTAACGGAAAAACCTGTTATCCGTGATTTTACCGCGATATCCATTGTTTTACTGAAACTATAAGTGATTTATCAAAGACCGTTAATTAAAACTAAGGCGGCTGGGGATTTTACTGTAAAAAATCATTATTGAATTAACTTACAGGTACAATTACTTACACGGGTTCCCTCAGTAAAATAACGAACTGTCTCGATGAAGACAGAGACTATCCTCATAAGGTCATTGGTTGCTGCGGTAAACTCATAGGATTTCCCTTGTTAAATGCAAGTGTGTCTAGATAAGATTACGGCCCTTCTGGTAAAATCACAAAATCTACTTGACGTTGTATAGACCCAAGTACCCGGTAGGTGTAAGATTTCTTCAATATGGATTAATGCTAAAAAACCCTTGATTTTAACGAAATAACTCGTGCAAAAAACCATTGATCTTACAGGAGTGGTCAGTGATATCACTGAGGCATACGGAAATCATAAATTCACTACAAATCTTGTGGATATTTTAATTTCTATACATGGAGTTCTACAGATGCAGCAATATTTTTTCGCCAACCTCAGGTTTTTCAGGTCAAAGTGCTGTAGTTGGAACTTCTCTTGCGAACATATTCAAGCCACCATCACTAACTAAATGAAAAACTTCTTTAAGTGCATCAGGTTAATTGCTTCACTCTTTCTCTTAAACAAAAAAAAAAAAACTCTTCAATGTAGGTATTTTTTACTTTTGAAATTACCAAGACATTTGGAACTTTCCATCGTCGTCGTCTGTTAGTCTTTAACTCTCCTGCATATTCCACCCTCGTTATCCTATAGTTTGCTTATCAATCCCCTTACTTAAGCCATAGAAAATGCTTCCTTACCTACCTTTCTTTTGCTAGATTATAGTTTTTTTTTTACCTCTCTTGGCTATCTCACTCTCTTAATGCTGAGGCCGGACTGGTTATGCTAAATAGCCGCAGGATATGCTGATAAGTTCAGGAGACTTAACCTTAAATGAACCCCAATCCTTAACCAACTTACAGAAAAGGAGAAAGAAATGCAGATTGTGGGAATAAGAAAATACATCTTCTCGATACAAAAGGCATAAAGGAACAGTGAAGCAAATCTGCAAAAAAAAAAGAGAAACAGAAATGGTATGTAGGTATAAAATAAGGGAATCCTTTCATAATAGGGATAAGGAAAGTCCTTTTCTTTAGCTACTTTGGCCTGTCCCTAACTCTCTATATGGGGGATATAGGAGGCGCCTATACTATTCCTTCTCTCTGTCGTTGGCTCTGTGTTTTTTTTTTTTTTTTTGTTATTTCTTTTGGCATTTTTATGTAAATTAAGCTCATGACTTCGACAAACACATCCCTCTCCTTCATCGTCTCGTCAAAAAGCAGTAGAGGGAGGACTTTCTTTATGTTTGTTTCTTAGGTTTTTTTTTTTTTTGGTTCTCTGTGGAAGCAAATTTCCTTCCTGAAATCCTTCTTATAATTCATCGTAAAGGATAGGAAGCAGCAATAGCACAACAGCAGCCGAGGTGAGCCGCATCGTCTAGATTAAGGCGAGGGGGAATGGGAAGTATAACGAATGGGGATATGCATACGGTAGAGTTTTTTTTTAGCCTCCCTGTGAACCGCCCGCTCTTCATCACGATCCTTTTTAAGTTCCTTGGTTCCTTGGTTCATTTTTGTTTTTTTTTTTTTCAATTTAATACCATCGACCGAGGGCGGGAGCCCTAGCCTTTTTCTTTACTATATCAAAAAACTGTAGCCTCTTAGCGTTTTCATATCATAAACCAATTTCCTTTGGGAACAACACAACTTGAAGAGGTAGTTACCGTATTCGTTTGGATCTTTTGGGTATATAGGTACTGGGTACTCTCTTTTTTTTTTCTTTTTATTTTTTCGTGGAAAATTGAAATTATCCCCTCGTTTTTTCGTGAATATGTTCCTTATTTTCTTTTTTTTTTTGGAAATACACAAGACGCTGTCGACGATGACGATGACGACGACGGAAACGAAGACGATGATGATATTTTTGACGTTTGGCAAAAGCCATTCCATCAAATTAACCCTCTCTGCTGGCTCGACTCTCTTAACGTCTTTCCATGGAACGTTTATTATTTTATTTCATCAGCATGCAAAAACCCCCTCACTTTAAGGATATGAGATGAAACAGGATAAGCAGCAGTTAGTGGATAACCAAAGAAACAAGTGAGTTTCATTTTTTTTCTTACACATAAAAGAGATGGTTTTTATATGATAAGCTTTGGCTTGTTCTAAAAATAGAAAAGACTCAAATGGATGAACATTCCTAAATAAATAGAAAATACATATGTTTTTCATTTTGTATAACAAATTGTGTAACAAATTCAGAAAAGTCATGTAAATTCATAAATGAATTTAATTTTTATTAAGGAATTTTGGTGCCACAGAAATGAAAGAATTTAGATAGACTTTTGGGGTCCTAGGCCGAAAAAAATGGGTAAAAGAATTTTTAAGAAGACAGAATTTTAAAGAAAACATGTGCACAGAAGAACCTTGAGGAGGAACTTAAAAAACAAAAAAAAGACTGGCTTCAGAAGAGAGTGGTAGCACGTTCAATCACCGGTTGTTTGCAAAAGTGTTTGACCGAAACGAGTTTACTGCAAACGAGAGTTGTTTTACGCAAACGATTCAGTCTTTAATTTTATTCATATGCATTCTACTCTAATCATGAATTATACAGACCATTTTAACATTTTATTGGTGCCCATTGAAAGAAGAGTCAACATTTTAGTAAACACTCTTCTCACCAAACAAGAGTCAACATTCCAGTAACCACCTTTTTCCACCAATTCGATAACAATCGGCTTAGTTTTTGAGTAGGTAATGTAAAAAACAAAGGAATGCTGCCAAGGTAAACATATTTTTAAGAAATAACCAACTGTTCATCTAGCACTATTTTGGGGTTTAAAGATGTTTGGATTCAAAGAAAATAGTGTAAGGCCGGTATTCACCGCGCCCTTTGAACATAAGCAACTCTTCTCGAAGTTTTTCGGAGTTAGAGTGATCGCTAGAACACAAAGTCACTATTTTTATTGGTAAATAGGTTTTTAAGCTCTCTTAAGCTATGTGTTCTCAACGAATACCGGCCTAAATGTGCTTAATTCTCTCTTGCCATAATGTTTTCGTACACATTCAATAGCTTATGAATCAATCAACTCTTTTGTACCTCCCTACTTTTTGAAATTATAAAGACTCCAAAATGCGGTTTGCCCATATTAGAAGCCTTTTGGAGTTGAATTCCTTGAAACTTTTTTTTTTAATTGAATTTCCTTCCGTTTTTTTTTTGTTGCGAAAATAGAAATAAGTTCAGAGTTTTCAATTCCTAAAATTATCCATTCATACACATGTCTCGATTGGAGTGACATATCTGCGTCCAACTACAATCACTAAGACTGCTACCAGAAACCAAAACCACCCACCGTATCATAATATAATGATGACTTGTCTTAAGAGAATGAAATTGAAACTCAAGCCAATGGCAATGGCTACATCCGCCATTTTGAGTTTTTTTTTTATTTTCTTTTTTTTTTTGTCTGAATGAAACTTCACAATATTCGCCCATTTGGTTTGTATCTACCAGACAGTCTTACAATATTTTCTATTCAATGTTAGTTATCCCTTCAATCACCTATCAATATTATAGGTGTGTAGTGTATGCCCACACCATCCGGAGAATCATCATCATCAATATGGAGAGCCTTCACGTCATATCCTGACAACTGAAAGAACATTGAACAAACCATCAATGGGATCGAAGCCCCAGCAAATATAGAACACAGATCAAATTTTCTTATTTTCTGTTTTCTATCTCTCTCTTTTTCTCTCTCTCTTTTACTCGTTCTCTGTCTATCATTCAGTTCCCTATATACCTTTCTGTCTGAGTTTTCTGACCATCAAATAAAGGAAATATAAGAGAAACAAAAAAAAAAAAAAGAAAAACCGATAAAATCCGCATCTGAAATTCAATTGGATTCCGTTCCCTTTTTTTGCAAAGAGACGGCAGCAGCAGGAATCCCGCACTCACAATACCTACAGTACACACTTTGCCTCAAGCTCCACAGTGGAGAGTTAAAAGTCCTTTTGGATTTCTATTTTTTTTTTTTTTTTTTTTTGAAAAAAAGAAGAAAAAGTTCGATTTCAGCATTGATGACCAAAGTCTGGCACAAAAACATAAAAACCAAAAAAAAAGAAAATGAAAAACTGAAAAACCAAAAAGGAAATTCTTCCTTCGTTATCCTTTTTGATGTGTCAGACAAGCTGCACCTCTTCTTCCACCTTCTGTTGTAAATCGAATTGCATATATTTTGCACTAACCATCAAAGCCAAGCTTCTATGGACTGTAGCAGTATAATAGACGAGGAGTGGTGGATATATGAAGGGGAAACAATTGTTAACCCATGCTCGACCAAAACGAGGACACACCCACATCCTTTTCCATCATCATGTCGGATAAATTTCCAACGTATGTCAAATAAGCGGTGTCACTTTTTAAATTGATGTAATCGAACAATTTGTTGACTTTCGTTTGTTTTGTTTTTTTTTTTTTGATATTTTTCTTTCGTGTTTTATTTTAAGGACATTAAGGACTTTTTATAGTTGTGCCTAGGAGATAATTCATAGAAAAGGATAATGCAAAAAGAATTTTTGTGATTGTGTGGGAAAAGCTTGAGGTACAAATATAAGATAATAACATTTCCTCACTCAGCCCAATACTTATTCATTTGAAGTGGAAATGAGATTTTCATAAAAACTAGATTGCGTGAAATTATCAGTCTTACAATCCACAGCTTCTATTTTGAGTTAAAAAAGTTTGATTAACAACTGTGAAGTTTTGATATGCTAATTTAGGACTTTTCCCTTGGTGCCACATTCACACTAAATAGTAAAATGACCAATAATATGTTGTGAAACTTTTTCAATTTTTAGGTACCATACTAGATTATAATAAAAAAATATCTGCTTTATGACCACAGAGAAATTATAAAAAAGGAACGAATATTATAAGCGAGCCATTTCGAATCCATTTTGTGATCCACTGGTGGGTGGTTGAGTTCCGACGACCAAAGCAGACAATTTTGTTGAATTTTGATGAAACTCTTTTCAAGTTTGTAAAGATAATTTGATCGTGATGCTCAATAAAGTTGAATCATAGTTTTATGAGGCTTGAGTAAATAGGAATTAAGCGCTGCCTAAAAAAATATACTTCAAAAGTGTATTTATCCAATATCTAATGGCTGTGTAAATTTCGAGTTTGAAAATGTAAAAATGAAAAAGATAAAAATAAAATACCTTTGAAAACGGTCAAAAAACTTGGACAAAAAAATCTTGTTTTTCCTGTTATTCATTGAAAAAAAAAAATGTTAAAAAATATAATTTTTTCACATATTTATAGACAACACATAAATCATAAAGTTACATTGGCAAAATATATTTCCCATTGTTTCCTGATTTTTAAAATCAATTTAACCACCCACATTAGTTTTAAAAAACGTTTGTGTAAGCAAAACACATCATAATTTCAATTTTATCTATTCAATTAAATTTACTTCAAAATTCTTTTCCTTATACTTTTAAAGATGTACAAAAAGTTTTTTTTTGTCTCTTACCCCATTTTACCCTAACTTCCCACCTATCTTTTTGTGTATTTATCTTTTTTCTATCACTAATAGTGTAGAAAATGAATCAGTCAGATTTCAATAACAATGTCCGGCTTCTGCAATTTAATAACTTTATTGTGTTGCATACAAAATGCAAAATTAAAAAAAAAAATAAACGCAGCATAAAATGTAAGCGTGTTGTTATTCCTTTCCTATTCATAGTGTCTGTGTGAAAAAACAGTAATAATGGGCTTAAAAAGTCTATGCGTTATTACTGGTTATTCAAAGTAAAAAAAATTGTATCTCCCACCCCTAAATGCTTGATTATCTCTTTCAAAAACAATCTCTTCTAATAGATGGAAGTCCTTAAACAACTCACTTCCACAAGCACATCTGTTTCCCAAAATATGTTTGGTAATTCATATCGAAAGCAAATCGGATTACATCATCATCATCAGCTGAGAGCCCAATGCCACCACTGCACCCTATAGTTGTCTAATATTATGTATAACAACCCAAGACTTACCAACCCCAACAAAGGATGCACTTAAATGTAAATTTATTTATTCCTTTCTCTGCATCGATTCATTCCTGCAACAAAACAAGTTTGAATCTTCAAAGCAAATCTGTAATAACCGATCAGCCCCCATCAAAATAGCAACTTGCTAAAGGAACTCCTGGATGTGCTGCATCATGCAGCGCTGAACGCCAAAACAGCACAACACACAGCACAGAGGTACAAAAGTAGTAGATATTCCCCCTTTTCAAGCATCACTTGGCATAGCAGACTCCCTAGAACTCCAGAACTGTATATAGGAAAAAGCTTGTGGTGGCTGGGGAGGAAATAATTCTCGTAAGAAGAAGTTCATTGTGGAGCAAGAGTGTGTGTAGTGTATTGGTGGTATACAATCCAGGATAACTATTATGGCAGTAAATATTCTCGTTGTAAGTAATTTTCTCGATGAATTCATTTCCACATTTATGATATCCGGGATTGTATATCCTGGTATCATGGCAATAAGTATCCTTTTATCCCTTTCGTGTGAGAGTGAGAGAGAGTCTTTATACTGGAGAGTGTGTACAAAAGTTTTCTAGAATTTTGCTGTTGTAGCTGCAGACAGCTTGTTGTATTGTTCCATGCGGATGCGCTACTATCGAGATGGTGATGGTGGCACACAAGAAAATGCAGGATCAGTATTGCATCTCAAAATTTTAATTTTTGGAATGAGAATTTCCAATGAAAAGAGAGGTGTTCTTCTTTGGCGAATGGAAGGGGTTTGGTAGGATAATTGCTGCTTGAAGTTTATCATCATTACAAGGATACATTTATTCTCATACGTAAATCGAATTGCACATTGCACAACCCTCTACTACAATGAAACATTGGAATGCCAAAAGTTAAATAGTACCGCAGCAGCAGTAAGGATTTAGTAATACTCGTAGTATTGAAAGAGGGTAAGGGCAAGAGTTTGTGATGTGGTTAAATAGTTTTTGTATATTTCTCCAACTCAAAAAATAAAAGAACTAAACGGAATTAGATAAAAGGAATTTGTTTAAAACGAATGGAGGTTTGCCAAAAAGTTAGATTCGCTTGGTAATTGCATCCTTTTTGATGATGTTTGGTAATTAATTTTCCTCTAAATCCTTCATCCTCCTGTCCCGACGAAGAGAACATTGAGTTTTGGTTTTTTGTAATAAATTTTGAGGGGTTAATGAAAATCAATTAAATTGAAATGATTTCATTTTCTTGTGTGGTTCAAAGAGTTGGTTTTAATAGTTCAAAAGTGTTTGACATGTTATTTTGTAGAAAGTTATAACAACTTTCTATTTGATTTGTTGAATGTTGACGTATTTTGTAAATTTATTTTTGTTTGATATTGATATTTCATTTTGTTATCTTTTGGTTATCATTGAGTTTTCTGATGTACCTAATTAGATAAGGATAGGATAAAGGCTCAAGAAATTTTGAAACAAAATTATCAAAATATGAATTTATTTATTTTATGTACACATAAGAACATTAAATTGAATAAGATTTTTGAATATGTTTGGTTATAAATAGAATATCCAAACCATGGCGTAATATTTGATTTGATCTTCTTGGATTAAGAAGATATTTGCATTTGAAATTAAGAATTTTAAGTTCATTTCGTTTTTGTTCTTTAATTTCATTATTAAGCACATTTAAGTGATAAGGAAACTCGAAGGATTGTTGGCAGTCAAATTATGTGTTTGCATCTCGAATGACCCCATCAAAATAATAACACAATTTCAGTTTTGTGTCACTTAAGAAAAACAACTTAAAAGCGTTGTTTGGTCAAAATAAAACTGAACTGGATATTATTATATCATACTAAACATTGGAATAATGGAAACTATTGCGTAGACAACTTTGGGCTCAAAGTTTGGCAAATTAAGTTTTCTTGAATTCTTAGGTACATAATTGAAGCCATAAACTAATCCTAAGTGGTAAAATAAAAAAAAAAGCTGCAAAACCATTGAAAATTTCGCGTTTTTTTTGCATTTTTACCACGTTGCGCCACGACATTTAATTCGGAAACATCATTTTCGAATACAGCATTCATAACAAGCTCTAGATTGCTATTTAGGCCAACATTTTTGTTGTTTGAAAATTTGGGTTCCTTATCTGTAAAATGTGATCTAGATCTAGTTATTTTCAATGGCTGGAACATAGCTAAGAAATAAATAATAATAAATAATTTATAATAAAAAAAAACGAAATTACACCGATAAAAGAATGATACACAAAAGTAAAAACTAAAAACTGATTTTCTGTTAAATATTAAAAAAGGAGATATGTAAGTTCGTGACCAGTTTGTGTATAAGATATCGAGTTCTTGCAGTCCGTAAGTTAAAATACAATAAAAAGCGTATCGCAATTCTGTTTTTTTTCTTCAAAAATCAGCAAAAACTGGAAATTCATTCTTTTTTGTGCATATTTCGGACAGATGGAAACAAGTCAACCGATTTGAAACAAACGGGATCAATGATTATCGATTTGAAGATATTTTTTTTAACATTTGTTTAAGTTCACTAAATTTATAAACGACTGTTTCAGTTGTTTAGTCCGTAGCTCGAGATTGAGAGAGGACAGGTAAAACTTTTTGCCCACTTTTAGGGCCCACTGTCATACTGGGCATTCGCTCAGAGAAATAATATTTTTGTTTTCGTTTGCGGCTAATGAATATAATTTGAATTAAATGAAAATCATTTGTTGCAAAGTTAATCCAATCCCCCCAAAAGACTTTCATTCGTAGCAACTGTATTACATTTGACCCAAATTTGAATTCTATTACATCAAATATAATGCAAAACCCATTCGTTTTTATAAGCTAAATGCGGCAAATGAGATGCTTGCTAGATAATTCAATTGTTTGCAGCAAACGAATGAATAGTTTGCGAGGAACCTCTGCAAATTATACTTTGTTGCAAAAAACTTGTTTTTTTGTGATGTTTATATGAATTCTATAATACATGAAAGTTATCTAGTTTGCGGCTCAATAGCAACAGCATTTGTTCGAAATCAAGAGGTCACAGGTTCAACGGTGTTACGCCGAACTTTTGTTTTATTTATTCGTTCGCACAAATGGTTTTATCGAAGCGAATTAAGGAGTTTGCTGCAAACGAAGTTGAAGTTGACAAATAAATATCCAACAAACGAAAAGTCGTTTGATGCAAACGAAAAGTCGTTTGATGCAAACGATTCGTTCTCTTATTTTTGTGGAATGACAAGAAAATCGCTTCGTAAGCGAGAGGTCGGTGACAATTGAATCACAGGTGTTACGCTTAACTTTTTTATTAAATTGTTCGCAGAAAGTTTTTATCCCAAACGAATTTGCCAATATGTTGCGAACGAAGCCGAAAAATTGTCAAGCAAATGAAAAAGTCATTTGGGCATTTTTTCGTTTGCCGCAATGGATTTGTTCTCTGAGTGTTTTTATTTACAGACAATATAAGTCCTTAGCTGCATACTATTACTTCATATCCATCACAGAAAGATTTCCTTTATTTCACTCTTAACTTCCTGTCTGTCTTGTGCACATCCGTTTGTTTGTTCGAATGCGGAAAATAAATTCTATCATCAGTATGTTTCTTTTGATAATTTTTTTGTGTATTTCTATTTTTTGTTTATGTTGTTTGTTTGCTGATGTTTTCGGTTATTTTCTTATAATATGCTTTAGTGCGAATATTGTTTATTTTATTTATCATTTTTAATGGATTTTTATTTTCGTGAAAAAAAAATATACCTATTATAATCAATTTTTTCCACGCTTCGCTGATGCCAAACATTAGTTTTGAAACAATCCATCATCGCTGTCATATGTGTGTCTTACAGGCAAATTGGATTTAAGAAAAATTATCACTCAATTCTGTTTTTTTTTTCTGGCAATCTAAATTTATCAAAATTGAAGATTTATCAAGATTTCCTCACTTTGGGAACTTTTAAACTTGGGCATAAACCATACAAAAGGTTATTTTAATGATTTAAGAGCGAGAGTGAGATCCACTTTTTCGCATTTTATTGTATCGCCCTGATGTGTGATTTTTGTACGCAATTAATAGTTAGCTATTATACACTTCAAGGTATTGATATTTTTTTTAAAAGGATACGAATAAAAGTTCCGTGGCCAAACAAATTTTAAATCCCTGTCATAGGGACAGTCTTATTGCAAATAAAAATGTGTTCACTGGGGCGTATACGTAATTTTTTTTATTTTCTTTTGTGTTCAATAGAAAGTGCTTTTTTGGACTAAATTTCAATCAGACATTAGAATGATCTTGTTTTCTAAACTTAAAATAATGAAAAAGACTTGTCCAAGCCAAAGTGCGACACGACAGTGCGCACGGGCTTTTCTTCATTAAATTTTAGCCATTCTTTGCGTTCAGTTTTAAGTTCGTTTATTGGTTTTATATTCTCACTACGAAAAATCACAGACATAAAAATTTAAAATTTCGCATATTATATTTTTCAATTACTTATTCCCCAACCCACTCTTCTCGTGAAATAATTTAACTTAATAAAATCCCTGCTTCCACACACAGATTAAAGGTCTGAAGTTAAATCTAAAAATATTTATCTTCACTGAAGATTAAAAGTTTTATTGCCTTTTACGCAGCATATACCCAGCTTAGCTATAGTTTAGCCCCATGTACCGATTGCAATTATTCTGCTTATAAACTGAAAATCATTTCTCACAATCTCCTCGGCCGGCAGTTCAGTTTTGAGGAAGAAAAACTTTTCAAGCCAACCCAAGGCTAGCCAGAGAGTCAGAGCCAGAACCAGAAGAAACATGCTAAATCCAAACGAAAATTTGTGTGATGCCATGAAAATTATTATAAACGACCTCTTGTATCCATTATTTCAAAGGGCAACCACCATATACACAGTATACACTCACACAATTTCATATATTCATCGTACGGTACATCCTAAGACTTCCGGTATGCTATACTTGTTCCTTCATCTTTGGTTGGCATAAACCAACCAATTTAGAGGAAAGGAAGATGGAAAGAGCAACAAACCCATCGAAATCCTGCAACAGCCTGCGAGCTAATGAATTTATTCGAAAAGCAAACACCATCAGTTACTCTCAATTCTCAAACCATTTTCATTTTCCTTCACGAATGTTCAGAGAGAGGTTAGAGTAAAAGGTATGTGCGTGTACTCGATGTGTATCGGTGTATCCTTGTTGCGAATCAACACCATCTTTCGCTGAGATTAATTAAAACTAAAATAATTTATATTACCTAGACTCCGTTTGCAAAGGACCTGTGCCTTTTCTTACCTTTTGCCTCGCCATATATTCAAAACAAAGAGAAAGAGAGAGAGAGTAAGCAGCAAACACAAACTATGGTATGGAAATAATAATTGTAAATTCATTAGCTTACTTCGCCGCCTTCGATTTTACTCCACCATACTGTCTCACACGTCGTCGTAGTCGTCGTCGTTGTTGGCTGGAAGACTCAGTGATTGCAAAAACCTCTTTTGCATATCCAAAACAAACACACACACACACACACACACCCAAATGGGTTTCCTGTTTTTCGATACAAGAAGAGGCACAAAAGAAGTAGAACAACCGAAGGATATAATTGTTACAAATATCCTTTGCAGGCGAAAAGCCTGGATATGCATTTTGTTTGCTTTAACCAAACACAAACAATAACTAATCCATAATTTTTCATTTATTATTTTACCCACGCTGCTGCTGCTGCTGCTGTTGCAAGGGGAAGGAAGGGGCTTGAGATGCCCCCGAGAAAGGACCTCACTTCAATATGGCTGAATATTAATTAGTCAGGCATAAACAAAGCTAATATGAGTGTGGCTGTGCATGTGTGAGAAGGTTGAGTGTGCTCGCAGAGTCTCTTCTCAGACATTCTGTTGTGTGTATATCCTGTGCCATTGTGTCTGGTCTGGAAGATCTTTGCTCCCTAAACTCCACCCACCCAACAGCACCTTCCCATCATACAACTACTATAGACGCCACAAGCAATTCTTTAGAATCCTGAAAGGTTATTAAATTTATATTTTCCGGGCAAACAAATAAGGAGAGCATTTGCCATGCATGCAGCCAAGAGAGAGAGAGTGAGAGAAAGAATGAAAGAGAATGTAAACCCAATAATAAAAGATAATGGATCCCACATATAATACAAAGTCCTGAACTCACTCATGACAATGCCAGCCAGGATGTGCAGCAGCAGCAGCAGCATCACCCAGAGAAATCATCAAGAGTAGTGCTTTTGGAATTAAAACTACAAAAAGGATGTAATGAACTTAATGCCATACTAACGTAACAGCACACACATCACCTACCCTCAACCTCAGTCTTATCCAAGATGGAGCATCAGCAGCAGGAAAATAAAACTTTTGTTTACAACCATAAGAAAAGGAGAGAGATAAATTTCTGTATGTGTGTGTGTGTGTGTGTGTGTTGGTCCTGGGAAGACCAAAAAGACACCAACTCGACTCCGACTCATCTTGGCTGCTTTAGAAAATCCCGATGATATCCACTTCTTGTACACACGGTTGGGTAATTACCCAGGACAATTTGTGCTGCTTTTATGAGTTATATGGTCGGGATGTTGATGACAGAGCAGTGTGCGCGTTCTTCTGGTTGGTCGTGGTTTTAAGTCAAGAGGAAATATGAATCAGGCTTCTTATCCTATTTTTTTGTTGTTGTTGTTTTCTTTCCAAATGTGATAGAGTATAAAGTCGGATGAGAGGAAAGCAGCAAGAGCACAGAAGGCGTTGTTAAAGGTCCTTAAAGAACGTAAGCTGGCGGATAAAAGTCAGATAACTCGTACATGAGCAAGTAACGTACAAGAAAACTTACTATTATATGTGAGGTAGTTTGTCATCCTATGCTACGATATTGTTTACAAATAATGGATTATCAGTGTACATCAGGGGGCAAAAGCGTTAAGAAAAGTTTTTAAAGAAAAGATTTTGTGTTGAGACTTTCAAGAGAACAATAAAGATGTTTGGTCGGTTTGAAAACTACTAGTTTTATGTGAAGATTTTAGATTGAAGATATTCCGGAAAAATTACCAGATGATAAAGTAATTGGAAATGTCATTTTTATGATTGTTTGGGGGAAAAAGTTTTTCGATTTGATTTGTTTTCTTATTGAATTAATATTGAGGTCAAATAAATGATTTTTTGACCAGAGAAATGGCACGTCGAAACTGCACCAAAAAATATTCAATTTCTTGCAATAAGTGAGTGAATTTGTGTCATGGTTTTGATTTTCAGATAGAATTTAATTTTTATTTAAATATATTTTCGTAACCAATAGAAATAGAATAGAACCATAGAGCCGAGCTTTTTCATAACAAGAACAAATTAATCTGGTCTGCAAAAATAAAGTTTTTTTTTTTTGAAATTATGTAAGATTAGACTTTTTTGCATCTTAACCTGGTTTCAGAAAAAATCTACCACGTAGGTACATTTTTTTTAATTGATTTTTAAAAAATACTGTGATTGTTTTGTAGAAAAGAGCTTTCTTAGATTCGGTTGACCTGGTTATTTTCAAAACTATTTAGCCAATTCGGCTGAAATTTGGAGGACTTATTTCACATTGCATAATCTAAGACCTAAAACTAGTTCTTTTTTAAGCATCAATGGTAATTTTGTCTACATTTGTTCTACATAAAAGGAAAGAGAGAAAAATGTAGGTATATATTTTGGATTATGCACCAAAAATAATAAAAAAAAAACATTTTTTTGTAAGTTTTTTCAATGATTTTTCATGTTTACAGTGACAAATTTTGTAAGATAACTTCAGATTATTGCTCAGCTTCCAAAAAAAAACATAAAATTAGCCATTGAAATTTATTAATTTAGAACTTTTCACCTCTAAGAATGCTTTAATTGGACTAAAAAGAGTGTTATGAAGATAAAAGCCGGTGTCCCACAAGGAAGTGTCTTTGGACCTTCCCTGTATTTGCTGTAAACAACACTAATTCAGTGAGTATTGACGCTACGTTTGCAGATGATACTGAAATTTTGGTACTGTCAGGGCAATAAAAAAATTGCATATTGTAGTCAACACAGTAAGATATTGGACAAAAAAAAAATAGCGTATGAAACTCAAAAAATTGTATGACCTTTGGTAACTCAGTAAAGTATATGTTGTTTTTGTGTAATTGCTTAGCCCCAACATCCATTGAGAATTGTTTTCAGTCTTAGAAAACAGCAAACAGTTGTTTTAAGAAAATGTGCAAGTAGTTGCAGAAAATGTATACTAATTCAAAACGACCCCACTGTTTCCTGTATTTTTCCTGTGATTTGTTTGACAACAGGCGGTAGCACTTGGTTTAGTCCTTTAATTTTTTTAACTATTTTTTAATCAGTCGCCACGCTGTGTGGTGTTTTGACATGTTCAACCCTTTTAATTTTAAAAAGAAAGTATGATAACGTTAAGACAAAGATGGTACCAATTTTGGAACAAATCTGTCCACCTGTTTAGCATGTAGCTCATAGATTGACGGACATACGATAAATCTTTGCCATCAAATCACCACAAACTAAACTAGCGGATGTTGTCATCAAGAAGGTGGAAATTGTGTGACAATCAAGGCAAGTTATCCACTATCGGAGGAACAGATTTGTATGATTTCTACTTCCACAAACTAAATGCTTCTGAACATAAAGTGTCATTAATTTTTTGGACCGGTGAGTAATATAAGAACTACTCAACAGCTATTAAATTTTATTTGACCTCAAAATGAAATTGCAGCTGTAATCATTCATTTTCATGGCACGCAATGCTCGACTCCTGAAATTGAATAAACCTCATGGGTATGAGAATGTCCCTCTACACGAGCATGCTATTCACTGTTTCTATATAAAACAATTTGAAGTGCTAAAAACATTATATCGCCAAATATGTAGTAGTTTTATACATTTGTCCCCATTATAATTACTTCACTTTAACGAGTATGAAATACACACATTACCAACTATACGAGTAAACATTCTTAGCCTCGCAACTTCAAAAACTAATGAATTCATGTTTTATACAAACAAAACAAACAAACACGACGCTTACCTATCCGCAGGTTTCCCAATGGGACAAGAGTCATGCAGTCACATAAAATATCCAAACCCACTAATGGCGTCCCTATATCCCTTTCGGTCGTAAACAGGAAAATTCAATTAAACCAAAACTCAAAACCATTTTCTTGTAGGTACGCTTACACATAAACGTATCGACAAACGAAACAGCAACAAGAACAAAAAAAACTCCAACTTCCGGTTTCGTGCGAAGCCACAAAATGTGTTATGTCCCCCCAAAAACAAAAACCTTAGACCCCGCTCTATGCTCTACAGAAGATTGTAAGATCTTTTCAAAAACCCAGAAGTCTTGTTTTGTCGGGTTTTAGGAATCTCAAAAGCTGTGGCTACCATTAATGTTTTGCCACATGAAACTAAAACGGTATAAATTATTAATATAGGTTAATGGCTGAATGAGACAGAAAGAAAAACAAAGTGAAATCGGAAAGATACGATTCAGTGTTTTAATGGGTCTTTCTTCTATATACAATCTACACACACGAAGACGAGTGAAATTACGAAAGACGACGACCGACACGATAACATTTTACACGACGAAATTTATTCAAGACTTGGAAATGCATTCAAAGTGGTTTTGTGTTTTCTCTGTTTGGTGGTTTTTTGGCCCAAAAGTCAGAAATACGTAGCGGGGGTTCATGGGGGGGGAGGGGGAGGGAAGGAATCTTAACTCGAAATGGCTTTTCGTTTGGCACTTAACACACGAAGATTCCAAAGTAATGCGGCCTCTTCTTGGAAGACGGGTGGTTTTTGGTTTGTACGGTAGGTTCCGTATCCTTTTTCACCGTATTCACCTATACCAAACCTACTTACGGGTATATTTATGTATGTAAGAGTAAAGGGAAGTGGTTAAATTAATTTTAAGAGAATTTTGTCGCAATGCCGACAATGACGACGACAACGCTGATGGAGACAAGGAGGACGAGTGACTGCAAGCAGGTGTGAGATACATTTTGACACCTTACACAGAAGAGGATGAGGAAAAATATCTGCATGACAAGAAGAAAAGTATGCATTGCATTGTACTCATTTTAAAATGTTGAATTTTATTTAAATTACATGTGAAGTTGATGGATTTATATTTAATTTTGTATTTTAGATTACTGTTAAAAATTGAGAGTGTTGTGACTCATGGGTGATTTGTGACCAACACATTGGCTTTCCATTTCTCTAACATGTCCCAGCTCCACATGTCCCAGCCATAATAGCCCCTTTATTTTTAGCTTCCTGACCAGGTCAAAGTCAGTGTACAACCTATAAGGTGCTTCGTTAAATCTTCTTCTCTATACTCCTTCGATGCACACAGAACCAAAAATTACTCAAAGAATCATTCTCCAAAAGCAACCAAACAAACTTTTTGCTTGCTTCGAGTTTTTTATCGCCTATGCTTCTTGTATATCATTTCCTTTATTCTATGAAAGAAGCCTTTACTACCCATACTTAAATGCCTTCTCAGCCTGAAGAAACTACGATTGGCAATAGAAGATATCTCTGAACTGAAATGGAGTAACAGCGGAATGTTGGCTGTCTTCACCATTTAGCAGTCCTCCATTCTGGTCCTGTAGCCTTGGGAAAATCTTGCCTTTGGTAGAAATTTCGAACATCTTCCCTGCCAAGACAGCCTATAATAAATTCGAACGTCTGTTTCTTGTGTTCTCTCTCTTTTAAGCCAGAGCTCCTTCTTCTCTTCTTTTTTGCCCGAACAGCTCTTGGACAGCTCTAGTTCTTGTTTGCAGTAGTGTCTCGTATGCCTCTTTCATATCTGACCGATAGATTACGAGAAACGCGGTCAGTTAAATTTTTGGCGATCTCTGGTATTCCAAAACTGTCAACTTTGTAATAGTTTCTTTAGCAGATCACAGAAACAAAATCTACAAGTCATTCATTTTAATCTCCAATCTTTTCGTTTTTCGACCTTGTTACTTTAGTACCCTTATTTTGACATAATTTGACTTTCTTTAACTTAAATTTTTGTAACTTTTTTACTAAAACAATTTCCCCTTAAAATGATGAAAGTGAATAAAAAAAAAACACCTCCTCAACACTTCATAAATAAAATATTTGCCACTCCAGCATAAAAATTAAAACAAACTTAAAATTATAAAAGGCTTTTTCTAGCCCTACGGGTTCAAAGTCTGTAAGCACAAAAAAATCTTCCCTAGCGCTTCCTCTCCTCTCTCTCAATCGCACTCTGTCAAAAAAATGTTTAATTACATCACCGAGAAAAACTAATTTTAACTTTTGGTGCACAATTTTGCGCACAACACAAAATATCTTTTCTTTTTTTTTCCTGTAGGTATAGGTACTGTTGTTGTTTTGTGTATTTTTTTAAGGTTTGTTTAAAGTTTTAGTAATTTTTTTTGTTTTGTTTTGTTTTTCAAAAACTATGATTTTATTGGTGACATGGTACATGCGAAGGGATGCAGCAGGGTAACTTAACGTTACACAACTCCTACAACTCAGCTAGCACAAGAAGTTCCAACAAGTAGTGTATAGTGCAGAGGAGAAGAAAAATAAAAACGACATAAACAGTAAATATCCAGTAAAACGCCTGTTTATGAAAACGTCTGGCAGTTTTAATTACGCCAAAAGGATTTTGTCTTCTTCTTCGAAGTCAGAGGGAAAGTTTTTTTTTGCTGCTTGCGTTTCTTGCTCCTTAGGTTCCTAAATGGCTTGGAAAACAGTCTACACACAACACTCGGGCTGTGTTCAATGGGTATGTGTATGAAGAGGAATATAAAGAAAGAAAATTCCTTCCGACAACGACGACACAACTTAAGGATATGTTATCCTTTTATAATATTGCACTCACATTGAAAAGACTTTTTAGTGGGTGTTTGGTTCCAGTGCTGCCAGTTATATGGTGTCAGTTTGTCGGTGCAGTCTGGTTTACACACACACACAAACACAGACAATGCACACATAAAATGCATCGCTGGTTTAATTCAAAGGTGCACCCAGAATGCACAGGGGAATATGTGTGCTACTTCCCAATTTTGTTTGGTCTACCTACTCTCTTACCCATTTCGCCATTCACCAGCACCAACTTCCGAGCAGGATCTCCTAGAAGTTTCGTCGAACACAGTAGAAGTTGGTAGTATAGTGCAGGGAGTAATTTAATAGTTATTCATCAGGAAAACTGCAATGCAGGCATAATGGGCCTCGGGAAATTGTATGCGCAGTCTTCCTTCTGCACGAAATAGGGAGTTTAGCAGGTAGAACACACTATACTATACCATACTGGATTGCTTGATTCGTCCTAAAACTATGAATGAACAATATCCTCTGTAAATTGTAAATAGCACAAATGGAATGAATAGAAAGTCAATGTTTAGGCCCATCGTGGCGTGAACGAAGAGAATTCTGCCTTAATGGAAGCTTCTATATATTTTTGAGGAAACCATAAATGTTAGCCTTACAACGATGACGACGACAACGATGACTTTCATAAGGAACTTGATGCAAATGCGTGTGAGGCTTTTATTGTATTGTCTAATTAGGAAGCAGTACATTTCTATGAGTGACCTAGTTTTCGACAGAGACCACTATAAATGGCTGTTGACAGACCGTGCATTACGATTGTTAATGATCTTTTGAAGAATAATTTTTGTTTTACATTGTTTAATTATTTTTTTTGTTCATTCAACATACGCAACAGTGGAAGACCTTTCGTGAGATACGATAGTTGTGAGTTTTGAGATTTTTTTCAAACTCTTAACTAAACTGGACCTTGAATGTTTGAAATCCAAACAAACATTGTTAAATCATTTAATAAAACGGCGAACACATCCCGTCTGAAGTCGAACAGAAGAATTAAACTAGTCTTGTGTGAAGAGGCCCATTGAATGTGGACCCTCTAATTGAAGACTCAACTCAAAAAAATTAGGCGTTTTTATTTGTTTTAGTAGTTGAGCTCTAACAGTTATATTTTGCAACATTAAGCGTTAACTATAATCGACACTTTTTGCAAAATGTAAAATAGAATACACACATACACTAGCGACATCTACTGCTGAAAAAAATAAAAATTTTAGTTCAGACATCTATTACATTCTGTAGGTCATATAGTGGAAAAATGACTCATAACATGTTGTGGAACGCATTCAATTTTACATTTCACGAGAAGTGAGTAATAGGCTTTAAGCCTGGAATTCACCTCTCGTGAAATGATGAATTGAACTCGTTCCACATCATGTTATGCGACATTGTATGACTTTGTGAGGGTGTCAGCGCAAGGCCATTAGAGTCAGATCCTTAAGAACAATGTTTATAGGCCGATACATGCTGTGCAACGCGTTTATTTTTCATTTCAGGAATTATAACAGAAACTTGTAACTGAATTCCGGAGAAAATTAAATGTTTTTACACAATTGTCTGCGTAATTTTTTGCCTTCATTCCACATCTTCTTTTTCAAGGTAACATTTTTTTATTGGTACAATTAAGGTTTTGATATTATGTCACCTTAAGATTTTTCCCTTGCGATCTCATTTTCAAATAATGGTAAAACGCCCCATAACTTGATGTGGAACGCGTTCAATTTTCATTTGAGTACTAGAAAGAAGCAGATACCTACTCACCTTTCGTGAAATGATAAATGAACGCGTTCCACATAATCTTGGGGCCCAAAAACCCAGAAAGGGAAAAGGCTGAGGTAATATTAGAAAATTTAACATTCTTCGTAAAAAATATTTATCTGAATTAAAAGTTGCGGAATGTTAGGCTCAGATTAAATGCAAACTATTTTCGATTAGAACTGGCTTTGATATTATAATTTGGACCGAACATTTTCGAGGAACTAATTCAATTTTCCTATCAGCCTAAAACGTAGGTAAGTGCTTTGAAAATATTGTGGAACGTATACATTCGGTGATTTATACCTAGTACAGTGAAAACAATTGTATTTTAATGAAAACAAATTTAGAACCGTTACTTATTCGTATGTATTTTCCTCGTGTATACTACTTTTCAATGATCTTACAAATAACTGTAAATTTCGTCTCAGCACTTCCTTCTCTGTCTCATCAAAGTAAGATTCATTCATTATACATTGTGTTGCATGGCCAAGTGCTTCCTTTAACTCAAAGATCTTCCCAAATTGAACAAAATGGAAAAAAAAGATAATAAAAAAAGAAGATATAAAATAGAAGCAGAACTACGAGAAGGTATAGTAAAATACATTCTTCCAACAAAAAAAAAACATTACCACACAAAACTTTGGAAATTACCTCTCGATTCTTGTTCGCATGAAGCCGCAAATACTTGCAGCACAATTGCTCGACACGTTTCTGGGCACCCTTGTATTCATCCATTAAACTGTCGTACTTGGCTTGAAGCATCTCAATTTCGCATTGCGTCTCCCTTAGTTTCGTATCCTTCTTTACCAGTTGCCGATGGCACTTTTTATATGACATGGATAGCTCGTGATATCTATAAGGAAGAAGGATTTCCCAAGCAAACTGATGATGAACACACAAGGACGAAAGAAAATTAAAAAAAAAAGAATAAATGAAAGAAAGAACGAACCTGTGTTGCATCAAAAGCGGACTAATTGACTCGAACGCATCAATGGATGGTCTTGAGTGACGCCAACGGGACCATTCCACTGAACCGGCAGAATCTTCTGACGACCCAGATGACGACCCAGTCGACGAGTCAACACGACGAATTAGCTTGGCCAATCGTTGATTGCGGCTACGTTCAACGTCCAACGATGTCCTTAGATCTAGAAGCTGTTCGCTTTGGGCGTGCATTGTTGTCCGTAGATTGAGTTCGTTACGATGATGTTCCATCAAGTTGAACTGCAGCTCGGCAATGGTTGAGTGGATGTCTTCTAGGAAAATAATATTGTTCTGGTTCTGTGATGAGAAATACAATGAAGTGGTGCTTGATGGATTGACCCTTATGTTGGACGATGACATTCTTTAATTTCTCATTTGGATGCAAGTAGCAGTTTGTAATGTTATGAGAAAATACAAATTAACGCGGGAACCTATTAATAAAAGAATGACGGTATGTTGTCAAAAGAGTTTGACTTACAAAAAAAAAACTAGAAAACGAAATGTGGAGCAAAGTAAAGTTCAAGTAAAGTAGTTACATGATTAAAGTGGAAGTTTCAAATACACAGAAAAAGCTTTACGTTGGAATAATGTAACTGATATTAATTTGTTTGCCCTATTATAGTGGCGCATTTCGAAATTTAAAATGTTGCATTTTGTACCATTGACAACTAAAAATGTATTAGTAGAAAATCGGTTGCGTCAAAATTTCAGCCTTAAGTTCCACAACCTCTAATTGGAGTTGATGTTATTTTATTGAAAAATAGTGCAGTTTTCTATTATCCAAGTTATTTTCACTTGAGGCCATATCTCTAAAAACTGGCTTTATGGACCGTTAGATGTTGTTAAACGCATTCATTTACCATTTCACAAAAAGTAGACTACTAGGCTTGAGGCCGATTACTCAATTCACGTAAGCAAATGAATAAGTTCCACTCCATTTTATGGGCCATATTTTATCACATTTTGAGAATTTGACCCCCGGGGTAGCATGTCAAAATCTTACTTAAACCAATGTTGGAATGTCACAAGATGAGCACCTTAACAGCGGCGGGTGGAAAACGTGCACTTATATTTGAAATATTTCATTCAAACCCTTATCTTATAAGTTTGATGTCAAATAAAAATATTGACACTGCCGTCCTCAGTTAACAACAATTTCTTCCAACAAACCAACAACACCAATAGAACAATAATTCTGTTTCCTAACATTTTATTGGCACACCTCTCACTAAATATGCTCTCAACAGAGTAACAGAGTAACCCTTCATTGCAAGCAAAAAAATAAAAAAATCTGCCTCAAGGAAGAGGAAGATCATGAAATGTCCATTAAAAAGTGCCTTCACCAAGAATATTCGAAAACCAAGGGTTTTAAGGAAGAGACTTATCCCACAAATACCTATCTCTCTCAAATCGAATGGAATTTCCATGTTTTTTCTACACTTCCCTCCCAACAAAATACACGGCTCCTATACCTTCTGTACCTACTATGTTCCAAACCTGAGCATATTATTAACCAAGGTATGGAACACACACCCATCAAAACCAACAACATCCGTTCGTAATAAATACAAGGAAATAAAATCAGCATTTTTATGAGGCAGGCACATTTGAAATTTAGCTTTCAACAACAACGTCGTCGTCGTCGTCGTCGTCGTTCGGTCTTCTCTTCGTTACTCTTGTCTATATTGTATAACGTCTTACATCTTGCTCGATGAAATGCCCCCCTCTTCTGTTTTTGGGGGAATCTTCCCTTGGAAGAAGCAGTTATTTGCCGACAGGACTTCTGGCACCTTTGGCAGGCAGTATACTCGTATACCGTAGAAGCTAATTCCTTCAAATTGGAGTCCATTAGGTGCGAACATGATGCTGAACTTAAGCAAAAGATGAAGGTTCATTATTATTGTGCTGCTCAATCTTTCTATCCCACCCCGTCCTTCGGGTCTCGTCGTACTGAGATAGATGTCTTGTTCTTCATTAAGTCATGCATTTTAATTACCTTTTCCCTCGATAACATTAAAAGGGTTGGATGTAGAATTATTCGAAAGGTCTTCACCAGAGTTTTGGGAATAAATTTTTCTCAAAAAAAAAACAAGTAAATCTTCGAAGTAAGCCTCCTCAGCAGGGAAATTGACCCCCAATTGCGAGCAAGATAATTTATGACAAAGAGAGGGTTAATAGATATAAGGTTGTGCAATATACTTGTAGAGATGTCGCTTATGAATATCAAATAAGAGATGAAACACCTCCATAGTGCTTTGGAATCTTGTCGCACGTTCTACTTCATTGAGGGATCAAAGCTTTAACACCGAAAAAATGGAATGAATAATAAATTGTGTCAAATAAAAGGGTAGATGCAGGAGTTTTTGGTTACCTCAAAAAGATGTTCTCAAAGACTGTGGAACAGATGGAGAACAAATTTTTGGGTTCAACACGCGAGGCGAAATTATTCTATAATGGAAATTGATGTTGACTAAATGTATGGAGGAACGAAAAAAAAAAAAAAATATCAACCTCAAAAGAGGCTGAAATTTGACAAATAATTCTCTTTGTCTGTTTTAGTTCTCTCTGAAGTTGTTTGTTTTTCTTTTTTTGCATGCTTTGCAATGGAGGCCACCAGACGTCACCTTAGGAATTAAATGGCAGTTGGTATAAAGAATTTCAGTGAGCAGATTAATTTTTAATTTCATTTCTGGTCCCAAAATGGATCATTCCTTGTGATTTTAGTATCATCTTTCGCAGCCAATAGCTAATTTTAAAAAATACTATCTTAAAAAACTTTGAAACCAACAAACAGTTTCTGGGTTTCTGGCATCTACAATATGTTGTCCGGTTGAAGCTGATCTTCACCTATTACAGAACACTTACAGCTTCCTTGTGTGAGCGAATGTAAACCAATACGTTGCAGTACAATAACAGCCAAAGCCATAAAGGCCGTGAGGGGAATCTCCCAATACGAAAAGAAATAACCTCCGTGGGCATTATTGCTTTTTAAAGTGGTTATAAGCAAGCCCAATAAAACACAAAAGCATTTAGACCCAACCTGTCTCTTAAAATATGGACTGACCTCTAAATAGGTTTCAGCAAACGGCTCATAATATTCTGTTTTATTGAAAATGATTTATAATTTGTAATAAAAAATATTATTTGTTTGAAAAAAAAATTCAGCGAGAACAAAAACGAAAAACACTTGTCAAAAATTGAAGAGAAAGTTTTGTCCTTGCTTCGGCTGAACTGATTTTCATTTTTTTTTTCTTCTTTACTTTATACATACTGAGTGCAGCAGGTTGCGTGAGAATTTTTATCAGAATTGGAACTTCCTTTTTGGTGTACCTATCGGTTGTTCCAACGCAACTTTGTTGCTAAGCTTAGAATATTTTTAAAATCATCAGTCAGGCGCTAATGTTGTCAGTTCTTGAAATTGACAGCACTGTAGTGAAGATGACCTACTTTGGAGGTTTTTTATTGGCAAACTGAATAGGCAATAACGTAGTTGGATGTTATTTCCTTTTTGTTGAACAGAATAAACCCCAGGGTTGTTGCTGCCGTGGGTGCCGATGGGGGCTCAATCGCACCCCGCCCCCAAGCTTCCAAAATCATGACATTATTAAGGTAATTTCATCAAAATTAACATGATTTACTGAATTTTTTCGTAAATCTTAGAGATTTAGAGGGGGCTCAGGTACTAGAGAACACCCCCCCCCCCCCCCCCCCCAAAAAAAAATAACTCAAATGTTGGCATATAAAATACAAAAACAAATCATGGTTCAACTTTCAGCCTTCATCTACCTTTTATTTTATGAACTTTTCATCATTTATTTCTCTAATGGCCGTGATATCAACTTTGCAGAAGTACCTACGAGTCGTTCCCTATCAAAAATTCGAACGTCCAACTTTGTGGTAAGTACCGATCTTTCACAATAAAACTCTTAACCTTGTCACTAATTAGTTACCAGTTTTTACTTTACAGTTACCTTAGAAAGGCAAGTTTATTAATTGAAGAATTACTGCTGACATTTGGGTAATATTGGACTCCATCTCAGTTTTGCTAATTTATTAACACTCCTATTATGAACAGTTCTTCCAAGAGTTTGCATACAAAAAAAAAAAACACAAAAGCATTAAACCAAAATCTTCCATTTTTGGAAAACTTTCAAGATTTTAAAAATATCTTGTCAAATTGAAAGAACGAGTTCAACAAACTTCTTATTATCCAATGGAATTTTCTCAACTTGAAATTTTACTAAATTAACCACAAAATGGCTGAAGCCAAAATAATTGTCTCTCTTAATCTTTATCTTTTCTGCTTCTCTTTTTTTTTCTTTTTTTTTTCTTCTTTTTGACATTTAATTCAATTAAAAAACAAAATTAAGAAACTTCCTTGATGAGAAGGAATATCTTTCCAAACAAAATCCAAGAAGAAGAATAAGTAGGAGTTGAAGTTGAAGAACAAAAAAAAAATCAAGTAAAGAATACCCCATTATTTAAACATTTTTTTGTTCGTTCATTTCTCCAAGCCCAAGCCCACTGACAAAAGTGCATTATTTGCATCTCTTACAGAACTCCATGCAAAACAAAAGAACTTTTGTGCCATTCTTCTTCTGTTGACACTTTATTTCGACGAAAAATAAAAATTGCTGAAGAGAGAGGAAATACTATGGTCGTAATGTCATTAGTTATCATTTCCTTTTTCTAATTCACTTTTTGCTTAAAAGAAACTTGCACCATCTAAAGAAATTCTCTTATAGCTGCTGTGGTGGGGGCAAGGTACTGGTGCATTCTGCAACAGGCTCACTTTTTGTAAGGGATAAAACAGGTTGGTAAGATACCATCACTACCTTTGCCACCAACGCTAGCTAGAGCCAGCGCCACTATACACAGAAGTTGGAACAATATGCTCCTTGAAGAATTATTATTAGATATTCTTCCATGCTTTACCGGCGGAAACTCGATAAAGTTTTATTAGTTTCGATCGCACTTCTTTGTCCCCGGTGCGGGTGCGGCGCTCATCAGCAGCACGTTATCCTTATAAAATAACTTAAAAGAAGAACCTTAAAAAAAAAGTACAGGAGTATATAGAAGAGGAGATGACAAACAGCCTCTCCTTCAAGTCATGCATAATTGAACTCGATTACGTTAAGCTTAAGGTAGTTACCATACGATGGCATCACGAAAACAAGAAAAGGGGAGTCTTTTTCTTCTTTTGTAGGTATATGTATCTCTGTCTTCGAACAAACACCCACATACACACAGCACACCCGTTTCCTCAATATCGTCATCATTATTCTCAAAAATTCCTTTGATAATCAGTTTAGAGCGAGATAAAGACAAGAAAGCAAAGAGAAAGGAGTGTCACTGGGAAAAACTTTTTGATAGAATAATTATCACCCAGGCATAGATGGAGATAGGAATGAGGTATGTTTTCTGTGTTTTTCCGCAAGCCTATGTTAGTATTTTGTGCAAAGATAAAAGCCAGCAGAAGATGTCTTTCTAAAAGAAAGAAACCAAAAGGATGAAATTGAGATTTACAGGGACGTAGCTAAAAACAAAGTAGGTAATCTTTAACCCTATTTTTGATATTTCAAGCTAAACGATTATTCTGAGGTTACCCTTCTTCTAAGGGTGCCGAAGACAGGAGCCTTAGCCGAACACCGATCACCAATTATTCTTTGTGTAGTTGACTGAAAAGATGACCACATTGGTCTTTTGTTCGACCAACCCCAACCACGAATTTGTCTGTGAAATTTTATTTCGCAATTTGTTCGCTCAAAGAACAACTCAATCCCGAATTTCGAGGTTTGGTCGTTATTTTTCGGCCAATGGCCGTTTTCGGGGTTCATGTCAAAAAGTCAATTTTTCCCAGACTATTAACAATATACTTTAGCTATAAGAACAAGTACGTGCGATCCAGTAGTGGATTTTTGATAATTTATGTAGAACCTGCGATTTTCTAAACCACATAATTAATAAGTCACCAGTTCACTCTCATTTAGTCATAAGTCCCGAGATATCCCTAACACTAAGTTGTTTAAATTTTTTGTCATATTATTTCTGATTTCTTCTGTCACAGTGCTGCAGTGTCACGATTTATTAAGATCTCAATTTCGTATTAATTTCCTAAAATTACTTCGCCACAATTTTATATAAATACCATTTAGTAAATACAATTTGTTTAATCCCCCTTTGACAGCCCTGAAATATGCGGAATTGAATATTTTCAAATAAATACAAAAAAAAAACATCCAGGAACCTTATCAATGCTTCGAGTCTATGCATATCGCTTATAGAAAGAGGAAGGACAAACTTTCACTATGAATTAAGAGATAGAGTCTCGATATCGACACAACAGTGACAAAGTTTTTCAAATACCCCTCTTCCGCTTCTTCACGCAGCAGATGATGATCAAAGGAACCAACAGAGTCATCCTCATCGTCATCGTTGCCATTGACGACACAACTTGATTCGACTGTCTTATCGAATTTTAAGCCTTCAAGATGGCAAAAGCACGAGCAAAGGAGACTTTATAACCGGATGGGGTAAAATCTATGCGAAAAATTAACGAAGCAATTGACAGAGGAATAATCTGATATCTATGTTGTTGTTTGATTGAGGAGGGGGTGGGGGTGCGGCGGGGGTAGGTATTTTCAGAGGAGGTATCCTTGAAAATTAGCATTGTACCTCAATTTTGACACATCAGACTTTCGTTAAGATATTCCCGCCCATCATTGATTTGAACATTTTTGCGGTTGCTGAGGCGACGCGACGCGACGCGATGAAAGAAACGCGAGTCCCCTCACTTTATCACTTCTTGGGGAGGAATACCTAGAGAAAGAGTGTCGTGGAATTTTCATAAAGTTTTACCATTTTATAAGCTCTACGTGCTGCATGTGATAAAGTTACACCGCAAGATACTTAAGGTTGTCGTCGTCTGGAGGTGGTTTTACTGTTTTATTACTTCTTCTTCTTCTTTTTTATTTTTTTATTATTTTTTATTCCACTTTGAACGGAAGGTTGATATGCACTATTTGCCGCAATATGACTTAAGTCGACTTGCTTTTGTGGGGTTTTTTAAAAGCAGAATGGTAAAAAGGAATAAATGATGGACTAGATGGTTTTTTCTCTATAATCGTTTATTACAAAATGAGCATGACTTAGCAATACGAGAGTTATATTTATAACAAAATCATAAAACGGTATGTTATTTACATAGGGAAGATCATACGATTAAAATGTTAAAGCTTTTAAGTATATAAAGTAAAATATGTATTCATACAAGGTGCATCGAACAAAAGATGACATTGAGAAATTATTTTTATGTTTTATTGAATGCCTACAGATCGGCCATCCTGATCGTGTGATCGTCCCGATAACATTAGCAATACCAAAAGTTAAAATTTATTGAATATACATTGAGTACAATAATAGTTTTTTTTTTTTAAATCGTTTATATGTACGTACATACTTCGTATCATATCAAAAATTGAAATTAAATTTATAAATTTAAATATTTTTTTTTTGTAAGGAAAATTAATCGATTACATTTGTTAATGTATTTAAAGACTTAAAGATAAAATAAGTTTGTTAACATTTAAAAATTTAGAGCGTTGAACATTGGTAGGAAATTCCGAGTATTTGACAGGTGAAAATTCGATATAAAGTTTAACATTTCGTTCTGTTATGGTTTGGTTAAATCATTGTTTTCATCTTCATTCTTCATGATTTGATCTGGCGTCACATACAGCTTCATGTTGTTAGGCGAGCTTACTCCTTTGTAAGGTAAACGAGTTAATTGTAAACCTTCAATATCGCCAATTGCATACCTGTCATTGGGTAACACACTTTTTATCTCGTACGGCCCTCGATACTTAGCTAAAAGCTTTTTATTTATACCTGGCATTGTAACTACATTCTTTATCATTATAAAATCTCCTGAGTTGTACTTTGTAGGATTCTTGTGTCGTTTGTCATAATAAATTTTATTACGTTGTTGTTCCTTTTCCATATTGCATTGAGCCTGATCCCTTACTTGATCTATTTTTTCTTCTACACAGTCTATTTTATCATTGAAAAACTCTTTGACCTTATCGAATATGCGTCCCTTTTGATCTCTACCAAATAATAAGCAACTCGGTGTAAAACCAGAACTCCTATTCACAGTGTTGTTAATTGCAAATTCTACTTTACTAAGATGTTTATCCCAACCACCTGTAGATAACGCTTCGCACTCCTTTGCTAACATGGGGGTGATTATTCTATTAAGCCGCTCTACCTGTCCGTTTGACTGTGGTGAATGAGTTGCCACCTTTATGTGCTGAATATTATTTTGTTCTAGGAATTCAGAAAACTCTTTTGAAGTGAAACAAGTCCCACGGTCGGATATGATTCGGTTGGGCCTAGAAAAATTCTCAAAATAGGTTTTTAAGCTTATTATTGCTTCTTTGCTTTGGGTGCTCTTGCAAGGATAAAGTTTAGTGAATTTGGTGAAAGCATCAACTACAACAAGTATATGCTTTTTATTTGAGCTAGAGTTGGGAAAAGGACCAAGATGGTCGACATGAAGTGTATCGAAAGGTAAATTTCCTTTCGGGATGGGATGCAAAACTCCTTCTGTTTTTCCTGATTCAGGGGAAAAATAAATACATTTTAGACAACTTTTTACAACGGTTTTAATTTTTTCCTTCATTTTTGGAAACCAGTAAGTGCCAGAAAGATGATCAAAGCATTTATCGACTCCTAGATGGCAAAGAGCCTCATGATGAGTTCTTATAACTTGATCCTCCATGTGTGATGGGACGTAAAAAACTATTTTTCCTTTTATCTTTCTATAGATCAACCCGTCAACCATCTCATAAAGGGGACTTTCGGATTTACTTAACTCATCAGTTATTAACTTGATTTTTGGGTCAAGTTTTTGCGCCGCGGCTAAAACAAACTCAAAAGATTCGTCATCAATGTGTAAGATGTTAAATGATCGACTCAAGGAATCGACATGTGGCATCCTGTCACCTTTTCTGTGTTCGACAGTATAGTCGAATGATTGGAGCTCTAACGCCCATCTCGAAATCCGAGGATTTAAGGATTTTTTGTTTAAAGTTTGAACTAGAGCCTGACAGTCTGTCACAATTTTAAATGGGATTCCGAGTAAATAAATACGAAATCGTTTGAGTGCATTTATTATCGATAATGTTTCCAATTCATAACTATGGTATTTACTTTCAGTTTCTGTAGCGCGCTTAGAAAAATAGAATACCGGATGAAATCTATTGTCTGTTTGTTTCTGGAGCAACACTGCCCCAAATCCTTGAGAACTTGCATCGCAATGAAGCTCAGTTGCGTTATGTGGGCTATAAATGGATAAAACTGGTGATGAGATCAATTTATTTTTCAATAAATTGAAAACATCGACTTCCTTCATTCCAAAAACAAACGGGGTGTCTTTTTTAAGTAAATCATAAAGTGGCTTTGCAAAATTCGCAAACTGGTTAATAAATTTTCTGAAATAGGAACAAAGTCCTAAAAAACTATGAACATCTCTTACAGAACTAGGTACAGGGAAATTTTGTATAGCTGTAAGGTTTGCTGCATTGGGACTTATACCTTGTTCTGTTATTTTATATCCTAAATAATTAATTTCTCTCTGTAAAAACATGCATTTGTCTAGCCTGAGTTGTAAGCCGTAGCCTATAACAATTTTAACTACTTCTTGTAGAATACTCAAATGTTCTTCGATTGTCTCTGTAGCAATAAGGATATCATCCAAATAAGATACTATTTTAGATTCAGAAATCATTTTTCCAAACAAGTGTTTCATAAACCTTTCAAAAACAGAGGGGGCATTCCGTAACCCAAACGGCATTTTCGTGTACTCGAATTGACCTAAAGGTGTAGTAAAAGAGGTGTATTTCATAGATTCTTCATCTAAAGGAACATGATGAAAACCGTTTTTTAAGTCAAGAGTAGAATAAAACTTTTTATTCTTGAGTCTATCTATGTTGTCTTCGATCAAGGGTAAAGGATAGTTATCACGTAAAGTTATTTTGTTAAGCTCTCGAAAGTCTACACAAAGTCTTAGCTCCTTATTTTTCTTTTGAACAAGAACAATAGGTGATGCGTACTCTGAACAAGACTCACGGATTATCCCTTTACTTAAAAGATCATTAAGGATTTTTTCTAACTCAATCTTATGCGCATATGGCAATCTACGAGGTGGACAATGAAATGGTATATCCTTCGATAAAACTATTTTCATTTTAAATTGACTTCTTTCAAAACTATGTTCATCTTTTTGCTCAAACGCTGGCTTTATAATTTCTAACACCTGCTTGCGAATCTGAATTGGTATGTATTCACCTATGTTCACATCTAATTCTGACTTTTCATTACTAACATCTATGTTTAAAATTTCATTTTCATGCACTAAATCTTCATTTATAGTATTTGACGTACTTACAGGTTCATGCAATTGACAACATTTACTCACGGACGATATAGACTTCAAATTTCCATGCACTGACTGACATTTCACTGATGGGACGACAGACAAACATGGAGCATGACAATTTTGGACTTCGATTTGATACGTTGGGGTAATATTGTTTCCAACTGCAGCCTTTTTAGTTGATCTTTGTAAAACCATGCCAATTTTCTCAAGGAAGTTCCTGCCAAGCACAACGGGATAACTCATTGATTGATTCTTAACTATAAATAAATTTAAATTAGTAGGAAATTGATCGAAATATACAAAAGAATTAACACTTCCCAAAATATGTAATGGACTGCTGTTTACACCACAATAAGATCGGCTATTTGATTCCAACGGCGCTATGACAAACGAAGGCACAAATTTTTCTTGAATGAAACTGATCGGGCTGCCTGAGTCTAATAAAGTTGAGAGCTTAACTGAGCTTTCACCTCGGCCTTCAATGAAATGATAAAAAACTTCTCTCTCGAAGTCGTTGCCTGGTGAAGAATGCATTACATCGGTGTTGTTGTTCTGCTTATCAGACGTCATCACAATTGCTCGATTGTCTTCGCAGGGATCCTCGGTGTATTCTTCTTGCAGAGTCAAAACAGGTTTCTTACTTGTACAGTATTTGGCGATGTGACCCTGAGAGCCGCATTTGAAACAAGTGAATTCTTTTTTTTGATAAGAATTTAAAGCAGGTGCAGAACTTGTTTCTCTTCCAGTTGGATGATCTTTTGATCGGAATGGATTATGTTGGGGTTTGTTGTGACGATTATGAAGCTGAGATGTACCCGGCCTCGTTAGAAAATTGTCTCGGCTGTTGGTCTTGTATTTTTCATATTTCCTCAGAGCGATCTTTAATTCTTCGATGTTGTTTGCGTTGTATAGAAGACTCTTGTTTAGCTCGGAATCAGCAATGCCTTTGATGATGAATTGAATAAGGTCCTCTTCTTCGATGGGGTTCTGAGATGCAATTTCCTGCATTGCCAATACATACTGTTGCGCAGTTTCGTCTCGTCGCCTCTTTCGTAAACTTAATTCTCGGAATATGTCAGCTTTGGTCACAAAACACGTGAATTCTTTAACAAGTGAGTTCTTTAGCTCTCTCCAGTTTCGTAGCTTTTGAGTTCTCGCAAACATTTTCGCTGAACCACTCAGAAGTCTCTTTCCAAAGATGAATTTTGAGCGGTCATCCAAGCGGAGGATTTCTGCATATTCGTCAAAGTGGTCAACCCAACGATCTATGGGATAGTTATCGTCTCCGCTAAATGACCTCAACAAATCTTCAATGTCTCTGAAATTTTGTGAGCCATGTGGTCTTGAATTCGTGTCAGCTTCTTCCAACTGCAGGTCTCTTAGCTTTTGCTTCAAGAGAATGATCTCTTCTTTCTTTTTACATACCTCTCGAAGTCGATTGAGTTCTTCGTCAATGCTTTCGGTGCTCGGTAAACCAGTTCCATCGTCATTCTGCTCGTCATCGTCCTCTGCTTCAACATCGCTTGGTTCTTTCGATGTAACTTCTCGGATAAGATTTTCCAGCGTTTCTTCGGGACTACCTCGAACAGCATTTTCTACACGAAGCTTCAACGTTGCCTTATTACCATTAGGATTAAGTTGTAGAACTCGCAAAACGTCTTTAAGTGTGGAAACTTTTGCATGTTCCATGAATTCTTCAAACTTTTTTGACATTCTTTTTTTTTTTTTAGTTTTACTTTTCACACAAATTATAAATATACTTTAATAAGCAAATTACGTATGTAATAATAAAAAAAACTTGTTTAATTGTTCAGATGCCACTTCTGAGAAAACTGTGGGGTTTTTTAAAAGCAGAATGGTAAAAAGGAATAAATGATGGACTAGATGGTTTTTTCTCTATAATCGTTTATTACAAAATGAGCATGACTTAGCAATACGAGAGTTATATTTATAACAAAATCATAAAACGGTATGTTATTTACATAGGGAAGATCATACGATTAAAATGTTAAAGCTTTTAAGTATATAAAGTAAAATATGTATTCATACAAGGTGCATCGAACAAAAGATGACATTGAGAAATTATTTTTATGTTTTATTGAATGCCTACACTTTCTTCTTTTCTTCCTGTCAAAGTTTCTATGTGAAATGTTTCAAGCGAAATGGAGTTGCTTATTTTCGTATGCATGCTGCATGCAACTGTTAGAAGAAAACACATGCACTTGCGAGAGTTAATTATTTAGAAGGACGAAGGATAAGGTGAAGTTTTTTTCTTACTCGAAAAAACTGCATCAACTACTGCGTGTAAAATAGTTTGTCTGAAGGAAGGAAAGGTTATGTTTCATTTAAGGTGTTGACTTTTTTATAGACGAAGTTATTTCACTTTTAGTATATCTACAAATTTACTTAAGGTAGCTTTTAAGTTTCAACATGTGTGTGATCAAAGTTGACATCTAGCTACCATTTTTGATGTCTTTTATTCTGCAATGAGGTGTTGAAAATTACTAGAGAGTTTTTTTACAAAAAAAGGAATGTGTCTGACTAATAAAGTTGACTTTAATAACCCGATCGGTGCCAGTGCTCCCTGAGAAGATTTTTAAATAAACATAAAATAGCGAAGCAAGTAGATATCAGCCCGTGATAACCATAATGGCCTAACTGATTTTTTTATTTTTTCTCCCAAATTCGAATACTTGAAATTATGGTCACGAAAATTGGTTTCTTTTAAAACAGTTTTTTAAAGGACATGTCAAAAAGTAGAACTTTTTCAAAAAGAAATGAAGACTGCTTAAGTAAACATCTGTTTTGGACCTTACAGAAAAAGTGGAAACAACTAGTTAGGCTATTGTGGCTCTCACAGCCTGATATAATCTTCGTTCACTCAGGGTCCTAATTTTTACATTACATGGTATTAAGGCCATTTAATGACATAAATTAGCATGAGAACGCAAACGAATTTTTGAGGCCAAACAGGTACTATATTTGTACGGTTTGCAAGGAATAGCCTGATGTTTTTTTAAATAACTGGCTGAAAAATAAAATAACTAGAGTGTTTGCTGTCACAAAAGAAAGTGCCAAAAAGATGTTTTTAATGTGCATGGCAGGGTCCCCAAAAAATTATTGAATGGCCAATATGACAAACACATATAATTTTAAAGCTCAAAACATTCTCATTGGTAAAAATTAGTGGCAGCAAGGCACTTACTCACCTATTTAGAAAAGTACTGACCTTATTTTACCAAATCTATATCTTGGGAAATTTCGGAAGATTGCCATAGAGTTATAAAGATGAAATCAGTTTCAAAATGAGGATTTAAACACCTTCTTCTGAAATTCAAAGGTCTTCCGAGTCAAAGTTTGTCAGATTTTAATAAACTTGATTTCATCGGCTTTTGAGTGCTTTTTCTAATCTGTTGTTATTAATAACTGTGTCATAGTTTACTATTAAAAACAGAATCTGCGACAGAATCAAAGTTAGATATCAAATTTGAAATATAACTCGCTTAAGATGTAAAAATGGCGCCCAACGACTGTGGAACATTAAAGTGTGCCTATGTAATAGTGTTCTTGTAATATAAAATATGTTCTTTTTAATTGAACATCATTTGTTTTGACATTTTTTCTCAATAAACCCTATGTTTAAAAATCAAGTAAACAAAACTTTTTCTATAAATAGATACTTTTGCTTCACAATTTACGCGTAATTTTAACTTAAACTTCTACTTTTGTTGAAGTTTCCAGCTTATAATTGAGTAAATGCATGTTTTCATAACAAACAAAAATTTGTGGCTCTACCGTTAAGGTTACTGTAAAGACTACGAAGACTAACTAGTTTCGTATCTTAACTTCGGTCATTCCTGTTCAGTTCCACAAACGAGTTTAAGACGCCTCTAGATTACTGACTGATTTATTGATTTACGTTACGATTATATTGATTCCTATTCTATTCTATTAAACCTATATATTACCATGCGATTTTACTAAAATTCTGATTAAAACGGCTTCACAACTATAAGCACAATAATCACAAGTAATCTCGACAACGCTTTCATGCAAACATAAATTTCATCATTTATGACACTTAGGGTAGGGAAATCCCATCTGATTCAAGAGAAAAACTCAAATTTAATGCATCACTATTCCACTGAAATGCAATGTGCAACGTCATTGCCAACAAAAGAGCTTACCTTTATCTATTGAAAGTCTTATTTACGTTCCCCTACTACAGCCTACACAGACACACCCTCTTCAAAGAGACTACACGTGCTAATTAAATGGTCATAAAATTAAAAATAATAAAAATGTTATTCAACTTTATTGAAGGCATTGTATCAAACAATATTTTTCTTTTATTAAAAACAATTCCAGTATTGCTATGAAAGCTCTTACAAAGCTTTTACCATTATACATTATTTAAGTTGAATGAAATGTTTTCTTCCTATATGACGACAAAAACAATGAACTTCAAGAAAAGACCTTCAACGCCATTACTATTCAATCTGCTACGACTACACAGACGTCGGTTGATGGCACATTTTTCAATCATTCAATTTAAATCGTTGTACGCAAACAAGGGACTCGGGCTAAAAGTCCCCCAAATAAATAAAAAAAACAGAAAAATTAAGTAACTTCTGTGCTTTCTCCATAATCGTCAGTTTGTTCTCAGGTTTAGTATCGGAAAGTTTGTGTTTGATATTTTTGTCTCGACGTCGTCTTCCGGTTGTAACTAATTAACTGTCAGTTTGTGGTGCAGTATTTTTTTGTTTGTGAAAGATTATGTCTAAGCTACTCTTGGCAGCTCGAGCGGCTTTTAAAAAGCACCCTTTTGTCACCAACAGTGTCATCTATGGCAGCCTTTATGTGGGTGCAGAATACTCACAGCAGTATTTGACAAAACGTGTTTTAGTGGTAAAGGAGTAAATCCAATAAAATTGCATATTGCATAATTTTGACATAATTTTCTGCAGGACAAAAATCAGCAAAGGGATATTGATTATCCAACGATAGGTCGGTATGCCGTTATGGGGACATTTGTCTATTCACCAACACTCTACACATGGTTTGTTTTGTTTTTTTTTCATTTTTAATTTTTTTAATTTTGTGTTTTTATTTTTTATTTAAATTTTTTTTTTGTTTTTTTTTTGTTCCTTTGAAAAGCTTTAAGTTTGGTTTAATTTCTATGATGCACCCTTGAGTGCACCATTTAAATGCACTCAATAATGCATTGAAACAGTTTCAAAAACAGAGAGTCAGCCTTTTTTTTATTCTTTTTGTTTCGTTTGATGAGTGTGAGATTTGTTTATGTTGATTTTTTTTTTTTTTTTTTTGACTTGACAAGTGCAATGAATGCATTTTGACGTTTCAATGCACGCATGACTAGAAAAAGTGAATGAGCGCACAGCACAGCAAAAACAAGAAAAGCTTTTTCAACTAGTTAGTAATTGAGGTAAAGTAGGTGATGTGTAGTAGTTTGTGTGTTAGTTGGTTTATATAGTTCATATTAGTGCGAGAAAGTACCTACCTACATACCTAACTATTATGAGAAAATTTGTTATGAAGAAGCTTTTTGAGATAAATAGTTAGGACCTCGTGCTGTTAGTTACTATGTTAGGGATGAAAGGCAATGCACTTTGGTTTGCGTATTTATAATTGAAGCAAAGTTATTTTAATAAACGAATATCTTCGAATGCCTGTTGATTTGATAAAACTAATCAATTAATTATAGCTTACAGTCGTGTTAGCTTATTTGAACTATACGTTAGGCTGAAAAATTGGAAATAGTTATCCAAAACAAAATGTTTCTTTTTATTAAATATTATCAAGAAACAGAGTGCCTAAAACTAGGGGGCATACAAATATTTTTTTTTTGGATAGAAAGATAGTCTATCTAATCCTAGAGACTGATTTCACGTTTAACTCAAAACAGACTTTTTTCAACTTTTTCTTTGTAAATTGCATTTTTTACTTAATATTTGACAGACAGCTACATCCACACTAATGTTATAACTTGGTCATCGAAAGAATTATTTCAGCGATCACTGTGGTGTATGTGTAACTTTTTTTTTATTAAAAAAAAATATAACAATCATGGAACGTCAAACTATGTTAGTACTTTCATGCTAAGTTTATTAGGTAAAAAATTCAGTTACAACAAAAATTGCTGAAACTTGGAACACTTAAGGATTCTATTATGGCGATATCTACGAAACTTCTGCCAACTTTTTTTCTATCTTAAGTATTTTTTTTTTTAGAAAATTGCCTGTCGCACCTAAATACCATTTCGAAAAACTTCTTAATGTACAGACTAAAAACAAAATTAATTAATTGAAGAGTTCCAAAAAAGTTAATTCAAAACAACAATCAAACATGACATAACAATGAATGCGAAAAAAGTGGGTTCATCAAATCTGGCTGTCTCTCTGTTTGTCCCCCCGCCGTCGAAAAGCCGAAATGTAATCCTTTCTAGTGATCTTAGTTTCATTGATGTTTCAAAGTTATGAAGCGTCAAGCAAAAAGTGTCCCAATATGTCCTACTCTACCCTAACTACACTAAAAGCAAACAAACAAAAATGATGGCATCCACCAGTATACGAACCAGCTTCATTTAAGCTACCAGTCGACAGTCTCACTTATTGTGCTATACTACCTGCTGGAAATAACTTATATTTTAACCAAAGTTTGTATTTAATATGAGCGATCTACATTTTACGTTGCGTCTTTTTCCCTGCCTGTACCTCCCACAGAACCTTTCCTTTTTTCTGATTTTCTCGTTAGCGAGCCAATGGATTTCTATAAAAAAGGTTTTTAGCAATTTTATAATCATAACAGCTCTAACGATACTCAAGTTTATATTTCTAAAAAATCATCTTTCTAAAGAAATAAAATTAAGTCCTTTTTAAATTTGTTATAAAATTGTTTGATTTTTAAGATTTTGTATAACAGAATTAAACATCCACAGCTACTTGCACTCACAAATCTTAACCCAAATCTTTAAAGCAGTTTTCTTAAGAAAAATCAGCTAATGTCAAACTTGCTTTATAATAAAATATTTCAACAAAGGTAGTCAGTAACACTGTTTTGAGTTTTTTTTTTAAGTTGGAACTACAATTGGTTCCAAGACGTTAGCATCTCCGGATTTATTTACTTGTTATTATCTATACTGAACCATCTTTCAGCACAAAATATAAATGTTTGAAATAATAAATCACTTCAAATTGCACTTAAAATTTAATATATAAACTTTATTTCTGTTTTTTTCTTTGCACAATTAGCAGCACACATTATACACAGAGCAACTCTAAATGGAATATTTAATTAATTAAATTAGTTCAAATAGAACTCAAAATGTCTTCTATATTATCTTCTAATTTAACAGCATTTCCATTGATTAATGTATAATAATTCAATTTTCTTTCCATTGACCGGTTAAGGTATAAATGGCTGGACCGTACCTACCCAGGAACTGCAAAATCGATCATCGTTAAGAAATTGCTTATCGATCAATTTGTCCTGACGCCATTCCTTTTGACAGTCTTCTATACAGGTAAGCAAGCTGTAATAAAGTCACTTAACTCCTCCATCAGCTATTATAGCCGTGCAATCCTTTCATTCTTGTATAAACCATCTTGCCAGTCCCTGCTCTCATCTTGTCCTTCATAAATTAACAACAAAAGACTTAACTTTTAAAGGATATAGCGAAGCGATGACTGCTCTGGCTTGGCTATAGATAGCTATGGACTGCCTGACTGGTCTTGGCTGTCCTGTGGGTGGCAGTTCGATATTAGTTTCCTTATTGTCCTCTTCATTCTTAATCTGAACCTTCTTTTATTTTCATTTTTTTTATTTTGTTCTTTCTTCTCGGCAATGTGGCGTTGCTAGGAATGTCCTTAATGGAGAATGCAGATGACCCGTTCATGGAATTGAGAGAGAAATTCCTGCCAACTTTTGTGCGCTCGTGTGTTTTCTGGCTACCGGTACAGACGGCGAACTTCATCATGATACCACCAAGGTTTCGGGTAATCTACATGGGAGTCTGTGGATTCATGTGGGTCAATATCCTTTGCTGGATAAAACGACAACAAGTGACGGTGTTGGCGGCGACGGCAGCAGCGGCAGATGATACAACGACAACGGCAGAAATGACTTCAGCGCCAGCAATAGCAACGAGAACGGGAACAGTGGTGGACGACAATTCCGAATAAATTGCCATGTTACCAGATGCTGATTCTGCTGCCTGCTTCTCTCCTCTCTCCCATTTAGCTAGCTATGTGAATATGTATTATTATGTTTGTATGAGTGCGGCTAAGATAAATCGATGTTGATGGCCCATTGAACAATGGACGAAGGATTTGGCTTGCAAAAAGATACTCTCTTGGATTAAGGCTAAATGCTATTTTTATATATATTTTTTTTTATATCTATATTTAAGTGTTAGGTATGTTTTTTTTTTCTCTCTTTGAAACTGTTATCCTTATTTTGCAAGGACATTCCGGATTTTTTTTTTTTGTAATCCTTTTGTATCATATAAATCTGTGCCCATTATAATGTTGGCCGCCATTGCTTATTGTAGGTTAGGGAAATTAAGAGAACTTTGTAATATAAAATATATATTCAAGAACTTAAGCGAAAGATTGGTCGTTTTTTTGTTTTTTTCTTGTTTTTATTTTGGCATCGACGACAACTTGGCAGGATGATAAAGGATTTGGATTTGGATTCAAGAATCATCCAGATAGTGATGGGATTTCTAGTTAATACTTGTAATTTTGGAAAAATCTTTAATATTGCGATGGCCTTGTTACCAAATAAAGGATGTAATTAAATCGTATTTTGTCGGGAAATGGCTCAGACTTCCATTACACTTTTCATTCTACCATTGAAATTGAGTAAAATGTTCAAGACCGTTATCCTTTTGACTAGTAATTAAACCTTCAAATGTTCACTTGACATTTAGGGATTTTCATGAATAAATTCGCTAATAATCTGAAAATATTTTCGTTTGCGCAAAACAAAAAAAAAGAAGTACTTGCTGCTAGCATCCGTTCATAGAAAAAACTATTAACTTCCACATTTGGTTGCTTCATTGATAACAAAAGAGCTGGGAGGTGTCACAAATCATACAATCAAACATTACTACTTTCTAGGACCGAAGAAATAGTATACCGATAGCATACAGTACCGATAATACTCGTACCTGTTTAATACTCGTAGGCTGACGTAGATATTTTCGTGGTCACAACACAGCGGTGGTTGGGTGTGTAAACATAAGGTAGGCACTGATCAGGGACATTAATTGGAATTCTTAGGATTTGGTTGGGCTACTCTACTCCGGAAAAGAACCCGAGGTGCCCGAAAATCAGGTATTGGGCTGCTTCTTACCAAAACTGCACACATTAGCCTAATTTCGTGGGAGCTTCTGGAAAACAGGGTACTAAAGGCAAGGTTTCGGACTAGAATACTTCAGGTAACCATTATACAGTGTTACTCTCTAACAGATACCTCACTTCCTAAAGTAAAGGACGCTGAAACTGAATCTAATACCACTTAACCAAACCCTCTGATGTCGTTAAATTTATATTTACAAGAATATAGAAACTAAAATTTGAAAAATTACCTCTTTTTGACCTACATTCAAATCATAAATACAAAAAGTAAGAGCAACTCTATCTTCAAAAGGACAAATGAACAAAAGAAAAATTTAATTGTAACCGTGATCCAGTAGTCACCGTTTAGCGTGTGTAGTTATTGTTGAAGTTTCAACATCATAACTGAAGGTCTCATGTATAAAGTTTGAAAATTCTACTGTGTCACCGGGTGCGCCTTTTGTGTTTCGTATGCTTTCAACAACAATGCACTTTTCAACCTAACCTTCCTTAAACCATCATCCATGAGCATTTCTGGGAAAATATCACATCGTACACAGAAGAGAAAACATTGGCAACCACACAATGCTCCCATTTTGTAGTGCTGCACACTGAATACAATGGCGAATAATCAACCGTCAACATCACTGCCACTAGCTGCCTCCACCATAATCATCATCATCATCCACATCATCGTCATTATCTCAACCTTGTCCTAGCTAACGTCTACCTATATCTTCTTTCATGCATTCAATCCAATCATAGATGAAGCACTTTCAAATCATTTTCATCTTTGCGCCAACCCAACATAGCGAAAGGGGTGGGTTCATATCTACCACCTACCGCTGAGTTGCCCCACCACCACACACAAACCCACTTCATTATTGCAATTATTTTGCTTCGGTTCGTTGGTCCATTTAGGGCAAGCATCCTTGTCCTGTCCTGGATTTTCTTTTTTCGATGTCAATTCGATTGGTTCCATAATTCTCCCGCTCCCCATTCACTCATTACAACCAAGCATTTATGAATACACTTCTCAAATTTCAATCTCTGTGGAAACTGATGGGTGGATACAGACTCGGTCAATGTTGTTGGGCATCGTAGCCCATCAGAGAGAACTTCCAACCAGGTTAAATGGAGGATATGTCCTTGATACCATCCCATCCACCATTCTTCTATCATAAATACCTACAAAAAAGAAACGACCTTCTAGAATTATTTCCATTCATGCATTTATAGCTGAAGTAGCAGTATAGGAGCTTCCCATAACATAACCAATATGGCGGTGCTTCTTTCAATAACATCGAATTACCATTTAGAATAATTGCCAGGTTCATGTCTCAGCTATATATCTACAAGTACCAATACGAGTGGGTACCTATATGTTTTTCCAAACCAAGGTTATTCTTTCATCTTTTTTACGGTTAACTGCAAGCCGAGGGAGTAATTCACTTCCTTGTCGTTGATGTTGTCGGTGGAAAAGTCATGCGGTGAAAATATTTTTCTTTCCCACCGATTTTTCATGGAAAATTTTGTATTAAAGTTATAAAAAGGTTTTCTCAAAAAACTTTTGAAGCAAAATTAATTCGCATTTTGCGAGAAAGGCATCATATCATCTTGGCCTGATTTCGGTCTTTTGGTTTTCTTAGTTGGCGCCCAACGAAGGATGACTCCCATACAGTATGATGTTTAAATATGAAACTGCACCCTCAAGCCATTCGATGAAAGGACTATATATATGTATGGTATGGTATGGCATGCGGGGAGATGTATTTATCTCTCTCTCTATATATTATGAATATAGAGATAGAAATAGAGATATGATGTTGTGTATGTTTTGAACGAGTTGATGATGAGAAGCGCTTTTCCTGAATGCGCGCCTTGGTTCGGTTTAAATGGAAAGAAGAAGCAGCAGTTTTTCTTTCAAGTTCACTTCATGTGGAAGATTGTTCCAAATTGAAAATCTCTATGCATACTTGTGTGCCTATGTTAGTGATATAATTGCGTTGCGTTTGTTGGGAAATTTGTATAGTCTTTGTGTGTGTGTGTATGTGGGCTTGGAAATGGAGGGCAATTATTATTATACAAAACTCACTTCATCAAGAAGGTTTTTTTTCTACTTTTTCCTTCTTCTTTTTTTTGTGTTATTGTTTGCCAAGGAGTTTTGAAGAGTGTAAAACTTAATTTTTCACAAATGCTTCTCTTAAAAGTTAAGTTTAAGCCTTGAGTAACAGAAAAGAGATGAAAGTAAATTCTGCTGCATGTCTTGAAAATTCATTGAATTCTAGCAGGAATATTAAATATGAGCTTGGTGAAATGAAGCTTTATAATTAAAAGCATACCTAAAGATGAGCTTAAATAAATTTTTTAATGAAAAACGTTCTTTAAGAAATAAATACTTGTCTTGTTGGATAACTGACAGATGTCAAGTAAACCTGTCAAGCCTCATTTAAGATCATTTCATGGTGAATAGATTGATTCTTCAACGAAAATTTCTGCACCTGTACGGTAAAGGGGCAATTAATCGTTTGTCTTTTTGAAAACGCTGTTTTATGAAATATTAACAGAAGGCTTATCGGATTAAAGGGTGTTTTATTTGTAAAAAGCTTGTAAATGGCAACACCTTGTGATGTACTTTTTTGTTCGAAGGCGGAGTTTTACTAGTTTACTTACCTAGTGTTTTTCTAAAGGTCATTTCTATATTAATAAAAAATATACTGTTACAGACTCTGACGAATGCGTTGCGGCTTGTTTTCGCGCAGGCTTTTATTTTCGTCAAAGGCCTTTACTTTTTCAGCTCTTACTTTTTTCTTGTGCATATCGTAATATCGTACACTGGGTACTGCTTTAGATTTTACATGAAGCTCGTAGACACGTTCCTTTGGTTATGTTATCGGTCACCTAAAATGAATTTGCATTAATCTTACTACAATACTCATTTTTGTATTCTGGGATGTATTTTGCCAAGGCAAAACCCTTAATTCAATTGATCTTACTGTTGTCATTCTTAGTTCTTCTTTCGGACATTCAGCGAACACCATTTCATTAATTTCGAAGGCCCTCTCCTCTGCATCAAAATTTCTTCGTTTGCATCTCCAATTTTTATTTTTCTCAAAAGTGTTTTTTTTTTTTTGTATAAATATTTATTAAGGTACACTGCACAACTTTTTCTCATTACACGAGTTAACCTCAATTTCATACTCATATGAAACATGCCAACTATCGAATTAATGACAACAGAACCACATTTTGACACATAACAATACCATTGCAATTAGATACCAGATTGATTATTACCAACATTATTCTGAAAATCAAAACAATAATGCCATTCAAAAACTTTCTATATATGCAAAATGCAATCAGGCGAATAAATACTCTTCAATAAGTGACACATCAACAACACCACTTCATTTACAACACCGACCTCAATTATATAATAAATGAAATGAAATCCTTCTTCTGTCATTTCTATTCTCTTATTATACTTCTCGTTCAATCGTATCCTCAAAAATGCATACACTTCTTATAAGACAGGTAGACTTACAAGCTTTCAATTAAACTTAATTCAAACAAAACCCCCTTTCAGTCAAAATTGATTCCTATTCAAATTTCACACAAAATAACTCAGCTTACAATGATGTTAGACATCAACATACAACAACTACCAACTACTACTACGACACTCTACACTCTACATACATAACAGAGGACAAACTAAATTACACTTTTGTCTACTCTGTGGAATTTCCAATGAAGTGTGCACTAGCCATACACTATACAGTACACAGTAACCGAGTGTTTCCCTTGGGAGGAATAATGTGGATGGGGCATATTATTATTGTATATGGTCAGAGAATCTGGAATGTCCAAACTTACCCGTAGCTTCAAACAATTACCAAACAATTGTTTTGGGTAATTTATTTATCTATGAACCATGACATGGCATTTCTATCTATAAAACAAACAAAACATTGTTAACCACATTATGTTAGATGGATTGTATGTTTGAGTTTAGATGTCATTCGGAACAAAAGAATTGCATAATTACTGTTACTTTTGTTATGTGTCAAATAGTATCTGCAACAGTAAATGCAATTTATGTGCTTAGAAAACTAAATATATTGACGCATGAGATTATTTGAGGAACAAATTAATTGACAGTTGATGTGTATACAGTAACTTTATCTGTCAACAATATGAACAAAATGTCAAAAGTGCTTCTTGAATTTCTAAGATGTTAAACATTTGCAAACAAATTATCAACTGTAGTGTTTGTTAATTTATTAGAACTAGAGGTAGTATGTTTAAGAAGTCAAGAACTTAAGTTACCTACATGCCAGCAACATGATTTCATTCAAAATTCTTGTTCATGCGAAATAATGAGCGTTCTACGAGCTGAGAATAAAATTAAATAACCTAGCAGATGAGGTGCAACGTAGTGCGACCAACTTTTGAAAACGAACGGCTACCGTGAAATCCGTGTCAATGGCCCTGGGTTGATGATATAAAAACTAATGGGAAACGTAATCGACAAAAAAAAAGGTAGAAAAAGTACTTCTAGTCCCATCGGCAGAGTAATAATTAAAAGTGTCACAGCATTCTTGTTATTTAAACTCGTTTGTATGTTTAGTCTAGTCTAAAATTCTACAACAATGGCGTCATTAACGTAATTCTTCTAAAGGCGAAAAAGTCTTGCAACCAATGTTTGATCTTGTGTATAGGACTTTAACCTATCAACTACATAAACTTCTTATCAGGTAAGAATTAAAAACAAGCAAACGTTATTTAAGTCGCTTAAATTCTTCGTATTTTATTGATTCATTATCTCCTCGGTACTCATAAACAGTAATACAGCTGTTGATACTCTCATTTTACCCAAAGTCATCAGTAAACAATTTAAACAATATTGTCTTCAAGCTTCAGAAAATTCATCGCAACAAAATGTATCTACAGGTAGATTTAATACCCTCACTTCATTCATTCACTTAACAAAAATACAAAAAAAAAATGTATAAAAATCAAATAAAAAACCAATAAACTTTCTTCAAAAGTATTTAATTAAATGACTCCCCCGGACTTCAGAGGAAAAGAGCTATGATTCCTTTCATCTTTATTAACTCATTAAGTATCCTCTTATCGCCAAAACAAAACAAAAAAAACGACTGCTTGCTTGTAACAAATAATCTCTAAAAGCAGCACCAACCAAAAAAAAGGACATTTCAAACACTTACAAGACAAATTCCCCACAAAGAAGTGTTTATATCCAAAAAAAAAAGTAAAAATCTTCTCCTTTATTTCATTTATACGGTGGAAAAGCGCAACAATCTTTTGGTATTTACAAAATATCTTCAACAACAGAAAAAAAAAGACGAAACGAAAAAATTCCTCTCTCTCTGACAACAAGAACTTTTATTTTTAATCACTTTTTCTTTTCTTGCTGGACAATTAAAAATTAACTGTTTCACATCAAAGGATCATAAATCTTTCGTTCAGCTTTAGAAAAAGTATAGAGCGAGAGAGTGTAACATGTTTTTCATTTCAAAAGATATTGCAATGTTGCCATTTATTTGAGTTTTTATAACTTTTTCAGATGCGCGTGGATTTTAACATTTTTTTTGTTTATGTTTCCAAACCAAGTGGAAGGTTTTTGAAACAAGACTTTTTGTTACGATAATGAGTAATAGGTTTTGATATGAAAAGATAAAATAAAACTACAGAGTTTAATTTTTATTAGTTTTACTTTTATTTTTATATTTGTGTTTTTTTTTTTTTTTTTACTTTTAATAATTTTTATTGTTTTTGTTTCTAAATATTTCAAATCAGTACTAAAGCTTTGTTTGTTTTTGACGGTATTTAGTATTGCTAGAGTTTAATAGTTTATATACATGTAACGGTATTTATAACAATTCTGTCATTTAAATTTGTTTTTTTTTTTTTTTAGTTCAGAAAATATAACAGAATAGGAAAAAAATATATGTAGTGGAAATGGAATTTTGTAAGACATACTTAAAGGGGCAAGCTAAATAATGTTACTTGTCGTAACTATCAGTGAAAAATAAAACATTAGTTTAAAGGTGTAAATGGCCCCTTAAAAGCAGATTACTTTATAACATATTGTTGATAATATTTTTTTAAATAAAAGTATAGGTAGTTGTGATGAAATTGTTGTTTCATTTTTAATTTTTGTTAAACATCTAAAGGCAAATTTAATTATTGTTTTTAGTTTATAGCATGACCAAAAAGATGAACATTTAAAAATCAATTTAACAGTTCTTTTCTTAGCTTACATTAAATAGGTCGATAAGTTCATAAATTTTATTTTCATAAAAAAACTCTACTTAATACTTACGAAACTATCTGTTTGTTAATCGGATGCCAAAAGAAATTTACTCAAAAACGAGTTCATATGAATTTCCAACCCATTCTTTCATGCATTTTCTGAAAACTTAAAATTATATTTTCGTTGCATAGTTTAAGGGTTTTTATTAAATATTACAGTAGTGACTGTTATAATTTAGCAAGACTTCGATAGAGAAACTAAATTTTACTTTACTTGCCAAAGATTTTTAACCATCTGAATTCGATTATAGTATCAGAATTGCCCTAAAAATGCATAGTTTTTGCAATATCGAATTTTGAACATTCAAAAAATTCTTTTCTATTTTAATACAAAAACTAATAAGAAAAATGTTTTTTTCCAGTTTCACAAAATTTTATAGGTAACATCAAATATTCTGCTAATAAAAGTTGTAGATCATATTACTACCTACAACATTCTTATATAACTTTGTTCAATAGCAGGTCTTCTAATTTTATCCTAAATTTTCCCACCATCCGTATCCTGCTAGTAATTTTTTTTTTTTTCAACTTTTGTCCCCCAAAAACTTGATTAGCACTGGTCTATTAGCTGATTCTCCTCTCTGAAGAATAGAATATATCAGTAAAAATAGGGTGTTGAGCAAAAAAAAATTATTTGATCAATTTTTATGATTGATATCGACGCAGAATGTCGTCCTCTAAAGCAGGTCTAAAGTCCCCCAGAATTTCCATATCGTTTCTTTTTCACAGCTTTTAAAAGGAGTGAGTAACAGGAGAAGGTGAAGGTTTATCAAAATGGACAAATTATAATACAATGAATCTATTTTTGATGCAGAAATCCTGGATCAGAAGAGTTCAAATAAATATTTTGGGTGAAAGTTTTTTTGGAGAATGAGGTGCCTTAGTGTGGTAATGGTAAGGTTAAAAACTGGTCCAAGAATTGTACATTTAATCAATTTTGTAGAAATCATATATTTATAACACAAATTTCATAAAAAAAACCGTACAGAAATCTTATTGTTTTTGTAAGTGGCAAGTAAATAACGTTTAATGATTCAATTTAAGAAACAATAGAAAATCACAAAATCGGTAAATTTAAAAATTGTGTGTTTCCTGATTAAAAATCGCCTCAGTGGTCAATATTTCTTCACTTTAAAGTCCATGAGCTAGTTCAATTAAGATTAGAACAAGTTTTTGACGCCAATTAAATAATATGCTCAATATTCCATAACGTTCCTTTTTTCTCAATAAAGTATGATCTTTTAAGCTTTTATCTTTTAAGCTTATATTTTTTCTATACAGCGTCTCAGCGACATCCGATCTTTATGGGTTCAAGTTGTATTCAGAATAAGATGAACTAGGCACGAAGTTCATTTGGAAATTAAGCCAATATCAAATGAACATACATTTAACTGTGAAATAAATGAAAAGAAACAAACTTTCAACATCAATAACATTTTTTTTTTGTCCAACAAATTTCTTCAAATGTTCTCCTCTTTGGTCAGTCTATTACATTTTTTTTAATGGAAGAACTAGTCAAGCATGCGAGCTTTCAAATTTTTAAGTATGCATCTATACTCGTTATAATTATTAATAAATGTATCATCAACTTAAGTTATTTTTATTACTTATTAAACATTTGATAATTAAATTTTTAATTTTAATAAAATTTGCATTCCAAAAAATTATACTCACGTAATAAGAACAGTACAAAATTAAGTAGAAATAATTTATTTTCTTTTTTTTAATAAAATAAAATTTTGACCAAATAAACTTTTAGGTTGAATGTCAGAAATACACACACATACATGCACGCATGTTCAAAAGTATAGTCCTTATTTTGATTTTTTTTTTTTGTCTAAATTTTTTTAATGCTAAATTCTTTTGTAATGTTAAAATTAGGTTAGGTTTGAGTTATTACCGTATATTTCCTAAAATTTTGCACCAATTCTGTTCTCAGTTTGTACTTTCAAACATAAATGTATAAGTTTTTTTAGTTCATACATAATAAAGGGCTCCTACCTAAAGTGGACCAAGTTAAAAACCAAATTTTTGCTAAATGTAGTGCCAAGCAAAAATTTTTGTAATATCTGGAAATGCAATATTAGTTGAGCTTACAAGCACGAAATTGGTCCAATACATATGGAGGGCTAAAAGCTGAAGTGAACCAAGTCACAAAAAGTGAATTCGGAGATATAACGGAATTAAAGTAAATACGCTACCATTTTTTCAAAGAAATGAAAATTTGAAACTAAACACTTTTTGAATAAACTAATGACAGACCTTAATAGAGTCAGGCCTTGCGCAGACTTTGGCACTAGATTTGGATTTTTCTATTTTTTTTTTTTTTTGACTTGGTCCGTTACAGCTGTGAGACCTCCATATGAGAATAACTCAAAAGTAACTAATTTATAACAAAGTAAAAGAATTATACATTGAATATGCAGATTTGTAAAAAAAAAAATGGAAAGATTTCAGATAAACACAAATTGTTGGATGAATGAAAATATTTGGTACCTTATTTCATTCCTGGATCCTGGCCTTACATTATTTGTAGTCTTATTTGCCGGCTACCGAATTTTTCTTAATTTTGTGTTTCTGGATGGCATTAACCTAAAAAATATTCTTAAATTTCTTTACAACTTTAAGCTTTTTTCTGTCTTTTAACCAATTAAGTATTTATTTATATTTTTGTATTTTTTGTTTAATTTTTACTTATACACTAAAACAGAATGTTTTTTTTTCATTTTTTCATCGATTTTTGTCGTCGTCTTCGGTTTCTTAATCGCTGCGCTTTATTTGTAATTTTTTGTTTTTGTTCTTTTCTTTTGTTTAGTTTTGTTATAACAAATATTTCTTATAAAAAAAAAGATGAGATGCCGTTAAGGATGATGTACATATAGATATTATTGCGCTAATATTTTTTTATGAAAATTGTGAGTTTTTTTTGTTTTCTTAAAAATTGATTCACAGATTTTTTGTGATATTCTGGAACAAACGCCTACCCCACCATGATTCCAAATCGAAAGGCTTGAAATCACTTAGAACTGGACTTGGTGGTTCGACGCAGTAAACTGGCGCAGGTGAAGATGGCGCTAGAGGTGATGAGGACGCTGATGACGCCACAGATGACAAGGATGATGGCGCTATAGGAACAAAACAAACAAACAAAATAAAAATTTAAAAAAAATTATAAAAAAAATGCAAATATTACCAGAATAATTGTTTGAATCAGCTGAATTTGTGTCATATGGGTTATCTGCCACAATTATGTTGTTCCACGCTGCAAAAAAAATATGAAAGGACGTTATTTTAACTAAGTAAATGAATATTCATACATAAATGATTATTTAGAAAAGGATAGTTCGTGGATTTCTTTTTTTTTTTTTTTAATGCACTCAACAGAGTATACACTTTGAAATTTTTGAGATATCATCATAAAAATAGAAAAGAAATCCTCTTAGGGTTAGGGAAATCCTTATTTGTTTTTTTTCTTTTTCTTCTTCTTGTCCCCCAAAAAAACACCAGAACCAGTAGCAGATGGTTTTCTGTCAAATGTATGCTTTTTAAAAATTAAAAGGGTTTTTATTTTCACATGTTTAGCTCGTTTCTACTTTCATCGGTTTACTTTTTTGTTATTCTGTAACCAGAAAATGAATGAATGAAGAGTATCCTTGTGAATCCTTCCTTATTTAAGTGCTTTACACACTAAAAGTGAAAGATAAGAAGCATTTAGAATTACTGGGAGACAACAAAAAAACTGAATATAGTAAATTAAATCTCAAATGTGCACTGCGAAATGGAAAGAAAAAATCCAACACCAAAAACAGATGGGTAAGATGGATATGTGAGTAAGTGTCTGGTATTTTTTGAGAAAAGTCGTATTTAAGAAGGACCATTCGCTGGCTATTGCGCTTCCTTCCTGTGGGAAATTGGAAACATATGAGAAAGAATCAAGTGTGCACAAGGATATACATATATAAAACATTAAGGAAGACGAAAGAAAGCAAAGATTTCACAATCAAATAACAAACACTTTGAAGATCATAGACACTATTAAGCAGGGTGTTTGGGTGTGAGTCGATTGGATTACAGAATACAATATTAGTGACGATGTGATGACAGTGCTGTCGAAAAACAAAAAATATATAATACTTTTTTAAGTATTCAAGTACATATGTAAGTACTTTAATTTTTAATTCATAGAAATATTAATTGAGTGCGAAGCGATTTCAAAGAAGAAACGTTAAGTAAGCAGAACGCAAATCACCGATAGAGAAAGAACTATGTGAAATTCTTGCCGCAGTTTGCTGCAAAATGATTCTCTAGTGTCTATCAGAGGAAATTCTCTTGTATCTCAGAAACCACTAAGTTTTCTGAAATTTCAGATGCATGAACATGGCTAATTATCTCAATTTAAATGGGAGCTGTCAGTGTGCAAAAGTTACCCATTTTCAGATTCTAAAATCTCTGAGCACTCGGTACCTAATTTCACCAACCTGAAGAGGATTCCTCACTTCCTCAGTATATTGCCTGTCAAAAACAAAAAGCAGAAAAAAATTTTCATTCGTATTTCAGCTTCTGCCAAAAAAAATCTGTACTAGCTAAATTATGACAGTCTGCTTTAGCAACGTAAGTATGTTTGATTGCAATTTTAACGATAATTTTTTATGGTTTAAACACAATGCTTTTTGTTGGATTTTTTTTTAAATTGAAAATTTTTAACAAGTTTTTTATGCATTCATATTAATATGATTAAAATAAAATCTAAAAAAGTACCTTTTGCGAATGATTCATATAAAATAGTTAATAGAATCATACTTTTTGACAGCCCTGCATTGAGTTTGCTCAAATCAAATAATATATTATTTTCCCTACAAAGAAACATGAAAATCTACAAAATCCAAGTAGTAAGTGAAAACCTTCTTCTTTTTTTTTTGTTGCTCTCTTTCTCTCTCTATTACCATCATGCGAACTTTGAAAGCAACAACAAACAAAAAAAACTGACATCCTTTTGTTTTTCTGTATAAGAACAGCAAAAGCATCAGAGTTTCTACACATCTAATATATGAAAAGATATTTGGGAATTCCAACAGATGTTCACTTATCATCTCACTAAAAGTATAGAAAAGGGAGTGAAAACATTTAATGCTTTTAAAACTCACACATACAATCCTTTTTTTTCTAGAAACAAAAAAAAAACAACCTTCAGAGATCCAATATCTCTGCTCACGAAATGATGGTGCAGCAGAGAAAAATTACAGGAATGGGATACCCAGAGTTAAGTTGATAATGGAAAAGTATTAAAACTGCAATAAAAACACACAGAGTTCTCATCCTTGAGGAGGAATCTCCACATTCCACACATTTACACAGAGAGACAAAAAAAAACACAAAATGTTAGTCAATTTATTAAAAACTTTACATCATATGCGTTGCCATTGAAACAAAACATACGTTAATAAAGCTTAAAAACTTTACGAACACACCCCCGAATGGATTTGACAGATATGAGGGTTGCCACCTTGCTTCATTTTGAAAGCGGATTAGTCATCACATTTTAGTGAATCTCTTCCAAGTGAACAAATCTTTATCCCAGCTTCAAGTTTTGTTTGTCATTGTTGTTGTTTTTTTTCGTGAAGTTTATTTCTTGTTACTTGAGTGTTTTTTTGTGACCAGCACAAAAGGAGTTGAGATTTTTGTGGATTAAGACTCCACTTTTCTTGTGAAAAAATGAGAGGGAAAAAAGATTAAAGAAAGGTACTTTAAGCACTTTCCCAATCAGAGGTTACTAAGATTTTAAATTCTCATTTAGAAAAAGCGTCTGAGGGTTTTTGTGTTTTTTTTCTTTTTTTTTTGATTTTACTTCTTCTTGTATATAGTTTCTTTCGATTCTACTACTTCGCACGAAAAGGGATGGATATGAAATGATTACTTCTTGTGGAAAAGGGAAATATAATTACAATTTTAATAATTTTAATCTTTTTCTTGTGCGAGTTTTTTCGTGCCCTTAAGACGATTTTGCTTCGTTTTAAGGACCTTCTTTCCGATGTTCATCGGAGCATAGCAAATATTTTTAATTTATTTGTTCAACGGTATCGTTTGGAGTTTTTTTTTTTGTTCATTTAATTTTTTTTTTTTTGTTAGAACAAAGGAGGAATTTTTATTACTGGATATGTGATCCAGCAGTAGCCATTTTGAATCACTCACTTGGAAGTCCTTAATAAGAACAAAAGATGGCGAATATAGTTTTTTTTTTTATGATTTTGTTGACTTGCAGTTAGAGTACACAGACATAGTGAGGAAGGACCAGATTGTGTAGGATAGTGTAAGGCTATTGTTCGGTCCATTCATAGAGTTAAAGAAAGACTTTTTTTTTCAACAACAACAACATTCCAAGCCATGCACATGTATACGCATGAAGAAATGTAGAAGTGAAGTCCTTTGGTTGTTCTCTTTGTTTTGGCTTCCTAGTTGCATATTTTGTGTCTGTTGGTTTGTTATTCCAAGGACACAAAGAAAAGATTATGATTATGATGATGATGTTGATGAAAGGGACGAGACATAGGGCAAACTATATGTATATACTTAGAGGAAAGGATATAATATAATTTAATGTGTATTTTTTTTTCTTTATATTTCCTACACATTAAGCTATGAAAGTCGGACTTGATGGGTATTGTTAAGTGAGAGGAGGAAGGTATTAGCAATACTGATGCTGCTGCTATACACTGTGATGGTATGATGATAAACGGCGGAGAATTTTTATGAAATTTCCTTGACCAGCGAGTGGAATTCATAGATGTTTATTTCATTTTTTTTTTCTTATCTGTATGAGAGAAAGTTAATCGAGGAATAGAAAAAAATTTGATATGATTTTAGCTTTAAGCGTTTATCTAACAAAGACGAGATGAATTTTTCAGTAATGCCAGAGTTCATGTATTTTTTAATTTGGTCGTGAAATTTTATTAATGATTCTTTTTTTTGTTTTTGGTAAAGAGCACTGATTTTAAATTTTAAAGGAGAATGTACGTTCCGAGTGGTTTCGAATGAAAGATCTGATGCTACCATAGTTAGAGTGGACTTTGAAAATTAGGAAAAATTACCATAATATTGTATGGGTCAGGCACGCAGACAGGAAGGGCGCTTGAGGGCAAAATTTATCACGGAAAACATGAGAAATTATTGAAAAACTTACAAAAATTGTTTTTTTATTGTTTTTGGCGCTTAAACCAAAATATGAACGTTTTGCGCTAAAACAGTTCATGTAGAACAAATGAAGACAAAACTACCAGAATTTTGCATGGTCTTCCTCTTAAGAATCCATAAGGGGTATAAACAATCATTTTTCCAGGTAATTTTTTTTTATTTTTTTGTTAAATGAAGTATACTCGAAAAAATTTGAAGAATCCATCTGCCCGCAATATGCACCTAGAGTATGAATTGAAATACACAGCAGGCGGGAAACAAATCTTTTGGCAACAGTTCTTATTGACAACCATTTTTACTAGTACCTATCATAATTATTTCAAAAACTGTATTGTTGTTGCACTTTAACTTACTACGAAATTATAAAACTTAAAAAGTTTTAATGACATTTCTGAATTCAATGAGAAATCTGAATTCAGATAGAAAGTTAAAATTTGCAATTAAATGCTGTCAAAATTAAGGTTTTTTTTTGTACTAAGGATTTACTCTTTTACGGTAAATAAAAATTTTTAGGAGTTGATATTATTTTTCTGTATATTTTTCCGTGAACAACGTCCTTAGTCAACACCAAGTATTTTGAATACCTTGAAAGAATTCTTCGAAATAAGAACTTGTCCTTGTATTAGGCGTGTTCCAACATTGACAGGGTATAATTTCAAAAGTACTTAAACCAAAAATTGGAAAATACATACACTCAATCACAAAAGCTAGCCAAAACGAAAACAAAGACTATAAAACGAGTTCAGTTATGCGTAAGCGTATTTAAATAGTAGGCATTAAGTTTTTCATTTATAATTTACATAAATATCATACTTTTTAATCAAAAGTTGAAATACCCTATAAGAAGTTCTAAGGCACTTTGAAATTGAGTTTCTTCTTTAACTCCCCCTACAACAAAAGATGACCCAGATTTGTATATTTATCTACCCATATAGGTATTGAACATATTTGTCAATTTTATTATTCGCTTCAGGTAGATACAAATAAGGTAATGGTAAAAATCAGCATAGCAACAAATACCTAACAAAACAACAACTATTATATTTTACTAAGTGTCTACATATTTGCACATCAACAAAAATCAACTAGATATTATGTACGTAATAAAAAAGTTCAAAGTCCAATCATTTGTTTCACAATTTCAGATTCACTTTCCTCATTCTATAGAAAAAAAAAATAAAAATAACAACGTTCGTCTCTAGAACATGTTTCAAACAATAAATTTCATCACACCATTGACGTATTGGCTAATAATTATTGAGGCATCCCTCGATATACACCTAGAATAAAATTAATTACATATATCGTGACCATTAGCCTTGATTATTTATTATTTAATGGATAATGAGCAACATGTATTTAAAAAAAAAAAACATTATATTCAACTAGACAACTATTTTTAGATTCTAAAAAATTATCCACGTTTTGTGTTATGAAATTATTTACTATACTAGCCGGCCGGTGAAAATATATGACAATTTTCTAGCATATAGTCAAGGAAGTGACGTTGAAAACGATTTGGTGATCTTGTTGTGTTTTTATAGAGATTTTTGATAAAAAAAAACTTTAAAAGATTCAT